>SMDT01001915.1:0-600000 GCA_005392925.1 Aquilaria sinensis
CAATTGAGCAACCGGTGTGTCTTAAGGCTGAAGAATCATCTAAGGTTGGTTTAAATTTAAAGTCCCATCCAATTCCTGAGGCAATCACCAAGCAGATTCAGAAAATCATGAGTGCCAACCCTAAGGGACTTTCCATTACAGATCTTCGTTCTGAGTTGAGTAAGTGCAATGTGAGCATTGACAAAAACTTCTATGGCCATAGAAAGTTCTCTTGCTTTGTGGCATCAATGCGCCAGATTTTGAGGCTTCGACATGGAGCTGATGGTCAGATATATGTACGTAGAGTCATTAGGAGACCTTTGGAACCATCCAAATGTAGTGCATCTATTGTTTCAGAACATGATAGGATAATTGGTGATGAAGACATTCTTGCCTACTCAAAGTTAAGTGGTGGTGATGTGCCCATTTTGGGCGCAGCAGCTGGAATTAGTGATGAAGACATTGTTGCCCACTCAAAGCCGGCATGTAAACCTTGCTCTGAAGTTACTGAAGACACTACACAAGCAGAATCACATTTGACCCCTCCAAGGCAACCACTGGATTTGTCTCCAGATATTCATAAGGATGTTGAGAGTGCAAGTGAAAATTTATGTGAGATTCGTCAACATTCAAGGCTAGAATCAGTTTCTGCACCTGAAACAAGTTTTTCCAGAAGATTTATGCAGATATTTTATGGTTGTAGTGATGGCAGTACTGATAATAAAAGGCGAGACTTTCCAGAGAAAAGTGATAACTCTGTTAGTTGCTCTACCAGATGTCCAAGCACTCTGGAAAAATCTGATAGTTCCACGTTAACACATAACCTTTGGCTATGTGAGCATGTTGGTGAAGTTCCAGAATTTTCTGCCCGTGGCAATTCAACTGTGAAGAATGCGAAAAGTGCTTCTGAAGGAGATCCTAAATCAGGAAAGAGAGAAGGTGTCTTGAGATGGATCATAAACTGGTTTGGGTTTAGGGGTAGTGACCAGGGAAAGACGAAACCCGATAGAGTGTAATCCTCGAGATCATGAGGATTTTACCAAGGATTCATTCTGGGATGAGGTGAAGACCTTCATCAACTCATCCAGGGGATCAGTCCTTGTCTCACAGTCAAGAACAAGGTTTGTGAAATTCCCGCTTTTGATTTTGTCTTCTGAAAGTGATTCTTTTGTTTCTCAACCAGATTTCTGTTTAGTTTTTGTTCCATTAGTGTAGAATAATTATGCATACTGGTCTTACGCATAACAAGACTCATGAAATTGCCTATCAGTTTTCTCCTCATTTGCTTCGTATTGCACGATGGGTCCCTTAGTGGAAAAAGACATTTGTGAAATGTCGTAGCATCATAGCATCAACCTATCAAAAAGCATTTGTAAATTTTATAGTATGAGAGGTTAGGAAAACTGTGAAGGTATAATCTTAAGGGATTTTCCACTCCTGGGGATGAAAAATGAAATGACATAGCAAGTGTGTTGTAAGAATAATATTTCTAGATTTATCATGCCAATAATTTTATTGTTAGTTAGTTTTTTTTTTTTTTTGCTTTAAAATTGATATTTTGACCTTCATGTTTGAAAAGTAATATTATGTGAAAACTTTGTCCTGATGGCACTATATATTTACAGGGATGAGATGGCCGAAAACCTAATGAAGGAAGGTCCTTTGTTTCTGAAATCTCTCATTAAAACCTATGTCATGCACTTGGTGGAGTTATTAATATCAGGTAAAAAGTGGGTTGAAGAATGCCCCTCAGTAATGCCACACTTTAGAGTGGTAAGAATTGGTGAGAAGAGTTACAGTGCAGGTAGTTCTACTACCAATGCCCTCAGATCTATATTTTTGGAGTCTCAATCGAAGGGTAATTTGCAGAAGGAACATATGGGAGCGAAAAAGTTTCCCCATTCTGGTGTTCCTGCTAGTATTTCAAATACTAAATCCTCATGTCGATCCAGAATTGAGATATTATCTGATTCTCAAAAGCTTGTGAGACGTGTATTAAAGCAGCACCCGGAAGGGTATAATATACGGTTCTTTGGACAATTGTTCCTTGACACTTATGGCTGTCCTCTTGATTACAAAAAGCTTGGGTTCAAGAAACTGGTATCTCTGCTAAAATTATCGCCTAGTACAAACGTACAATCCAGATATTTATTTCCTGCAAATATGGCAGGTGCTGATACTTTCAGCGTGAAAACTACTAGAATGAACTCTCAAGGAGAGGAGATGCGCTGCACAACAGGGAACTCAGACTGCGAATCATCCATGAGACGGAAGAATACTAGTAATATTTCTTTCCATGTAGGTGGAGCTGAGCGCAGCTTGTGGCACAAGTTACAAGATTGAGGAAATGGAAGTGGCAGGTGATGACGCTAACAAGACTTCTGAACCTTCTCTCTCTCAGATGATGAAATTTCACATCCGGAAGCCTCACTTTTGGGGCCAGGGCCTGATTCATGGTTTGAACGGAATGAAGGTGACAATGGAAAACAGAGGATGGCTAATTACCAAGTAAACTATTGAGGGCTAGCTGTTTCTTTGGAAGGAAGCATTATGCCGGGAAATGGTTTTTCTTTTTGCAGAACCAGTTCATGAACACGGGGAAAAACTTGTTTGAGAAACTTCAAACTCGCCCAAGTCGCGAGACAACCATGCAGATGCTAAGGTAAACAGGTCAGTGAAGTTGAAGTCGAATTATCAGTTAATTTTTTAAGCTCTGGGTCTTGAAGTGAGAGCAATACGCAGTCGAAAAAGGAGTAGATAGTTGAGTATCATTTTAAATCCAGTGTCTAGATTAACTATATCGTCAGAATAATAGTGTTAATTATAAATTCTTTTACGTTTGAGGCGTATCCTTGATCATCTCCTATCCTTTCCCATTTACATTACTTTTGCTCATTTAATTATGTCTACAAAATGCGGCAGTAATTGTATTTAGAAACAAACACAAACGTATAAATTTATCCGTTAGGGTTTTCCTTGTGCAACCCTAGCAAAAAAAAAAAGGGACAAAAAGGCAAAAAACAAAAGAGCCACCCCTTTCGTGATGCCTGATTCACCAATGCCTTGCATGAGAAGCACCACCAGTTTTGCCCTTCGGGAAAAACGTTTTCTTCGGTTTCGGTAGCTCGTGTATATCCATAACCCTTATAGTTCTTTGCTTTTTCGCTTTACCAAATAACAACAAAAAGAAAAATATTAGAACATACGAGCGAAAAGAAATGAAATGAAACGAAATGGAATGGAATAGTGTGAAATATTTATCGAACCATTTTCCGCTTCTTTGTAATTGTCCTGAAGACGTTTTCTTGCTGAAGCAAGCTTTTCCGCGTCAAAGCTTTCCTTTTCCTGCCTCTGCCTCACATTCTGTAAAGGAGGTGAAAGGGAGGCTTTTGCTGCTGCTGGAGGAACTTTTCTGGGAGGAGGGGGAATTGGTTTAGATCTCTCTTCTGGCTCTGACTTATTCTTCTCTGACCCAGGGCTGCTACCATCTTTAAATTGAAGCAGAAAAAAAATTAGTTTTTAGGGCAAAGCTCAGCCTTTTTTGCATAACCATGCTAAACTGCAACGCAACAATGAACATTCGCACAGAGAATCTACTGCTGTACTTACTATTCAGATTTGGGGAGTAACCAAAATCAGGAACCTGCAGCAAAAAGGAGAGAATCGGAATATATCTAAGAATGAGAACAAAAGACCGAATTTTGATCAACTCCTCTTAGGGAAAGAATCAATTTGGTGGAAAGGAATGTCCTTGCACCTGGTGGTGATCACCATTCTGGAAAAATTTCTGCTGTGGTGAGTCCCTATCGTCTGCCAAACACAAATTAATTACTACTACAACAGCAAAATTTTGATTCTATCTTCAATTACTACTGAAACAGCAACAAGTTTTTACCAGCAGGTGAAGATACTTTTTCTCCGGTTTGATTTACCATCACCCATTCGTCCACGATCTCTTTCCATTTCCTGCAAGACAAACCACCAAATAAAAAAAAAAACACACAGGCTGAATTCCAAAGAAACACAACAGTTTCATCAGTTTTGTTTAGTGCGAAATTTGACCTGACAAGTTGCTTCACTAATCTCCTAACTTCATTTGAGGAATGCTTCCGTAATCGGTTCACTTGCCTTCCAATATCAGTCTCCTGAAGAAAAACAACAAGACTTGAAAACAAAAAAATAGAGGAACTGTAAGAATTTAGAGAATCTGTGACAAAATCACAACCTGCAGAGCTTCAAAGGTAATATCCATGTCGGCCAAGCTTTGTAGCAGATGAACCAAAGTATCTTCCGACTGCCCAGAAACAAAAACCCATGTCAAAAAGAGAACCAAAGTGTTCAATTTTCAGCTCAGAATCAAATCCAGATAAAAATTGTAAGCAAAACCTGATCATGATCTTCAAGACGTTCCTTGATTTCAAGAACACTCTTTTGTTCTTCATCAAACAATCCTCCAAACGGATCGACTTCTTCGTCATCGTCGTTTCTATCTGCAGATGGCGGCGTCGGCGGCGACCCGCCTCCCCTTCCACCCATCACTCCGTCGCTCTCCCTCTTTGCCTCAACTTTGACTTCGTTCCCATTGATTTTTTCCCCGCAATCACAGCTGCTACACCCACTAACCGTCGAAGACCCGTAAAGCCTCTCCACAATTCCGTCTCTCCGCTGCTTCAGCTCCTGGCCGTAATCCAACGACGCAACGAGCAACGCCGTGTCGATGAATGTCCAGACGTCCACGCCGGCGGTCTCGAGGATCGTCCGGAAATGGTCCAAATCCATCAGAATCACGAGCAATCGGATGAATTGGAGGCGACCCAATTGCAATACCGATTGAGATTGTCGAAGAATCAACTCTGGGAGTCGGACGGCAGATCACAGCGCATCGACGGAAAGAAAATTACGGGTAGAACAATGATGGGATATTAGAACCAGCAATGACCGGATTCCAGAATGGCAAAAACAGATTCCCGAGACGGAATTCGGTTTGCGTTAGGTTGGTTGATGGTATTGGAAAATTCCGGGAAACAAATAGCTGTATATTCCAAACTGGAGCTAGATTTTTTTTTACTGGTATTTTTTCTCTTGGGAAATAAAAGAAAAAAAAAAGGCAAAAATGCAAAGATGAACCCCCATGTTCAAACCTAGGGCCCGCACGGAAGTCGCTGATAAGTAACTAAGCACGCACTTATCTAAATGTAGGATCAATCACTGTAAAAGTCCCAAAGGAAGGTACGTTTTATCATTTAAGTCCCAAAGTTTTGAAACATCTCTATGGAAGTTCTAAAACTTGCAATCTAATAAGTCTCTGACTTGTCTTTTGACATTGCATTCTCCTACGTTGTTCATCATACTCCTTAGCTTGCTATAAAATTCTCCTTTTCTGAAAAAAGGAAACTCTAATAAGTTATACCGCTCTTTCTGCCTCATATTCTTTACGGTGTTTATTATTTTGGGTTATTTAATCTTTGTTACATTTTTAAATTTAATAAATTACTTTACCACATTATATTTCTAACTTTCACTTTTTTTATAAACTTTCAAACTATCTTTTTTAGTATTTACTTTTTCCCTATTTTTTATTAATGTGTAAGAGTTGGAAGACAAAAATAAAAATAACATACGAATTTTTTCACTTTTTTGTTTTCCTTGTCAAACTCAAATGTTTCATCAAGTCGAAACCAATCAATAAATGTATGCATAAATAAATATCTGATAAGTTGCAGATATTTTTGTTAAACAATAATATTAAACTTTGAGAAAAAATATTAAACAATATTAAATGCTACTGATTTTCGTAACAACCTCACCAATTGGACTTATGGTCATTTTGTCCTTGAATATGACCACACCAGTTCAATTCAGCACCATGACAAATGCGTCGATCACTAGCCGGGGGTGGTGACGTGTCACGTGGTGCAGGTTCATTGTGCCTCATCTATTTCAAAAATCTTCACTTTTACTCACGAAGTGAAAAGAGATTATTTCTCATCCATTATAAATTATAAAAAAATAATAAAATGAGATTTAAGTAATTGGTTCAATTATAATAGCCTAATGAAGGACACCTCATACTTAACTTTATAAATGAAAAAGTTTTATCCCTCATAATTACTATGTAATTCCATAAATATTAATCCAATTTTCTTCCCTGTTTTGACTCATATTTAACCACCTAAGACCTTTGAGTTTTCTCCCCAAGAGATGTAGCTGCAAATCTTATTTTCTAGATGAGGATGGTTTCAGACTTATTTACTTATATGGGGTGGTTTTGCCAACTAAGCATTTTCTCAGCATCTGACGTGCCCATGTTGTACACAGGTAAAATAGAAAATTGGACACCAAAGTTTAAGCACATTTTCATCTGAACCACTATTGTTTTTTTCTTTAGAACTTCAATATTCAACTTTAATACAATTTGAATTAAATCACTTTGTATTATTTTACCTGTCAAGAATTAAAGTACCAAAGAAACACTAAAAGTCATTTAGTCAATCTCTCTGAATAATAATTACTAATACTTATATATCCTCGTTAGTGTATCAATGTCGTCATTATATGAAGTTTATAAATGTTACTTGTGCATTTGGTATTCAGACTCATACTAGAATTAATTAAAGTGAAGATTTTAAATTATTTGTGTCTTTAATTATCAATTTTTTTTAATTAATTGCATTTTTAAAATATACTTCTAATACCATTCCAGAAGAACATCTAATATATTTTTGTGGTAGAACATCAGTAAACTATCAAAAAGAAAAAAAGCAAGGAAGATTTTTTTGAGATGGATGGTGTATATAAGAAAATGTATATGTTTTTTAGTTAAAATGATGAAATATAACGCTAACAATTTTTAGCAGATATTTTTTGTGGCAGAACATCAGTAAATTTACAAAAAAAAAAAAACAAGGAAGACTTATTTGAGATGATGGCGTGTGTGTGTATATTATATATATGTTTTTTTAGTTAAAAGGATAGAAATATAATGGTAACAATTTTTAGTTTTTATTTATTTTAAAAGAAAGAAGAGGTTCTCTTTAAGTTTTTAGCCGTATTTTTTATTGCTATTTATTTGTTAAATTTGTGACTCTATTTATTTGTTCTAACTATTTTGCTCACAATTAAGTCATAAACTATTTATTTTTTTTAATCTATATACCAATTGAGTTGCATGTAATGTAAGTTTATTTAGTACGAATTCCGGACCTAGCTATTGAATTAAGAGAAAAATTGAAAAAAAATTAGGAGGTTTTTATTGCAACTGACTTGAGTATTCGTATTACTTTTATGGTTTAGAGGCAAAACAATGTAATAAATTGAAACTACCGCTGGTGAGATGGTGCTTAGCTGGCAAAATTACTCCATATAAGTAAAATAAGTTTGATACTACCCTTACTTGGAAAATAACATCAACAACTACACTTCTTTAGGAAAAAAACTCATGAGACCTTTGGTTTTTACCTAAGCTACAACCACGAATTCTAAAGACATATTTTATGCCGTTTCTTTATCATTTATTAACATATCCAATTTAATTTAAAAATTAAAACTTCTACCATATATATCTACATAAATATTATGCGAAAAAAAAAACGTTCCAATGTATAATAAAGGATAAAATGCACTTTAGTACTTTGTTGACTTGATCGTTTTAGGGCCTAAACTATGTCTCGGATCAGACCAGTCCTTGAACTATGTAAAATTGGACACTTTGGTCCTTTGACTCACTAACTCAGACTATGGGCAATTAACTCAGTTTGTAAGAATTTAAATCTTTATGCCCTAAATTACAAGAACACCAATCCTTAGGAACTTAGTGCTAATCAAGCTTAAATGCCCATCATGTTCTCCAGCAGAGCACCTGCCACATATCTCTTATCTACAGCTTTCGCAGTGGTTCATGACATCCATCATCTTCTCCAAGCACCAAATCATACTCCTTCCGCTATGACAATCGAGGATCAATAGGAGCTTCCTCGATTCACCACCGACTGGATGACTTGTAAAGAAAGCAGGGAACCTTTACGCACAAGATGCGACCCCAGGAAAGGCTCGGAGGCTGTCGGAGACGACTTTTGCTGTAGTCACAAAGCTTCCAAACACTGAATCATATACTCATACTGCAACAACTGAGAAACAACAAGAATTGCCTCGATTCACCTACAAGAATGAAGGAGAATGTGCACCCCGTTCTGGGTCAAAACTTGAATCTCCGTGGCAAATTTCCCCCACGGCCTCTTCCTTGCCTCTCTGTACGATTTTGATTTCAGTTTCCATTTGTCAGCTTGGAGCGATGTGGCTTCTTCTTTGGTCGCTTCAGTGGAGGTGGAGTTGGACTCGCATGATTCTTTGTTGCTAGAATTTGAGTTTCTGGGTTGTGCTGCCACAAGGTTGCTAGAGGCTTGTGGGGAAGAAACAGTAGACGACAAAGAGTGTGAAGGTGGGGGAGGGAGACAAGTTGAGGACAAGGGCTTGGACGGTTGATGTTAAAGTATAGAGTTCAGAAGAGAGAAATCAAGAAGTTAGGTTTTGATAATGGCATTCTTTCTTTTTTATGTTTTGGTCAATGGACAAAAAGTAAGGTCAAAGAACCAAAGCGTCCTACTTTAAATAGTTTCGGAACTGGGCTTATCCGAGTCAGCAAAGTTTGAGGTACTAAAGGTCATTTTAGCCTATAATAAACTTATTTAGTTTATTAGTCCTATTATACTTCATATATTTTTAAAATAACCTCTTCCGTTTTGAAATTTTCTCTATGTATTAAATCATCCGAATCTCGCAAAATCTAGACCAAGTAAGTGATCTCTTCCTCTCTTCTGCCTTTTGAATTTCGTATTTTTTTTTAATTATGTCTCTCCTCGGTTGTTAGTTACATTCATTGCTTATTGTGTTCTATTCTTTTCTCTGTATTGTTCATTTTTTTGCCTTCTTTTTATATGTACATACTAAATCATTAGTGGTTATTTTCATTAATTTTACATACACTAATGACTCTTGTGTACTAATCTATATATTGTTATTTTATTGTTTTTAGGGCTAATCATATTAGCCTATATATTGAAAATTTTAAATTCAATCGAGTCCATTTAGTCATATTTAGTTTTATTCTTTTTAAGGAAATGATTCTTTTGGTCAAACGATTACTTTATATATGAAAACGATGTTATTCTGTTCATTACTACAAATGAATGTGAGGGGTTCTAAGACCCTATTTATCTCACTAATCGTCCACCACTTTTTACTCGAGGATTTTCTTGACTGAAAAAGAAGGGCATTCCGCACCAGTTAGTGTATGTTCATAGTCAATGATTTTACCCACAAAAATGCGGAATAAAAAAACATTATCGTATGATACAATTACTAGTCTTTTGTTCAACATGTAGCGTATGATACACAAAATTTTTATGTTTTAATTAAAACTACTCAATAAATGTCTTCTAATAAATTTAAATTAGTGTTATAATTTTTTTAAAATTAATGACCATTTAAATTATTAATTTTTTTTATATAAATTACATTTTTGTACTCACTTATTATTATTTTTTTCAATAGAGTTTGGGACTTGCATGCAAAGCTTTATGTTTTGGGACAAATATGCAATTGAACATAGGTTAAGGACCGATCTGTAACAGTAGTAATAGGTTTGAGACCAATAATGAATCTTTATTTTCTCCCCTCCACTATCTTACAGGTACTGCTAGAATGGAGATAGTTGTAGTGACGAGGTAGGCCTACGCCCATTGCTGCTGTAATTTGTTGTTCAGGCGCTATTACTTTTGCTATCAATTGCTGCTATCACTTTTAAATTTATAATACTTTCACTTTTACTTTTGTAACATTTCCACTTACATAAATTTTAAAAGTGTAACATTTTCTTATTATGCTCTCATTTTCTCTTTGCTCCCACTCTTGGGCCACATATAGGTTTCGATGGGTCATCGATTCCTTTCCCGCCATCAAGAAAATTCTAACGCTGAGTTGGACAGGGGAGTAATACACCTGTCGTCCAACATATGTCAAGTCTGACTGATGGCGACACTGCTACAAATTTATACTTCAAGGACCAATGCCTATATTTTTGTTGTCTGAGGACCAATATGTGACAAGACGATTACTTTAGGGACCAATAGCGCTGTTCAGCCTAAGAACCGAGCGAGGGATTGGTTCGATGGTTTGCGCCGCCGTGGGTACCTACAAAGTGAACCAATAGAACAGGTTCAGATCTAAGGACTTGCAAAGCTGCTCGCTGTTCCTGTCAGCCGATTCCGGAGAAGGCCGAAGACGTTCGTGCCTTGCTGAGCTCAGCACCACCGCCACTCCAGAAATCCGGTAACTATCTGCGCCTTTTCTTTCGAGTTCCCGACGACCATTCCATTTCGACCAGACTTATCAAGTTCAGGAATAATAGTTTCAAATTTCCTGAACAGGAGATTATTTTCCTAACTCCCAGTCCCAACCTAAGTGATTGGTGAAGCTGGATTGGATCATCCAATGCCCCCTTCTGTTGCTTTTTGTATTGGATTTTCGTAGCACTTCCCTTTGCTTATTCTACCGTATGTTCATGATACACTAACAAATGATGTCGTCAGTCCCACAATTTTTAATTTCCGAAAATTGATGCTTGTTTAGAAACTCTTGCTTGTTCTTACCTCACTTGCTTTGCATGTTAATAAATTTAGCAATCTATTTTCGTTTTATATTTGCCAACCTTACCAGCTCGTCTTACAAATTTGTCTTCTGGTCTCTCATTCTGATGCCGGCTGTATAATGCTAACTGATAAACAGCGGTAATTGATCAAGTTAAAACATGCTAGGATCGCTCTACATGTCGGAGACCTTCAGTTTTCCTTGTTGTTATATGTGCAATAGGTCAAGTCATAGCACATGTCTTTTAGTTAAATTGCATTGCTTTAGCTGAGTTGTTCTGTTGTTACTTCCTGTCGTCATTTTCAGTGGTTGGGCTGTATTGCAGTTGATAGTTTTAGGCAGGTTTTTAGCATGCTGGTTTAGGTGGCACTTAATTATATGACTTCGTCTTTTAAAAGGTTTTTTTGTTTTTGTCGGTTCAGTTGTTTAGGATATATGTGCTTTTGACGGGACTGTTCATATTTAAAGGAAACAAAAAACAGAAGAAGGCAATTTTTGCCAATTCCTAGAAATTAGAAGAGGTGTAAGTTTGCTAGAGGTCGAAAACTCCCTCTAACGAGCCTTTGAGATTGTCACATTTTCTAATGAGCCCCAATCTTCCATTCTCAGACCACCCCATAACTCTATCCATGTCTGGGGACTGTAAAAAATGTTTGATAATATGGTGACTAGTAGTTATAATAGGCTTGTTCTGGTTCTGAATGCTGTTTAATTGCTTAATCTATTATCTGGTTTACTTAGTTAATTGCATCCATAAATTCGGTAACTAGTTTTGTCTTTTGACATTAAGGAAGTGAAACGAAGAACATGGGTGTTCCTGGCCGTGATGAAAATCCCAAATTGAAGCAATCAATTACGTTGACAGGAACTGCAAAAGAAGGCGGCAGTGGGCCGGCCATTGGTCTCGTTGACATTGGAGTTGGTCAAAATTCCTATATTTTCCGAGTTTCACTTCCAGGTGTAAAGAATGATAAGGGTAAGCTTACTAGCATTCCTGATCAAAGACTTCATTGGTGAGTGGGCAAGCATGTGAGAAGTGACTAATAGAGGAGGCTCTGATAACAATGGCCATTTCATCTCTTCTACTTTTTTTCTTCGTTAAATTCTTTAGCGAGGGTTTATTCCATTGGGAAGAAAAGAGAAAAGAAGCAGGTGTTTTTCGCATGAGAGAGTTACAGGACATGACCAAGTACATCTTTTAATGTTTTTGGTGGCGGTGGCAGGTAAGTTGAAATGTGATATCCAACGAAATGGGAAGGTTCATATACAGGGTACAATAAGTGATGAGCTAGGACTGCTGAAAGGATCAGAAAGTATGTATCAGGTAAGAGTCCAGCAAATATGTCGTCCAGGGCCATTCAGTGTTTCCTTTAAGTTGCCTGGGCCAGTTGATCCTCGACTGGTTGTGCCCACATTTCGGAGCGATGGCATTCTAGAAGTGGTGGTCATGAGACTGGTTGGATCAAATGAAGATGGCATTCCAGTTGTAGACTTGGAGGCTTAGAAGTGATGTGCAAGTAGGGTGCTGTAGAAAGGGCAGCTGCAAGACTTGTTGGTGAGCATGAATCTTGATCATTAATGATGGTGACAAATTGTAAGGGTGTAAAAAATCCCCAACCCGACTGATAGGGATGTAAAAAGACCTGAACCCGAATCCAAGTTGCCGGGTTCATTTCGAATTTAGAGGTGAAAATCTGATGCTTAGTGCTAACCTGAAACATATGATAAATTTCAAAGAGGGTCTGTTCAACATGACAAACTCGGCCAACCCAAGCAAGCCATTACCTGCTTACCTTGACCCTCAGCCGAATACAAATAAACATCCAGACGACATCAGCCCGGGGATTCTTGTTGACTTTGTAACCACTTGCCCCCGTTATCTCATACAATAATAACCCCCGTCGGATGTCTTATCAATAACCCTCGCCATTCCCTCTCTTGCACACGCCTGTCAGAGACATCACCAGTGGTGGTCCTTCCTTGCCTCGCCGGAACCTCTCCTTTCCTCCCTTCACCGCCTCACCTTTCATTTGAACAAAAGAAAACCGCGCAGCCTCACCTCACCTCTGCCGCAGCAACTGGCATTTCCTATGGTAGGATCATCACAGTTGCCCATTAACAAATCCTGTTTCTAGTTGAAGGGATCGATTAACATAGTTAACAAAGATCCAGACATCTAGTTTCAACTTTATCCGTGCAAGAATTGGTACCAATAGAATGGAAAAAGAAGCATACTATTGTTCGGCATATATAACGGATTAAGGAGGGAGAGAGGAATGTTGAAAATGGAATGTTGTGCACAAGAATGATACAAAATTATAAAACAAAGTTAAAGAAAAGAAACGAAGCCACTCCAACAAGACTGCCGTTGTACCCAGAAAATAAACGATAGCTTGGACTTCCAAGTGTTCTTTCGGCCGAAGGACTTCTTCAAGTTAGTAAACCCATATCTCCATTGTTTAAGAACTTAGAGGGCCACGGCCCACCAGCACCAAGCACCAAATCAAGACCCGATGGGCTTCATTCGAATGTACATCACGAGGTAGCTTCTTTCATCTCTTAACCGCTCCTTGTCCCTTGATGGAATTATGCTCAGCACATTAGTTCAACACCTAGGATATACTATACTACCTTGGAACTTCTAGTTTATCCATATTCTTAAAAAAATTTGTTCTTTTCTTTTTGTTTCAAAATATCCAAACATGAAACTATTTTTCAAGTAATTTATCGAATTCAAATATTTGGGTTTATTTTTTATTTGACTCAGTAATCTAACCTACAAAGACTTACAAGTTAAGATAAAGGCAGCTCATTGCCTACATGGTGAATGTCATGCGCATTTGAGAAGGTTTTAGTAAGGTTAATAATGAACTGAATAGTAATTTGATTATGTTTTGCTTGAAATATGTATCACGTTGAAGATTTTACTCATATTTAAATTAAAAATAATATGAAGGAGCTAAAAAGAAGCTTAAATTGATCAAGCTTCCGTGTTCATTTAAATAAAAGAAACAAACTAGAACCAAACATAATCAAGTTGAGTAATAGACAAATTGGACTTGTTTAAATTGTACTGAAATTTTAAAATTTCGTTCAAACTTGGTTTCATAATAATCTAAACAATCTATAATAAATAAATTTTAAACTGAATCAACTCCAACTCTTTCAATTTTCACCCATAGGTTTGAACCTTCTCGACGGGTTAAATGTCAGCTTTTGACTGATACATTTATTTATTTATTTTTTACTTGCCCTGCTACCAAAAAGGTTTTTGACAAAATTGATGTCCACTGGAATGATAATTCTGATTTTAATTCTCTTTTTAAACGTAGCTGTGCTAATTCCAGCAACTCCACTTTTAAAAGTACACCCTGGAATGCCACTATTTCATGCTGCTTCTGGAAAAAATTTGGTGTGTTAGGGACAAAATAATTTTTTATAATGAGATTTTTTTTCTGTTGATATTACATTTACTGTGCACAAAACCTGCCAGGGAGGAGCTTTGGTGTATTTTTCTGTGACTTTGGTGAATAGGGCCGGAATTCAAACCAATACTGCCATTAATATTCATTGGATTCCTCCTCCCCTCATGTGTCCAAACTGACCGCTAATGGCTCTGTCTGCTCTGTCTGCCACTTCACCATAGGGCGAGTGAGATAGGGGTGTAAACTAATAGAACGTTCAATGAATCGTTCAGTAAAAGTTTGTTTATGGTCATTTATTTAATTAAATGAATGAACACGAACTCATTTTTCTATTTAATTAATTAAATGAACGAACACGAACAAGATCCCATTTGTTCATTTATGTTCATAAACCGTTCGGTTATTGTTCGTTTATATTCATTTATTTATTTGTTCATTCATATTGATTTATTTGTCTATTTATATATTAGCTGTACATTTATTATTATATATGTTTTATAGAACATGTATTTTTATTAGTGTCTACCTACTCTACTCATGTGATTATGCTCCAATCTTTCTGAAATTAATATATTGTTTTTGTTTCCCCATACATAATCAGTCATTTTTCTCATAACGTAAACCTGCTGCAGCATTAAGCTGAGTCTCATTGCCATAACCCATAATCTCTCTCACCATTGCCTATTGCTCTGTTGGTCGTTATTAAGACTTGCTTCAATTTAGATTGATGGTAGTCATCAAATTTAATTGTTCGTACTTATATTTGTATTTATTTATTAATAAACAAAAAAATATTAATAAAAAAATTACACTCATTTATTAGTTGTGTTCATATTGATTTAAAATTAAATAAATTAACATGAATATAACTTATTCGTGCGGTTTGTTTATAGCCTAAGATGCAGGATGAATTATAAGGAATCACAATGTGATTTGATCGTAGCTTCTGCTAAAAATATTGGAATGACAGAACTGGTCAAATGTCTTCACTTAACTCCTCTAATCATTGAGACAGATCCGGAAGCTATTGGTTCCCTACAACTGTGTCTAAGGCTGCTGTTGGCAATAAATTTCACCCGCCCTGAGCGGCTTTTTTTTTCTTTTTTTTTTTTTTTCTGTAGTCTTGTAGGCAAACCCTTCCGTTAATATATGTTCCATAATCAAAACCCCCCCCCCCCCCCAAAATATGACTTGAAGTTAATGCCGTGGAAATGCATTTGTTTTTAATCGATCAATTGAAGTCTATACTTATCCATACTTGGCATATATAAACCTCTATTTCAATCTTGAACAGTTGAAGTCATCAATGTTAATATTTACATCCATTTCAATTTAGAAAAATGAAGAATTTTTCCTATGATACTTTAGAATAATAACTCTTACCAAAAAGAAACAATTCGGATAAATTGCGTCCAAAGTGGAAACGTGGGTGTGCCGGCAATTAATTATCATAGAGTTAATTATATTTAACCGAAACTTTAATTGAAATTAGTTTTATCCCAGGTGTTTCAAAATATACAATTTATCTCCACAGTTTTCTAAAGCCGTTAGTTTTTTTTTTGTTGGTAGTCAGAATTCTAAAGCCGATAGTTAAAAGTTAGTTAAAAGATTATCTTAAATATAAAAAAAATAATGAAAGGCATCAATTAAACTATATAGTACGCTCCAAACATTTAAAAAATAATTTAAACTATATTGTATTAAACCGTCCAATAATTATTAAAAAATTATGGTATAATTTAAATTAACAATATTGAAAGATAAATGAGAAAGTTTAGGTAAAGCTAATTTTTCGGGGTAAATGAAATTAACATTACGAATGGACTAGACAACAGCTAATACATAAACGGCATAAATGCTCCCGAGATAGTAAACATGACTTTCACTTTTGAGCTAAAAAAAAAAAAAAAGAAAAGTGTAGCTTGCACTTCCTAGGTTGATTATACTTACACCTTTAGCCAGCCTACCCTTATTTGTTTTCATTTTGCACCCTAGTATTTTTATACTGCATGACATTATTGTTTAAGAATTTAGTTTATATTAATTCATAAATATATCCCAGATAGTTTGAATTATTTAGTAATAATTTTTTGTTCGCTGACTAATTTAATTTATCAATTTTCCTTAATATAAATGCAAATTTGTCATTTTCCCTATACCAAGGCTAAGAAAACAAGAAATAAGTGTAGACTTTCTAACCTAAGAATACAAATGTGATTAGTATCAAACCTTAGAAAAAAAAACAGTACTTCCTCATTTTAAATTGCTTGAAACATTTGGTTTTTGCACAAAAATTAAGAAAGGAAAAATTCTGTTTCAAGTTTCAATCTTTGTTTTTTACACATAAATTATAAAATATGAAAACAAGAATATTGAAATGATAGTTTGAATGGTAATATGATAAAAAAATTATTGAATATGAAAATGTTATAAAGACTTGAGGCGATTCAAATAGAATATTTTGCAAACAATTTTGAGTAAATGTGTTGCATCACTTTGGGAAAAATGGATTTATATAACTTATGAAAGATATTGAGCCAATTCATTTTAACTTAAGTTAAAATAACCTGTTTTTATTTTTATATCTTTTTTACTCAAAATCAATTTTATTTGAACGTCAATATTATTTAGATGTAAGAATCCATTAATTGTAAAATTTTTGTAATATTATTAAATTTTAATGAATTTTTCTTTTTCAGATGTTAAGAAGGAAAAATTATAAAAATTTAATAACATCATAAAAAATTTATTTTGGATGGATCTCCTATACAATATTGATTTTCAAATGAATTTGGATACGAACAAAAAACTGTAAAAATAAAAACAAACCATTTTAACTTAAGTTTACTTAAATTGAAATGAATTAGATCGTATTACTACAAAGACTTTGTCACAAAAAGACTAATTATATATAATGACGTAACAGTAAAAAAATTGTTTTACATACAAGACTCGTTAAAAACCTAAAAGCTTATAATCTCCTAAAGTGTGAACTTAATCTTTCCCCTGTCATTAATCCTTTCCCTATCATGTCAATTAATTAGCCGCAAACTCAACCCACTCCCCAAACTTAATTCTCTACACTATTTTATACCACTTCCGGCAGTTTTGGACTTTGATTCAAATTTGGCCGGTTACATTTCACTTTTTTTTTATTATTTGATTGACATTATCTAATATTATTTATTTAATTTTATAGTGGATATAATCTCTTTTAAATCTTAGTATTTTAAAGTGATTTGAGACTCTCACATGATAGATCTTTAATTGAAAATGGACACCGATAAATCTAAGTTTTCTCTTGAATTCACTAGAATCTCGCTCCTACTAAAGTATTATGACTTTTGGTAACAGATATGGAGGTGATTGTATAGAATAGTGTTATTTTTATATATATATATTTTATTGGTTGTCTTTTTTATTTTTGGGATACTTACAATTTACCTCTTGAGGTATAAGTGAAATTACACTTTACCTTCTCTTGTTTTAGAAATATATATTTTGCCCCTATCTTTTTTAATGTAGTTCAATAGTAATTTCTAAAATCTTAATTATGGTAGTCATCTTCCAGTAATTTTAATATTTATAGTGTATTTTTACAGTAAATGAAAATTGTAAATTATCAAATTTTTCTGTATTTTGATTTTTTAAACAGTATTTTTTAAAATGTCAATTAATTATTAAAAAATTATATAAATTGAAATTGCTTTAAGATGGAATCCGTATAGTCTAAATTAAGATTTTAGAAGTTGTTATTGGACTGTATTAAAAAAACAGAGGATAAAGTGTATATTTTTTAAATAGAAGGGGTACAGTGTAATTTCACCTAAATCTTATGAGATAAATTGTAATTAATCATTTTATTTTCATAAATAGTCTTTTTCATACGTCTGATATGTTGTTGGTTTCAGCGTTGCTTAGTTATTATAGTTTCGCCCTATGCTTTATTCTAATTATTTGTGAGTTTTGTATCCTATATTTATTCTGACTCACCTATAATGTTCAGTTTGACCTAATTCTCTTCCCTTTGTTCAGTGTCACGGGAACTAGTATTCTATTTTTTAGTTTTTTAGAGTTTTATGTCATCGTTGAGTTATAAAATTCTATTTAATTCATTTTTTATTTAAATGAATAATCTTTTATAAGAAAAAAAAAATCCATTCCCTATCATTAATCGGGCAGTTGCTCACGTCTCTATCATAAGAATTGGCAGCGATCATATCCCGACTAAACGTTGTGGATGCGCATCAATATCCCTCCTCCCAATTAAATAAGTCCCCACGTTCTTAAGCACTTCAAGTAGAAATCATTCAGTATTTGGTCATTTGGTCTGGTAATCAACACGGTGAAGAAATTCGATGGTTGTAAATTGTTCGCAGCCTTGATTGCATTTTACGGTAATCTTTCTCTCAAGCCTCCGATAATTGCAGTAGCATAAGTATGCGCCCATCTGTCCCCTGCAGTTTCTTTTATATGCTTCCGACGTAAAAAAACCTCTTTTTCTATGAGCATTTGTCACTGCAGCAATGAAACTTTTGTTTTTCTTTTCCTTTACCAAAATTCCAGCCTTGAGAATTGGAGCTGATACGATGTGTCAGAGTTTAAAACCACATTAATTCATCCATCTGCCACCTATCGTGCATTTATATCCTGTAATCAATTGCCACTCCCTCATCACATAACAACCAACTCAAATCGTTCAAATTTGCTATTTACCTGATACTATGGTAAAGCATTGGAATAGTATGGGAAGGTTTAGGGTTTTACTCTAACCTTCTCTCTCTCTGAAAAAAGATGTTATACAAAGTCCAGTTATATCTCAAGTTTTAGAAAAACTAACATTTTTTTTATTTAGATTACCAATATTTTATTTCCTTATATATTTGTAAGTATGTTTTTGTTGGAATTTAGTTATCAATAATGATTACTAAATTCTATAGACGCACTAAAATATATTTGTTTTACTATTATTTGGTGTAATCACATTATATGTTAGTGTACATATACACTTTGATACAGGGGATAATTATTTAACAACAACCCTATAACTACTAATATTATGAAGGGATATGATCTTTAAATGAAATGATATATCTATCCCAATGTATATAACCCTTAGGGATGTAGTTATGCATCATAACTATCCTAGTTAGTGAAATAACATGAGTTTTAGTGAAAGGTCATGTTTTAAGCAAATTTAACAACCTTTAAAAGGTTGTTATGATCTTGATTTAAGGAGACATAACTCTTAGAAGAGTTATGACTCTATAGCTAAACCAACACATCCATTCTAAGAGTAGTTATTGTCTTATTTTAAAGGGAGATGTTACGGCCCTCCTAGTGAAAAACTTAGCTGATGTAGGTAAAATTTATTAAATTCATGGTTTAATACCTTATTTTAAGTTAACTAAGAAAGATTAAGCATTTTAGACAAGCTCACTAAGTTCCGAGGAGTTATGACACCAAAAAGGGGTTGGGGGCAAAATGGTAATTTTTGCACCCTAAAGTGTCGGGCCATGTCCCAAGTGTTAAAAATGAGGTTTTATAATCTAACTTTTAACTTTAACTCATAATTAGTTGAAATAAACAAGATTTGATTAAGGTTGACTAATGCCACCTAAAAAAAGAGGGTTTAGTTGTAACTTTTTCTATACTTTGGTGGCTTCATTTTAAAAGGGGTATAAAACTTGGTAAAGGTGAGGGATAGCTGCCATTTCCATCTTCAAACCCGAGTTCATCTTTCCCTCTACCATTTCTCCATGAATTCAAGCCCAAAATCAAGTGTTCTTCGTAAAATTTGAAGCTACTAAAGGTATATATGCTAAAGGGAGCTTGATTCAAGAGGAATTTTATGTTTTTGAAGCTTGAAATCACGTTTCCATCCACCCTCTGTTTTTGACTCGAGGTAATAAGCGTGTTCGAAGTAACAAGATTCAAGCTTGAGTTTCGGTTAGAAGTTAGTAATTTGGTATTATATGTCTTTGATTACTTGGAACTTAGGTAAAACTTGTGGAACTTGGTTTGTGTGGAAGACTAGCTTGAATCTTGCTTGTGACTTGAATTTAAGGTGAGGGAGTTATATTTTCAAGCTTAATTGATGTTATTGGAATGAGTTTACTTGATAAATGCAAGTAATTTTAGCAATAGCGTTAGTTATTGGGCAAGGTTAGATAATGGTGGACTATGAGGTTTGTAATGATTGGAATGATGTTTAAATGTATCATAGGTTGGCTTATGATAGTTGGTTGTGATCTATGTGACATGTTTTCTATGTATATGAAGTTTGGAGGCTAATCAAGCATATTTGATATGTTTGGTAAGTGTCTAAAGTTCATGGCAGCAAAACCTGAAATTTTCTGGGTTTTCGCAGTATTGGCGACGCATTGCCAATAGATACCAACTCCTATAATGCGTCATCGTTACCACAAAAATTCAAAGCACGTCGACAACTGTGGGGACACGTCGCCACAGATATGGTAACTGAAAATTTCAAATTTTGCTAGAAATGTCGAAAGGAGGCCTGAGGGGGTTCTTAGGGTACCTTGGGGTGTAAGCATTCCAGGGGTGCTCTGAGTCTTCCAAAACTCCTCCGATAACTAGAAGTTTTCTTGAATTTTATGTAGTATTATGGTTACTTCCACCATAAGCAAGGAAATTAATTTTCAAAGGATCACAACTAAGTATCACTAGGTTAGGTGAAAAGGTTTAGTACCCTTAGCAACCTAGCAGTTCAATTAGTCACGAGGTCGCAAGGTGAAACTGTAGTGCACCTAGTCTACAAGGTCTTTATAGTTTAGGATACAATAGTCCCACCATAGTACCCCTGTACAACATAAGAGAGAGTTTTAACTGATGATTTATCACTAGTTAGATTGGCAAACTAAGCTTTCTAAAAGATAAGGCAATGCCTTGTAGTTTAAGGACTAGGTAGAGGACTAGTTCCAAGGGACTGAAACGTATGTGCATAGGTTTAGCCTCACGTTGTACGAGCTCATAGCAGATTACATATGATAAATGTATATGTTGTCCTTAGCATTTTTCTCACAGATGAAGATCCCTTACTGAAAGTTACAAATTCTCACTCCCTTATCTTATGTTGTGTAGTTTCTGACCATGTTGAGTCCAATAACCGCTGAGGGTTATCACAGTAGTCTTTTATTGCAGGAATATTATTATGGGAATTTTTATGATTATAGTTTTTTTAGTTACTTGTCGGTGAAGTAACAGTACTAACTATAGTATTTTCTTAGCCGTAGAGGCTAGCAGTATGTGGATAGACTTTTGCAACTCGCCATTAGGACTCATCTCCAAGGTGGGAGTTAGTTGGGACGATCTCAGTAGAGACTTGTACATGTTTATGCCTAGTTGCCTCCCGTGTCTATATTTGGAGCTTTAGACTCTAAGGTTGCTCTTGTGTGAGGGGCCTTAGTCGATTTTTGTTGAGTTCCCTCATATGGTTATTATTTGTAGTAATGATAATATAAATGTTGATTATGTGTACTTTGACTATTTGAACTTGATTTCTATAAAAAGGGCTTTGGCCAAGGGAATGTTTTATGGTTTCCATGTACTCAAGTCAAAGCTAAATGAGCATGCATCTTGAATTTTCTAGGTTAATCAACTAGTTTCATGAAGTTTTAATTCGTGCACATATATAACTAGCCAATTGTAACCACTGTAAGACTCGTTCTCACAGGCTTCGTGGGTAAAGCCAAAGGCGGCCATGTCAGAAAAAGTTATTGGTGGATAAAGGCATTTTTTGGCAAAGTAGTATAACCTTTTATGAAGAATTGTGACTCATTTATGAAGGGTTATGACCCTCCATAAGTGACAGTTCATCCTCTATAAATAGAGAGCAATAAAATTGAGCAAAGAAAAGTTACGAACACAATTTCTTAAGATTCTACTTGTTCTGTTTCGCCATACATACACTTATCTATCACCATAAAGAGAATTATGGTCGAGTATTATGTGTGAACCAATATATTTAGTTACTTGTATTTACAAGTTAATTAAATATCTGATATTAGGTGTTCATAACAAGTCACATTTTCTGCAATATGTTTAAAGAGATGTCTTTTTATCAATGAAACTATCATTCGGTTCTTTAGTGATAATAAGGTACACCTTAATTTTCACATTTATTTTTATATCATGAAAATTAATGTAGTCATTAGTCGTATACTAAATTTCCTTCAGTTTTTGAATATTAAAAAAAAATTCTATTTAACTTGTACTATTTGTACCTCTTATTGACTTAACATTTATTTATAGTAATTGATTTAATTTTAAGATATATTTATTTAATTTTGGGATATATTTATCTAATTGGTATGCATTTATCTACGATAAAAAGCATATTACCTAGATTTGAGATCCATTTATTTCATTTTAATTATATATTTATTTTTGAAATGCATTTATCTTTATATGTATCTAGGATTAAGAATATCTTGTTTAAGTTTGGGGTACATTTTTTTCTCTCTAATTGTATATGTATTTGATTTGTCTTGTTGTAATATGTATTTGTCTAAATTTGAGATTCATTTGTTTCATTTGATCATATATTCATTTCTATTATTAATTTATTTAGTTCTATGTGTAGAGATGCATTTGTCTAGTTCTAATAATGGTCTATGACTGGGATAATTTTGTTTAGATTTTAGATAAATTTGTTTCATTTTGATTATACGTCTATTTTTTTAGATTCATTTTATCAAGTTTTGAGATGCATTCACCTTATCTGAATTTAAGATAGATTTCTTTTTTATCTTGATTGTTATCTAGTTTTGATATGCAAACACGAGAAGTCATTCAACAAAAAATACACACAAGTCCCGAGGGCCCGTACAATACTACTATGAATTTTTATAATAATGGAACGTGATAGTGAAAGGTGACATCATTTTTTTTTACTCTTGTGTGTTTTCTTTTGTGCATCGTTCACGGAACAGTGCAATTCATGTCCATGGAGAGACCTTTCTCCCAGAGTGATTGTTCTCGACTCTTGATGTTTTTTAGTTGAATAGATGACCCTTCTATAAAAAAAAATGGGGGGGGGGGGAAACCAACC
This sequence comes from Aquilaria sinensis, assembly GCA_005392925.1. Taxonomy (NCBI): domain Eukaryota; kingdom Viridiplantae; phylum Streptophyta; class Magnoliopsida; order Malvales; family Thymelaeaceae; genus Aquilaria; species Aquilaria sinensis. The sequence goes on from SMDT01001915.1 coordinate 23,122, forward strand.
AACGATGCTAGATCAATGTGATCAATCACATAAGTGAAGGAAAACGAAAATACATTCCAACTAAAACAAATAGACCAAGAGATAGTACAAACCACCATCATGCTAGTTAAAGGAGATGATCACAAAAAAAGAAAACCGAAAACCTAGCTAATTGATAAAGTTCAAATAAAACTTCGACTTTGCTATTATGATACTAAAACATCAAAAAAAATTAACAACCACAATCCAATAATTTGAGATATGATCACTTGATAATTATGCCCCTCTAGCTGCCATCACAAAATATTATATTGCTATGATAAGTGACTAACTTTCTAATAGTCAGAGCCTTAATAGAAAATAAGAAAATAAAGGGGATGGGATAAAATCACACAAACTCCAAAAACAAAAATCTAGAAATCCAGATATATAAAATAGAAAATGGAGAAATTTTGTACATAAATCATCAATTTCACATTCAACTCATGGCAAACAAAGCACATATTTACCAAACAAACAACAAACAAATTAAGAAGAAAACAGGAAGGAGGGGGTGAAACATTGGGTTTGGACATTTCTTTTTGCTACACAAATTTGAATAAAATTAGACACAAAAAATTTAAACTAAAGAGTACAAAATGACATCACTTATGAGGTAAATATTGCTGAAGTTATAGAAATTTAATTATCAAATGGAGGAATTCAGGGGACAAAAAGGCACAAAAAAAATGCTTAGGAAATGAAAATTTTTTTTTGACCATCTAATATATATTATAAAAGCAGGATACACCTTAGGATAGAAATGACTTTTCACTTAACAGAATGAACTATAGATTAACACGTGGCATTTCAAATATTTATGGAAAGGAATTCTAAATTTGTGCCATTGTTATACCAATTTTATCCCTCTAAATTAAAGCTTATCGCCATTAACTTTGAATGAGCTATTATTGGAATATTTTTTGAAAGAATGTATTTATGCTATATTTTCCTTTTCAGTTTTGCAAATTAATATTCCATTATCTCAGCCGACTATTATTCTCTTCTTTCTACTCACTCTCATTCCCTAAATTTCAGCGTTTCCCCAAAGCAATAATAGGCAAATATTGCATCTATTTGCCACACAATTGCTCCTTTAATCATTTTCTCAAAGACATTTCTTGTCTCTCATAGTGATCCATTTCACGTTGGAATCGATGAATCTGTGAACTATTTAGGAGATGACATCATCTTATATTGCATCGTGTTAGGATTTGCCACCGAGTGCCTTGATCGGTTTATCAATGGCCTCCACTCCTTCCTCTTCCGCTGCAAAAAACTGATTCCCATTGCTCTTTATCTTGCCGCACCACCCCTCTTTCTTCCCATTAATCACCTTCTTGCCTTTTCCAAGAAAGGTCCACGACAAGTTGTAGGCATTGAGTAAGAGGAAGAGAGAGATGCAAAGGCAGAAATTGGAAGGGAGAGAACCGGTGCAGAGAAGCAATAGAATGAAAGAGAAGAGTTCAGGATCGCGGTCGACGAACGGTGAAGGGCCGGCAAGATGGGAGAGAAGGGAGTGGCGCTGCCGAAACTCCCCCACCACAGCTGCATCTGCTGCTCTCATCCATTCTGGATCTCTTGGTGAATCAAATTTGGCACAAGAATCTCCGGATCCTATGGCTTATAATCAAACCTAGAGATCCTATTCTCAAGCATTACTTTTTGGGAGATGCAATTGATTTTTTTTTTAGGGTTTAACTACTTGAATGCGATGAATAATTAATGCGATAGTGATTTTGATTTTTGTTGTTCTAGGAGGTGTGACTGATTTTTGTTGTTCTATGTTGTTACGTAAATTGATTTGAATTTCGGAAGGCAATTTGGAATCATATAGCATTTGCTTTTAAAATCTATGGTTCGAAAATTTTTTCATCTTTTCATCGATTACTCATAGAAAGTTTGAAACTTTTTGTTCATTTTTGGAATCCAATTTGAACACTAAGTATATCTCTATCAAATTCTAGATGAAAATATCTCAATTTTTAAAATATTTTTGTCAAATGCCTTTTTATAATTTGTTATTTTTGTGAATATAGGAAATGAATAGCCTATATATGGATTCCATTGATTTTCCTATTGAAGAAGATCAGTAAATGATTCAATCATCATGTATACAAAGAACAATTTTCATGGGTTGGTTGGTGCACATTTTGCTACTGTTCTATTGGCCTCGGCCACATATTTCATGTAATTTTGAGAACTATGTTTCCTATTTACTTACGTGATTCTTTTATGCAAGTTAAGGTTTGATAAATTGGAGGCAAAATACTCAATCTCTCATAATAGAATTCGGGAAAAAATATAGAAGTATAGCTTCGCATGGTTGTTGGCTGAATATTTTTGGAAATTTTATAATAATCCATTGTTGTCTAAAGGTCAAAGGCAATTATGCCTTCTAATGAGCTTGGAAAAATTAAATAAGACCTTACCTGAGCATCGTCTAGTTCTTGAAAAAGATGAATGTTTTGTATCACCTTCAATGAAGTTATTAAGAACTTGGAAAATTAATGATTTTCTTCTTACCAATTAATGTTTGTGGAATGGCTAAAAATAAAATATAATTGTACTTCAAGTTTTTGGTGAATATGGGAAGCCGAGGCAAAAGGGGACTACAAACTAAGATCTTGAATAATAAAAATACTTGACCACTTGTTCAAGCTTGAGTTTGGAATTTCATTCATTCCATTATAATTTTGCCTTGGCTATGGAAGTAGTCTTCTAAGTTGGTGTTTGTCAAACACTCTATTGCACAAGTGGCAAGTTTAGAGGAGAAGTTGTAGAAGGATAGATAAAAGGAAAGGTCCTGAAGCTAGACTTTTCAAGTCTAACCCTTTACTATTCCAAAACTGATAGAGGAAAACCCGCAGTGAGGTGAAGGTAGTTTTCTAGTGATAACATATTTCATGAGCAGAGTTCCTACTAAACTTTTAACTTTTACTTTTAATATAGTATAGTACATAAGCTCTTTGTTTAGTTGTCTTCTTGAGCAGGTTTGGTTTAGTTTTTCAGCCCAATTGTATTCTAAGAACTAAAATGATTGAAAGCTTATGTCATTTTTCATCATTGTTCATGTGTAGGAAAGAGAAATGAAATTGTTCATGTCCTTGATCTCAGTGATTTTTTTATTTTTCTTCCTGCCTTTACAAGAATTTACATTTTGTGGATTCGAGGTTTGAAATATGGATACAATTATCTTTTTAACAATTTTTTTTTATTTTTGGATTATTAGGAGCACTGAAATGAAAATTTGAGAGAATGTATTGCTCTTTAGCATTTAAACAAAGCCCAATTTAATTTATGTATTTCATCTAAGATCAATATGTTATATTATTGAAAAATTAAAGTTTTCATGAATTTATAAACTTTGAACATATATGTGCTTGGCTACCACAAGATTGATGCTTTCACTGAAATTGGAACATGTCTCTTATGCTGTTATCTACATTTTTAAACGATGGTAAAAGATATACATGAGTTGTATATCTTTATTACTTTGTCTATGTAACCATGAGGTTACAGAAGCTTCAATTTCCATTTGAGCACAACAAAAGGTTAAATCTATGCCACTTTTACAAATTATATTACTAAATCATCATCCTTTGGTTTTAAATTTCATGGCATTGTGGCATTTAATTTAAAAAAAAACACGTAGATAAATGTGGGCTCCTTAATGCATTTACTAGGATGAATGAAGGTCAAGTTATTATCCACTGATATTGCTTTAGTTGTTTGTAAAAGTTATTACTTGTAAAGGTATCTGTTCATTTTGGAGTTGTGCTTATTCACATTAGCCTCTTTGAAGCAGTAGTGAGTATTTAGTTGGTTTGGTTCAAAACCGATATGTATACAATGATCCAATTGGGTTTTAGTTTTTACAAATGCATCAAAATTGTCAAAATTATATGTTAGAACTAATTTGAACCATCCAAATTATATATGGGTTAATTTTCTTTGGTTTACTTGGTTTCTCTTCCTAGGACTTAGGCACATAGTATATGAAAAAATAATATTAATATTCAAAATTTTACATCTCACATACAAAATTAAAGAAGGATTAACAACATATAGTCCAATTCTAGTAGAAAATAAATTTGTATATGATCAAATAAGTGATCTGATAACTGAACATGAAATTCAATTTTAGTTCAATCGATTAAATTAGACCCGCAACTGAACCATTTTACTTGAATATGGTAGTTTTTTTTTATTTTCCAAATAATGCTCACCGATACTTAGAAAGAGTTATTATATTATACTAAAATTTCCTTTCCTTTGTAACTCTGACATTTTAGGATTTTCACAAGGAAGCATAACAAGCCTAAGAGATATCATATAAACATGGAAGAAAACTGTTTAAAGGCAATTAGTACAATTGATAAAAATTTGAACTAAGAGGAAGAGAGCTCATATGTCCTAAAGGCATGTGTGACTTTCTTTATGTTTTAATCTTAATGATATCAATACTTGAAGATTGATGTGTTGCTAATTTTTTTGCATGGGTAAAACTAAGTGATAGGAAGAGGTTATTTATTATCTTTAATGTTCCCATTATTTAGGTAATTGTGGTATAGCCATGTATTAAGAAAATGATATATTCATTGAAACTTTGACTACCAAGTATGAAAAATTTATAGTAGCTCGGCATGTTTGGTGTTTATTATATTCATTATGTATATTAGCACCATTTTATTTTTACTTGTAAAGCCTTAATTGTGATAAATAGCATTTTTATTGATTAATTTTTAAATCAATTATTAGATTATTTTCTATTTTAAACTTTTTAGGCTTGTGGCAACACCAAATATTTTCTTTTTAAACTTTTTTGTTGAATAATATGTTTTGATAAATTCGTACTCTTCAATTTTTTATTTTAATTATAATAATTTTCTTAATAATATTTGTATAACATTTAAATATACATTATTTTCTAGCACTCAATATAACTTTGAGTCCCGTGGCAATGCCGGGTATGTAAACTAGTTTATCTGGAAGAACAAAACATTATAACTGGGATTCAATCCTAACTGGTTTTCTGTTGCAATAATATCTTCTTGTCTGAGTTTAATATCTCACCAAAGTCATTTAATAGCAGACCTTTTTTGGGGGGTTTCTTCCCCTTTTTTTCTTTTTTTATTTTTTTGGGTTGGGGGGGGGGGGGGGGTGTGTGGTTGCAAAAACCACAAATTTTGGCTTGACAATATTCGATATGTATCCAGAAAAGGAGTGGAATCCGGAGAGTTTCGGTAAGTAAAAAAAAGTACAATCCTCCATTATGTAAGAATCCTTCAAATAAACTCTAATTTGAGTTAATGAAAAGTTCTGCTTGCGATGAAACCCAAAAGTTGTAGGTAAGTTTTGTAAATAGATGGGAAGATAATAGTTCAAAAACATAACATTACGCGTCATGGTCTATTGAAATTTAACTGTTTATTAGTTGGCAAAGAATTTTGGGTGTGTCCAGTACTTGAGATTATTAATAATGATGTTGAACCCAGAACAATTGTAAAGGAAAAGGAAGGCACTATTTGTAATGGAAGAAGATTTAATTTGTTTTTGTTTAAAAAATAGTTAACCTGAAAATGCGCGCGAACAAATTAGTCGGCATTAATCACCGACAAATTTACCTTGCTGTGTGCAAGTATTTAATTATACGGTTGTTGTTTGTGTTTCTGGGTGTTCTGGTCCAGATTTCGCCAAGTCTTTTCTTCATAGCAAATTGTAACCCACGATCTGATTTGAATTTCACCGATCTGATTTCAATTTCACAATCTCTCATCATAATTCATTTTAGAATGCATTAATTTAAATTTTTTTTAAAACATAAGTATGAACAGTTCACAAGAATAAGATTGGTAAATAAAATTGTCCCTTTCCTGCTAAACCAATAAGTAGAGGTAGTTGATTAAGTTAATTGAAAATGATCCAAAATTGATTTTCAATTTCTATAAACTATAAAGTTGATTCGAACAATGCATTTTGGAATTAATTGTACACATCTAAATTACATTTCCGCTTATTCATTCCCTTTTTTTTTTTTGTTTCTATTTATTGATCTAAATACATGTGGAAAAATATGATAATAATAATTCATAATTTTAAATCTCATAACAAGTTAATGAACCTCAGCCATTTTTGTCCAATCCATTAAATTTGTAGTTTTGTTTTTCTTTTCTATGGGATTTATCGACACCCTGTGATAAGATGAACTAGAAAATTTGAAGCACATTAATGGCTCTTGTTGGACAGAGTCATTGAAAAGGAACTGCCAAAGAAAAGAGACCAAGAAACGCTAGGAAAACCGGCTCACTCAGTGCCTGCCTTCTGGTTAGAGCTGTCTGAAACTCTGAATCCTAACAAAACCGTCCTAGCAGTTGGAAAAAAACAGTGAAAAAAGAAACTGCCAAATAAAAGAATAAATCAAGAAACAGTATAAAAACCCAGCTGACCTAGTTCGTTGTTAGTGCACTTTGAATCCTAACAAAACCCAAAACAGAGTCATCCTCCTTCTAGGTGTGTGTAGAGAGAGAGAGAGAGGGAGAGAGAGAGAGAGAGAGAGAGATGGCAAAATCACCAGAGGAAGAGCACCCACAGAAGGTTTTTGGTTGGGCTGCCAGAGATAAGTCTGGTGTCCTCTCCCCCTTCCATTTCTCTAGAAGGTACCATTTTCTAAGTCATTCAAAATCCTTCGTTTTTTTGTGTTTGTTCATTCTGGGGTATTAATAATCATCTGGATTTTAGAACAACTTTTGGGGTTTTAGTTTTCCTCTTGTAGACTTGTATTGCAATGAATGTTTTTGGTTTTTATATTGCTTAGATCTGCTGAAAAAGCTCGCAGCTTTGCATGCCTATGATGAAATGAGGACAACTTCGTGAATAAAGAAATATTTGACCCAACAGAGTTAAATATTTCCGTCATTTTACTGCATGATTTTGCAGGGAAAATGGTGACGAGGATGTCACAGTAAAAATCCTTTACTGTGGAGTCTGCCATTCAGATTTACATGCTGCCAGAAACGAATGGGGTGTCACAAATTACCCTCTTGTTCCTGGGTATGCTAATCCTTCCTCCTGCCTTCTTAATTTTTTAATCATATTTCTTGCTTAAGTAAGATGTTTGATTCCTGGGTATTGATGATTCTTGCAGTCATGAGATCGTGGGGGTTGTCACCAAAGTTGGGAGCAGTGTGGAGAGATTCAAAATAGGTGATCGTGTTGGTGTAGGGGTCATGGTAGATTCCTGCAAGACCTGTGAATCTTGCCAGCAGGACCTGGAGAACTACTGCCCTACATTTGTACTAACCTATAATGCCCTTGGGAAGGATGGAACAAAAACTTTTGGTGGTTATTCGGACATGATAGTTGTTGACCAGCACTTTGTCCTTCGTTTTCCCGAGAACTTGCCACTCGACTCCGGTGCACCGCTGCTGTGTGCTGGGATCACAGTGTTCAGCCCTATGAAATACTATGGAATGACTGAGGCAGGCAAGCATCTGGGTGTGGCAGGACTTGGTGGGCTCGGTCATGTTGCGGTCAAATTTGGCAAGGCTTTTGGTCTGAAAGTTACTGTCATTAGTAGTTCACCGAACAAGGAGAGTGAAGCAATTAGTAGACTTGGAGCTGATGCATTTATTGTTACAAGTGATTCTGCAAAAATGAAGGTACACTTATTGGAGAAGAGTTGAGAGTACCAATTTTTGTGGATGGTTTAGATGTGACCTTGACTCCTTTCAGGAGTCACGAACCGTTGCACAACCATTTTCCTATGTAACATCTGCTTCTCATGCAGGCTGCCATTGGTACAATGGATTATATTATTGACACGGTTTCTGCTGTCCACCCCTTGCTCCCACTGCTGAGCCTGCTTAAAGTGAATGGAAAACTGGTCACACTTGGCTTGCTTAACAAACCTCTGGAGTTGCCAATCTTCCCATTAGTTTTGGGTAAGATACATGACAGATTTACTAGTTTACTAGTTCACTTTTCAACTGATCACATGTTCTACCTTTGTGTCATTTACTAGTTTTTTCAGTGTGTAGTTAATAGAATCTTTAAAATAAGTGTGCCATGCATCGAAACTATTATGCTCTCTTCGTTGCAGGGAGAAAGCTCATCGGAGGAAGTGATTTCGGAGGGATTAAAGAGACGCAGGAGATGCTAGATTTTTGCGCAAAGCACAACATTACTTCAGATATTGAGCTGATACGCATGGATGAAATCAACGTGGCCATGGAGAGACTTGCGAAATCTGATGTCCGATACCGTTTTGTGATTGATGTGGCTAACTCATTTCTGCAGCAGTAAGTTTCATCTTCATGATCCTGCGCCCGCACTAAGAACCATCTCTAGATGCTAGAATAAGAACAGATTGTTTTCCAGTACCCTGGTATTCGATCTTTGTTTGGATGAATGAATATGAAGTATTTGTATTTCTGTTTGGTCATATTCTCAAAACTTTCTGTTTGGTCATATTCTCAAAACTTTTCTCAAAACTGGTCTGAACTTGTTAAGAAAGTATACACCGTGTTTTCAGAAATAAGTTTGGGTCTGGCACGCCCATCTATAAGAGAAAAACAAATCATACAGGAACATTGTATGATTGCATCAACAACCAAAGGCATCTCAAACCTCAAATCCATATTGGAAAAGTTGGGAGAGGTGGTTCCTCTAGCAGGCGATGTAGGACAATGGTTGTTGTTCCATTGCGAAAAGAAGCGCTCCAGTTGTATCTAGTGTTTTGTGGCAACACTTCACATTGAGGCTCGGCCAAGCTAGTACCTATCCCAACTTACCCTACAAAGTATGGTATGTGCAAGAACCGACAACTAAGATGTGTGCAGAGATTAGAGCTGATATTATTCTTCGGCCTTCCCTGTTTACGATAAGACTTTTAATTACCTCTCATTCCTTCAATCAATGCCACTGAAAAAGCAAAAGGTGGTAGATCGTGTAGCACAGTTAAATCCGATTTCTAATACCATCTTGGAGTAAGCTACAAGTATTTCCAAGGATGATCAACTCATACTAGTTGATAGAGAAGGGCATGAGCTAGATTGGGCCGAGTCCAGTCCAGGCCACACAGTCATGGGCCGAGGAGTGCCCAAGATAACCAACATAATCCTAGGCAGGGTTTGAACTTAAGCCAAATTACTGTGCGCTCATTTGGGTCCACTTTTTTTGTTTTTCATAAAGGAGCCCATGAAGCTAAGTTGTGGTAGGCTCAATTATAGGCCCACCTTTTTCAGCCCATGTTTGTGGTAATCAGAAAATATTAAGAGTGGAGGGAGGCATAACAACATAGGGTGACTACGGGGCTAAGTCCCCTAGCAAGGAGACAATGTGGCACCATAACCTTGAAATTGAGAAAATATTTGAGCTTGTTACTGCTTCGGTTGATTAGTATGGAAGCTAGTTTGACTTTGACATACATTGGGGAAATGAATGCCTTTGGAAGTGTTGTTTTTATTGAGTTGACAAGATAGATTCACAAGAAGTCTATTATTGTCTGGATTAGCTAGTTTATTTCCAATCTACACAGTTGGAGAGTTAGATGCAACCTTGGATTTCTTGACCATCTTGACAAGATGAGACACAGAATAATCACAAAGCTTGGTGGAGAATGTAATTGACTCATTAAAATCAATAGTCATCTACTCTCTATCTCTAATAGAGTGCTTCTTTATAACTCCAGCTTTCTTTGAATACTCTAAAGGGTGAGAATCTTGACTTGTCGAAAAGTTATAATTAACCTGATTGCCCCATTAACCTTTTCAATGCGTTCTTCCTATTCTTTTTATTTTACTTATTTTTTAATTCAAAGATGGAGATGAAATATTTTCAAAAGGCCTAAAGCCATTTTTTGCTTTTGAACTCACTAAACTCGGACACTTAACCCCTCTACCTAGAGTTGGTCAAACTGGCATCTTGAACTTGCAAACATGGGATACTTTAGCCCTTTTAGCCCATGTGCACATCACGTGACTTAACGCCCTTTGTTCTTAACGACTTCGGCAATGCCAATAGCTTGAGAATTAGATCTTATGCAAATCAAATTCGATATCCATGGCCATGGCCACTCATTTATCCACTTATTCTCTAATGCTCACAAAATTGCTCACCATTAGCGCCACGATCGTGTAGTTGTTGCCTTCCCTTATAGACCCTCTTGGTCCAATTACCAGGCATAGCACAATTTTTCTGCTCTTTTGCCCTGTTTGATATTTGATTTCATCGGTCGCCACTACTTCTCTTTAGGTTGATGGAGCTCTAGCTTCCACAAGACCTTCAAAAACATTACCATTTTGGGTCAGTCACGGTTTTGATCTCCATTACTTGGAGCTTGGCTACCCTTTGGTTATTACTTATTGATGGGATTGATAGCCCTAATGACAAAGGACTAGACTATGAAGTAGGAGAAAGCGTTAATCTCCTATAAGTGGTGGGATGTTGGGTCAATCAAGCCTTTATTCGTCAAGGCATTAAGAAAAGGTTGGCCTTAAAGATGGACAATCTCACACTTTGGCTGGATTACCTAATAGGCGACCTTCTTGGCACCAATCACAGAAGATGAGGAGGTTGATGTGGCAGAAGACCGAACAATGAGGCAGGAGGAAAGGGATGGGAGGCGGTTGAACATCTAAATAAATGACATTAAGAAATAAAGCGCCACATGATTTGCACTTGGGAAAAATGCTTAAGTGCACTGTTTTACCAAGTTGAGGGGGTAAGTTAGGTTGAGTTAACGTTCAAGGGGTTAAGTGCCCATGTTGTTTGAGTTTGAGGGCTAAAAATGCCCTTAAGCCTTTTCCAAAGGGCTTGTGTCCGTTACCAAAAGCATCACAGGCTAAGCCAACCAAGCCCAATACAGATCTCTAATAATGAATGCATTTCTTGGCAATTGTTTGTCCCCATCTACCAATCAAACTGGTCAATTTAAGAACACATTCTATCAAAGTTCAACTCATTGTTCTTGCTTTCATTTAGTCTTCTTCTCAAGGATATTATACTAGCCAACTCCTGTATTTATTCTTTGCACTAAAAAAGGCATTTACAAGCAAGGGCCACTATTACAAAATTGACAATGCAAGGACATCTTTGTTTGCCATTATAACTTAAACTAGTTTCATAACCTATCTAATGGACGAGATATTATTTTATATCAACACATGTATTTTATTTCAGGAAAAATTATAAAAACCCCTCCTTTGGTTTGGTCTAACTTATACTTTACCTTATCTATTTACACTTTATCCCCTTCTTCATTTACAGTGTTTGACAACAATTTTTGAAATCCTAATTTTTTAAGTGTTACTAAAAAGTAAGGTAGGGCAAATGGGGGGAAATTATTAAAGATAAAAAAGTTGTAATGGTACAAAAAGTGAATAATTAGTTATGAAAAATATCTATAAAATTATTTTTTATTTAATTTTATGTATTAAGATATGTATTAATGAAATAATAATAGCAGAAAAAAATGATTGTAAAAATATAATATGTCTTAATGAAATAATAATAGCAGAAAATAAATGATTATAAAAATAAGATAAGTATTAATGAAATAGTAATGATTGTAAAAAATAAATTATTGTAAAATAATTAATTTTAAAAATTATTTATTTAATTTTTGAACCTTATATAATGAATATTTTTAATTAATTTATTAAACCTTAAGAAAGAATTAAAATTAGTTAACCTAATATTTTATAATACATTAAATGTTTATAATTAATTCCAAAAAAATTCAAAAATTAGGAGCAATGCCTAAATGTAAACCTGTTAATGTTAGGGATTATATGGCAGGAGCTAAAGAGATGTGGGACAGAAATGCAACACAAAACAAAGAAAAGGGACTCTTGGTGTAATTTGATAAATGCAAAATCAAAAATTAGGGTTTGTCACTCATTTCAGCCATCTTCTTTGTTTTTCCCTCCAATCCGTTACTCTCCATTCTTTCTAAAAAAATGGTAGTCTTCTGCTTTTGTCTAGGTTGCACCGCCATATTGTTGTATCTTCCGGTGGTGGCAATGTCTATTTATGAGTTAACCGGAGAGGCTTTTCATGAGATTCAATTTGCCGGCCGTCAGTCTCCATAGCTTAGTTGTTATGCACTTTCCTGCGGCGATGCCTCCTATCCAATGAAAAAAAATTTCACTTTGTTTTTTTTTTTTAAAATACATGATTCAAAAGTTTTTCTACCTTTTCTTTAACAAATTTTCTTAAAAGTCACAGTTTTTGCTATAACTATATGGGTAAAAAACGAAAATAGGTTTTGTAGATCTATGTATAAACCTTCGGTTTCCTCCGATGTCTTTGCGTTGTCATTTCACTTTGTTTTTCTCTATCATTTTTTTCTTGGAGAAGTGCTCAATTTTCTAAAGATGTACGCTTTCCTTTCCCCAAAATCAAGTTGTTTGATACAAATCTAAGCATATAGTGTTTAACTACTCTGCTTTGTTAGCCCTTTGGTCGATGCATGCATCGCCATTATGTGGTTTGTGCATGCCGCCGTTAGGGAAATATGTTGGCTAGTAATCGAAAAGTCCAACTTTGTTTCGTTCATGTGAATCTGGTTTTCACCATTCACTTACTCAAATCCTATTTTTGGATACTTGACTTTAGGTGGCTAGATCCTTTTTTTTTTTTCCCCTGTTCTATCTGAATCTCATAGCTTTCATCTTCTCTGTTGATTTTTCTAAAGCATACATTCAAAAACTTGTATGTAAGTCTTTCTATCCAAAGCTTTCAGTCAGAAACTTATGGTTTTCCTAGATCTATCTTGCAACCTTTTGGATCCTAACCTAAAAAAAGTATATTTTGTATGATATAAGACTTTACATTTATTACTTATTTTAGATGTCAGCACACGTGAGGCTAATGTAAAATTTTAATTGGAAATAATGTAGGAACAAAGGCTACAATCATGGAGGAAGGTATATTTTTCTAACCTGTCCTTTTACAATTTTTTTTTTTGGAAAATAAGCACAAAAAAACCTTGTTATTTTGTTGGATCCTCTTCTTGATTGTGCTGAAATGAGTTAAGCATACAAAAAGCCTTGTTGTTTTGCTAGATCCCCTTTTTGATTATGTTGAAATGAGTTTTTTGTTGTTGGATCCTTTTTTTTTTATTGTGTTGAAATGAGCTTTCTAGTGCTAATTCGAGTAAAAAGAGTTATGCGCATTTAAAGAAGTTAGTTATTTATAATGAAAAACTTGTTTAAAAATATATTGCAAGTAAAATACCTATGTTGAATATGTTGCTACTTCCTGGTGCATGGTTTTTGTTATAGTTTTGTGTAGGAAATAGGTTTTGCATCAGTTAATGGGAAATTCTAGAAAAGAGTTATGTGTAGGAAAAGAAAATATATAAGTATATTGAAAAGCTTGATTACAAATTATATGCAAGTAAAATACCTGTGTTGAGATTAGCTGTTATTTCACGATGCAATTTCTGCTGCAATGGTTTCTACTATAGTTCTGTCAGTAGGAAATAAGAAATTTGAAAACTTAACAAGATACTGGTTGTTTTATAATAATATTAAGTGATGGTAAAATTTTACAACATATTACTGCTGTAAGTAAACGCTGGAGGACGAACTGTGGTACTTGAGTGTTGTATCTGTTGAATTTGAACCACAAATTTTTATTCTCTACTTCAGAAGCGTTACTGGTACAAGACGAATAAACTGAGAATTTGTGAAAGAAAAAAAATGTAATGGTCTATAAAATATATATACTTAGTATCTGTAACTAAATCCAAGTTTTGGGTAAGTAGAGTAGTGAGCACGCAAGACGTAGTGGGTTTAACTGCTCATGAAAGTGGGTGGTAAAACTTCAAATTAGTAACTGTATTGGAAAATGTAGGATTATCACCAGTTTTAAACTGATAAAAATTTTAAAAATTTAGGCAACTTATGTACACATGTCCATTTGAAAACATTTCCACCAGGCCGTTAAAAAGGTAAATTTTCGCACCAGATCAAGCAGACGTCCAATTGCAAATGAACACGTATACTCTGCCAAGGGTAATACTGAAAATCGCCATGTGCCACACAACAATCGTTTTGGAATTACGCGTGCCGAGTGTACAATTTTTTCTAATTCTATAAATAATATAGAAAGACCATTTTGCCAGGTATCCTGCTTTCATATCTATTTATAAAGCATATCTATTTATAGATTATTTACTTATAGTGTTCCTGATTTGAGAAAAATATTAAGAAGTAATTTTTAAAATCAATTATCTTTTGGTATTTAATGTATATTTTAAGAGAAAAGTATAAAACAATTCTATTAAGAAGGAGAATCAGAAATAAGAGCATTAAAAAAAACCATGAAATTAAATACAACGATATACTGAATGGCTTATTGCTTACCCGTTGCAGTATAAATGTTTTTGCATTTTGTCATTTTATTGCATTGTACACTGCAGTATTTCACAATATTTCATATACTGCTCACTTTTTATGTACATTTTGTCTAAAAACCACGGTATACCACAAATATCGTGAGGTACGTACCATAATATTTTTTTTTTTACAGATGTGTATGAGATATATTTTTTTGGTCATTTTACATCAAAATATAATAAATATATAAAACATTACAATATAATTAATACACATATCATAAAATAAATATTTGCTTTTTTTTTTGTTACTTTTCTTAGTTAATGTAAAAATTTAATGGTTATTTTGAGCCACCTAGGAACCCAATGTGATATTATAAAATGTATTATTATTATTAAAGTATTATTTTTTTCTCTTATATCAATAAATTAGTTTTTTTAGTATTATTTATTTTGTTCTATATATAACATTTTTTTAATGTTTTTTGTATTAAAAAATATATTCTATCATATGTATTTTATTTACATTTGATAAATTATTATGAGAAAAATTAGAATACATATAAAATGTGTAAAAAAACTTATTAAATTTATGTCATCTTAAAATAACATTCTAACATTTATTTTTTATAAAACCATTCAGTATACCTTAAAAATTTAGGGTGTGATATATCTAACGGTAATAGTAATTAACACTTTTAGAGAAACAGATGAACATACGGCACATTTTAGTCTAGATTGTGATCAATTTTTCACTATAATTATAAAGTCAGTATTTTCTTATTAAATGGAAAGAAGTGCAATTTCCCGCAGACTGGCATCTTTCAGGGTAATTCGTGCTGTTTACATTTTTCTTTGCATACTTATAAGATATATGTTTGAAGTCATAGTATACTCGAGAAAAGGAAAATATCAATTTATTCAAGAATGAAAAACAACAAAAACAATACTAATAATATTATGAGCTCACTTTTATCACTCGAACTTCGGACGTCCTGTTTCCTTATCAAATTCACAACCCCATCGCCGTCCACTGTCTCGTTGATTTAATGATGTGTGTCGGCTAATTTATTTGGATTAAACAAAATTGCAAACCCTGAATTTGACAAAATTGCAAGCCTGTGAATTTGACCTTCGTAGCAGTAGGTAGGAAAAATGACAAACTTTATCGCCAACCTTTTTCTTTTGTATTTTTTCCTATAAGAAAAACAACCCAATGATTTCTCGCTCGTACATGTGGGAGGAAGACTAGCTAGCTGAGAACTAAGAGCTGAATTAAGTTAATTTAATTTAAAATAATTTATTTTTATTTTTATATTTTTTTTACTTAAAATTAATTTTATTTAAAAATTAATATTAAATAGATGTAATAATTCATTTAACAGTAATTAACTCATTACTCTGTTGACCCGACTTGTCTTCAGCTCTACAAATAATAAATCCCGTAGTAACCATTACAAATTTAAACATCAGATTAAGATGTTAGTTGTCAATGAACTTTGTCTCTTGCATACAAAAGTACAGCTTCGTTTGACCCGATTCTAAATCATGATAAATCCCTTTTTTTTTAGGGGCGAGGGCCGAAATTGCCCCAATTAGAAGTTGACCAAATAGCTGACCTAACATTATGAAAAATTGTGAGTATTTAATTAGTCCCATAATGTTTCTTTTCTAGATTATCAGTATAGTTAATTTTAAACTTCGTCAATATCTGTAATCGTCACCGCGACTTGATGGAGTGTAGCTCGTATTCACACATTTAAAAAAAAAAAAGTTAAAGATAATTATAACAACTACTGATCACTGATTTTTATAATCCTGCGCATTTTATTATTCGAGGCAATTGACAAGCCTGCAATATTAATTAATTTTCTTCCATGATTAATCAGATCATATCTATAAATACAGGACTTCCACTTTAACAAACTACAAGAACTAGCCAGTGTTGTATTTGATAAAGCTAGCAGACATGAGTTTTGGTTCTGCATTCTTGTTCCTTCTCTCTGGCTATTACCTGTTGTCCTCAAATTACAAATCATTAGCTTCTGGTTGGCCGGTAATCGATCCTACAAAAGGATTCATCTCTCTTCCTCTAAATCAGTCCAATTTCAAGATTCAAAAACCCTACAACCTGCCACAAGACAAGCGCTATAGCTTCATCAATGGCGTCCACAGGCTATGGGTCTTCAAAACTGACAAGCCTCACTCTCGTTGCAGCAAAACCAAGCCTCGCACTGAGATCCGTATATTAGTAAGTTACATGTTAATTACATCTCATCAGTAAATATTTATGGAAGTTTAACTTCAACATTACTAGATCTTAGACTAATTAAATTAGTTAAATGTTTTTAGGGTTATAACTACGCTTGGGGTGTGTGGCAATTTGAAGCATACGGATACGTGCCTTATGGTACATCAGGTGTCTGCATCATGCAAGTTTTCGGGTCCCATCCACCACATGCCACCACCCTAATGCTGAGAGTTTACAATGGCTCACTCTCATACTATCGCAAATATCCTGCCCTTGTACCAAATATATGTGATAGGTGGTTTCGACTCAATGTGATTCATGATGTGGAGGCTTCAAAAGTACAAGTTTATATAGATGGTGTCTTGAAATATCAGGCTCAAGGGCAAGGCGGGAAAGATCATTACTTTAAGTGCGGGGTTTATGCTCAAGATCATGATTCTTATTATATGGAGTCCCGTTGGAAGGATATTAAAATCCTTAGAAGGAAATTTATGTAACTACTCACTTTAATTATATGCATGGTTATGTTGGGATATATAAACATGATTCATATGGCCTGAATTTAAAAATTTAATAAAAATAACTATGCAATGCAGTTGCCAAAAAATTACAATTGAAGAATACACTTGTGAGCTACCTTTTTATGAATGAAATCATGAAACCTAAAACGTGACTAATAGGATCGAATTAATCTGTCCTTCATTAGTGTGTTCAACGGAGATTTGAACAAGTCTAGGAATTATTAGCCAAAATTGTATTTCAATTGAATTTTTGCATTTGAATAAGCCTGAAAAACAACTCTCAAAACATCTTTTAAAATATTCTGTCCGTCCCATAAATTTTGATACATTTGACTTTTTATTATATTTTGACTCAATTTTATTCATATTATCGTTTGTTAAAAAAATCAAAAAAAAATATTTAAAAACTAAATATCTTGAATTATCATTCATATACAAAGATTTTGTCTTTATATATTAAAATATTGAAAATAAAAAATCATAGATTAATTACAAAAAACAAATAGAGCAAAACTTTTGGGACGAAATGAGTATTTTTTATTAATTTTATTTTTTTTTAAAATGGTATGAAAAATTATTACAAAAAATTAATTACTTTGCATAAATTATTCAAGTGAATATTATGTGGATAAACATAAATTAGTAACTTGGATCCAGGGGTGTTTGTTTTACACCAAAAAATTAATGGGAAATGAAAGGTACGATGTTAGCCTAGAGGTCTGGGCGATGGATGGCAACCGCCTGACGTGGCTTGCGGTTGTGGTATGATTATGTGGCAGAGGAAGACCTCGTCAGCCTCCCTGTTCGACCTTTATTTTCCACTGAAAAAGAAAAAAAAAATGATAAACAAAGGTACCATTTATTCATTAATCACTGATCAATAATTATTCTGATCCTTGAGTGTTTTGTTTTTGTTTTTATTGGATTTGATCTAATTTGGGATCCAATTTGAGGAGTAGCATGAACAAAGGGGCCCAAGTTTTTTTTTTTTTTTGTGGTACCTTGGATATTAGCACATAAGACAAAATTTATGTACATTCACAACAGCTAAATTCTGATCCTTGAGTGTTTTGTTTTTGTTTTTATTGGATTTGATCTAATTTGGGATCCAATTTGAGGAGTAGCATGAACAAAGGGGCCCAAGTTTTTTTTTTTTTTGTGGTACCTTGGATATTAGCACATAAGACAAAATTTATGTACATTCACAACAGCTAAAGTTAAGTTGGCCTAGGTTTTTCAGATAGAAATAAACATTGTCTCATTAACATGTGGAATCATCCATCTCTGCCAGCCAAGGACGGAATAATTATATACATGCACCAAAATAGTTTATATCATCAGCCAAGAATGCCGATGATAAGTTGATAACTAACTAATGATAGTGATGAAAAATAGAATAAAAACAAAAATTTTAATCTATTAGACATCCATAAATGATCTCATCATCTTGCTTGCTCCTTTAATTGGTGAAATTTGTAGTTATTCTAGCAAACAAGTCTCTGAGCTCTGTCGTTTGTGTCGGCTGGGCTTATTTCCTGTTTGTATTGCTTTCGCAACCAAGAGATTACAAGGAAGCATCTGCAGCGGCTGTCCGACCCATAGATACCACAAAAGGATTCCTCTCGGTACCTTTAAACCACTCCAATTTTGTGATGCAAGGCCCTACGATGTGCCCCGAGACCAACCGCTAAAGCTTCATCAATGGCATCCACAAACTCTGGGTCTTCTCAACTGAGAACCCCCATTCCAAAACTAGCTAGCCACACCAAGCCTCGGACTGAAATTCGTATACATGTAAGGTATTTGCTGATCAATGATTCAGACCAATCATGCCCTCGAGGCTTGTCTTTTTGATCCATTCTTGCTCGTTGTTTCTTTTTCTGGTGTCCTTCAACTCTGTCTTCCACCTTTATTTACGTTCATATTGGTTTACAATGGCTCACTCTCGTACTATATATCGTGCCCCAGTCATCATCCCAAGTATCTATGACAATGGCAATTGGTTTTGGCTTAATGTTCTTCATGATGTTGATGGCTCAAAACTACGAGTTTATATTGACGGGGCCGTGAAGCATGAGACTCCCAGACGAGCTGGGAAGTCTCATTATTTTAAGTGTGAGCTATATGCTCAAAATGATTATTCTTACGGCATGGAATCACGTTGGAAGGACATACAAATCTTTAAAAAGGACAACTAATAATGGTGCATATATATGTCATATGGGACACTAAAGTTGCATATTAAAACTCATATAGTCATAAAAAATGATGTTTTTTTTTCCAATTTTAGAGTATGTGCAACTTTTCTATTTTCAAATAATAATGAAATATTGATTGACAAGATTTGGGCTTTGGGGTTCGCCAATACAGGTCCAAATGGCCATTAGTGACTAGTTTACAAAGTCAAAATCCAAGTTCAAAATCCATTTGTTTTTATGTTGGTTTTAGTTCCATATAAAATTAATATAAAATGGAACCAAATGAGGGATATATATTTTAATATAGTATATAATCTATGACGTTACATATTTACCTGTATATATATTTATTGAAAATTATATTATGGAGGTGTCTTTGTCTATTAGTTTTAAACGCAAGACTTGACCTAACCTAATGCTATATCTAACTTTCCCAATTGGCATTTGAAGCGTGAATTACATGTTTGTTTAAACTTGAAAGTAGTTGTAAATTGTGCTAAATGTTTGTTATTGTGATGAATGTTGATGAATTAAGTTATTTTCAACTCTTCAATTATTATTTTGAATAAAAATTTTATTGGACTCTGTAGTTACTATAGATATATGATATATACTAAAAAGAGATAAAGAACTAGAATTGAAAGAAACTAAATCATAGGTTTGATTCTTTTAATTGTGTTCTCGGTTCTCAATTTGAATTTGATTAAGTTCAACTTAAAAATCAACTCAACCCAATCCATACTCGCCCTAATATGCAGCAATAGGGGATTAAGGTCAATTTTAAGAAATGAGCGCTTATAAGCTTTTTACATTTCAATGCTCCTTTAAATTATGGTATATAACAGTCTCAATTTTAGAACATGGACTTTTACTTAATGTACCAATTTTAAGATAACATATCAAATTAATGAGTAGTTGAATGTAAGTAGATTGTATAAATAAACAATTATGCTCAATCATTACACATTGTGGTTTTTCCTCTCATTTTTCGTTTTGATTTTTCACTAGTTTTACCGTGTAAATTTAACTAGTTTTTTTAGCTCTCCATTGTTCTGATTTGTCTCTCTCTATCTGGTTTTTTATCGATTTTTTCCTTGGTTAGTCAACCCCTTCAGCTCGCACCGCAGACGCGATGTTAGTGTCTGGCCTCATGTCTGATTTTTCCTCTCATTTTTTTCACTGGTAAAATACTTTACAGAAAAGGAAATTGTCTAGTGCACCATTTAGCTGGACTGAAACTACACAGGCAAATGCTTACAAAAGGGAAAAAGAAAAAGAGAAAATATAATACTCACCATGTAGCTGGGGGGCGGCATTCTTCGATTAAGCTGTTGTTGTGCGTGCAAGAGAGAGTCAGTGTAGTTAGTGTGAGGGAAATGATGAAAGTGCAGTGTCAAGGGAGAGAGTAGCCAGGAAAATGGATTGCATGAGGGTAATTTTTCCAAGTGGTTTAGTGATCCATGGTACAAGTGGATTATAGGGTAAATTGCACCTGGGTCCCTAACTTTTATTATTACCCTATTTCTGACCCTAACATCAAAACCTCATATGAGAAGTCCTTAACCTCAATTTTTTATTTCATTTTAACCATTTGAAGGACAAAAAATGTTAAAATTGATGAAATTGGCCACATGGCACGCCATCGTAGAGTAAATTGCCACGGTGGCATAATGAATCAATTGCTGGTGATGATATGGAAAAAGAAAGCTAATAGAAAAAAAAAAGTAAAAGTAAAAAAAACAAAAACAAAAAAAGAAAAGCTTCGAATGAAGATCTCCTTAGTTCACGTCACTGCCGGTGTTTGTTGGAATTGCCATTTAGGCCTTTCCCAGTCTGTTTACACGGACCTCATTTTCATCATCTGTCCTATATTCATTTTCATCAATCTATTCACATAGACCTCGTAATCCGCCCTCTGACCCAAACATAAGCGCCTAAGCAACTGTCGCTCTCCCTTCCCTCCCCCCCACCCGTTGCGATTTGTAGAGACATGATTTCTGCCGTTGTGATCTCCTAATTCGCAATCTCCCTTCCCTCCGGTCAAGATTTCCCTTCCCTCCAACCCTTAGGTCACAATTTCCCTTGCCTCCAATTGCATGTTTTCCCGTCACAATTTCCAGCCAGTTTGAATTATCGCAAGCCAAGGATGCAATGAGGATGCAGTCAAAGTTGAGGCAATAAGGGGGTACATTGAGATCTGGACAAAATTGAGGCAGAGGGGGGCTATCGGAGGTTGCTCTTTTCTTTTTTCTTTTTTTACTTTTTATTTCTTTTATTATTTTCTTTTTTTTATTAGTTTTCTTTTTCCACATCATCACCAACAATTGATTCATTGTGCCACCATGGCAAGTGCCGCATAGCCAGTTTTGTCAATTTTAACATTTTTCATCTTTTAAATGTCTAAAATAAAACAGAAAAATTGAGGTTGAGAACTTTTCATGCGAAGTTTTGAGATTATGGTACAAAATAGGACAATAATAAAAGATTAAGGGCTGCGGGTGTAATTTATCCATGGATTGTACAATTATGATATGCAACTGGAAAAAAATTACTTACTTTTAGTTGTATTTGTGTGATTTTATAATACGCATGAATAGGAAATGAAAAATAAATTCAATTTGCACTATGAATGAAGAGAATATTATATCAACATTTGAAAATATGAGATATACAAATGTAACTTCTAATTGTATTCATGATTATGCTCTTTTTTCCTCTCTCGAGCTTTGCTTTCAGTTGCAATACACTTTTTCATCCCTTTATTTATTTATTTATTTATTTTTATAAAATCTACCGGGGGTTATCTAGCTTATTTTTTATCCTAAACAGATATTTTATCTTTAAATTGTCCTAACGAGATACCTTACCTCTTATCGCGTGTCCTGTTTAACTACTTTCCGTTAATTTCAGAGTTATGTCTAACAAAAATTGCTTATGTGGCATTAAAAATATTAAAATAAATTATAAAATAACACTTATGGTCCTTTAATTTTTTTCTATCAACAATTCTAAACCATAACATTTTAAATCTAACCTTCGCGTGGTCTCTAGTTCCTTTCCTTCATCGTCGCTGCTACCACCACCGCTCGCTTCTCACTTATCACTGCCACCGCCACCACCGCTCGCTTCTCACTGGTCACCGCCACCACCACCGCTGCTGCTGGTGCTCGTGCTTCTTTACTCACCCACTGCAGTTGCACTCCTCGTTCATAATCGCTGGTGCTCGCTCACCATTGCTCCTTTCTCCTCACTTGTCGTCGCCCCTCTTTCCTCGCTCCCCGCTCACTGCCGCTCCTTACTTGTGACTCACTGCCACTTCTACTGCCTTGTACGACTCTTCGATTTCTCAAATTCAATATCAACACCTTTGATTCATTATTGATTTTAGTGATTTTGGGGTTGCAGAGAAGCAACGAAGATGAGTGGCAACGGGTTTGGTGAGAGATTTTGGGCATAATCAGGTTTTCAGGCTAAAGGATTCGGGTTGCTTCTTCATACTGGTAGGAGAAAGGAGCGAGCAGCAGTGGTGGTAGTGGCAGTGATGAGTGAGAGGCGAGTGGTGGTGGCAAAGGAGGCGGCAATGAAGCAGAGGAACTAGAGACTGCGTGAGAGTTAAATTTAAAATGTTATGGTTTAAAATTGTTGATAGAAAAAAAAATTAAAGGACCATAAGTGTTATTGTATGATTTATTTTAATGTTTTATGCCACATAAGCAATTTCCATTATACATAACTCTAAAATTAACGGAAAGTAATCAGATAGGACACGCGATAAGAGATAAGGTATCTCGCTAGGATAATTTAAAGATAAAGTATCCATTTAGGACGAAAAAATAAGCTGAGTGACCCCAGATGAATTTTACCCTTTTTTTTCATAGTCTACAAAATGAGTGAAAGTAAACGTTAAAAAACCGAAAATAAAAAAATAAAAAATAAAAAAGGCAATTCGGCCTGCAAATCATTCATGTCCGCAGAGAGTAAAAAGAATTCAAGCCCAGGGGAAAGCCCAAATCAGCTCCTTCATCCAACGGCCACGAATCAATCTCCGTTATCCATATCCCACAGCTCCACCATAAAAACCCACCAGTAGCAAATTTCGAAGCCCGCCAACTCAACAGATTCGTAACTGCTCTCTCTCTCTCTCATGGCCATCCTTCCCTCATCTCTCTTCCTCCTCCTCCTCCTCCTCACCACCGCCGCGATCTCCGCCGCCGAGCTCGCCCCACAAGAACTCGAAGCGGCTCTCACTGCCCTCCGTTTCCGCGGCTACAATTTGTTTGCAAACTCCATCACAACCTCCGACGTCCCTCCGCTCCTCTTCTCCCTCCCGCCGACGGCCACCTTCACATTCTTCGCTTCTCCCGACAACTTTCTCTACTCCCTTGACTTTTTCTCCTCCGCAACCTTCTATACCGCCTCCCTCCATCTCCATGTCTCTCCCCTCCGCCGCACAGCTTCCGACCTCCGCTCCCTCCCACTCTTCTCCCGCATCGATACCCTTCTTCCCCAGCGCGGCCTCCTCGTCGGCAAAGCTCTTGTCACTCACAATGGCACACTTCTTGGCTCCGTGTCCCTCAACGGCGTCCCCGTCTCCGTCCCGGATATCTTCGTCGGCCCCAACATCGTAGTTCATGGGCTACAGGGAATTCTCGTGCCCCGACCCGAAGCAGGGTATGACGACAATCTTGCTGAGGCGCCAGCGCCGCGTGCCTCTTCTTGCGAGATGTGCTTTTCGCCAGAACAGTCGCAGCCAATTTCACCATCGGTGGAAAGTCCCATCAGCGAGTTCTGGACGCCGGTCGGTAGCCCGAACACGAACATGGCAACACCAGTTGGAGGCCCGGACCCGGAAACGCAAAGTCCAGCTCCTACCCCAGGAGGATTGGGATTCGATTCATTCGAAAGCCACCATTTCTTGGGTTTCAGTCGCCGTTTCTATCGGGATTAGCCAGATGATCATCGAATCTTTGGGTATAAACTTCAGTCAACAGTTCGGATCTTGAATTTTCTGTTTGGATGCAAAGAAGTCTGTTTCTTTGCATGATTTTAGTCTCAATTTCACTGAATTCCGGTGTCAATTGTTTCAAGAATCTTTAAAAATGTAAATGATCTTCAATCTTGATAGGATAATGATCTTCAGTCTTTCTTCTTGGCAATGTATTAGATGGATCTTCGTTCATATGCAATTTTTATTGATTCAAGATTCTATCTTTAATGTGCAATCGGAAGAAATGTGCCCAAAAAACACTCTTTTCTTCATCAGTAACTTTTTGTTTTATTTATTCATAACAAGACCTTAGTATGAGCAACATACATATATTTGTGGTTGTGGAAGTGACTCATTTGAGTGGAGGGGAAGCAGGGGGAGGGGCAGGGGTAGCAGCATCACAGTAGCCTCTAAGAATGTTGCCTTCCTGAGCGGTGAAGCCAAGAGAAGTGAGCATGAAAGGCCAGCAATTCTTGGTAATAATTTCGATGGCGCTGCAACATTCCGGCCCTAGATCAGCTTGGCCATTGAGGAAGAACTCGATGATCTCGTTCGAGCAGGATCTGATCTCTGCGAGCGCGTTCCAGCACTCCACCAGGCCGCCACTGGCTTCTAGCCTTGCTGCAAGGTTGTGTCCTGGCCTTGCTGCAGCTGCAATGCTGGCACTCAGGCTTGCTAAGAGCAGCACAATGAACACACTCTTGGGTGCCATTTTTGGTGTCTTTTGGTTTCCGGGCGAGCAAATTGATGGGATGAAGAAAGGTTAAGGATTTGGGTTAGTATTTATAGATCAGCTGTGGAAGGGGAGAGGGCTCAGTGCTCATCAGTTACTAAGCAGTGTTACTAATTGTGTGATTAATGGTGAAGAAGAAGATGATGGGTTGTTAAGCACAAACAACTCCAGCTTATCAAAGTTCTTTAAACGGCTTATCAGAAGTTGAATTCTTAGAGCTGTTCATTTCCCAAATTTATGGAAGCTAAAAGATGTATTAGTTTGTAATTTCATATTTAGACTGTCTTGTTTTTTTTTTTCAAAAAAAAAAAAGAAAGAAAAGAAAATCAATCATTTGATAAAGTTATGTTATTCCTTTCGCTATTTGAGTTCATAGACCAAACGATGTTAATTTAATAAAAAAGGAAAAGAAAAGGACCTATTTTTCCTCTATTTCATATTATTTGGAACAATTAAGCTTCGTATGGAGGTTTCCAATTCGTTTTTCATCAAGGCGAATTAACCCAAAATATTTTTATAGTTTTTTTGTTAGACACCAAATGTTATTTGAAAACCAATACTATAGATATAGTAATCTATCAAATAACATTTTTTTGAATATAATTAAACTTTTATGGATTTTTTACTTATTCAATTTAAAAAGAAAACAATCAATATAGTAAAAGTAAATATATTATAATTATAATGTCAAAGGTAATACTAATATGATAAAATGACTTATAAAATATGAAAATGTAACAAATATTTGGCATGACCCAAATAGTAAATGATGTAAAGATTTGGATTGCCTCAAAATATTAAAATAAATATTATGAAGCTGATTGCAAGAGACAGTGCTCCTTCCGTCCTACATTAACTGCAATGTTTGACTTTGCACGATTGTTTAAGCGAGTAACAATTTTCACATGTGGGACAATTCTACCCTTCTCTCTTGAATCGTTAAAACCGTTGTAGACGAGTCTTTTCTTATCTCAGCAGTTTGCCCACATGATCACCAGTCGTTAAGTAGTCCTCGAATCGCCATAGTACCAATTGGTCTCATTGTGCTATGTGCCCCCAAGTGTGAACAACGTCGATCATTGAAGATGGGTCTACCATCCTCGATTTACTTTCGCCGTCCACAATTGCATCATTGTTCTATTCTCAATTGCACCGTCGCTCTATTCTAGATCCACCGTTGTTCTCAATCGAACCTTACCCATGCTCTTAAAGGCTCAACTCGAGCACCCGAAGGCCCGAATCGGTGCCCCTGCCAGCTCGTCTCCTTGTTCTCTCCTACCCATGCCCTAAATTGAACGATTGAGCCAGGGTTGCAAATGAGGGAAAGAGGGATTTAGGGATTTCGTTCAAGGGATCTTGTTGGCGGAGGATGAAGGAGCAACAGTGAACGGCGAATGAAGGACAATGGCAGAGGTAGAGGAACGATGGCCAAGCAGAGATCTAAGGGACCAAACCCATCGATCACACTAGAAGAAGAAAATGAGGGGAAAAGGAGTGAAAGTGAGATTGAGAATGAGAGGAAGAAAATGAGGGTATAACAATCATTTTGTACCCTAAAAGTTACTAAAAAAGAAAATGATGTAAAAAATTTAAGGCAACGTAAAAAGAAATATGGTACGAAAAAATATAAGACGGAAGAAGTATTAAACGTAACTAGCAATTTTTTATTATTCAAAATCAAGTTTAAACCAAAGATTGTAGAGAATCTCATTATACATTCACTTGAAAAAGGATCATTACAAAAGGAATGAACCATCTATTATTCTTATAACCAAACTAGGCTTGTCGTGGGGCCTATGAATCTATGATTTAGAAGACCTTTAACGCATTGGAAATATGACTTTTGTATGGGCAAGAGTTTGAGTCCTTTAGAATCGTGTATCTCCCCTACTTTAGTTGGGCTCTCTCCCCCTGTCTTGCATTGCATTCTTTTAGTATAATAGAATTTTGAGCAATACAAATAAAAAAATATAAAAGATAAAACCTTTCCGAGGAAATTATACAATTATCTAATAATCCACCATGGGACAACGAAAAAGTAGAGGGTGAAAAAAAAAAGGGACAGTGAGCTTTGAGACATTTTTCGGCCCAATCAATTGTTTTTTATGGCCACCGGACCATCACAGGTCCACAGCTTCAGTTCCAGACTCCAGTTCGGCCTTTTTCATTTCCCTTCAACGCTTGTCTGATACTGGTTTCTGCCACCGGAATGGGCACAGATGAGCTGCCGAAGAAAGAGGCGACCATTCTGAGAGGCCACGAAGGGGCGGTTCTAGCGGCGAGGTTCAACGCCGACGGAAACTATTGCCTCAGCTGCGGCAAAGACCGGACCATCCGCCTCTGGAACCCGCACCGTGGAACCCATATCAAGACCTACAAATCTCACGGCCGCGAAGTCCGCGACGTTCATGTCACGCCGTATCGATCCTACCCTATTGATTTCTCGTTTTGCATCGGTCCTCGGCGACTTTTTTCGCTAATTTATGGTTAAGTTTTTTACCTTTTGTAGCGATAACTCGAAGCTGATTTCTTGCGGCGGCGACAGGCAGATATTCTATTGGGATGTCGCCACGGGACGAGTGATTCGCAAGTTTCGCGGCCACGACGGCGAGGTATGTTTGTTTCCAATAGAAGTTTTCTGGTCTTTTCTCATCGTTCTGTGTTTCTATTATATCATTAGCAGGTACTTCAAGTGATTGTTGAGAGCTTTCCAATTTCTAACGTAGACCTTGATACATTTGTTTGATTGATTTTTTTGGGTCTCATTTGCTTTCTTCCCTTTCTAGGTGAATGCTGTGAAGTTTAATGAGCATGCATCAGTTGTTGTCTCAGCAGGATTTGATCGTTCATTGCGAGCTTGGGACTGCAGATCTCACAGCACTGAACCTATCCAGGTTTGAGTTCATCATTTTGAAGAAAACTCATTCTTTTGTGTAATTTGTTGTCATTCTAGTATCCTTGTGGTTTGTTTCTAGATAATCGATTCCTTTTTGGACACGGTGATGTCTGTCCGTCTAACAAAGACTGAGATTATTGGTGGAAGTGTTGATGGAACTGTTCGAACTTTTGATATTCGTATTGGTAGGTGCGTGCTATTTATATATTTGATCCTATTTGCTTTTAGTTCTAAGTTTAACTTTTGGTGATCGACTAGTTTGCTCACTGATGTTGTTTATTTGTCCCATTCTTTTATTGTAGAGAAGTATCAGATGATCTGGGCCAACCAGTAAATTGCATCTCGATGTCAAATGATGGTAACTGCATTTTAGCTGGTTGCTTAGATTCAACATTACGCCTTTTGGACAGGTACAGTTCTACTCCTTTACCTTGTCTCAGATGTTTGCTGATATTGAATTGCTGCATGCAACCCTTATGTTGTGCTGGGCTTTTTCATGGCAGGTCTACTGGTGAATTGTTGCAAGAATATAAAGGGCATAGTTGCAAGGTTAGCATAGATATGTATAATTCTGACGGATGCTAATTTTTTGCTGGTGTCAGGTTTTTCATGGTCATATGTACAACTGTTATATATGGATGGTTGTTATTTCAAATAGTATATTTTGTAGAAAGGTCTTACTTTATTGTCATGGTTCCGTTTATGTTTTCTCGGTCTAGAATATTCCTTACTCCAAGTTCTTTACACTTTTAAGTCATGATTATGTTGCTAAGAGTTTATATGGTTTCCTGCTTTGCGCTAGTCCTATAAAACAGATTGCTGTCTTACCAACAGTGATGCTCACATAACTGGTGGTTCTGAGGATGGCTCAATTTTCTTTTGGGATCTTGTTGATGCATCAGTGGTATCAAAGTTCAAAGCTCATGCCTCTGTGGTAAGATGTTTCTTTTGTTTCCCACTTTGAACCAGCATACCATTGGGGTTCAGGACTAGTTCTTTAACATGTAAAATTTACCAACAGTTAATAATTAGTACAGTAAGCTAGTTTATTAACAAGGTGCATTAGAAGACTTTATCTTGGCTTCCGTATTCCCATTGTGCTTTGGAATACCATGTTTCCTGTTTTCTTTACTCTCTGTTCATCTTCGGATTTTCTAGCAAAAACCAGTGTTTGGATTCTGTGACCATTAACTTAGCTACCTTAAATTAAATTCTAATCTCATGCATAATTAAAATGAACATAAAGACAATCAACAAGAGAACATGAAACATCTTTAAAAGGGGACTATTGAGATAGTACAGCATAATCAAAGAGTAGTTTATTTAGAAAGTTTAAGCAAACTTGAAAAGAAGTTTGAGCGTGGAAGACGGATGAAGCAATGAAGCAGTGAGATTTTCTGAATCAAATTGTTGCATCATTTCAATCAATTAAGTATTTCTCAGATGGCGAGACAATGCTCTGAACCAGCGATTGTACTTGGACATTAAGAGTTTCGACTACTTTTTCCTTGACGATTCCACTATTCTGACTAGTAGTAGTTTTAGTATCGCAATCATGCTTCTGCTTGAGATTTTCCTTGGATACCATATTAACCAGACCGGGAATTGGGGGCTCTTGATATTATGTTCTGGCAGGTAACAAGCGTGAGTTATCACCCGAAAGATGACTGTATGATAACATCATCTGTTGATGGCACAGTTCGAGTTTGGAAAACATGAGAACTGGAACATTCAGCTCGACTGTATGCAGCTATTACAATGTGAACATATACCATCTTCAAGTTTCTTTGCAAACCCCCTAATGTTTTGGATGCAGATCAGACAATTTTCTGTGAATGACTTGCTAATGTGTGCCTGGTATTTATATTGGAGAGAGGAAGAATGTGGTTCATAAGGTGTGCAGAGTTTCTGGATGGAAAATGTTAAACGTACTAAACATCTTACTAATACTTTTTGTACTAAATGATGTGTTACCTGTTATTTCATTGTTCGATTCAAATAAAACATTCATACTATTTTTTGTGAACCCCCCTAAGAACTTATATTAGGGTGTTCTGAAACTGCTATCCCTACCTATTTGCCTCTAGTCTGTCGGTTGGCTGAAGACTTCTCTGGTTTGTATTATTAGCTTTGACTGCTTGCATGTTTACTTGGCAGTCATCACTTAATAAATTAAAGCTAAACAAATTGCGTCTGCGCCAAGAATAGAAGATTTTGTGGTTGTAAGAGATGTAAATCTGCCTTACGTGATCCAATGCGCCTACTCCATAAATTGAATCTGGAATAAGTTTTGCCTGCTCCGACGCAAACTGAATTTTGGTATAAGTTTTGCTATATTTTATCATGTCATAAAAATTGGTAGGTTATATATGGGTGTATCTCTTTCAAGTCAAAATTGAAGTACACAAAACCTGAACAATTCAATTCTACTAATTGGAAGTAATTATACATATTATGTGTTAAATATTTAGTTTAATATTTATAATTAAGGTAAGGACTCATAAACAAATAATAATCTTAAAAAGATCGTAACAGGACTTATTAGGTTTGCAATCTCGGTGTATAAAACTCCTTTTTTTATAAGGTTCTTTGGCTTGAGACATTTCAACTTCCGACCTTAGCTCAGTTGGTGGAGGGGAGGACTGTAGTGGCTATTCCCCTTGGCCATCCTTAGCTCGCTGACTCAAATCCGCCAAGTCGGATTTTCTTGTTTTTGTAGTTTTTAACGTCCTTTCTTTTCCCCGCCAATCTCTGCATAAAGTGGTATCCAAAAAGGCAAATCTTAACACTATTGGGCTTTTGTTTTGGAAACTTACAATGATCATTTGTGGTTTATTTTAACATATAATCCCCCCCCCCCCCAAACCCTTTTTTTTCTCTTTTTTGAAAATGTACACAGTTTTTTTGTTCATTACTTCTTTTATATTATTTGACAATAACTTCCAGAATGCTAATTTAAACTATACGATATTTATTTTCCAGTAATTTCAAGATCTCGAATGTTTTTTTAGATTTAAGAAACATTTTAAATTATCAAATTTTCTTCTTTGTATGCATTTCTTTCCTGTAAATGTAAATCATATATTTCTTTAATGTCATTTAGTTGTTAACAAAATATCAAAAAATTTTAAAATTAGCGTAACATTGTTACTAGACAGTTTAAATTAGAATTTGAAAAATTATTCTTGAATTGGGTAAAGGAATTAGGTGATAAAATGTAGGTTTTTTTAAAACAGATTAGACGAAATATAGATTAGACTAAACCCCATAGGACCTATAATTTTCTCGTTATTTTGCTTCAGGCAAAGTCCGATGTGTAAAATAAGATTCAACCCATTTTTTATTGTTTTTTTTTCTCAATACTTACTATAGGTCAGGGACAAGAGTATAATCTATTAATATC
The DNA here is from genome assembly GCA_005392925.1 of Aquilaria sinensis. Classification (NCBI taxonomy): domain Eukaryota; kingdom Viridiplantae; phylum Streptophyta; class Magnoliopsida; order Malvales; family Thymelaeaceae; genus Aquilaria; species Aquilaria sinensis. The sequence continues at coordinate 54,473 of SMDT01001915.1, forward strand.
CATTGACATCCTTAGTTTAGAGAAGTCTTCTTAAGTCATAAAACTTTTAACCTTAGATTTATTGTTAAAGGCCATGCCCATGCTAGGAAATAACACTCTCCCTCTAATGCTTAAGGTATACTTTCTTTAACTCTTTACCCTACTGTATAAAGAGAACTATTTTGTAATTCTTACTATTTATACATATATGAAAAAGTTAGACGACTAATCAGACACTTGTGCCTCTTGTGATGTGATCAATTTTATGTTCTTTTTTACATATGTTTTGCAAGTGTGAGAGCAAAATCTGTCTTTCCTACTTCTTCCACTCATTTCCTACTCAAGTCTAAGGCCTCACTAAGTTTTCTACTTCTTGTCACTATTGTTGCATAATTGATTCAAAAAATGTTGATGTTCTGCAGCAACTACTTTGATAAGGATGTAATTACAAGGTTTAGTTGGGTGTAACCAAATGATATAATTAATCAATCAGCAAAATATTTAATGCCAAAACATCCATAACCATGGAGTTAACAAAATCTAGATCACTCAAAAGACACTAAGTTCACATTTATATTTTTCTTTAAGTGTTCAGAGATACAACCATTTATTAGGTACATGGTTAAACATAACAATAATAATGTTTGATTTAATTGGCTTAAGAGTTTCATTATTACTTTGCAGGCACTTTGATAACATCACGTTGTAAAGGTTTTTGTGATACAATGAAAATCAGATTCAAAGATATCAAGATGGACACTTTGTCAAATGGTTTGAAGCTTACGTGAGTACATTCACTGACCTCATTTGGTTTATTTACTTCACTCTCCTATGTGATTTTCAATAAAATCAACTTTGTCTTTAAGTTGACCATCATAAGGAAAGATTGGATCCCCACACTGTACAAATTCACTGTTGTCTTATCCGCATCACAAGTGCATATAATGCTTGTATAATGAATGGTTATTGATTCCACATACAAGAGTACAGATAAGACAAAGCAACAAAGTATTATGATTTGTGTGTTAAGCGAGATATATGGTTCCATTGGTTACGATTTCTATAGCTTAATTGACAATATCATTCGTGTTTAGTATCATGGTAGCAGCCTTGATCCTATAATGTCATTCAAGTATACGTGGTTTGATCCCATACGTAATGTTTGAACAAAAGGGCCAACCATGTTGAGTACCATGGTCCCCAACTTTGAAAAGTATCTCCCTGTCACATAATTGCAGTTATCGGTATTGTACTTTTACGCATTATACCATCAAGACCCTAAGCTTTAAAAACTTGACAATTTACTCATTGTGAAATTTTTGGTTCTATATTATAATAATAAAAAATCATGGAAAAGTGTTGAAAATTTAACATTTGCTGCAATTACGTGATGAATCCAAGAAATCAAGGCAAAATCATCACTGTAAAAAAAAATGATGCCATTTTTATTTTTTGGGAAATTTTAAGGGGTGCTAAAATATTGCAATAAATCATCACATTTATTTCACTCATTTCTATGATGATTTCCAAAGAAAAAAAGTGGCAAAATCGTCACTCGCTAAAATTTGGGGGGCTTAGAACCGTCTTGAATTTAAGGCACTACTCAAGGTGTGTGATGATTATTTTCCCAAATGTGCTTTGGAATAAAAATTTTCCTGTTTTCTTTACTTGTTTGTCTCTGGATTTTCTATCAAAAATCAGTGTTTGAATTCTATGACAAATATCTAAGCTACCTTATAGTAAATTCTAATCTTATGCATAGTTAAAATGAACATAAAGACAATCAACAAGAAAACATAAAATATGTTTAACAAAGGACTATCAAGATAGTACAGCATAATCAAAGAGTCGCTTATTTAAGAAGTTTAAGTAAACTTGAAAAGAAAAAGTTAGTGTTTTTAAAATCGAACTGTACTTAAAATGGTTAGTGTCTTCAAGTCATAGTCCAACTTTGTAAACCACCAATTCATTATTGTTTTGCATTTGTATTGCATGAGTGTTGAGTGACATGATTAAAATGGAAAGAATAAGACAAAATGAAATTTTATACATAAAATAATGCCTAAGTTTACATTTTATGAACCTTAATATAAATATGTTTTTTTTTCCGTTACAGCTGGGGTTAACAACAGGAACATGAAAGCTACCCCTACTACCACTCAATGAGGTACTAGTTTGAGATGCAGCACCCTTGGCAGCAATTGTTTGCCTAGTATGTTCATAAATAGGCTTTTCATTCCAAACAAGGTCAGAGTTGATGGTATCCTTTAAGAATGAATGAGGGGCATCAAAATAAGTAAATTCATCGTCCACGGTGGTACCATACTTCACCAAGTCATCAGCAGCTTTATTAGTCCCTCTTGGTTGATGATCTCGGTCGAATGATGTTCAAGGAATTTATTAAGTACTTGTGTTCGAGGAAAATGTTCTATAAATAGACAGTGTTAAAAGATCTAGAAACAAACCGATCACAAAATTGTTTACATTTAGAATCTATTTCTAGAGTGATGTTCCCATAAAAGATGACATTTTTAGTCCTTTGAAAAGACCCTATAATTCTACCCGAAGAAGGCTTACCCTCCCAATTTCTTAGCAAAACCAATGAAAAAAAAGCCTTATTGACTCGGTTAATGCCCCTCACCCTAGCAGACCTAGTTGCAGGATTCATAGACCTATCAAAGTTTAGTTTAAAAGTGTATACATGAGGAGGAACCTAAGACACAATCTTGGACTTAGTATGTTGCAACACAATGCTTGAACTCTTGCCCAACAAGGCATAGAGCTCACCTGCCTATTCTTGGATCCTTCTAACCGCCAAGGAAGAGTCAAAAAAATTTTCTTCAAAGAGGAGAGTGTTTCTCTTTTTAGATATTCCACAGAATAAATAGGAAGCAACAGGAATATGGGATATTAAAGCAAGCAAATTTCATTAGAACATAAACACATGGATTTACAAAGAAATTGCTAATAAAAAAGCTGAATACTCAAGCATTCAAGAAACCCTAATAAAGCTCATATCTATCTACTAAAACCACATTCAAAAAAGACATGGAATAAAGTTTCCAATCAGCCTTGCTACTTATTTCCTATTTCTTTCTTCCTTATCTTCTTCTCTCTCTCTTTCCTGTTACTCCGCTTCGTTTCCTATTTCATTTGTGTCTTTTTTTTATTTTTTTTCTTGTTTTCTTCTCTCTTCTTCTCTATTATTCTTCTTTTTTTTTATTTTTATGTTTTTGCAATTGTTAAATAATTGCTTTTAGATCACCGGTTTATTTCAGTTTGATGGTTTACTAATTTTAGGTGACTTTTTTCGATTTTGACTAAACACAAAATGAGCAAAATAACAGGGCCAATAGGGTGGTTGGTTTGTTGTTGAATCAGCTGGTCCGATTCAATTTTGGTGACACTGAAAAAAGTTTGAGTTTGAAAGACAAATGAAGCAATGAGATTTTCTTTTTTTCATTGTTTTTTTTTTTGCCATTTTTTATGAATATCTCCATGACCAACTACATATAATTGATTGATGAGTAAGAACCATCATTTCCTACAAATAAACAAAAGGGAATATAAATTCAAGTAACATAAGAATCAAATATTATATTCATATAGAATTAGAATATCAATAATCATGAATGTTAGAAAAATATAATTATTAATTTAAAAGCAATAGCACTAAACTATCAACTAAAATGAATAACAAATTTGATGCGAATAAAATTATGTCAACAAAAAAATTTGCCCAATCAAAATTTTATAAGAGAGAAGAAGAGAGGAAAATTACCTTAGCTAGGGTTTTGTGAGATGTGTTAGTATATATAGACCCAAATTTGAAAGAAATAATATTAGTTTCCAAAATATATTAAACATGATATTGTAATTAAATGAAAAAATTGCAATAAGTGGAATTTTGATTTTTTTACATAATACTTTGTATGTATGTATGGTTAAAATATTCACTTCAAATACATTTAATTGGCTAATTTAATTGTGAGATTTTATTTTCCAAATAATTTAATAGGTTAATTTATATGCTCAAATTCAAACCTTTGAATGCATGGTATAGTTTTTGTTAAAACATAGAAGGCAAAAGGGGTAAATCGTTCACCCATCTTTTCACATTAGACAAATCATCCACTATTATTTTTTTTCAGTTAAATTGATCATCAACATTTTAGTTTTAGCGAAAGTCTACCTTTACCGTTAAACTTTTTAGCTGGATGATGATGTGTAACATTTTTATAATGTGGCAACAGATGTGCATATATACGTAACGAGCTTGTCTACAAAATAAATAAATAAAATACCTGATTTAGCATCTAAACTTTTGCCCAATATTATAAAGCTCCTATAATTTTTTGCATTTAACGATTTAGTTACCATCTACCTTTTGGTAGAAAATTCGGGTTCTCCAATCAACCCTCGGGCTTTCTAATCTCTTTCTAATTCTCCCATTTAAAGCTCGATCATCACGTTGTAAGCCCTGGGAAAATTGAATGAGAAAACCTCAAATCCAAATTGTTTGCTATTAATGTTTATTCTAATTTACTATACGAGTCATTATTATCATTGTCGCTCTTCTGTTTCAATTTTTTATCTATTTTTTTTTCATTTTATAGTGAACACAAAGTCTTGAAAGCAAGGTTGTTTACATTTGGTTACTCTGCTCCCCTAACTAATTTCTTATGTTAGAATTTTTTTTCTAGTACAGTGGCAAGTAAATAAAAACGAGAATAGGAAACAGAACAAGGAAGCTAGTGGTGCACAAAGGCTGCAGCCAGAGCATCAGTCACCAAGTGTTACCATATTCCCGAAGGCAAGTCCTCTAAAACTCTAACCATAAATTCCATTACAACCCCAAAGCTGCTAAATGGTTAATGCAATGATTCTCTTGATAGAGCACATGATCATTGTGATTGACCTGTAACTTAAGTATCAATGTACAACAAACTTGCACAATAGCACCAAGAGGATGAAACGAGGTTAAGTTTCCTTATTGAGGAAAGATTATCACTTTCAACCAAACAATCTTGCACAATGGTACTAAGAATGTGAGATGAGGGCAAGTTTTTTTACTAAGGAAAGATTATCACTTTCAACCTAACAAGTCTACACTTCTAAGTTTCGAGCAAGGATAAGACCTCCTTAAAAGGCCATTAACTCTACTTATAACACTTCATAATGATCAATATTAGCGACAAAACCAACAGACCACTAACCACTGCCAACAAAGAAGTAAGCCATGGTGAGAGATAATTGCTGCCGTATTAAGCTTTAAACACCCCCATTGGAGGAGGAGACCACCACACTAGATGGGTTGGCTCTTACATTAAAAGTTTGTAGCGTTTAATTTGAATTTATTCAAATTTGTTCTCAAGTTTAGCTTTAGGAAGACCAAATAAGTTTAATTTCACAACAACTCTTTGTAAGTGAATAAACATGAATGAGCTCGTCACTGGTGTTCCTTTTGGATACAAATTGGTGCATGCTTATCCTCATTCTCATCAAGTAGTCCATTTATCACATGTTATGTTAGTGATAAAAAAGGGTATTATTCATATGAATGCATGTTTAAAAGAAGAAAAGTTCTTTTTAGATACAACTTAATATGAGAAGAAAATTTCATTTTAGATACAAATTAATATGGGTTCTTAAAGGAACTGAAATTGTTGAAGCTAACCCTTATGGACCCAAAGAGATTTAGGTACCAAAAATTAAAATGTGAGATTTATTATAGGGTACTAGAGTATGGAGCAAAAATCAAAAGTATATATTAAGCTCTAAGCATAAAAAATTGAGGACTTGAAGCACAATAACAAATGCTTAAGACCAAAGCTCAAATTTTTGTAATATTGTTGATTTTCATTGGTTAATGGTGATTATTTATGCATTGAATTATTTAGTTAGAGTATGTAGTTCTCTTGATGAGTATCAGTTTATCATTATTCTTGCCCTACTAAAGAATATACATTTTCCAATAGCTAAATTTCCAACGGTCTGGTCATTGACAATTTCCAACTTAAAGAGCCATTGGGAAAAAAAAAAAAAGAGACAATTTTCCAGTAGTCTTTGCATTGGAAATTTTGAGCACCTTAGTTTTCAACGGCTTGGCCGTTGGAAATTTCCAACGTGCTGAGCTGTTGGATAGTTTCCAGCACAAAGTCGTTGGAAATTTCAATTTCAATGCCCAACGGGAAGGCCATTGGAAAATAGTGCTATTCAAACAATAAGTTTTAAAATTTTAGAAAGTAAAGTAATATTTTTAAAATATTTTTTTTACAAATAATAATAATAATATATATGATGCAATGATGTATATGATGTATATAGCATACACTAAGATTGTCAAAAATGGGTTTTTACATAGAGTCGTTTTGGTTGTTCTAGAGTCGTAGAGTCGTCAGACTCTACAAAAAATACAAAAAAAAACTTAGAGAAAAATTATAAAAAATATAAAATCATTTAAGTTGTATTAGAAAAGTATAAAAAACAACATGTGATTTGCACCCAAATTTTCATTGATTTTGTGCTTAATTTAGTGGAATAAGGCAGGTTTTTAGGTTGGCTGGGGCTTCAGGGTTCAGTCTTGGTGTTTTTGTGAAGAGAAGGCAGGTTTTGGTTGGCTAAAGCTAGAAGAAGAAACTTGGCCAACTTAATCCTTAAAATTGCCACGCATCTCGTGCCTTAACTGGAAATTATACAAACATTGGGAGTATTATGAAACGTTCTGGAGAATGAGGGACCAGAACTGGCATTAGGCCGCGCCTGATTTCTTCTACTACGTAATTACAGCTCTAGTCCCCAGCTTCCAGAAACGTACAATTTAATCCCAAGTTATATTTTTTTACAGATTTGACCCAATAAGACTAGAGTCGTAGAATCTCAACATTTCTATGACTAGAAACGCGTTTCTACCCAGAGTTGCGTTTCTAAATGTCTTCTATCTCTAAAGTCGTAAAAACGTACATTTCTACGACTTGAAATGCGATTTTAATAACCATGACGCGCGCGCGTGCGCGCGCACACACACACACACACATATGATGTATAATATATATCATATAATTATATGTATCATATGTATTATACTATAATGTATCATACATTATATTGTATGTATCATATATATTATAATATATATCATATATATTAGAATGTTTAATATAACATAATGTATCATATATAATGATATATATTTAAAATATATATCATCATACATACATACATACATATATATATATATATATAACAACAATAATAATAATAATAATAATAATAATAATAATAATAATAATAATAATAATATGTTTAAATTATATATTTAAAATATGTTATATATATCTATGTGTTTGTGTGTGTGTGATATGTGTGTGATATTTTAATATATAATTTAAATTATTATTATTATTATTATTATTATTATTATTATTATTATTATTATTATTATTATTATTATTATTATATATGTATGTATGATGATATATATTTTAAATATATATTTGTGTGTGTGTGACCAAGCTAACCCAGCCTAACCTACCCTAGCTATATATACATTCAGCTAACTCTCTCCCTAGGTTGTAAAGCTGCTGATCTTTATGTAAGTATCGTTGGACTTTTTATGATTAATAAAGCTACGCATCCACCGAGATGCTTCCAAAACAAAATACTTCTTTTTTTTTTTTGGCTATATGTGCAACAAATTGTAATTTTGAGCTTTATTACTTCCTAAAATCATTCTTTGCCTATTTGTGTACTCTTTTGTTAAATTAAATCAAATAAGCTTAAATTGTATTAACAATCTTAGAAATCATGGTTTTATATTATATATTCTTTTATATACTGGTAATCTAAACTCATGTTAGATATTCAATTTGTTAGTTCCTCTTTCACATTTTTTTGCTATCTCTATAATTTTAATCTAACATATATTTTTGTCGCAAAAAAAAAAAAAATACAACCCCGATAAAATACCGAGTATATAAACTAGTAGTACTAAACATTTGATGTCAATTTTGAAAAAGAAACTCAGTTGAGGTGGTCCCTAATCTTATTATTATTATTATTGTTGTTGTTGTTGTTATTATTATTATTACAGAAACTTATAATTACTCCCTGATGTATGTTTTAACCTACAGTTTGCCTCCTCTATTTTTAAAAATCTACATTTTGCCCCTATATTTTTTACAATGTCTGATAACAACTTTTAAAATTGTATTTAAAATATACAATAGTCATCTTCCATTAATTTCAATCTGTCCAATATTTTTTTTATAATTAATAGAAATTTTGAAAATATCAAAATTCTCTTTCTGTAAATATATTTTTCTCTTTATAAATACATATTAGTATTTTTTAAATTTCGGTTGGCTGTCAAAAATTTTGAAATTACTAGAACATTATTATCAGACAGTTTAAATTAAGATTTCAAAAGTTGTTGTCGAACACTATAAAGCAAATGAGGGATAAATTATAGGTTTTTGAAAATAGAAGTGGGCAGAATATAGGTTAGACCAAACCACAGAGGGGTTTTGTAATTTTTTCTGATTATTATTGTTATTATTATTATTATTTTGTAATTTCAGTGTCATTGCACTAGGAGCTAGTAATTAGTTAGATACAAGGTTCAAAAGACTTGCGTGTTACGACGATCACATAATATCCCAATACTAAGCAAAATAATAATGAAGAAAAGCAATAAAAATAGTTTGGGGACCCAGAGAGAAAATGTAAAAACCTTATACATTAAGAGTTTAACAATTAACTTAGGAAAAGTTAAAGAAAAAAAGCTCTATCTCACTAAAATAAATAAATAAACTATGGTGACCAATGTTTTAGCTTAAAAAACAACACACCATTAAAAAAAAAAAAAAGAGCCAAGAGAACAAACAAAAACACTATACCTAAGCAGTTACTAAGTTTAAGGTCTAAAACGTCAAGCTGATCAAACTCAAGGTCTAATATGGGAAATGGAAACAATAAAGGGATAGGAAATGTATTTCACCATAAAGAAATGTGAAATAAAATAAAAGTGAGAGAATAGCAAGACAGACCCTCAAAAAGCTATTATCTTTTTAAAATCTAACCAAACTTCTAAAAAAAGCAATCACATCAGAAAAAAAAAGTTAAGTGTTAGAGCGGGCCACAATAAAAAAGACACTGTGATTTACTATTTAAATGAAGAATGACCTTAAAACGACTGTTAATATATAGTATAATGTCACCTTACTTTCTCTTCATTAATGCTATTATATTGCAAAAAGGATAAGTATTTATTTTTTTTTTGTTGCATGAAGTACAGGCGACCATTTTTAATATGTTAAAAATAGGAAAATGTGCAATTATTTTTAATCTTGAATCATATTAAGAATGACACTAACATACTTTAATTTTAGAATAAAATTCATTGAGTGTCACATAACTTATTTTGGTGTTTGTACTTGACCTTATTGAAATATCTTAACTTTTTATTGCACGTCTCAATTTGATATTTTTGTACAATTCTGTCATTAAATATGTTAAAAATCAATGACATGAAATTAATTGACATTAAAGTAAATTTAAAATAACAATTTTAGTTCTCAAACTTTTTTCGTCAACAAATCTAAATTATACATTCCTGAATCCAATGTTTAAACCCCAAATCTTATTTATTCTTCTTCCAAATCTCATCCTATTCTTTTACTGAGATTTCCCCATAACCATGATTTGCATCAAATCTAGCAAAATGATAAACAAGCTGCCCCGCCACCTGCCGGCTGAACCAATCAACCAGCACCACCTTCTTGATTTCATGAAATGAGACGAGATGCTGGAGGTGGGAGTCCTTCTAGTGGGTTAAGATGCCAAGGATGAATTTCTGAAAGGCAGTCTTGGAGAGCGAGGACGACAAAGATGCTGGTCCTAGAGAGAGAGGATGACAAAATTTGACCTGGACTAAATTTAGTTTTTTTGTATCCTTTTTTGTTTGTGCCAAGAGGCGACCAGAGCAACTGCTATTTGTGTCTCTTTTTCCTTTTTCTTGATCTGATATTTCTTTTATTTATGGTTTTTTTGCTTGTTTGTTTCTTTGTTTTTTTTTTTCCCTCATATATTGGTCTGTTTCACCTTTGATTCTTCAATGGGGGTGATCAACTTCAGTGAGGGACGGCCTACAACATCAATTCTGGCAATCGGCAATCTCAAGGTGTGATGGACGGAGGATGGGGACAGACCTTGAATGGGGCCTCCACTTTTACTCCTCCTATTTGTGCCGCTGGCGGTGGGCGACATTCACAAGCAGTAGGACGATGTGCAGTGGAGAGTAAAGATGGCGGGCTGCGACCGTTCAATGAAAATTAGGCTAGTAGGTGGAACCAGTGGGCTAGGACCATTAATGTTATGAATATTCTTCATTTAGGTATATCTTCTTCTTCTTCTTTTTTTTTTTTTTAGGAATCCAGAATATTTTCTTTTTTATGAGAAATAAAGCCCAGAGATCAACTGTTCATGTTAGGAATCCATGAGTGTTTTTTCTTTTTCCTTTTTTTCCTTGGAAGCTTTTGCACGTTGATCGAGTTATGAAATAAATCTAGTTCTATTGGAATTCTATTTCTTGTGAAATTTTGAGTGTAAATAGTATATTTAAAAACTTAAGGTTAGAATTGTTTATGAACAAAGTCTGAGGACCAAAATTATTAATTTAGATTTATTTTAGTGCTCATTAATATCACGTGAGCAAATTTCATCAAATTTAACAATGGAATTAATAAAATGTATCAAATTGGAACATGTAATAAAAGATAAGATATTTCAATAGATTGACCTTAAAATCAAGTATCTATTTAGGATATAAAAATAAATTAGATAATCCCTAGTGAACTATATCCTTTAAATTTATCATGAGTTGCGTATTAGAAAAAAAGAAAAAAAGGTCATATAGATTGCACTTCCATGAATATTCTTGCTGCCTGGTTTATTCTTACGTAATTTCAGTTTCAAATTTATATATCTATTTTAACTTTTATTTGTTAGTTTCTTTAGCACTCTTAATATACCTAAATTATAACTATATTCTAAAAGAATATAGGGTTTTTATTATTTATCTACACTAAACATCACCATGGTTGAACAATGACATTTTTCTTTTTCTTTTTTTAATGACATTTTTTTTCCCAGCCACGATTCGATGTTTTATTGAAGTTCTATAACCTTTTACAATATATGCACTTTTTTTAGGGTTGGAGTTGCCATTTTTCCAGTCACATTTTATTTTGGTTAAAACACGTTTCCAATCCATAAATTCCTACTCATCCTAGTTAGTCCCTAAGTTCGATTCTTGTGATGTTTGGCCTCCAAACTTAATAACTACTTAACTTGAGTCTTTCTATTTGTTCCCTTAGTTCAATTTTTTTTTATTTTTCTTTTTATATACTACATTTTAGAGCAAAACATTGGTTACCATGTTATGTTCATTTTTTAGCTAAACCATTTTTTTATCTCCCCCTGTTTTTTTTATATTTATTAAGTTAATTGTTAATCCTTAACAGCTGAAGTTTTTCCATTTCCTCCATTGCTCCCTGAACTTTTTGGCCCATTTTTTTTATTTTTCTTTTATTTTTTTGCCTTTATTAAGTTAATGGTTCAACCTTAAATTGATTAAAATAAATTAAATAATTTTTTTTCAATCATATGTTTTTGTTGTTGATGATTAAGTATTGTAGTGAATTTTTCTAAATAAACTTTTCATCATTATTAAAAATTATAATTTTAGTTGATAAGATATGAAACTTTTTAGTGAGTTATTTTTTAATGAAAAAAAATCCATCATTTTGAAGTATATATAGTGTTATGTTTCAATCATAATTAATTATTTTAATGATATGAATATAATATAAAGAGAGTCAAACTCAAAATTAAAATAAAGTGTAGATCTTTTTTCCATTTAGGACATTAATATTTACTATGTTTTATGTAGGAGTAGATGGTGATTTGGTTGCAATTTCTTTAAAGTTGGTAGCACGTGTGTCACTTATTATACTATGGGATTTGCTTCTTACTTATATGGTTTATGGATGTTTTGTCAAAGTTGTGATATTTCTTTTGGATGTGTTTATTTGTTTATGTTCGCTTACATTGTTTGCCAACTTATTCATTTATATTATTCGTGAATGTGTTTGGTTTATTGTTATTCATTAATACTTTTATTTGTTTGGTTTGTTTAATTTGTAGCAATTTTATGACTAATTGATGAACAATACAAACACCATTTCTTCTTCTTTTTTTCACAAAACGAACATACGACCAAAAAGCCTTATTGTGTTTGAGGACAGAGATGGTCGGCGAACTAAAACCCTACTCGGCCGGGCTTGGGTTACGAATTGTGGGCCTGGGCATGGCCCGTCTATAGGTGGATTGGACCTAAGTTAAGCTTAACCCTGACCCAAGCTAGGCCAAGGTAGGTCCAAGTTAGGCCACGATTTTCTGATTTAAAAAAAAGTGTTAAAAAATGGTTAGAAACATTATTCAAGAGTAATTTGAATAAACATGTTTTTATTTGAGAAAAACACTGTCAATAGTATAAATTTTATTAATGAAAACGCCAGATATCACTTATATTAATTGGAATGTACCTTATACTTAAAAATGACAATACATTCCAAAAAATAACCTAAAAGACAAAATTTAAGAATATGTGACTCAAGTAGTGAACGTGAAAAAATTTTCTTTCAAGCAATTGTTTTATCTCTTTAGTTCATTCATTCACCGCTAAATTCTTGTTAGAAGTATTGTTAAAAGAAATAGAAAAAATTTTATCAGCACAAAAACATTTCTATAGACTTTCCATTATGCAATTAAAAATGTTTTATCTTGTATAATCAGATTCTATGCATTTAAATGCAATGATGCATTTCTACATTACTCAGTCACCATGTTTCCAATCTGCAGTCGCACAATAATATTTCTATCATACTGGTGACGTCCACAAATTAGATATAAATGAAACACAATGATCAATGGTAGAGAAATATACTTGCAAATATAGTTATAAAAGTTTGGGGCCATTTTAAACATTTTGGAGACTTTTTGGGGGGTGGGGTGTAATTTTTCCAACTTTTTACAATTTTGCAGTAGCTCGGCCCTGCCTAGCTTGGATTCGACTAGTTTTATGAGCCAAACTAATCTAGTTCTGAGTCAAGCCAAGCCTGAGTTGGGCTGATCTACTTTAGGCTTTCCTCATCTTCTAAGCTCATATTCAACCTACCTCCCCTCAAATTTTATCTGTTTTGGGCCAGAACCAAATATGATTAGAGTCGAGTTTGGGGGCGGGTCCTAGTCAACCCGGCCCATTAGCCACCACAGGCTTGTTCTTTATAGTTTATTGGATTAAATTTCATGAATGGTCCCTAACCTTTAATCATTGTTTCCTTTTAGTCCGTAACCTATTAAATATTCTATTTTAGTCTTAAACCTATTAAAAATGTTTCATTTTAGTCCTAAATCTATTGAAAATCTTTCATTTTGGTCCCAATTTGATGAAATTTGTTAACTCAAAATATTTTTCTAATAGTAACTTTTTAGATCATAATTTAAAATTATCTGGTAATTGTCTTATAATAAATTTAATCTGTATAATCATTTTTTATAGTTAATAAAAAATTTAAATCACATGTTTTTATTCCTGTAAATTGAACTTATTTAATTTAAAAATAAAAAATTACTAATCTAAATTGTCTATTTATTAGTCAAAAAATATTAAACTGTTTAAATTTACTTGAAGACAGTTACCAAATATTTAAATTAGAATTTCAAAATTTTATGTTAGACAATTATTTTTGACTTAATGAATTTCATCTGGTGAGCGACCAAAATGAAATAATTTTAATAGATTTAGGACCAAAACAGAATATTCAATAGGTTATGGACTAAAAGGAAACAATTACTAAAGATTAGGGACTATTTATGCAATTTTTTCTAATTTATTTTTTCTCACATCGCCGCTATGCTGTACACATGGCATCATACAATCCGTACACTAGTCCATTAGACTAGCAGCCACCCGTCATTAGAGGTGGGAATCGAGTCGGCCCGGCCCGGGCCCAGCCGATCCTGGGCGGGGGTACTGAGGCCCGGGCACGGACCGGTTGTAGGCGGGGCGGTCCCGAGCCGGGTCCGGGGTGGGGCGGGGCGGTCCCGAGTCATCTGCCGCGGGGCGGGGCGGGGCGGGTTTGGAGTTTTTTTAAAAAAAAATTAAAAACATAATTAATTATATATGTCATAAATATTTTTAAGAAAAAACACTACATCCGGTGTAAGTTTTATTAAGTTAAAAAACCAAACGGCACGTACAAATAATCGGAATGGACCTTACATTTTGAAATGGCAAAAATGTTTCGGAAATGATGAATAATAGAAACCTGTGATCTGTGCTGAACAACATAATCAGATCAAATACAAACTACATGTATAATAGAAACCTGCGGGGCGGGGCGGGCGGGGCGGTCCGGTCTTGCGGGTCCTGGTCCGGGGCGGTCCGTTTTGCACCACCTCCTCCTTTCGGGCCCATATTCGGCCCATATCTTAGCTGGCTTTTGCCGGGGCGGGGCGGGCCGGGTTTGACTTCCAGGGCGGTCAGGTCGGGCCGGGTTCCAGGTCCCACCTCTACCCGTCATTATGACTGAAAATTTCATGATAAAATTCAAGTCTGATTACAATGTAGAATTTCTCATCCAAACCGTACCCAATTTTTTCTTCTCTCGTTTTGTAAATAATTGTGTAAGCGAAGCAAGACAAGCTTGTGTGTAAGCTTTTTTCCACCTTCATCTCTGTTTGAAACTTTGAATAGAAGACTCAAATTTATTAAAAGCTAAAGCCCCAGATTTCGAAATATTTTTTGTTCAATTCAATAAAAGCTTTTCGCTAGTTTAATTAGTCTTTTTTTTTTCCTTAAAAAAAATGAATCATTTGAACCTGAGTTTATTAACAAAAGGTATGGTTGACTTGAGGAAAAGAATATTAGTTGGGAGCAGGAATAAGATCAAGTTGAATAAATAAATGAGAAAAAAAAAAAGAATGCTTATACTACTACTAGAAGCAATAAGCGTACATTCTCGTCGCCGACAACTTTTTGTTGTAAATTACAAATATACATTTTAGCAAATCCAACCTGTGTGAAAGCTAACCATTTGATTTGTCTCTTTTGCTTTGCAAATTACAACTTATTCACTTAAGATTTTTTTATGACAAAAGATGCTTAATTGACCTAAACCGCACTTGACCAGCCAACATTGACATAAATATCTAATGAATAATATAAACATAAAACTAGTTGTTAAAAATGTTACTTAATCTTGCAACATCAAATAAAAAAAATAAAATTTGATCGAATTGAACATTTTATGTAAATCAGAATAAATTTGAATTAGTTAACTCAAAAATAATTAAAATAACACCCAGGTAGAATATGACCATATAGTCAAAACGAGGAATAGACAAATATTCAATCAAACAAAAGATGGATCAACTTTTATTAGTAGATCAACAAGCATAAAATATAATATACTAAATAAATAAATAAAAATTTATGTCATCACTCAATTTATTATTTAAAAACACTTCATCATTGATATCTGTCATTTTTCAGCCTTTGGCCTCCATCGAACTCTTTAACACCAAAAACGAATTACTGAGATTTATTCACCATAGAATGTTAGAAGAATTAGATGATTCTTCTATTGATAGTAATAAGTGGGTTTTTGTAATGATAAAGAGGCATAAGAAGTGGTAGAAAAAAAACAAAAAAGATAAGAGATGGTTGATCAGATTAAAGGAAAAACATAAATCAACCAATCAAGTTTAGACTGAAATTCCAATTCAATTGGAGATAAGAAAACTAGAAAAGGAATACATGTAAAGAAAAATGATATTCCCTAACATTCAAGTTGTGCTATTATAGTTATGGGTAATTAATTAGGATGTTAGAATAACTCACTCTTGTCTCTCAGCATTTAGTTATTTGTGTCTCAACACTTTTTCAACCCCGTATATTACTAAAAGGTTTTACGGCTAATATTGGTTTTATTTATCCATAGCATATCCAGATTAACCATTACGGAATTGTATGCTCATATTTAAAATGTTACATTCATAATCAGATAGTGTTTACCTACATAAATTATACCTAACTTCAGAGTACAAAAGAGAATATATCAATTATAAATTATTATTTTTATGCTGCTATATACAATATATAGCTATTTTTGTGTCACACATTCGTTTGAAAACCAAGCAGATATGTCATTACAATAACGAAAATAAAATTAACATATAATCTACTCCGTAAACCTCAAATCAATTAGCAAGTTACATCTACCCACCATGAAACTGGCTACCTATGGAGCTGGTAGGATGACTTGAATCCATTTTCAAGGCTCTCCGCATCTCCAGCGTGTTTTGGTTTCCTTTCATATTAATTTCAACAGCTACTATTAGAGTTCTAAACAAAATTTAAAAATAACTAATAGTAATTCTTAGTTTCAACCTAAGTTACATAAAACATTGGAAAAGCAAGTCAAAAGCCTTGGCGGGGCCGGAAAAACTTCATTTTTAAAAAATTTAAATAAGAATATTATTAAAAATGAAAAAAAAAAAAAGTAGTGGTAATTGAGAACGGAAATGAGAGCACGAGAGAAACAGTGGTGAATCAAAACAAAGAATTGTGTAATTTGGGTTTCAACAGTTTATTTCACTGTTAAATGAATTAAAAATTCTAATATAATTAGAATAACTACTTGGCTGAAACTTTATCGGCATAAAGCCTACTTGCCTCTTGAACTTTGACAACTCAGATCTTTTCACCCTCAAACTTTGACTCAAGTTAACTTGTCCCCTCAAACTTTGTAAATTTGTACTTTTTATCATCTCGGATCACTTAAATTAAAAATAAACAGCTCTTTGAGTTATATGATGACTAAAGTAAAGATAAAAGAAAAAGATGAAGGACTATAAAGCTTTAGTTCTGCAATTTTGAATAGAAAACAAAGAGGCTTTCTCATTTTGAACAATGCAGTGGCAATCCTCTAAACCCTCGTCATAATCCAAAAAGATCCTTTAAGATGAGCGCCAATCAAATGAGTTCTTTAATGTCTGATATAACCCAAAGCAATTTATGAGCCAAACTGAAAAATTACAATTGTTATAGGCTAAGTTGTTATTTTTTTCATAGGATTAAATGTCATCAGTTAATTTTTTAGGCCATAGATCTAGCCATCGTTAACAAAATTACTGTAATTATAGGTTGATCTTTTGTTTTCTATTCAAAATGGTAGAACTAGAGTTTTATGTGAGGTAAATTATTAGTTAATCCTCATCTTTTCTTTTATCTTTGTTTCAATCCTTCTATAACCTAAGAAACCATTTTTGTTTCATTTAAATGAGTTAAGAGGTAAAAGGTTTCAATTTACAAAATTTAAACAGTGAGTGAAGTTCAGGAGTTAAAAGGTCTGAGTTGGTGAAGTTCAAGAGGCAATTTGGGTTTTAGGCCAAACTTTATCCATATGCGCTTGGTTTCACATCTGAGTGGATTTGCTTGGACAACCCAAAGGCCATCACAGAGCCAGATGTTGACTTCTTCAATAAAAACTGATCAACCTAAGTGGGCCCTGCGGACGGTTCACGTGGCTTCCAGGTGGCACTTTTTTACCACATAATTAGGTGACTTGCTTAGGGATTATGAACCTAATCATCATGGTCTTGATGGCAACCTAACACACGCAGCCAGTCACCACCCACTGCCACCCATTTGCCATGTGATTAACTAGTAGTAACACTAGTACTAAATTTTACTTGTCAAAATTTTCTACAAATTTTTCTAAGGAAAAGTTACAATAACCCCCCTTGAGATTTGGTGAAACCTACGATTGCCTCCTTGCTGTTTCAAAAACCTATACTTGCCCCCTTTCCCTTTAACACCGTTAATCTCCGTTAGGGCAAAAAAAAAGAACCCCCCAACATGAACATCTTTCTCTACTCTCCTTAACCAGAAACAAATTAGAAACAAATCAGTCTGTTAATTTCTCTAAATTTCGAAGCCGACCGCCTCCCTCCATGTCTCTCCTCCGTCTCCACCCCCACCCCCGCCGCCCCGCTCCTCCTCCGCCAATCGCGCCTACAATCACCAGCCCATCGCCTCGCCGTCTGGTCGCCACCAAATATTGCCAAGCCCATCGCCGTTTCGCCCTTTTTGCCCACCCGCGAAACCCTCGTCCCTTCGGTGACCGTCTCAAATCGTGGATCGCAGAGCCTTGTTCACATCCGCCGTATAAAACCTGACAGTGAAATATATATGAACAAGAAATCCGCACTAGTAATTAAAAGTAATACTACAGAAAATGAAAGAATAAAATGATAATTTCTAAATGGATCACAGACCTGGGAAGAACGGCGCGAGAGACGATCTCGATGTCGCGGACTTTAAGGCCGGCGAACGAGAAGAAGATGAGGAGCTGAATTCCGAGGGCCTATGAAATGAATAAATACGAAACTATGACGTCAGGAGAGAGAAAAGAAGAGGAGGAGCCCCCGTAGAAGGCTCCCGGCTTCGACGGCGACAAGCATGAAGTACGGGAACGAGCTTCTAGAAATGAGAAGCGTGCGGTCGAGATCAACAGCGATGGAAGCGTACGGCTTCGATTAGTCCCATTCCGTTATGGAGGTGAATTTCTGGCTGGATTTGGATCGAGACATTATTTCCGATTTCTGGGCTTGGCTTAAGGGAAGGGGAAGTTAGGGTGAAGGAGTAGAGGGGGAGAGATGGGAGTTGGGAGGCAAAGTTAACAAAAAAAGAAAGTTAGGATAGTAAAATAGAGTTATTTGTTTTGGTCTTAACGGAGATTAATGGTGCTCAAGGTCGAGGGGGAAAATTGTAGGTTTTTGAAACAGCGAGGGGCAATCATAGGTTTCACCAAACCTAGGGGGGGTTGTCGTAATTTTCACTTTTTTAATATATAGAACCAAACTACAATATTTATTAGCTGTTAGGTCATTTGTTGAGAAATTGTAATATTTACAATCTTTATGATAATGGAATTATACTTTATATCTATATAGAAAGAAAATGAAGTTATTCTCTTGTGAAACTAAGCTATATGAGTCTTTTTAAAGCAAAGAAAAAGCACGGCCAATAAAACAAATTTAAGCGATTCATGTTTTTAACTCTAAAATAATGAAAAGGTAAGTCTTTGTGAATGCAAGAGATCCGATGAGTTATTGTCACGTGTTTTTAGCTTAATGATCACATAGTTGTAATCTGCCATGGCCGATTTTAGCTAAGCAAACATAATGCCGTCTCTTTTTTCCTAACTGAAGCATTAGATCATAGACTAGTAATTCTTGTTTTCTTTGCTTGCAAAGCAAGAGCAGCATTTTGTTACCCCTGCATCAGTGCATGTTTTACCTATATATATGCGCATCTATACTGGTATTGTTTAACATTTAAATTCTAAAATTGTGTTTGGGGGGACCAGAAAGTATTTTTAAAATATTTTATTAAAAAAATTAAGTATTTTTTTATTAATTTTTTAAGTCAAATATTAACAAATTTGTAAAAAAAAAATTGTTTAAGAACAAATTTGTAAAAAAAAATTGTTTGAAAAAATTCTCATTCAAGTTATTATTATGCAAAAATCTTCTAAGCCTAACTTTAGAGAAAGTTTTAAAAATTCCAATGCTTATTTCCTTTAGTTTTACATGTGATGACATTCTAGCTAATAAAAATAAAGGTTTAATATCTGACATTCACTAAATGCTTTTCTTAAACAACATTAATTTTACTTATATTTTCATTGATGTACAGTAATTTGTTGCTGTTAGATCAACTACTTTTGAACCAAAATGTTCGGGAAAACAATAATAAAATTTGACATTCTACTAAGTAAATCACATCAATGAAATTTAATAAGAATTCATCAAATCTTGTTCATTTTTGTCTTCTTATTGGTAATACTATGTTTGGATTAGGGATGACAAAATCTGGTCCGATCAGATAGTCTGGCCCAACTTGCTTGAACCTAAGACTGACTTGACTCGATTTGACAAAAAAGTCAACGACTTAATCATGACTGCACCCAAACCAAGCTGAACCCGAACCCGATTGAAGGAAAATCCAAGAAAACCCAAACCCGAAATGACCCGATAACTAAATCCGACAAGACCCAATTTTAACTTTCACCTATGTTTAGTAACTTATATTTTTTGGGACTTTCATATTCAGTATGTCCCATATTTAGAGAAAGTGACTTTTTGTAATTAATAACTTTCATTTTTTGATACTTCTATATTTAGTAAGTCTCATATTTGAGAATGAGACTTCTATATTTAGCAGTTTCATTTTTTTCGGACTTTCGTGTTCAGTAATTCTCATATTTTGAGAGAGAATTTATATATTTAATAACTTCTTTTTTTTAGGACTTCTATATTTTGTAAGTTTCATGTTTGGGGAAGGGACTTTGCACTTTCATCCAAAAAATTTCAAATTTTATAATTTAGTCACTAATAGTGAACTTGAGTTGCATTTTGTAGTAATTTTAAAAAAAATCATTGGAACATAAGCATAGCAAAGTTGTCGTTGTGTATGTCTGGGTGATAGCTGAGTGAGGATCAGAATGACCTGTACAATAATAATTGAAGGGTATGAGTCTAGGAAAAAAAATCAAGTATTACCAATAATGTTAAATTACCTAAATATGTACTAAAGTATAATGAAGAAAATTTTTATGAATATTTTGATTAAATATACTAAAAAATTAATTTAAATTAAATTACTCAAAAATTGAATTCTTTGATTTAAAGTTTAATAAAATTTGAAAAAAAAAATGAATTGATTCAATCATTTTGAGTTATATACCAGTAGCATAAGTGAACACAGAGGTTGACCTGAATATAACCTAAAGCTACCCAAGACTAAAATTGTCACAACCTGTAGTGAACTCAAACCCAAATAAACCCAACCCAACCCCATTCAAACTCTAACCCAAATAACCCGACCTAAACATGATTTGGACCCAAATTTATGCCAACACAACTAGTCCTGAGTTTGAATGCTTTTAATTCAAACCTGACCCTGCCCACCCAATTGTCGTCTATAGCTTGGATGTTAACTTATCCTAGTGATAGCTCTAAATGCAACATGTTGCTTTTAGTCCAAGGTTCAAGCATCTTTGGAAATAAAAATAAAAACTCTTGATCTCCTTAGGTTGTTTTATTTCTTCTCCCTTTAACTTGTAATAATTTATAATATTGTATCATGGATATAAAAAAGTAATAAAGGAAGACAGTGATGCAAAAGGTTTTTACACTTCTATCAACATTTAGAAATATTCAGTGCTTGAATATTAAAATATACCAACTTTAAGAGCTTATGGCACCATCTTTCTTAATATATATCACTAGAGGTAAGTACTATTAAGAAAAAACTAAAAAAAAAAAAAACTGACTCCACTTAGATAAAATTGTTTAGTTATTTTTCTAGTTCGTTTAGCTCGGACTAAAGTTAGATTTCATGTTAGATTATCGGATCATATACTTGAAACCTAATAAACCAAATAATAATAAATATTTGGCCAAACTATAAATGAAGTCCTCCAACTCAATTGATTAGGAGAGTTTTCCCCTGAATTTCAACTCAACCTAACTCAATCCCAAAACTTGCAAAACAGATTAGTCAACTTTTTTGACCAGGTGTGTGAGTCACATGACTCCATTTTGGTGTTTTTGTTCCATTTCAATTATAATCAAGCCATTAGTAAGTCTGTTGCCATCACAGCTACAACAACGATGGAGGCTTCCTAAACCCATATGGCATTCCATGATGTGATTTTTCATCATCGGATATTGGACCCAAATTCTCACTCAACCTACTTGATGGGTGAACCATAGTATCCAAAACAATAGAAGCCTTAAAACTCATCTATCAAATATGCTCTTCACTTCCGATCCTTTGTTCCTGCACCATTGTATCACTTTTCTTCATTGTATCACTTTCCTTCACCCAAACATGGATCAATAACAAGTTTACCACCGAAAAAAGATAACGAAGAGCCAAAAGAAAAGCTTGTGTTTTCCACCTCCTGTGATTAAAAAATTAAAGTTTGCACCTTATGGTTTGTTGCTTTAGTCTTCCCTGGTTTACTAAAATCCTCATTTATCTCCCTTGTATGCGTATTCGCATCACTTTTAAGATTAAACAATGTGTCAATGGTGGCTAAATCCAATATATTATGGGGCATTATTTTGGACCCATGGAGGCCATTGACAAACTAGATTTCAAACTTGGAATTAGTGAGAAAAGTACCGATTGAAGTAACCATTTTCAAGCTTGTTGAAGAAGAAGAGCAATAGGATATGAATAAATTACTCGGAATAGGCGAATTAGTCATGTTCTCAAGATCTTTATCGGTGGAAATGGAGGCAAGAGAGTTGAGGTCTTTGTTGGGAAGCTGGTACTTGAAAGTGAATGAAGAGCCATCGATAAGCATGCAGAAAAGGCACACATCTTGGTTGATAAATGGAACAAAAGTAGCATCTCCCATAATAGAGTTAAGTGACTCACACACATCGTTAAAGAGGTTGTCTGATCCCTTTTTGCTAATTAGGGAATGAGTTAAGTTAAATTGAAGTTTAGGGGCAAATTGCCCTAGTTAACCAAGTTGGATGGCTTCCCCTATATTTTAGCATA
The DNA here is from genome assembly GCA_005392925.1 of Aquilaria sinensis. NCBI lineage: Eukaryota > Viridiplantae > Streptophyta > Magnoliopsida > Malvales > Thymelaeaceae > Aquilaria > Aquilaria sinensis. The sequence continues at coordinate 77,157 of SMDT01001915.1, forward strand.
AATACTTTCATTAACCATATTAACCTTACATCTATAAAACTATTTCATACTAATATTAAACTATATGTTGTTTATCTTTATTTAATTTTAGGTAAAAAAGGTAAAATTTTGAACGTTTGTCTTATTTTTTTCATTTATTATGCTTAAGGTCTTATAAATAGAAACCAAATAAACCAAAAAGTAATTCAGGTCATTTGGATTAGTTTTAACATGTAATTCAGATAATTTGAATATACTTTATAGAATCTAAAAATTAATTTAATAATTGTGTTCGGAAATCAAACCAATTGAATGCTGATCTTTATGTCTCACTTCACTAAAACTTATCTGTTACGGCTAACTACAAATAAACCCATGCAAAGAAAAGAACAAAAACTAGTAAGAGTTGTAAAACCTAAAATTCATAACCAATCTTCCATTTGTTTTCGAAAGTCCAATATTCCATTTTTCACCAAACAAATTTAAAAAATTATCTATAACAAAAAAAGTTGCATACGTAAACAAGTGAAAAACATTCCACATAAGAAGTTATTAGACCATTAAATTATTTTCATAGTTTAGAGAATTGTGTCGTTAGAGAGTCCATCTCGATATTGGAAGGTCAAAAACAGCCACCGACCCTTTAAGAAAAACACATACTAATTGCATGAATAGGAAAAAAGGGTAAAAATCGTTCATTCCAAATTTTTAAATAATATTGCAAATTAGTTTTCAAAATTCTTTTTGTTGCATATTGTTTCTAAATCTTTAAAATTTGTTGCAAATTGACCTATAGCCGTGCAAGTTTACTAACTCTAACGTAATTGTAAGATAACAACTTTTTAAATCTTAATTTGAAGTCTTATGAACTGTCTTTTAGTAAATTTAAATTATTTAGCACTTTTTAACAGTTAATGGACCATTTACATTATCAATTTTCTTTTTATAAATAGGATTTTTATGCCAACTCAATCTTATTATATGGGTCTAGACCAATATGTAATGCTTTATAAAGACTATGGATCACTATACAATGAAATAAAGATAAGGATCAATTTGCAATGGTAATTATAGGTTTGGGACCAGTAGTGTAACTTATCTAAAAAAAAGAACCCATATATTTAATGAATAATAGTTTTTAATACCTTGTTTTTTTAATGATTATTTCTAAATTTATATATAACTTAAAAATCTACACTTTAAAAAGTAAAAAAAAAAAACGTTATGAAAATATTTTTTTTTACAAAATAAATATTTTAGCAAAATTCTCAATTTTGCCATTAGTGTTTTAGGTTGAGCACAAATTTATCACTACAGTTTTTTGACTCGATCTCTTACTAATATTTTAAAATGGGCTGAATATGGCATTAAAGTTTGAAATTAAAAGTGGATATTTGACTGCCATTGAAAAGCTAACAAAAAACATTAAAAGTAACCAGTTTTGAAAGTTTATAATGATAATAAAAGTTTTAATAAATTTCAAGGGCCTTAGATAATTAGACTATTTCTCTCTTTCAAAATTTGCCTAGTTACCATCACCGTCATCAAAAGCTTTCTCGGCTTTTGTCTATGGTGGTTGATGATTAAAAAATTTATAGATGGTTCCAACGTCTTGACATGAACTTTTCTGGAAGCTAGGAACACTCTGATTCTTGTCTTGCTAAATGTCTAAATGTACTCTGGCAACTACATTGAGAAAATCTGTAGATGTGTCCTTGATTTTTTATAAGTGCATAATATAATAGTCAAAGTTATTGACTTTTTGACAACTTTGATCATCAATTTATATCATTTCATCCCACATTTCTTAGTTTTTCTTGCTTGGTTTCATATTGCTGCAGGCTGGAGTGCATTTGTGGATGCGTCGAATTGAAGTGGGATTGAGTGGAGCAAAAGTTGGGGCGTGCATGGTCAAAGTTGGAAAAAGGCACTGGCGACACATTACCAATGGTGAAGACACGTTGCCAACATTATAGACGCACAGCCCATTTTTTGCCACATTGGCGATGTGTCATCGACGACCCGACACAGCGATGACGCATCGTAAAAAAATCCCCTGTTTTGGCGATGCGTTGGCCTGGTTCCCATATTTTAATGGTTTCATACTTTATTCCTCATTCCAAGCTCTTAATTGGCCAAGGGATTCCATCCCTTGAGTGAGGTGGAGCATAAGATAAGGATTTGAAAAGGTTTTAGGGCACAACTTCTCCAACAAGAGGTTTTAGCTACCATCATTTTCCTATACTTTTTTTTTTTTAAAAAAAATCTTGTGGAGTCACCATTGGGGGAGCTGGAGCTAAGAGTTTTGTTGGAATTGCCAAGGAATAGCTTAGAGGCTAAAGAAACCTAAGCTTTTAAGATTTACTTTTGGTTCCTTGTTCCCTTTTTTATCTTTTGTATTTGTCAGGTTTATTTGAATTTTAGTTTGATGTTTGTTTCTAGTTTGGACATGGAGTAGGTGTTCATGTCTCCTTAGGAGGAAACTCTCATTACTAGTTATCTAATGTTTATTCGCGGTTTTTCATGGATATTGACTATCTTATGTTACATATTTCTGTGCTTAATGCTTGTGGGTTGAATGACCACTTTACACAAGTCATAAACCCACTTTATTCTTGAGAGAGAAGGAAGAGGGATGGAAAAGAAAAATAGAGTATAATGGGTTTTGTGGATAGAGATAATCTATGAACTCATTAGGTGTTATAAAAAGGGTTGACGTTTAATCCACCTTAGGTTAATGTATGATCTTGAGAAATGTCATAGTTAATCTAGGGTAAGCAAAACTTGATATTAAGAAAGATAGTCTTGGTGTTTGAATCTTCTCACCACATAAAAAGTGAATGCACTTAAAACCTCATTAGACTTAAGTAGCAAGTAAAAGAGTGGAATCCCAAGGAGATAGTCTTCACATCTAAGTCACCTTATTTATAGTTAGTTTAGCTAATTATAGGTAGTTTTATTATTTAATACACCTTAGTTTTCGTTAGTAACCTTGCATTTGTCCAATATAACTTTTGATATTTCATTTGGTAGTTAACAGCCTCATTTACTCTAGCTCAATCCCTTTGATACTTATATTAATTCAACAAACCTTAATCCTTACTCATTTTAATTGTTTTCTCTCTCATTGTAGTTTAGGTGATTTGAGTAACTAGAATTTAAATATTGGTAGAATTTTTTATCTTTTGGGATTACACTTGTATTTGTTATTGCACACAATAACACCGTTCACTTGTAGGTGAATAGGGGTTACAAATTTAAAACTTTTATACTCACAACAATCTTTTAGGTAAGAATCCAATTTGTGGATTTTGGGACATTTTTTCCTAGTCTATTTGGTGTTTTCACTTTCATTTTTAATTTGATGGTTTTATTTTTTTCTCCTTTTAGGCATGAAGATGGTGAAAATAAAGGCTAAGCTCAAACGAATGATTGATTGTGGTCAGGAGAGTGAATCCTTTTATAATTCGAGAGAATTTGCAACGGGATATCAACAACAAGATTGAACTCGTCTCCCATCTAGTGACCCATTACAGAGAATTCTCAATGATATTTTGCTATACTTTAGTGCCCACTTTCAGATCCCAGGCTTCCTTTAGTTTACAAGGGCAGTTGTGGCAATAGATATTGCTATATGTGCTAGTTTTCTCCATCAAAAGTTCAAGGAAAAATCTTACTTTGTTATTGAGGAGGAAATGCAAGTGAGGAAAAGGGAAGCGCGGTGAAGCTGGGCAATAGGTAAGGCTACAAGGAACAAGGTCTTGGAATACGACAAATGACAAAAGTCTTAAAGGTCTTAATGTTTTTTGAAAATTACATAATAAACTCAAGATTTCAAAATCTACTATCTTTTATTATTTTTAATATACAGTGGCATATTTGAGCCACTTTTGAAATATTAGTGGGAGATTGGAAAAAAAAAAACTATAGTGACAAATTTGTGACCAACCCAAAACTTTAGTGACAAATTTAAGACTTTTGCCTAAATATTTTTATTAATTTCTATTAGTAGTTTATGTACGGAAAAATTTATAAAATAACTAATTATTTTATAGAAAATTATTTAAGTGATTACTAGGTGAATTTAATATTAGTTTTCAAATAAAACTAGATGAAAATTTAACAAAAATAAAAGTGGCACACTAAATAATGAGTTAGTTATGTTTAGGCTTGGCTTCCTTCTCAAGTTTTTCTCCGTTGAAGAGGAAATTAATCTAATACTATTAAACAGGCTTAGCTTAGCTGTTGACATCGCTAATTGCCACAGTTTTCTTAGCGTTTTTATTCTACCCTCCTATAAAAAAAAATTTGCCCAACAAATTGGAAAAAAAATTAATACAAAAAATGTTAACAAAATAAGTGAAGAAGAATCTATAATTACAAAGATAGACCAACTAATGTTTGGGACAACCGAAGAAACAAGAAGTCATTTACGAAAAAAAGAAAAAATAAAAAGTGAAAAAGATAAACAATAATTTTCATAAGATTAATACGTTCGCCGGTAAACTATGATGATTAAGAAATTTTATAAGAACAAAGATTAGTAGGATTAAAAAACGCTTAATTGCACCACCGACAGTCTCCAAGCACATGTGGCTGGAGGCCATGGTACCCTCCAATCAAACCTGAAAAGGACAAGATCATGATGTGGTAGCCTAGAAAAGTGGCTTTAAATTAATAAAATAAACAATGATTTTTTTTATTGGGAAAGGAACGCATAATATATATAGTTTTTTTTTGTGCAAACGCATAAATATACTGGTGCTTATTTGTCAACCGTTTAAGATAGAAATGTTTAGAGTATTAAATTGATGCGGGTGTAATTTGTAAAAAAGTATGTTCAACATTGTTAATTAAAACAAAACCTTAAGTGAATAATAGTTTTTGGCTCCTTTTTTCCCCCAGTTTTATTTATTTTTTTTCAATTTCTAGCATCCAAAAAATGCTTTTTGAAAATCCTAAAAGAACCAGCTAGTTACTTGGACTCAGAATCAGCTATAGATGATTGTACTTTTGTAACAAAATTTGACAGAAAAATCAAAATTTTATAGAATAATTGGTTGAATTTTCAGAAAACAGAAACCAACAAAATATTTTTGCGAGCAATATCAGATTTAAACAAACAATCTCTACATAATTATATGGAAGAGCAAGCACTTCTTGGAAATAAACGGAATGGATAAAATTTACCTAAAAAAGCAGTAAAAAAAACATGGTGTATATTTTCTAACTCGTCGGTGGCAAGAAATATCAAACAGTATCTCAAGGAAGCAGAGGTCCCATAATTGGCTTTTGTTTTTGTCGGCTACAGATGTCATAGTTTTGTGCTTTTGGGAAAAAATAAGTAGAGTAGGACTAATTTTTTTCGTTTTTGATAATCTCTAAATAATTGAAGAGGCTTTAGTTGGCTAACTTCTATTACTTTATGTCCTTGATGCTGACAACCACAGCTGTCCTTCTTCAATCACTCTTTTTTTTTTCTTGAGATTTTTCCTCCAGATTTGAAGTTGACTAATTGATGCAAGGAATTCTAAAAATATACCAACTTATGCTAAAAATTTGTAAAATTTTGTCACTAACCAATTTATAATGTAATTAGTAAATGATAGATTGCTAGAAACTCTTATTTTTTTAATTAAAGGAGAAAATAGCTGAAAAGAAGAAGGTGATAATGTATTTGTAGTACTAACTACTAAGAAAAGCGTACCAAAAATAAGTAGCACTAGAAAAATAAAATAACATTACAAAAAATTAAAAATTAAAAAAAGACCAGAGAAGTTAACGGATCTTTTCACGCGGCGTGGATCATGTCTTTGTACTACCCATTTATTTCTCATCTCTCTATTTGTCTCTATGAAAAAAAAAAGTCTTGTTTTTTTCATTCAGAATTCTGGAAACTTGAATCAACAAATCTAACAGAAGTTACAGAAGATGCTCCTTTAAACTTTAACACTTGAAACTCGAAAGTGGTTTAGGTTTGGCGTTTCACTGGAGCAAGTGTTTGCTTTTGCTCTGCTTAACCCTAAAAGCCTTTTTCTTTGTCAAAATTATGAGAAAATTAATTTTAGCTCTGTAAATTCCTTTTGTGGAAATATATATTTTCTGGCCACCACAACCAGCTCAGGTAGAGCTGCACTGCACAAGCACAGCCCAGCGCCACCATCACTCGCTGGCCCACCACTTCCCTAACCTTTATTTTCTTTGTCTAATTTTTTGGCTTTTATTTTTCTTTTTATCTGTAGTAATTCTTTTTTCTCATTTCATGTTATTGTTATTATTATTATTATTATGGGTACTCCTTTTTTTTTTTTTTGAACCTTCGCTCTCTCTCTATCTCTATCTAGTTAGGTACCCTATTGATGTCTCTTCCCCTTGTGACCTCCTGTCATCTCCTCTATTACGCGTCTGCAATCCACATTTGCACATTCTCTCTCTACTCGCTCCTTCTCTCACTAAAAGCCCCAATCTTTAATCATTCCATTGCCATTTCAGATTCAGACCGGCCGGGTTCCTGAGGAAACTTGGCTTGTTTCTGAATCAATCTCACCTAGCACGACGAAAAGGCCCCAAATTTTTTCGTTATTATATTTGTGCAGTACCACTCATTTTCAATCCGTTTTCGGTTCTTTTCACTCAATCAGAGATTTGGGTTTCTTCTGATGGAAGGTCAGCACAGCCGGGAAGGGAGCAAAATTGGATCTTTTCACCGTGGTCTCCGGGCTCTGTGAGTCCCAGTTCCAAGTTGAGTCTATTTGATTTGAGGATTTTGGCTGCTGTTGTCTTCGGAGAGTAATGGACACTGGTGGGCGACTGATTGCTGGCTCTCATAACAGGAATGAGTTTGTGCTGATAAATGCTGATGAGAATGGAAGAGTAAGAGACTCCGAATCTCAGATTCAGTTCCTCATTTCGGTTTGTTTTTGTAATTTTCTAGTAGAAAGGTCTCTACGAATGTGAACTAGTTCTGGTAGTCTCTGATCTGGGTTTTAACTGAAATGTCACCGATTGGGACTTTTGATGGCTAGATTTGCATGTTTGGGTCACCATTTGTTCGAATCTTGGGTGCTGTTTCCCTGAATTTGTTGACATGTTTCTTCACCTTCGATGTTTTTGTCTGTTTCGGACAGTGATTAGGTTGACTTGTGATTGTGGTTCTTCTTTCTGTATTTCTGTCCTTTGACAGACATTTTCTTACAAATTGCGTTTCTTGGTGGATTTGGCTGGGTTTGTTTACCAATGAGAGTGTTGCACCGCCAGATTGCCTGTCCCTGCCGTTAAAAGTCACCATCTGGGTCTCTGTGGCAAGGGCGTCACTGATTAGCTTCCGATGTAGAGCCGAGTTATTCAACTGTAGCTTGTACCTTGTGGGTTTGGAAGATGTGTTCACTACCATTAGCAAATTTTATCAAATTGTGACACTAATCATAAAAGTTGTGACAAATGAATCCTTGTGACTTAGAAGTATTAATGTTGCTGCTTGTTGATTCTTTTAATTTGAGTCCTGCCATTTTGCTCTCATCCGTTGCTGTAGGATTGTCCACACATGACTAGTCAGTAAAAGTAGTGCCTTGGTTGAGCAGTTGAGGTTTCTTGAGGTGGGAGGACCCTTTCGAAAGTGAGAAGATAAAACAAAGTGACTGATAGTTGTGTACAAGTTATGGTCTCAGTAAGCTTCCATGATAGCTTATACTTGAATGCTTGTAGGCAGTTCTGGTGAAGAATAATCTGGTACAAGTGTTGAAGCTGTTAACCTGTTGGCTTCGAAATTTTGTTCAAGTAATTTTAAATTCTAAAATTTTGTTCAAGTGTTCTCTTTTTGGGCTGCCTCTGGGATGTTAACTAGAATTTCAGCATTTACTTGATCTCTGCTTGGGCATTTTTCTTGTCATATCTCTTGGTTGCATGCTGATGATATCTTTTTGTTGTTGTGTTTGAACAGATAAAATCTGTGAAAGAATTGAGTGGCCAAACATGTCAGATATGTGGTGATGAGATTGAAATAACATCAAGTGGAGAACCCTTTGTTGCCTGCAATGAATGCGCTTTCCCTGTGTGCAGGCCTTGCTATGAGTATGAGAGAAGAGAAGGAAACCAGGCTTGCCCTCAATGCAAAACCAGATACAAGCGAATTAGAGGTGAATTGCAAGTGGATTATTTTTGTGCCATAGTAGCAGAAATCCTTAAATGCTGCAGTGTCCTTAACAAACAAGGAAATTTGCAGGGAGTCCTCGAGTTGAGGGTGATGAGGAAGAAGATGACATAGACGATTTGGATAATGAATTTGATTATGACATTGATGCTCTGGGCCCTCAGCAGGTTGCTGAATCTGTGCTCACAGCTCACCTCAACACTGGCCGTGGTTCTCACTCTAATCTTCGTGGAAATTCTGAATTAGGTCCATCTAATCCTGGCTCCCAAATTCCTCTCTTGACCTATGGTGATGATGTGAGTCTCTCTCTCTCTCTCTCTCTCTCTCTCTCATGCACACACACACACACTCAGACACAGTGTGCTGGTGTGAATTGCTCTTCTCTGCCTTATTCATATTTGGCTCTGAGTAGCTTGTGATCATGGTGTTTCAGTATCACAATACATTTTTTTTCTTCATTGGGTAGGTTTCAGACATTGCTTCAGAGCACCATGCTCTCATTGTTCCTCCATTCATGGGTCACGGAAATAGAGTTCATCCAATGCCATATCCTGATCCTGCTGTACCTTGTAAGCGATTGTGATAATTCTTACTGATTTTTTATTTCTTGAAAATTATAAATGCTGAAACTTTGTGCTTCTGATTCCTTCAGTCCAACCAAGGCCAATGGCACCTAAGAAAGATATTGCAGTCTATGGCTATGGAAGTGTGGCTTGGAAAGATCGCATGGAGGAGTGGAAGAAAAGACAAGGCGACAAGCTTCAGGTGGTGAAGCATGAGGGAGGCATAGGCGGGAATTTTGATGGTGATGAGCTGGATGATTCAGATTTGCCCATGTATGTGAATATTCAATTCCTTGTGTAATATGACATTCTAAACAGGTCAATTGGTTTTTGTTGGTTATTTATAATCTTATTTTGGTATATTGCCAGGATGGATGAAGGGAGGCAACCACTTTCGAGAAAGTTACCAATTTCTTCAAGCAAGATAAATCCATATCGAATGATAATCATAATCCGTCTTGCCATCCTGGGCTTGTTTTTTCACTATAGAATTCTCCATCCAGTCAAGGATGCATATGGCCTGTGGTTAACATCTGTAATATGTGAGATATGGTTTGCTGTTTCATGGATTCTGGATCAATTTCCCAAGTGGTATCCAATAGAAAGAGAAACATACCTTGATCGGCTGTCTTTGAGGTATTGAAGTTGGTTGCTTCTGTAACTGCCAGTGAAATCCAGCTTGTTTCTTGTGGTTCCATTTTTTCAAAACTTCCAACTTGAGTGCATTGTATTTGCAGGTATGAGAAAGAAGGAAAACCATCAGAGTTAGCTAGTGTAGACATCTTTGTTAGTACAGTTGATCCAATGAAGGAGCCTCCGCTTATTACAGCAAACACTGTTCTATCTATACTTGCTGTTGATTATCCAGTTGATAAGGTTGCGTGCTATGTTTCTGATGATGGTGCTGCCATGCTTACATTTGAAGCTCTCTCAGAAACATCTGAGTTTGCTAGGAAGTGGGTTCCTTTCTGTAAAAAGTTTAACATTGAACCCCGTGCTCCAGAGTGGTATTTTTCTCAGAAGATAGACTACTTGAAGAACAAAGTTCATCCTACATTTGTTAGAGAACGGCGAGCAATGAAGGTAACTGGGATTTTAACCAAGCATTATCATGTAGTTAGTGTTTGATTCATTTTTCTTTTTGTGCTTTTTTCAATTAGAGATCTCATATGATGTGGTGTTTTGGTTACATCTGACATATAATAGTTGATCAAGAGCATCATGTAACTTAATTATCTGGTTGCTGCAGAGGGAATATGAAGAATTTAAAGTAAGAATAAATGCATTGGTTGCCACAGCACAGAAGGTACCTGAGGATGGTTGGACGATGCAGGATGGAAGTCCTTGGCCAGGAAATAATGTGCGTGATCACCCGGGGATGATCCAGGTGAGATGCATGTCCTTCTATTGAACTGATTATTCTCAAATCAATTGGCATGTTATTCTAGGGTTATTGTATGATTGAGTTTTATGAATCAAATGGCTGGAGATGACACATCATGATAATGAAGCTGTGACTAGACTCTGCTTGAAAAGCTGAAATATTACCAGAATTCACCATTGGTTAATTGGTTCCAATGCTTATTTCTTTTGGAAGCAACACATAACCATATATTTTTCATGTATTCACACCTGATCATGCTTTTGGAGAAAATGTTTCATATTTGTTAATCTTTCCAGCAGTGCATTGTAGCGAAAAACGAAGTGTTGTTTCTAAAGCTGCTTGTGGTGGGGAGTGGTTAGTTATGGTTTCTTGTGGGTTGGATTGGTCCTTTATATGTATATGTATGTGGTTAGTATATGGTTTAAGAAATCTTACTTTTTTTCTTCTGAAAGGTTTTCCTTGGACATAGTGGCGTTAGAGATGTGGAAGAAAATGAATTGCCGCGGCTGGTTTATGTTTCTCGTGAGAAAAGGCCTGGATTTGAGCACCATAAAAAGGCTGGGGCTATGAATGCTTTGGTAAGATTAAAATTCAAGACTTCAATCACCTTTATCATGCTAATAAAGTGGCGGTCATCACTGATCTTGTGATCTAAACGTCTGGCCTTGCATTGCAGGTGCGTGTGTCTGCTGTTCTTTCAAATGCTCCGTATCTTTTGAATGTTGATTGTGACCACTATATCAACAATAGCAAGGCACTAAGAGAAGCAATGTGCTTTATGATGGATCCCACTTCAGGGAAGAAAGTTTGCTATGTACAGTTTCCTCAAAGATTTGATGGAATTGATCGTCATGATAGATACTCAAATCGGAATGTTGTGTTCTTCGATGTATGTATACTTCTGTTTTCTAGGCAGCTGTTCTTTACTTTTTGTTTTTGTTCTACCAAGTGTTTGTTAATTAACATATTATTCTTAAATCACACGCAGATCAACATGAAAGGACTAGATGGTTTGCAGGGGCCAATTTATGTAGGAACAGGTTGTGTTTTCAGAAGGGTAGCCCTTTATGGGTATGATGCACCAAAAGAAAAGAAACCCCCAGGAAAGACATGCAATTGCTGGCCAAAATGGTGCTCCTGCTGCTGTGGACTTGTAAGGGGTAAGAAAAACAAATCGAAGAACAATAGCAAGAAGAAGACAAAGCAAAGAGAAGCTTCAAAACAGATACATGCTCTTGAAAACATTGAAGAGGGAGTTGGAGGTAATGAATTCTCTTGACACTTGTAGATGAGATCGACTTTAGCAAACATCATTTCTTGAATCTTCTGTTTCCATTGCAGGTGTGACAGCTGAGAAGTCTTCTGAGACACAACAAATGAAATTGGAAAAGAGATTTGGGCAGTCTCCCGTTTTTGTAGCCTCTACACTCCAAGAGAATGGTGGTGTCCCCCAGAATGCTACCCCTGCAGCACTATTAAGAGAAGCCATCCAGGTCATCAGCTGTGGTTATGAAGATAAAACTGAATGGGGAAAGGAAGTAAGTGAAGAAACAAACAACACTTGCTATTGAATACAAGAGTCAAATTTTATTCATTATCTTACTCTTGTCCTTGGACTAGGTTGGGTGGATATATGGGTCAGTGACAGAGGATATCTTGACTGGATTCAAGATGCATTGTCATGGCTGGCGATCTGTATACTGCATACCAAAGAGACCTGCATTTAAAGGTTCTGCTCCTATAAATCTCTCAGATCGTCTGCATCAAGTTCTCCGGTGGGCTCTTGGATCTGTTGAAATTTTCTTGAGCAGACACTGTCCCATTTGGTATGGTTATGGGGGTGGATTGAAATGGTTGGAGCGGTTCTCGTACATAAACTCTGTTGTATATCCATGGACTTCCATTCCTTTGCTTGTCTACTGCACACTGCCGGCCATCTGTCTTCTGACTGGGAAATTCATTGTTCCTGAGGTAACTACCATATATTTTCTGTATAGGTTTTCTACCGTTCAAAATAAAAATCCATGTAATTTTGCAAATTTGACTTGTGTGTGCAGATAAGCAACTATGCTAGTCTTGTTTTCATGGCTCTTTTCATATCAATTGCTGCAACTGGTATACTTGAGATGCAATGGGGCGGTGTTGGGATTGATGACTGGTGGAGAAATGAGCAGTTCTGGGTCATTGGAGGCGTATCTTCCCATCTCTTTGCCCTCTTCCAGGGTTTACTAAAAGTTTTGGCTGGTGTTAACACGAATTTCACCGTCACATCTAAGGCAGCTGATGATGGTGATTTTTCTGAGCTCTACATCTTCAAGTGGACATCACTGTTGGTCCCTCCGACAACATTGCTGATAATAAACATAGTGGGGGTGGTTGTGGGCGTCTCCGATGCTATTAACAATGGATATGATTCATGGGGACCATTGTTTGGTCGACTCTTTTTTGCCCTCTGGGTCATCATCCATTTGTACCCCTTCCTCAAGGGTTTACTTGGGAAGCAAGATCGCATGCCTACCATCATTCTGGTGTGGTCTATTCTTCTCGCCTCAATCTTGACTCTCATGTGGGTCAGAATAAACCCATTCGTGTCAAAAGACGGGCCTGTACTGGAAGTATGCGGCCTGAATTGTGATAATTAAGGCAAATGAATAAATCTTGGTTGTTAAGCTACCATCTGCAATGGTGGTCTGGTTGGAAAGTTGCAGGAATGGTAACGTGTCTGTTCTGTTCTGTGATTGAATGCTGGATGCGCCATTGCATGCTCGTTTTCATTGTCACGGAGAAGAAATTTTTTGTTGGAAGCAAACAATAGTTTGGGGTGTTGTAGATAGAGGGTGGGAGATGACACATTGTTCCTTTTGGATTTACAGGGTTTTTGGTTTTTGGGTTAATTCGTTTATTTGTATTTTTGTTTGGGATCTAGGGCCTGTTTTCTATTTCTGTATTTTTTTTGGAGTCTGTATTGGTAAGGTAATATTTATTCCCTTGTCAAAGCTAGGGGGACAGCATAAATATTCAAATTGTTTCAATGTTGCCTCTGGGGAACAGGAACTTGGGCATGTACCTTCATAAGTCATGACTTATCAAGTCTTGAATGTTACTTATAAAATTGTATTTGTTCTCAAGTCCTCTAGTGTTTTTGCTGCCAATTCCTTATCTTCTTCCGTCCCTCTCCTGACTACTTGGTACAGGATATGTTTGACAACTGGTATTAACTTCTCTCCTTGAGCATATTACTTTGATACAGCGTCAAGCAGTGGAGGAGTAAAAGGTTTGGTGGTACTAACTCTGAACATTGTTACCAAGCGTGGCTGCATATGGGCAGACCAACTGCAGGGTGGAAGATTGAACTTCGAATCTTAAGATGGTTATCATAAGCTTCGAGCAGCTTTTGCTTCGAAGATAGAAGAAGTGCTGTTTGTTTACATGGACTGAATATTAGAGGAGACAGCGTCAATGTTTTAGAAGAGTTTTGTTACGTTTAAAATTTGAGTTCTCTTTGTGGCCGTTATTTGACAAATTCTCCTAACTAAAGTTTCTTATAATGTTTGTTACCATCCTTTTCCATAATAAATACGTTACAATGAGAAAGATGAATGTAGAAGATGTACAGAATGAGAAGTGACACATATTTGGACACATAAATGAGAAACGTGACAGATACTACTTATATGATAAATGGAGAACGATGTAAAGAACAAAAGAATCTATTATTTCTATATGAAAAGGTTGACAAATTGTACATTTCCATTTTTGGCTATGGGAAAACTTGTCAAGAAAAAGAAATAAAATAAAATAAGAACTAAAGAAACAAAACATCCTAATTAATGTCATCCTATCTCTAAAAATAGAAGCATAGAGCAAAACTGCAGCTGCTATTGCTGCCAGCACTCAGAAACAGAGCATTTAAAAGTATCAGTTGATCTCTTGTAGAACATAGGCAGAGCAAGTGTCCACGTAAAACCAGCATCACAGGTTAAGCAGCTTTTGCTTGGGCTGGTCCATCCAACCTTGTATTACGCCCACGCCCATGTCCCCTTCCACGGCCACGGCCTGGAAACATAAACATCCTCTTGATTACTGTTATAGTGTTTGGTGAAATACTTGTTCAGGCAACTTCTAAGGATACTGAAACCTCATTTTGTCACCTACTTGAATAGAGGATTGCTAAACAATTCCAACCAACCAAATACTTAATCTAAGAGAAGCTCAAGGAACGTAATTAAGGACATAAAATAAGACCTGCAACAGAAAAGGGCAATATTCCAACAATTGCAGTAGATATTGCATGAGACTTACCACCGTAACCATAGTATCCTCCACCACTAAACCCTCGTACTCTACCACGAAGAGAGCGGCCTCTTCCACGGTCAAAGCCTCTACCACCCATTACACTACGTTCACCATCCAATCCATCATCATTGTATTCACCTATCCTACTGTAATTCCCTACATGCAGCAAACCAGGAAGCTTTAAAACCCCCAGTAGTATCTCACAAATCAGTATAATTTAATGTTGAAGAGAATGTACCTCTAACCCTTCCTCTTCCTCGACCACCACGTCCTCTTCCTTGTGCCCTTGGTGAATCATCTAGATCATATATACATCAACTTGTTTAACGACAACAATATAGACTTGAGACAACAGGGGTACGATAAACTAAGTAAACAATATTGCTGGATTACCTTCATCTTCATATTCATTCAATGGCTTTACCTGATCAGAGGGAATAGGAGGTTGATAACTGCATTTGTAAATTGGTAAGAGAGGCATAGCACATGAAACCAGAGGTTCCACGCTCAGTATGCAAATGTCTAAAATGAAATTATATACCCTGTGGAGGATTTGTCCAGCTCTTTCTTTGACAACGTGATTGTCATCAGTGAAACATGACGAGTGGTCTCAAGCCTGCACCAAGACAGAAATCCAATGAGCAGATTTTCATAGGTGAACATGAATATGTAGCAAACATTTCTATTCAAGGCAAGGCCATACGGAAGAAGGCCTTCTTCTAGCGGCTCCCACATATCTGTCAAATCATTTGATCCTACTGAAGTATTTTGATGTAGACCAACGATCCTCCTCTGGAAAGGAAGAAACGGAATTTAAAAATACAAAGGAAAAGACCAAAATGTTAACATTCAACTCAAGTTCTTTGCATCTACAGAGGCTTTGACAGGCACTACTGAGGTGACCTTTCAACATCTTGTTACCTTAATTAGTTCTGCAATCATTACAGTCTTGTTAATGGCTCTGCCCATTGCTTTAAGAACGACTTCATTGGATCCTTTCTCCTAAAACAAAAGAAAAAAAATTAAACATACAATCCAAGGGTCATTGTATAGCTTCCGAATTCTAGCCACAATTGCATCATTCGTACATCGTATGACACAATTGTTTTACCAGCATGATGTGAAACGTAAACAGTGAACAAAAAGAACAAGGTGTGTAAACCATCAACTAAGGTGATCGAATTGTAAAATAACATACATTTATAGTCTACAATTCCATTAATCAACAAAGTTTTAATCCGAATCATTTCGGTCCGCTACATGAATCTTGTGTTTCCATTGCAGGAGTTCGAAAAGAGCAACATCCTTTTGTATTACTTGTAATTCTACAGAAATCTAAGTGCTAGTATCATTTTTCAGCTCCTATTGTATTTGGCTTATCATTCTTACACATCGAGGAGAAGAGAAGAGAAAGGGAGGAGCAAGAGAGGCACCTGGAGGAGAGTGGTGGCGTAAGAAATATAATTCCTCATTCTTCCTTGAGTAGTGATACGGATTTCATTCTCGTTGATGGGCATGTCAGCCTTCGGCTTTTCCACCCTCTGATACCGATCCATCTGTTCCATCAACAAAACAATCCCAGAAGAACCAATAAGAACCGAAAGCCCAGAAACAGAACAATGCAACGATTAACGGTGTTTGAGTCAATTACCGTCTTGCAGGGCGAGAGTGGAGGTGGGTGAGCCTGGAATTAAGCTCTGGAACTCCCAATTGCGCCCACTCTCGACCTCTCTCTTGCGTGTGGGAGCTTTGTCCGTGGCCAGGGATCGAAGATTTGAAATGGGTTAGATCAAGAATCACGAAAGGGTCGCGAGCGTGCAACAATGGTTCTTCAATGGCCTCACCAGCTTTAGGTGTAAAATGAACTGAGCGTACGAGAAAGTTGGGGCGGTCTTCCCGCCGGGCGGACCTCTTCTTGCCAAGCTCATCACATACTCCTCTTTCGCCACGTATGAGTATATTTCAGAAACCCCTGGAGATTTTGTCAGAAATACATTTTCCCCCTATATTTGTCAAACGTACACTTTGCCTCCTAGCACTTAGATTTAAAAGGCACACTTTAAATCTTCTGTAAGCCTGGCTTATGCCGACTGTATGTCATTCTAACGAGCGGATAAGACAATCCATTAAGGCAGATAAGATATTAAGTTTTAACTGACATTGATCATAAATAAAATGATGACACTTTTTGCATATTGTAAAAAAAAAAAGCGTTAGGGTTTTTTTTCTTTAATTTAAAAGGTATTATAAATAATTATTTTTATCCAAATTAATTGTTTACTCTAATTATAAACTAATCAAAACTCTAAACTTTAAGAAGTCTAAAAAATACTTTTAAAATATTTTTTTATTGTTTTTTGGCCAAGGAGAACGAATTTCATTAGTCGTAATCAAGGGGATCATATACAAGGTCACGTAAAAGCCACACATGAGGAGGAGGTGGGACTACTAACCAACTCATATGATCTCACCTCCCTCTTACAATTATTAGTTGGCCTTGCTATATAGCAAATGCTACACCATGCAAACTCCTACGTAACGCAAGTCTACGTATGTTAGCCACCATTCCCCTAATCTCCCAAGGCTCAGGACCTTCATTAATGGCTTCCACCAGAAGCTTTGAATCTGACTCCCATTCAGCTTGTAGTAGCTGCAACTGAATTCTCTGGAGAGCCTATCGAATGGCTATAGCCTTAGCCACAATATATTATGGAAGTTGACCTCAAGTAAGAGCCTCCTGCTGTAATTAGTTCACCCTCACTATCCCGAATGACAATCCTTGTGCCAGCGTTATTTGAATCTCTATCACACGCAACATCAATATTATCCTATCCTCTCCCCACACCAGGTTTTGTCCATTTTTTAGGCTCACCCCCAGTTCTGACCTTATCTGCACCCAGGTCACAAGCATTCCAAAATTCAGTAAAACCAGAACTACACTTCCTAATGACAGACATAGGGTTCAATTTCTTATGCTGGAATATAGCAGAAATCTTGGCCAGTGAAATATTCCAGCAAACAAACATAATTCTGGAAAGAAAAACCTGACCATCAATACCCCTCGTCCCTATCCTAGTGGCAAAAGGCCCAAAAAGTGGCAAGTTTGCCGCTAAATTATAGTGGGTGGAGTAATCTTGCCACTAAACTGTTTTTTGGGGCAAATTTACTATTAATCTTTTTGAAATATGCAAATTTATCATCAATGTCTTGTATTGAGAGGAAATCTGCCACTAGCTGTTAAAATTATTTAACGTGGTAAATGTGAAAAATTTGAGAAAAATGTAAGTTTCAATTCCAAGTTTCCTTTACCTAATACCCTCGCCCATAAGTTTTTAAATCCATCATTTTCACCATTGCCTTTGCTCTAGCAAACTTCTGTAACCTTCACCACCCTCCACCCTTTCCACCACGAGCGTTACCTCCACTCTTTCACATGTCCTGGTAATATTGCCAAAATGACCGCTTAGAACAAACCTTGATTAAACAAGATTTCAATTGATATATGTGAGACTAAATCAAGAGGCATTGTAGTTCTAGAATAAAGGATCAATGAAAGTGGTTGTGGAGAGTTGCTCGTTGTCATAGAAGAATGTGAAAACAAGAAGACTTAATAATTGGGGTGTGTGATCAAACATAGTGTTTTAATTCATTTAGGTGTTAAGAAAGGCTTGGGTAGCTAGGGGTTAAGAAGAAAACTTTTAGGAATTAGTTTAAAAGTTGTGTCATAAAATATTCTCTAAAGAAATGGAATATTCCTATTATTAAATGGTCAGTGGAAAAATGCCTATAATGAAAACGTTAATGGAAAATTTGCCTACAAAATAAGTTGTGGCAAAATTACTTTATCCCCTATGGTTTAATGACAAATTTGACCCTTTACCCTATCTTAGTCATAAGAGAAAAGGTGCAAATTTACCATTGAATGACCAAAGAGCGACTTTGCCATCGAACTTTTTTTGTCTCAAATTTGCCACTCATCATTTATATTGGAGTAAATTTACCATTATTTGTCAAAAATACGACATGCCAGCTAACTAAAAGTGTGACGTGACAAAGGGAATGCTAAGTTAGGAAGAGTGACATGACAAAGAGGTAAGAAAAGATGCAAATTTACTACTATCATTAAGCGATTTTACCATCATTTTTTTTTTGTTGCAAATTTGTCATCAATGTTTTATGTTGAGAGTAAATTTAGAAATCCAAGGTTTGAGAGGAATGAGTTTGGGATTAGGGATTTTGGTGTCCTATAAGGTCCAAATTAGTACCGTGTTTTGTGAATTAAGAGGAAATTTGTGACCATAAGTGAGTTCACAGGAAATTTTTAAAAATTCCTACTAGAAAGAATGTAATTCTCACTTACTTTAAGTTGATTATCTGATTTAGAAGCTTTTTTTTTTTGTGAGATGTTGGAAGTATAAACATTGTCCAACTTGTAGGTTAGTAGCTGATACATATCATTATCCATATCTCTATGCTCATGCCGATTATGGCCGATTTGAGCAAGGGAAACTTGATGCCACCATCCCTAGGAAATGCACAAAAGTAAGCGATACCAACAAAGAAGGTTAGTGCGTAAAATTGCTCCAAAGTAATACTTGAATGGTAAAACCGCTCCAATATAAAATATGGATGGTAAATCTGAGGCAAAAAAAAAAATTTCTCTATCACATCACTCATTCAACTCATCATTGTATTTGCCATGTCACATTTTCATTAGCCAATGTGGCCTTTTTTTACTGACAGTGGCAAATTTGCTCTAACAGAAAAGATGGATAGTAAATTTGAGATTAAAAAAATCAATGGAAAAATTACTTTATGGCCAATAGTTTAGTGGTAAACTTGCGCCTTTTTGCTAGTCATAAATATCCATATATCAAAAGAAGTAAGTTCCCTTCCATTCACAACATAATCCATAACCCCAATTTAGGGGTGATCAGTATTAGGTTCAAATAGAAAAAACCGAAAAACTGAAATAATTTGAGAATTCAATTTAGTTAATTTAGTAATTTGGTTCGGTTTTAGTTAAAATCGAATAGCAAAAATCTTGGTTTCTGTTCGGTTTCGGTTTTGGATATTAGTTAATTCGGTAACCGAAATAACTGAATTTTTTGTTATTACATTTTTTTAAATTTTTTCATAGACAATAAAGCTATAAACCAACTCAAATTAGCTTAGATTCTTGTTTTTTTTTCTTTCCATAGATAATAAATCTTCTATATTGAATGGAATTTGAAAGGAAAAACAATGCATCTCTCTCATAAAAATCCCACTCCCATTTTTTTTGGTTAATTCGATTTGGATATTTCGGTTCGATTTGAGTTCGGTGTCAAAGGCTAATTCAGCCTATTCGGTTTCTTATTATCCAAAACCAAAAATTGTATAAACCAATTAATTCAGTTCGGTTTAACCCAAATCAGTTGAATGATCACCCTTACCCTAATCCACACAGTTTTAGTCCATTTATGCAGCGTCTATCAATAAAATATTCATATATGAAATCACATTTATTAAATTACTATTTATATTAAATTTTATTTTCATAAAAATTACTAAATCACATGATTTGTATAATTTAATAAAAAATACATATTAATTTTATTTAAATTATTATCTTCATAAAAAATTATCATTACAAATTAAGATATATATTTCTCTTTTTAATTTTTTTTTGATATTTTTACCTAGTTGGAAAGAAAAAGTTACTCAACTTTTGAAGAATGTGACTATTAAACATAACTTTTTATGCTAAAATTAAAAATAAATATTTAGTCTTTTGACCCAAGTCAATTGGCCTTCACTTTTAATAATCTTCTTCTTCTTCCCTTATCTCTATTCCTGCATCTTTAGTGATGTCAATGTTCCAGGTTTAGACTAGGTATAGTTAGCCCTAAACTCGTTGAAGTAATTGAGTTTTGGTAGTACTCACCTTACAGGTTGGTGAATACTACCTACAAACCTACTTTAAAGAATATGTTTGATTTTTTTTTTTGACTTTTTTTAATATGTTTACATATATTTTTAAAAGAATGTGTATATTTGCAATTAATTACCCAATCCATTTACATTAATTGACCATTTTACGTTTTTTTTACCGAAGTTTAACTTGAGTACATTTTTATATTAATATGTGGTGAAAAAATAAATTTTAAAAATAATATTTATAAACTATAATCTTTAAAGTTTAATTTTCATATAAAATATTCATATTTTTATAATAAATTTTGAAAGAAATAAAATTATAAATTAATTGCTGTGAATAGTAACAAGGTCAGTTTTTGTGAAACGGAGTGAGTAATACTTAAAAAATCATAAACTAAAGTTAATACTACCTCTGTCCCATATTCTTTGTACCATTTGAATTTTTCAAATAGTTTGACTTGAATTTATTCATATTAGTATTTGTTAGAAAAAAATTTAAAAAAATATATATTTAGAAACTATATGTCTTGATGTATCATTCTTATATAAAATTTTTTCATTTATATGCTAAAATGTTGAAAATAAAAAATCATAGATTAATTGATGAAAAGTGAATGATGCAAAGAATATGAGACAAAGAGAGTATAAGATAACTAGTTTACATACTAGGCATTGCTTCAGTATTTCAAGTTATATTAAGTATAGAAAAATAATATATATTTAAATTTTATACAAGTATTATTAAGAAATTATTATCATCAAAATAATAATTTAAAAAGTACCATAAAATACTGAAAATTATTGTTAAAAATATAAATATAAATATCAAAAGTTCTAGTGTACTCATTCCGAGACCTTTAAAACATTTTGATTTGATGGAAAATTGGAATGTGATATAACTTATTACTCTTTTCTAATTTTTCTCTGTCAAAAAGCAACAACTTAGCTATTATTTTTCAGACATTAATGATTTATCTAAAATTTTTATCAAAATTTTAGGTAACTTTGCAACTTTTTAAAATAATACAAGGAAATGGATTTTTTTAAATAAAAGCTTAGGCTTGAAGATGAGAAATTCTAAAATTTAGTTACTAACAAACAATAGACATCTTATATCTATCAACTCTTATCCTTGTCTTGGCTTTCATTTTCTGATCCCTATAGGTCCTAATACCATAGTTTGACAAATATCCTAATAGACAACTTGTTTGTGAATATTCTATCTTCATCTTCCATATTTGCTATTACAACATTGTATTCGACACAAGTCTTTAAGATGATTTCTAGAATATAAGAGATCTTTCATCCGGACTTTTGACAATCCTCAATTATAGCAAGGGTTCAAAAATAGTTAATGAGAAGAAAATATAGTGTTTACAACCAGCGTTATAAAATATAATATTCATTAGGCAACCTTCAATGCCCCATTGGTAAACGTATGGCTACGCATAAATATAAGATTATATTTAAACGTCAGGTATGTAAACCTTCAGACTATTAGTGGCATTGCCCGGATCACCGAGTTAATAGAAATTATAATATATTTAGAACTTATATCCATCACTTTTCTCCAATAATTAATGAAAAATTTAAATTTAAAGATCTTACTTTATTTATCTTGTAAATGACAGGGTATATATTTGGTTGCCTTATCTAATTCAAATAAAATTAATATATATATAGTTGTCCTATCTGATTGTCTTAACCTACTGATTTTTTTAATAAAATTGGTACTCCCTTTATTTCATAAAAATTGAACATCTTTTTATTTTTAGATGTTTCAAAATAAATGACACTTTCCTTTAAAAGTAAGCTTGTATTCTATACTTTCCCAATTTACCCTTCAACAATTGCTTCTCTTATTTACCTTTTTCCTTCAAATTTTTTACCTAATGCCTCAGTAAATGTTGGAGCCTCTGGTCATCCCCTTTCCCATCAGCCAAGCAACTCCTCCTCTAAATCCAGGTCCTGTGTGAAGAAAAACCCCAGAAATGAGCAGAAGCAAGTAATGAGTTCGTTGGAGTTAAATTATTCTCTGTTTCCCTCTAAGTGGCCGGTGTTTCTTATTTGGTCTTGATCCATCAGAGAAATCGACATCGAAAAGAGGCTCTGATCGGCTTGACGTTGAAGCAACGTCTAACTTTTCGCTCGTCCTTGATTGACACACTCAAACATAGATGCATCATGCCAGAGATCAACGGCTTCTCGTCATTCACCAGCGAGGTGTTGCACTCTTATAATTATAAGTCCAGCAAGAAGTTCAAAGGGAAGAGAGTTCTAGTTGTGGGGTGTGGGAATTCTGGCATAGAGTTTTCTCTTGACCTTTCCAATCACAACGCCAAGCCATCAATGCTGGTTCGCAACTCGGTAGGTTTGATGATATCTCAACACAAAGTCAACCAACATTTGCTTTGAAAAAGACATGATTTTGAAGCCAAATTCTAAATGGAATTTTCGATTATTGTTTTAGGTACACGTTTTGCCAAGAGAATTCTTGGGGAAATCGACGTTCGAGCTGGCAGTTCAAATGATGAAATGGCTACCATTTTGGATAGTGGATAAGCTACTGTTGATAATGGCCTTGTTGGTGCTTGGGAACATGGAGAAATATGGTCTCAAATGGTTGGAGATGGGTCCACTGGAGCTTAAAAACACCAAAGAAACCTTCCCCATGTTGGACGTTGGTGCTTTGGAGAAAATAAGAAACGGAGACATCAAAGTTGTCTCAAGAATCAAACAGTTCTCAAAAGGGCAAGTGGAGCTCATTAATGGCGAGAAACCAGAGATTAACTTTATTGTTCTTGCCACTAGTTACTACAGCAATGTCTCAGCAATAGAGAAAAAAGTTGATGATTGTCTCTAGCAATAAAGAAATTGTTTCATTAGAAAACTTCTATATACTTAGAGCTTGTATTTGCCTCTTTGCCTGCCTATTATGCCTCCCCCTTTGCTTGCTTATTATCGATGTTCTAGTTGTTCATAGAAAGATTAGAAGATGCGAGATGAATTTCTTACAAGTAGCTATATAATTGAAATGTATCTGCTTAGATTTTGGTTAGTATTCAACGAGGAACTGTATGCACAAATTTCGCGTGTAAAAATTACACCCTAAAATTAATTATAGCATAAATTACAATATTGAAATTTGAAACAGAGATTTTGGGGGATCAACTCTCTAACGTGCTTCACATGCACAATCCTTTGATTAATGCTTCGATTTTTCGGTGAAGACACGAATGACTTCTTTACGAACACAGACTTCGAATTTATCTTACACTAACACAAACCGAGGTCCCTACCGCTTTTTTTGGTTGGAGATTTCTGTCGTATTCTTTAGATTTGGAGGCTTTGGGCAATGTCCGCCGCTTTCTTGCCACTGTCATTGGAGTTTGACTTGACGTAGCATAAAAATGAATCTTTCACGTTCTTCGCCGTTTCCGCCGGATCTGGGCTTGAACTTGTTGCAGCGCTGTCCCGCATTTTTCGCATTCCTCGCCGCTTCCGCAGGATCTAACCTTGAATTTGATGAAGTACTGTCCCGCGTTCTTTGTGTTCCTCACCACGTTCTTCAAATCTGGCCTTGAAACTGAGATTTGATCTTCTTTTGAGTTGATTTCTCCTTTCACCGAGCGTTTGTGCTTGATCAGCTTAAAGAGCTGAAGAAAACTTATTATAAAGATATTTTTCTTTCATTCTAAGTTTTTGCTTTTCCCTTTTTTTTCTTGGCCTTGGGGGTCTATTTATAAGTGTAGAAATGAGGTGGTTTGGTTCAGGAAAATCACATGTGACAATTATCATGTATTTATCTCTTGTATTTATCTTAAAAGAAAATAAATATGATAATTATATCTCATTAATTATCCAATTTATTTAATTTAAAAGGACAATTAATGGAACATTATTGAATATTGTAGAATATTTGGGCTAAATGGTGGACTTTAGTCATTTTGGACTTTGAAGCCTAATTTACCGAAATGGACTTTGGTTAATATAGCAAAATGAGTTCTTCATTCAAGATTTTTGGTTGTGTGCTTTTGGGCTCCTAAAAATTGGATATCTTGAACTTGTAATTTTTAAAATTTGATGGACTTTTTGAATTTTGGGCATTAATTTATAAATAGACTACACAATTTAAATTGGATTTAAGATATTTTTAACCCAATTAAATTTTGATATCTACATGAACAAAATTGAAAACTTGTTCCTGCTTAGTTCCATGTGAATCAATTGAAATTACTTGAATAACATTGTCAACATTATGATTGCTTCAAAATTATACATACTGAAATGTACATTACACTACATGATAGCTTTACAAAAGTACAAAAAGACAGCTTCTTGCCATGGAGAAGTAAACTTACATCTTTCTCCCATTCACCAATATTTGTTCATACTTGAGCATGTCAAACAAAAAGAGCACATTTGTTGACCTTTAATTATAGAATATTGGGGGGAAAAAAAAAGCACAATGGTTGAATCATTCTTCTAAAAATGTCTCTGTTGTTGTTATCACATTTAGCTCATAAGGAATTTGCTTAGGAAGATTACTTTCTCTTTGTAATCTGTTTTTATTCTGATCAGGGATCTTATACTTATTACAACCATAAACTTTCAAGACTTCTTTGATGCACATTTGTAAAGTGATGAACACATGATCTAATTTTTCAATTGGATATTTATTAAATGACTTATCCATAGCATACATCAATTGATCAATATTTGTTGGGGTCTCTTGATGTTTTAGTGACTGTATAACTCTGAAAAATCCCAAGTCTAAAACATTTAAGTCTGGACTGTTTGGAGGTTATGAAACTAGTTCAATGTTCAAACCATTTGTAATTGTAGCTTCATACAATTCATGATTATCAACATTTACATGTGGTTTGACATTGTCTTGTTGAATGAATATTGTTCTCATTAGACAAAAGTTTGGCCAAGTTGATCTAGTAGGACTTTTTAAATCAAGCATGATTTAATCACTTTTTTGGTTATTGATCAAATTGGTTTAGTCTTTAAAGTTCCAGCAACCCAGTTTTTGCTATTTCTCTTTGCAGACTCTTTGTAAATAAAAAGGAATAACCCAATTTTACCTGAAAACTCTTCTGCTGTTGAAGGATCAAATCGAGGATGACCAACCACAGCTAGGAACATTACCTTGGTTATGAATCTTTTGCTTTTACAAGTTCTCAAAGGTTCTTCATCTTTTGGCAAGAAATAGTATCTCTTAAACTCTTTAGTCAGGTAAAACCACTTGTCATCTATGTGAATGAAATCATACATATCACAAAACATAAGGCCCTATAAAGAATGACCTTTGTTTTTCATGGACAGGCAGAATTAAACTCGTGACTTCTTGTTTTGTTTTGTGATATGAGGTTTTATGGCATATGAATGTCTTCTGATGAATCCTTCTTTAATTCTTCGATGCAAGATGGTACTTGAAATGTTAAGAGTAATTGCCATTGATCTAATGTTTATGCGTCAACGAAGAGAGATGTCTGCAACATGGCTGAGATCAAGATCTTTTTCCTTCCTGCCAACCTTCCTAGACTTCTTTGATGATACATCCACTTAGATTCCGTTGGCAATGTAAATCCTCACAATTCTCCATAGCATTTTAACGATACTCACTGAAACTGAAAATGTTGAAGCTACTACTTAAAGACTTCCATGCTTTATCTTGCCATTTTGGCTTCTAGCCATTAAATATTCGCATATGTATTGTCTTTCTTAATTGCTTAGATCTTCATGTCCTCTTGAAGGATTTGGAAAATTTAACGTGGAGGAAGTTTCCATGGGTTTGAGTCGAAGAATAAATGCTACTGCTGCTACTGTAAACAGAGAATAATAAATATAGCTGTGGTTGTAAATAGAGAGAACGGAGAAGCAAGACTTTTTGAAGGAAATCTGTAGAGCCGATTTTTTGTAGATGTAAACACTTTTTTACTTAATTGACAAGCTCCACTTTACTGTGCCAATGTCCTTAAAATTTTCGTTTTTTGAGTTACCCACGTAATTTTATTGTGAGTTTCACTTTTGTCTCTTTGGCACCTTATGTGCTAATTATCTAAAGACTTGGTGGCAAAAAAAGAACAAATAGGGTAGTTTCGGAACTAACATTCCCATGACCCACTCACCTAAAACTTTGTGACAATTTGACGGGGTCAATTATTAAGAAATGGATTGAGTATTAACTAATTTTATATTTAATTTTTCATATCAAATATTATTCGAAGAAAAATGTATTTATAGAAAGGAAAAACTAATAATTTAAAATATTTATAAAAAAAAATAGAAATATCAACATTATTGGAAGATAACTATCATACAGTTTAAATTATAATTTTAGAGGTTATTATTGGACAATATAAAAGAACCAAGGGCAAAGTGTAGGTTTCCAAAAATAAAAGAGTAAACAGTATGTTGGGGTAAATCTTATGAGCAATTGTAAATTTCTCATATTTTTTTACTATAAACAAAAAGTGAATTAGGCGGAAATCCTCTAGCCATTTAACGCTCATCACAACCTTTTTTTAAATAGGAAAAATAATAACAGCCTAAAAGAGTAGAAGAGGGTAGCAATACAAGTATGCACAATCAAATATAGCCAATCTTGCAACAAAAAGGAAAAAGAAGAAAATACTACAATGAGAAGCTCAAGACACATAAAAACCACCAAACCAAATGAGCAACACAGATCACACCTACTTTTGCAAACTAATGAGTCTCCCCATTTATTTCCTCAACAACTGCACCATAGAACAAACGAAGACATAATTCACTAACCAGCCATTGTCGGTCAGGATATAAAGCAAGAAGCAGTTGAGTAAAACATAGTATACTCCTAACCCAAACGTGCAAAAAATGCTGTAGACTAGATGAGAATATACATTTGCTTTACTTAAAAAATGCAGCAGCATTGATGCAAATCAATAATATAAATCTGCATCAGTAGAATCATCCCTGAAGGCAGATTTATTGAGCTAAAACAAACTATTAGTAGAACTAAAGGGCAATCTTTTGCATAAAACTATGTTTGCTGGAATAAAATATTGCGGTTCCAATAGAGCCTTGTAATAGTTCAGGAGTTGTTTGTTACAAAAGAATTCTAAATGTATGGCATAGTTACAATCTTATATCATATACATTTAGCTATGCCAAGCTAGGTATTACAAAATAGGATCTAAGTAGTTCAGATGATTTTGCATAATTAGTAGCACAAGCCATCAATAACAGCTAATTTTGCACAATCAACACCAAATAACATGTTCATTTGGTGTTGTAGTAGGTAAATTCAAAAGTATGTTAAAAGAGAATTTCATGCTCATTCCACAAACTCATAACTAGTGCTGGGAAGACAATCCATACTGCATAATGATTACAACAATGTTGTTTCAATTTGGACAAAAAAATCAGTATCATATTAAAATAAACTAACATTCACAATAGAGTGTCTAGTTCTTGGATTAGCATAAACACTAACACACACTAAATCTCTTAGCAAAACACCTTTACCCTGTTCTCTACCGCTACCTATACATCCCATGTTAGGTCCAGTTTTAGTAGTTCCATTAGTACCAACATTTTCCACATGCACACCAATATTGCACCATACAACATGATAAAAAATCCATCCATGTTGAACCTAATAGAGATTTCATAAAAAAATAAAAAACAACAACATTTACAACTGTTGGTTTTTGCAACATCTCTTATTGTGTCTAGTGCTACCATATAAAGAGCATGTCATTTGTCTACCTAGCAAGCTTGTTGTTGTTCTTATTATTCTTTTTTTTTTTTAATTCTTCTGATTCTTTTTGTGGCATATGTTTTGACTTTTTTCAACTATTTTAAGGCCTACCAAGCATTATTCTCATAATAGGAGTATTAACTACATCAAATCCACTATTCTCCCACGTCACATCCCCCCACATCTCTAATTGACATGTCATCAAATAATAGTGCAAATTCATTGGACACCAATGTACCATACTTTCTATAATATATGTTTTTGACATCCTTATCATCATGCCCCATTTCTTTCGATGCTTCTTTTACACATCGATATGAAATTAGGTCCTCACCAATTTTCATTTCACAAATACTATCATCTACGTATATATTGCTAGAAGACCTAACAAACATTCCACCATGGTGTAGACATAATGAAAATTCCACCATTATGACCCTAAACCTACAAACGAAATCCATTCCCTTAATAAAACAAAACAAAAATAAAACCTCACTTCATAAATACATCCACAACATCTACCAATTTATTGCATCCATCCACTAATAAGCAAAAAATGAATATTAATTCGCTATGAAAATCAATAAATACCTTGATTTCTTCAATTTACTGTTAGAGAGTCCCAAACATACAAAATCACTCCCACCAGTTAGTGATGGTCCTCTTTTTTCTAAACTAAACTCATTGCTTTGTTCTCAATTGACAGTAAAGTAAGATATTGCTAGACACATGGTCAACTTATTATTTTAAAAGTAAAATAGTTTTCTTGGAGAGTCTATGAGAGTCTATGATTCATGTTTTCTTGCTACTGTCACATAAGCCAATCCCAGCTAGCTCACCCTCAAGACAACCATTACTGGTCACACACAATGATAAAATGAACCAAGTTGCTAACTTTTGCAAAGTTTAGTGGCCAAGTTTTAATGAGTTCTAAGTTTTGGATACATTTGCTCGAGCTGTGAAAGTTTAGGAGCCAATGCATAGTTTGGCAAATCTAGTAAGGAATTAAAACCATTGATTTTTTTTTTCCAGGAAAAGGAAGCCACTTTTCGAAGGAAAAAAAAAACGTAGACAAGGGGACCATTATCTTGTTCAGCACACTTCTTTTCTCTTAGAAAAGGGTATTGCCAGCTCTCACTTTTTCAATTTCCCCGCTAAAAAACTAAACCCCGCTCCTTCTCCAAATTGGCGGGAACATTTCAATCTCTCCCAAAAAATTGAAAAATTTTTCAATTCTCAATCATTTTGGAACCCTAATTTGTACTCCTCCCTTCCCCGATGCACACCGCTCCTCTCCTTATATATATTCGTCTGTATCCTGACACTTCTTTTTCGTGCTCAGAACCCGTTCGACGAAATTCCCCTGTGATTTGTGTGGTGTGAGAGGGAATTAGAGTCCAAGATGTATGTGGTAAAGAGAGATGGGAGGCAGGAGGCTGTGCACTTTGACAAGATCACCGCGAGGCTCAAGAAACTTAGTTATGGCCTCAGCGGTGACCACTGTGATCCGGTGCTTGTGGCGCAGAAGGTGTGCGCTGGCGTCTACAAGGGCGTAACTACGAGCCAACTCGATGAATTAGCGGCTGAGACCGCTGCTGCTATGACTGCTAATCACCCTGATTATGCCTCCGTGAGATTTCCTCATTTGCCTTTTCGATCTCCTCTGTCGAACTTATTCCTTGTGCTGTAATATGTGTGTGCCTGTGAAATCTTTGGGCTTCTAGTTCTATTTTTTGGGGACTTTCATCTTGCTTCAAATGTTTGCTGTAAAGCAGTTGATGAGGTTTATCTTCGTTGTGGCACTAATATCTTGTAGTGATACAGTTGGCTGCAAGGATTGTTGTTTCAAACCTGCACAAGAACACCAAGAAGTCATTCTCAGAGACGTAAGTGTTCATAACTTTCTGCTTTGACTGCAACTTTATTCTATCAATTGCTTATTTGTATATTATTTTTAGCAAAATATGGAATTTGATTTTGTTGGATGATTTATGCAGGATCAAAGACATGTACAATCACTTCAATGATAGATCTGGACAGAAAGCTCCATTAATTGCTGATGATGTTTATGAGATTATCATGAAGGTACTATGTAGAGTTTATTTACAGCTAATCAGTAGTTAATTACTACTAATATTTTTTTTTTCTCTTAAGGCGTGTTTTAGTCTTAAGCAATGCAAGAAGTTGGAAATGTTCTGTGTGTTATGGCTGTCAAAAACTCACCAAAGAATATGCTAAGTTATTCCAGTTGTGCTGATATTTGAGAAAATACTGTTAGCATAAGATAAGTTTGTGAAGGGGTTACTAGGCCTGTTGGTAGTTTAATAGTGTTTCATTAGATGTTGCTTTATGTTTGTTTAGTCTTTTGGTATATTTGAGAAATTATGATCGCAGTGTTCATGTAGACATTTTTGCTTGGTAAACCTTTTCAGTTGTTCCTGTTTATGTTACTTTTAACTAAATTAATTCTAGTGACTCAAGTCTTATAAATTCATTTCAGAATGCTGCTCGTCTGGACAGTGAGATCATATATGATCGTGACTTTGATTATGATTACTTTGGGTTCAAAACCCTTGAAAGGTCCTACCTTCTAAAAGTCCAAGGGAAAGTTGTTGAAAGGCCTCAGCACATGTTGATGAGGGTTGCTGTTGGAATTCACAAGAATGATATTGATTCTGTCATCCAGACATACCACATGATGTCCCAGAGATGGTTCACTCATGCTTCTCCAACTCTTTTTAATGCAGGAACGCCAAGGCCTCAGGTATATTCCTCATGCACATGCCACTAATTTTGTTTTAAAGTTTGGCTTCATTTATGTAACTCATATTCTCAACTTAATTGCTGTTTCCCCACCAGTTGAGCAGCTGCTTCTTGGTGTGTATGAAGGATGATAGCATTGAGGGGATATATGATACCTTGAAAGAGTGTGCGGTCATCAGCAAATCAGCTGGAGGAATTGGGGTCTCAATTCATAACATTCGAGCTACTGGGAGTTATATTCGTGGAACAAATGGGACATCTAATGGCATTGTCCCAATGTTGAGGGTGTTTAATGATACTGCTCGTTATGTTGACCAAGGAGGAGGCAAAAGAAAGGGTAGATATACATAATTCTATGACTTGCACTTTGCATTTGAATCATCCTTCTCCATCCCTTAGATGCTGTTGTTTTTTATGCCTGAAGGTGCCTTTGCTGTGTATTTGGAGCCATGGCATGCTGATGTTTTTGAATTTTTGGATCTTAGGAAGAACCATGGAAAGGTATGGCTGCACAAAATATGTTCTTGAGTTTGGCCAATTCCTTTGCATCTTTTCAATCTATGATATTCTTCATGCTGCATGTAGCATTTTCTTTCTTCTGGTTTTACATTCTTTATTATTAGCTTGTATCATGTTAATAAGAGTGAAAGACGACATTTCCATATCACCATGATTGCATGTAAATTAAACAATGAAGTGATCAACTATCCACAGCCTCCTGGATTTTAAACACAATGAAGACTGTAAGGCAGCATGGGACAATAATTGCATGAATTTGGTAGAGTTAAGTAAGTTTTGTCTCATGATGTGTGGGAGGTGTTTTGGTTGCTTGGGGAGACTAGCTTTGTTGATCTTGTGTTTAGTTCATCTTTATGGCTTCTCTATAATGTGGTTCTAGTAAATAGACTTGTTCCTACTGTCATTTTACTCTTTTGGGGTTAAATTAGTTGATTTCTTGTTGCAGGAGGAGCATCGAGCTAGGGATTTATTTTATGCTCTTTGGGTGCCTGACCTCTTTATGGAAAGAGTCCAAAGTAATGGACAGTGGTCTTTGTTTTGCCCAAATGAGGCCCCAGGTCTGGCAGACTGTTGGGGTGCTGAATTTGAAAGACTGTATACTCAATATGAGAGAGAGGTTAGTGTTGTTGTGCTTTTTAATTGTGCTTTAATGTTTCCTACTTGGAATTTTGTCCTGATATATCTTAAACTGTTAACAGGGAAAGGCAAAGAAGGTTGTACAGGCGCAGAACCTTTGGTTTGAAATCTTGAAATCACAGATAGAAACTGGAACCCCTTACATGTTGTTTAAGGTAACTTTTTTAGCCATATTCTATTCACAGATGAATTTGCAAGCCCAAGCTTTGATTAATTTTCTTCCTTTGCCTTTCTTCTAGGATACTTGCAACAGAAAAAGCAATCAGCAAAATCTGGGTACTATTAAATCTTCAAACTTGTGCACTGAGATTATTGAGTATACAAGCCCAACAGAAACTGCTGTTTGTAATTTGGCATCGATTGCCCTACCAAGATATGTCAGGGAGGAGGTTGCTGATGCTTTAGATATCATTCAAACTTATACATTCTTTTTTCCTTTTTTTCTGTTTCCTTAATTTTTTTATTGTTAACCTCTGCCTTCATCTGTCTGCCATATCAGGGAGTACCACTTGAGTCTCATCCATCCAAGCTTGTTGGGAGCAGAGGTTCTAGGAATAGATACTTTGACTTTGAAAAACTAGCAGAGGTTTGTGTTCATTTCCAGTGATGGCCATCTCTTGTTTGGATATGGATAAGTTATCCTTAGTGACATCAGTGTTATCTTGTCGCAGGTCACTGAGATAGTAACTAAAAATCTTAACAAAATAATTGATGTTAATTACTACCCTGTTGAGACTGCAAGGAGGTCAAACATGCATCATAGACCCATTGGAATTGGAGTCCAGGGCCTTGCAGATACATTCATCCTGCTTGGGATGCCCTTTGATTCACAAGGGGTAAGTTTGATTTGCCCTGTTGCTTGCTATGTGTTTTCCTGTTCAGATTGGTTGAATATGATTTTTGAGGCTTTTAATTTCAGGCCCAACAGCTGAACAAGGACATATTTGAGACAATATACTTCCATGCCTTGAAAGCTTCTTCTGAGATAGCTGCTAAGGAAGGCTCCTATGAGACATATCATGGGAGTCCTGTGAGCAAGGTACATGTAGTTCTTAATATCACTAAGTGCAAATAGGTATACTCATTCATTCGCTTCGTAATCATTTCTTCTCAATTCTGTTTCTCCCTCTGAGACAAATTTGGGTGGAGAATGGCTGAATTAGTGTTTCATGTCCAATTTCTTCATTAAATTGCTGGATGGCGTGCATATAGTTCTTGAACTAGTCTAGCTTATGTTCCTGACTCGTTTGTGGTAATATGAGCTAAAACCAGACCTCATCAATTACATAAGAACAGATAGAATGTCTTTAATATGGGAAAGCAATATGATCTCTAGTGTACAGGGTGAAAAATAAGAAACTAAATGAATTTCTTGAGCTTTTACTAGTAGCAATGTGTTGGTGGTTTTCTTATCAATTTGTTGATTGCAGGGAATTCTCCAGCCTGACATGTGGGGTGTTGTTCCTTCAAATAAGTGGGATTGGGAGGCCCTCAGGGAGATGGTAGCAAAGAATGGAGTAAGGAACTCACTTCTAGTAGCTCCAATGCCAACTGCTTCAACCAGCCAGATACTTGGAAACAATGAGTGCTTTGAGCCATATACGTCCAACATATACAGTCGAAGAGTTCTAAGGTTTCCCTAGATTCTAGTATAAGGAGCATTTAGGATTGTGGTTTGTTTTTATTATTACTATACCATTCACTTTTTTCTTTGATCTCCAGTGGTGAATTCGTTGTGGTGAACAAACACCTTCTTCATGACTTAACTGAAATGGGCCTTTGGTCGCCTGTCATTAAGAACAAGATAATATATGCAGATGGTTCTGTTCAGAACATCCCTGAGATACCTGAGGATTTGAAAGTGATTTACAAGTATGAATTCGTCCCCCTTCTGTCTTACACATGCTTGATTTGTACCAGCAATTGCTCTCCTGTTATAGTTGCATTTGCTTGATGCCTGGGTGCATTTGTGATTTGGCAGAACTGTTTGGGAAATCAAGCAGAGAACTTTGGTTGATATGGCTGTTGATCGAGGTTGCTACATAGATCAAAGTCAAAGCTTAAATATACACATGGATCAACCTAATTTTGGAAAGCTAACTTCTTTGCACTTCCATGCGTGGTCCAAGGTAATTGTTAGTATTTGCGTTTTATTTATTTATTTTTCTAACCTTCTGTATTCAATCCGAGAACTTCACTGGAGCTGCAATTTCAATGTAAAAATTTGGTCCCACGTAGGTGCTCGTTGGATGATGATGATGATTATTATTACTATTACTATTTTTATTATTGCGTGGCCTCAATAATTCTTGTGGCCCTTTCTATATTTTTATTTGATCATTAAAAGAAAAAAATAAAGTGACTATCAGGAAAAATATGAAATCATGTGAGCCTTGTGGTCATTGGTAGTCCACAGTCATTGATAATTATCACAACTCTCAGTTGATGGTCTTGAATTGATCAAATGCCGCATATTAGTCTTCTGAATATGTACTTTGGTAGTTTCTAAAGTTGCAGCGAGCCTTCAACAGGTTTCCCTCACATTTGTGGCTATGTAATAGGGTTTGAAGACAGGAATGTACTATCTGAGATCACGTGCAGCAGCAGATGCCATTAAATTTACTGTCGACACTTCCCTGCTTAAGGTCCTCTTCCTCATTTTAAACAACACTTCACTGAATCATATTAAAGTTTTGAATTGCATCTTACAAACATCACCTGTTTTCCCCACAGGAAAAGCCGGACGTAACAGATGATGATGATGGTACAAAAATGGCACAAATGGTTTGTTCGCTGGCAAACCGTGATGATTGCATGGCTTGTGGGAGCTAAAAGTAGTCTCCCGTGCTGGGCAGGCGAGTCAAACAACCATGGTATCTGTGGATTAAGTTTTAAGAGCTCTAAAAAAGTATATTCTTTTCTGTATAGCTTATGTGATGGTGTTGGTATCAAATACGCTACATTTTTCTTTGTTCTCTAGTCACCTTGATGGCTTGTTAAGGAAAGCTATAGTTCTCTCTGGTCCTGTCTTGTTCACTCCTGCTTTATCCAATGTTCTATGCAATCTGAAGTTTATGTAATCTATAATTCTAACATAGGCATATCTCCTTTTTTATAATTATACATCACATAATATTCATACTGGAGCCTATGCTTTTCTATCACATGCAAAAAGTACGCAAAATGTATGATAATTTTTTATTAATTGATAAATTATGTAATGCTTAAACCATGGTTGGAAAGTAACCATGCAGCGACCTCTTGCATAAACAAACTAGTAAACTATCAAGTTCTTATTTCCTCGACCAAATAGCATGGATGATAAAATGTGTCAGGTGAGTTTGGTTGCAGGGGAATATCCCAAAGTGTCCAGCTCTGGACCAAACTTCTTAACATGAAACATCCCAATGCTTCCATTGGCACCCAAACAATAGAATCTATTTCCATGTGAGATTATATTCCAGTTCGATTGGTAGAAAACTAGAAATAAGTAGCGCTCTCTATATCGTATTACTACCATTCCTGTTGCCCCTGCTTCCATATTCCGACAGAGCCACAATTTCCATAGGACAGGAATCCCACTATTGCGCATTCCCCGGAGGACGGGAAAGTGTACTGCTAATTGTTGAAGTAGGTAGTTGAGTTTTTATCTGCTAACAATGGGATTTTGACAATCTATATAGAGAATTTAATTGGTAGCTAGTGTTATCCGCAGAAACGATGCAATAGGTGCTCCATTCATCCCAAAATTAGAATTTATTTATTTAATTTTGAGACAATTTTTTACACCATATCTCATAACATTAGCAGCATATCTCATATTAGCACGTCAATATATATTTCTTAGAGCTCACTTGCAAAGCTATTTCCTTGTAAATATCGAGCAAAAAGGAACATGCAATTTTGCATATGCAAGAAACTCACTTGCACAAAACCTGAAGTAGCCGGGACTTCGACAATAACATGCTTCACAAATGTAAGGCCAAACTACAAATAGATGCCAAGGATCTAAACACACTTTCATCAAATCCAGATCTCAAGAGCAGGGACATGCAGACTAATTGAACAATTTATAATCACCTTGTTCATCAATTAGGCACCAAGGCAGCGTGGAATGTATTAGACCAATTTGCGGAACAAATAACAGCAATTTCAGGTTAGCAATCACTTGGCATAAAAACATAAACCTTAAGACTAAATGTTTTAATATTATTACTTTTATTATATCTGATAGCTTTAGGAATTGTCCTATGCATATGGGTATATATGAATCACCCGCTTTCAATGGCAGCACGGTGGCATTGTGGAGGCTCTTGAAGGATACCACGCCTAGACTGCGCATGTTGTGCTACTGTGAGGT
This sequence comes from Aquilaria sinensis, assembly GCA_005392925.1. Classification (NCBI taxonomy): domain Eukaryota; kingdom Viridiplantae; phylum Streptophyta; class Magnoliopsida; order Malvales; family Thymelaeaceae; genus Aquilaria; species Aquilaria sinensis. The sequence goes on from SMDT01001915.1 coordinate 113,475, forward strand.
CCCTCGGGTAGCTTCAACAGGGCCACCGCACTGGCATCACACTAGTAAGGTGGTTGTCTCATGCATGGGAGCTTTAGGGGTGTGCAGTGGTGGTGTGGTGGCCCAAGAGAAGTCAATGAATTTGAGCCTTCAAATCTTAAGGAGAAAGCAAAAGATGAGACAATACACTCATTGATGGAAGAAAAGAAGAAAACAATGAAGAAGAAATAGGTAGCAATAAAAAATGAAAATGTAAAGAATTTCAAAATGTTTAAAGTGAAAACAAATGAGAACTCAAGTATGGAGAGGAGCACATCTTATTGGATGCACATTGGACTTTCCAAGCATCGGAAGCATTCTTGTAATGGAGAGGGTGTGGAACCACATAACCCACTATAGTGCCTAAAAACAAAAGAGTTGGTGTCTAGCTAAAGACAATAAATCAAGTACTTGTTGGGAGGCACCCCAACATCTCTTCCATCTTTTGTGTTTTTAAGTGTCTTTTCAATAAGTTGAGTTTTAGGAAAAATGTCTCATAATTGCTGTTTATGCTAATTATAGGTGTACGATGGATAGATTAGTAGCAAACATGTAAAAATGAAGTGCCATCATTACTAAGAGTTTGAGTGGAAGTAATTGGAGGTGGGAACATCCGTCTCCCAGGTATGATTTTTGAACTACAATTTCTTTTCTAGCTTTTTTTGTCAACATTATGGATAATGTTGGTTTTAAGTTTGGGGGAAAAATGTGTTTGTGAATGATACTTGTTTGAGTGTTTTCCTAAGACTTGACATTTATTTGTATGTTCTTTCTTTTAGACTAGTTCTTGGTGATTTTTTTTTCTTTTCTTATGACATTGCATTCATATCATATCTATTTTCCTTATCATGTGTGACATATATTGGATGGATGTAGGAGCGTGTAGTTGCATTTAGGTTGGTGCATTTAGGGGTCTAATGCATGCTCTTTATTATGATTAGAGGAATTCATTTACAAGTTCAACTTGATTGTAAATTTTGTTAAAGAATGAAAGATTTTCACTTGTCATTAATGACAGAAACCATATCCAGTGAGTCTTTGGACCTTATGTAGCTCACTTGCATTATAAATGATTTCATTCATTAGAGTGGTGTTTGTTTTGCTTATGAATTTTTTAATTTGTTTTTGGACCCCTTCATATCCAAATTGGTGCATGCAAATAAGGGATGAAAATGACAACTTAAGGCTAACTACATACCCAAATGGCCAACCTTTCATTATAATCCTTAGTTAACCTCTTTGAGCCTTTAAGCCATATTTGTTGTTTAACCCACATAATTGAGTCATACATATTGTTTTTATCCTTTCTTCGCCTTGAAGTAAGTCGAGTATTGCATATATGGGCTTGAGAAGGATGAAATTTTTTTAGTTATGTAAGTGAGCAATAAGCAAGTTTGGGGGAAAATGTTGGGTTATGAACTTATTGTCAAGGTTATATGGTTATGGTTTAAGTGTACTTTGGATAAATCATGCACATTTGTTTGAGCTTTAAAGATTGAGTGAATTTCTAGTTATTAAAAACTATCTTCCCTTCATGAAAAAGGCAAAATGAGTCAACGTGAAAAAGCCATAGTTTAAAAATAATAATAATAAAAATTAAAAAATTAAAAAATAAAAAAAAATGAAAAAGAATAAATAAAAATGGGAAAAAGTAAAAGTACTTCATTTATTTGAAAGGAGTTCACTCAAATGTTTTGTCAAAATTGTGCATGTGGGGGTTATTTGGATTGTTGCTTGGAAGTTAAGAAAAACATTCTTCTTAAATTGGAATACCTTGGGTGGGACTTTAGATTGGATTATTAGGATTACCCATGGTGTTTATGCTTAACTTACTTCTTTAGCTCCACCTCAAAAAGCCTCCATCTAATTCCTGTCCATACCAAACCCGGCCACGGTATAACCTTATATATATGTCATTGGACTTGAATTTGCATACATACTCCTTAGGGACAATTCATGGGTAGTTTGGGTCCTTTTGCAAATTTGTTGATGAAGTGATATTATAAGCCTTAGATACACTAGGCAACCATAGATTAGGGAGCAAAACATTTAGCGAGCGATTACCTACAGTTAATGACAAGGTTCTTCTTTGAATGACTTTATGATATGATATCGAGTATGTGTTGTTAGCTTCTATGTTTTGTTTGTTTTATGATTTTAGGTTACTGAATGCTAAGGACTAGCATTTTTCTAAGTTTGGGGGAGTTTGATAGATGTTAATTTTGTGGTCAAACATGTTGACTTTTTATCAACTTTGACCACAATTACCACCTAACATTTTCGGCTGATTCTTGCTTTGTTCCTTCATTTTATAGGTTAAAGAAGCATACCATAGTATTAGAATGGCATCGGAACAAGTGAAATGAAAAAAGGGCATGTGGAAGTCAAAGCAGATTTATAACTATGAGGCCTAGGCCCTAAGAGTGAGGCCTAGGCACCACAATTCAAAGTGTTCTTGCCTGAAAAATCACCTCATAAGGCCTAGGCGCCAGAACACCTCCTTCTGAGGCCTAGGCGCCCATGTACCCGGGAAAATGGTCACCTACTTCAATTTTTGAACCAAAACTTGCTATTGGCTAAGGTTTTCTATCCAAATTGGTGGGTGAGATGAAAATGACATCTCCAATAGTAGAAAAACTTGTAACCTAGCAAAAGAACTCATACTTCATCTTCATCTTCTCATCTTAGACTTAGGTTTTTAATCACCATATCTTGCACTTTTTTATCTTTCTTGGGAGCACTTGTGAATTCTTATTTGAAGAAAGCTTAGAGGACTTGAAGACTTATATGAGCCTTGAGGAATCAAGCATCTAAAGTCTCTTGGGTTTCTTCTTTCTTTCATTTTTTTTTGTATTTAGACATGGATGCTCTTTTATGTATTTTCATGTTTATGTTTAGTTTGATTATGGAGTAGTTTTCTCTACACTTTCTGTGGTTGTAGCTATTTGAATTGCTTATGTTGGCTGGATTAATGGCTATTTAACTTTGGTTTTCCTTCATTACTTGTTTACTCTTCTCATTGAGCTTATTGTTGTGTTGATTGATTAAGGGCCCTAGTCAATTGCACATTATATTTCTTTTAAACTCTTGAAAAAGATTAAAAGGAATTGGAATTAGGAGAAGAGTGTAGTGGCCATAGACTTGTTGGGAGAGTAGTCTAAGACATTAGGTGAAGGTAAATTGAACTTGTAATACCCTTATTGAACTAGCAATTCTGATAGGAGTCCATTTTAGTATAAGCTTGGGAGAGTGACCCTTTCACTTGGGAGAGTGAGGGCCCAATTAGTTAACTTCACTAACAAGTAGAAAAACCAAACTATTAACTTTAATTCACTAGCTAACCAAGTCAAATAGTCAAAACCATAAGAAGTGTATTTCGTTGATTCACTAAAAAAAACCCTAATTTGCATTGTGCTTATTATTCTTGTTTAGTAGTGATTTAAGTAAAGTTGCAAACTTAGTTATTTCCATAATATGTAAATCATCAATTATTGCTTATTTTGCTAAAGTGAGTCTCAAGGTAGCGATAATTAGCAAACAATACAAATCAATCATTGTGGGAACGATATCTTATTTATCCCATCTACACAAGTCCCGTGTGTTTGCGAATTAGGGTTGGAAAACTTACAATAAGACCCAAAACAATTCAACAAAAATAAATCTGCAGCTAATCATGTGGCGGTTTGACTTTTTAAAGGGGACAAAACACCAATTGTTGGAATTTTAAAGGCTCAATTGAAACAACTCTTATCACTTCTTAACAATAAAAATGAAAGAGGTTCTCAAGTAAATGTGGTGGCCAAACCAGGCTTGTCTAAAGTTGTTTCCTGCAATTAGATTATTGACAGTGGGGCAACGGATCATATTACTTCATCATCCAAATTATTGCATAAAGATAAAAATTGCTCATTACCACCAGTGTTATTGCCCAACGGTGAAAAGTAGAATATTGTAGCTAAAGGATCTCTGCCTCTGAATTCCACTTATTGTTTACATGATGTGCTATATCTGCCTACATTTAAAATTGACTTGATGTTAGTTAGTGGTCTAACAAGAAGTCTGAGATGTTCAGTGACTTTTTTTTTTTTCTTTATTGGTGTATTTTGCAGGATCTGGCTACAAAGCAGATGATTGATTTGGGTGAACAACATGATGGATTTTACTACTTGGTGGCATTAGCGATGAAGAAATCTATGACCAACATTTCTTTACCTACAAACCAACCAACTTGCAATCTCATCATTTCATCCACCAATCTCTAGCACCGGTGCTTAGGCCATGTATCACTCTTTCATTTAAATTTCTTTTGAGAAAACTTTTTGAATTTTTCCATCTAGTCCAATAATGTTTGTCCTATATATCTTTTAGCAAAACAAAGTCATTTACCTTTTAGTACTAGTACTATTTCTTCAATAACACCTTTTGAGATTATTGATTGTGATATTTAGGGTTGATATCGCCATCTCTCTCTTTTTGGTGCACATTATTTCCTTACTATAGTTGATGGTTGTACATGCTTTACATGGATTTTTTTGATGCGACGTAAAATGAAGCACAATCTCTTTTAAAATGGTTTTTTAGCTTTGTTTTCACCTATTTTGAATCTCACATTTAAACTTTTCATAGTGACAATAATGGAGCCTTTCTTTCACTTCGTCTTTTCTTTTAGGATAATGGTGTCATTTTTCAGCACATTTGTGTTTACACACCTTAACAAAATAAGGTTGTGGAATGCAACAATCGCCACATCTTATAGGTAGCCTGAGCATAAAATTCCAGGCACATCTTACCTTCACCAATTATTTCTTTCAAAACCCCTTATGAACTTTTTTATGCAAAACCGCATTCTTTTTCTCATCTTTATGTTTTTTGGGTGTTTGGCTTATGCTACTAATGTTCACACTTCTCATAAATTTGATTATCGTGCTAGGCTATCCATTTGCATTGGTTACCCTATCAGTCAAGAGGGATACAAATTGGTTGATTTATTGACTAAAATTTTTTTTACAAGCCGTGAAGTAAAATTTCACGAAACCATTTTTCCTTACTCCTTGGACCAGCTCAACTCATCTAGTCTTTCGCCAAACCATCAATCATGCCCAATCCCTTTACCAACCCAAGATTTCACTTTTGTCCTATCTTCCCTTGACCATTCTTTTGATTTTGACATATTAGTTACGCCTTCTTCTTTTGTTTCTTCCAAAATGAACTATTGGCATTGCCCCTTCTTATAGTGATAGTGGCGCCAACCTCTCCTCACAAGACCGCCCTTCGTACTTATTCCTATCACCCCAAACCCACTACACTACTAGTCACTTCAGACTTAGCCGTCCCTGCCACTCAGCTAGACCTCTCCGATCAGCCATCTCCAACGCCACTGCTATTGTCTTCTCCTCCTACCTTTAAGCAGCATTCTCTTGCACTTGCAGCTGAACCTGTACCCTTTCGTTGCTCTAGTCGTCACACCGTTCCATTGGCCAAACTTATTGATTATGTCTGCTTTAACATTTGCTTTGACCAACCGACATCTTTATTGCTGGGTCCAACCAAAGGTATACACTTCCCACAAGCGAGTTATGTTTCTTATCACAGATATAAACCTGTGTATCACTATTTTATTGTTCAAATCAGTACTGTGAAAGAACCCACGTCTTATTCGGAAGCAGCCACTCATCCAAAGTGATGAGATGCAATGAAGTCAGAGTTAGAAGCCCTCGAAGCTAATGGTACGTAGACTCTCACTTTTCTTCCTTCTAGTAAGACACCAATTAGCTGCCGTTGGGTCTACAAAATTAAACACAAGTCTAATGGCTCAATCTGAAGGTGCAAAGCTCGGTTAGTGGCAAAGGGCTTCACACAATTAGAGGGTGTCGATTATCAGGAAATTTTCTCCCCTGCTGCTAAAATTATTTTAATCCATTGTCTGCTCGCCTTAGCCACTGCTCGTGGTTGGTCATTTAATCAATTAGATGTTAACAATGCCTTTCTTTAGGGCGAACTCAAGGAAGAGATTTATATGTCTCCACTGCCAAGGCTTTGGAGACAGGGGAGGAACACTTGCGCTATCATTTGCACAAGTCATTGTATGGTTTGAAACAAGCTTCATGATGGTGGTTCTCAAAATTCTCCAAAGCTATTCGGTCAACTGGATATGTGCAATCCCGAGTTGATTACTCCCTATTCACTAAAAAATAAGGCAAGTCCGTCATTGCCCTATTGATTTATGTTGATGAAATTTTGATTACTAGAAATGATCTTACTAGTATTGCTGCAATTAAGAAGTTTTTACATAGCAGTTTCCACTTTAAAGATCTTGGTGCATTGAAATATTTTCTGGGTATTGAAATTTTTGCTTGAAGAAATAGGATTTTTATCTCCCAATGAAAGTCCATGCTGGAAATTATCAAAGATGTAGGACTATTGGGCGCAGCCCTTGTTGATACCCTTATGGAGAAAGGTTTGAAGTTATTTGATAAGAGTGATTTGCTCAAGGATCCAGGATGTTATAGAAGATTAGTTGGAAGGCTGATATATTTGACTGTTTCAAGACCGGACATCACATATCTAGTCCATATCTTGAGTAGGTTCATGCAACAGCCCCGAAAACTCTATATGGAGGCAGCCCTTCAAGTTGTTTGATATCTAAAAGGCGTACTTGGCCCAGGCTTGTTCTTTTCTTCAAACAGCGATATCAGATTAAAGGCTTACTGTGACTCAGATTGGGTAGGTTGCCCACTCACTAGAAGATCTACTACAGGCTATTGTGTGTGTGTGTGTTTTTTTTTTGCATTCATTAATTTCTTAGAGGTTAAAGTGTTAGAAAATAGTTTCCATTTCATCAGCTGAAGCTGAATATCGAGCAATGATGGGAGGTTGTTATGAGTTGACGTGGCTACGATATCTATTGAACAATTTAGGACTTTTGCATGCCGTATTATATTGACAATAAGGCTGCCTAACACATTGCAGCCAATCCAATTTTTCATGAGCAAACCAGACACATTATGATGAATTGCAATTACATTAGAGACAAAATTCAAGACGGTTTAGTGGTCACAAAGTATGTAGGTTCTACACATTAGTTAGTAGACATTCTGACTAAGGCTTTGGAGAAGAAGACCTTTGTTCCTATGGTTCCCAAGTTGGAAGTGCATGACATCCATTCTCTGACTTGAGGGGGAGTGTTAGGAAATCAAACAACAGCATCCTCGATATTGACAAAATTAATTTGTATATTAGCTTTCCTTTTGTAGCTCCTGACTTGTAGCAACGGCTGTATCTTGATTATAGAGCAATCAGGGAACTTTCTGTATATATACACATTTATGTATGAATGAAAATCAGTCTGCCAATTCCATTCACATTTCATGTTTTTAGTTTTGATCCATTTTGCTCTAACTCCCGAGCTCTCCTTGGCTTTCAATCTCCACACCTCCATGGCTCTATTTAAGCACTTTTTTGGCTTTCACTGGATTCAACCTCTGACTCATAAAACACTTAAAGAAGGCTAAGTACTAGTAAATATAAGCATTATAAAAACAAATTAAGGCCCAAATAGTTAGATATATGGAACACTCAACACATATCTCATGTTCCATGCTGCATCTTTGTCCTTAAGAATCATCAGTTTTTGTTGATCTACTTCAGTTTTCTTGCTCTGAAAAGTAGATTGACTTTATATTGAAATAAATTTTATTTGAGTTCATTATTTTATAGTAAATGACATATATCTTAATTACAATCTTGTATCATATACATTTAGCTTTAGTAGGCTAGCTTTCACAAAATAGGATCTAATTAACTAGTTGAGATGATTTTGCATAACCAGTAGCATAAGCCATCAACAACAGCTAATTTTGCACAATCAACACCAACTAACATGTTGCTTTGGTTCTATAGCAAGAAAATTTAGAAGTATGCCAAAAAGAGAATTTCATGCACATTCCACAAACTCATAACCAGTGTTGGGAAGACATTCCAAGCTATATAATGGATTACAACAGTGTTGCTTAATTTCGGCAAAAACATTAGTATCATATTAAAGTAAACTTACATTCACAATACAGCGTCTAGTTCTTGGATCAGTGTAAACACCAACACCCATCATATCTCTCAGTGAAACACCTCTACCCTGGCCTCTACCCCTGCCTATACTTCCCATGTTAGGTCCAGTTCCAGTAGTTCCATTAGTAACTACATTTTCCACTTGTACGCCAATATTGCACCTTACAACATGATAAAAAAATGGGCATAAATCCATAATTTACCCCTAAACTTTACTGAGTCAGATACTTAACCCTTCAATTATAACTCGGGGCAACTCAACTCCCAAACTTGGTAAACTGAAGCATATAGCGCTCTCTAACTAGTGTAAATGTTCTTTTTTGTTCTTCAAAGGGTTAAATGACAATAACATTGAATAGGGAGGCTGAACTTGGTATTTTAACATATCGCTGTTTGACAGGTAGTCTTCTTTTGCATCTCTAATTGACATGTTGAGGATGCTCCCAAATTTCCAATGAACTCTCTGATCTTCTGCATGTGAAGCTATGAAGGAAGACGACTTCTCAAATAGTAATTTGCTAAAATGTCAAATTTTGTCTCCTTGTTTAATCTTATTGTCATTTAAGTCCATTGAAAATAAAAAAGAACATTTTCATTAGATAAAAGGGATTATGTGTCCTAGTTTACAAAGTTTGAGGGCTGAGTTGTCCCGAATCATAGTTGAAAGGGTTATATGCCTGAGTCACCAAAGTTCAGAGGTGAATTGTGGATTTAGGGTTGAACCTAACAGACGTTAGTATTCATAACTTTCTACTTTGATTGCACTTTTATTCTCTCAATTGCTTATTTGTATATTATTTTCACTTTGGATTCAGAGCAAAAGATTGGAATTTGATTTTGTTGGATGATTTATGCAGGATCAAAGACATGTACAATCACTTCAATGATAGATCTGGAAAGAAAGCTTCATTAATGGCAAAATGATGTTTATGAGATTATCATGAAGGTATTATGTAGAGTTTATATCGAGCTAATCAGTAGTTAATTACTACTGGTATTTTTTTTTTCTCTTAAGGCATGTTTTAGTCTTAAGCAATGCAAGATGTTGGGAATGTTCTGTGTATTATGATTGTCAAAAACTCACCACAGAATGTGTTAAGTTATTCCAGTTGTGCTGATATTTGAGAAAATATTGTTAGCATAAGATAAGTTTGTGAAAGGGTTACAAGGCCTTAGTAGTTTAACATTTCATTAGATGTTGCTTCATTTTATCTTTGTTCAGTCTTATGGCATATTTGAGAAATTATGATCTCAGTGTTCATCTAAACATTTTGGTAAACCTGTTCAGTTGTTCCTGTTTAAGTTACTTTCAACTAAAATGATACTTGTGAAGTCAAGTCTTATAAATTCATTTCAGAATGCTGCTCGTCTGGACAGTGAGATCATATATGATCGTGTTTGATTATGATTACTCTGGGTTCAAAACACTTGAGAGGTCCTACGTTCTAAAAGTCCAAGGGAAAGTTGTTGAAAGGCCTCAGCACATGTTGATGAGGGTTGCTGTTGGAATTCACAAGAATGATATTGATTCTGTCATCCAGACATACCACATGATGTCCCAGAGATGGTTCACACATGCTTCTCCGACTCTCTTGAATCCAGGAACACCAAGGCCTCAGGTATATTCCTCACGGACATGTCACTGGTTTTGTTTACAAGTTTGGCTTCATTTATGTAACTCATATTCTCAACTTAATTACCTTTTCCCCACCAGTTGAGCAGCTGGATGTTGGTGTGTATGAAAGATGATGGCATTGAAGGAACATATGATACCTTGAAAGAGTGTGCTGTCATCAGTAAATCGGCTGGAGGAATTGGGGTCTCAATTCATAACATTCGAGCTACTGGGAGTTATATTCGTGGAACAAATGGGACCTCTAATGGCATTGTCCCAATGTTGATTGGGGTTCAATGATACTGCTCCTTATGTTGACCAAGGAGGAGGCAATTCTGTTTCCTTAATTTTTGTTTTAATGGTTAACCTATGCCTTCATCTATCTACCATGTCAGGGAGTATCACTTAAGTCTAATCCGTCCAAGCTTGTTGGGAGCAGCGGTTCTAGGAATGGATACTTTGACTTTGAAAAACTAGCAGAGGTTTGTGTTCATTTCCAGTGATGGCCATCTCTTCTTTGAATATGGATAAGTTATCCTGCGTGACATCACTGTTATCTTGTCGCAGGTCACTGAGATAGTAACTAAAATCTTAACAAAATAATTGATGTTAATTACTACCCTGTTGAGACTGCAAGGAGGTCAAAATAGACCCATTGGAATTGGAGTCCAGGGCCTTGCAGACACATTCATCCTGCTTCGGATGCCCTTTGATTCACCAGAGGTAAGTTTGATTCACCCTGTTGTTTGCTATGTGTTTTTTCTGTTTGGATTGGCTGAATATGATTTGGAGGCTTTTAATTTCAGGCCCAGCAGCTGAACAATGACATATTTGAGACCATATACTTCCATGCCTTGAAAGCTTCTTCTGAGATAGCTGCTAAGGAGGGCCCTTACGAGACTTATCATTGGAGTCCTGTGAGCAAGGTACATGTAATTCTTAGATGTCACGAAGTGCAAATAGGTATACTCATTCATTAGCTTCTTAATCATTTCTTCTCAATTCTGTTTCCCCCTTTGAGAGAAATTTGGGTGGAGAATGGGCTGAATTAGTGTTTCATGTCCAATTTCTTCATTAATTTGCTGGATGGTGTGCATATGGTTCTTGAACTAGTCTAGCTTATGTTCCTGACTCTGCAGTAATATGAGGTAAAATCAAACCGCATAAATTACATAAGAACAGATAGAATGCCTTTAATATGGGAAAGCACTATGATTTCTAGTGTGCAGGGTGAGAAATAAGAAACTAGTCTAGCTTATGTCCAATTTCTTCATTTAGGATTGTGATTTGTTTTTATTATTACTATACCATTCACTATCTTCTTTGATCTCCAGTGGTACCGAATTCGTTGTGGTGAACAAACAACTTCTTCATGACTTAGCTGAAATGGGCCTTTGGTCTCCTGTCATTAAGAACAAGGTAATATATGCAGAAGGTTCTGTTCAGAATATCCCTGAGATACCTGAGGATTTGAAAGTGATTTAAAAGTGTGAATTTTTTTCCCCCGGCCCTTCTGTCTTCCACAAGCTTGATTTCAACCAGCAATTGCTCTCGTCTGTTATAGTTGCATTTGCTTGATGCCTGGGTGCATCTGTGGATTAAGTTTTAAGAGCTCTATAAAAGTATATTCTTTTTGTCTAGCTTATGTGAGATTGTTGGTGTCTAATACACTAGTCACCTTGATGTTCTCTCTGGTCTTGTATTGTCCACTTCTGGAAAAAGAATCACACATTATTATTGTTCGGTTGTTTGTAAGAGACTGGACTGGCTCATACATAAGATGAAGAAGTTTCCTCCAACACCAACACGAGTTGGAAGAAAATATTTTTCCTTGTTTGTTGGTGCAGTTATTAATTGAATGAGATTGATTGAAGATGAACAATAAAGAGAATGTAGTTTCTGTCTGTTTCGCTCTTAATTCATGTTACAGAACCGTTCAAATCTGAGGCTTCTCATAGCGTACGGAACCACAAAGCCTAATGGTAGCCCCAACCAACAGAACATGGAACGGTAAAAAGTCAAGGGTGTGGAATAGCAAACGGTCTAGATTTTTATTTTTTAATTAGTCTAAAGTTATTTTTTCAGGTGACCCTTGTCCTGGTACTGTTGCTTTTAAGCATGTAGTTATCATTACTATTCAACACCGAAAAAGGTTGGCCAAATATTAAAATCTAGTTTTTATGAGTCGATTAGTCAGCTACGAATAAACAAACGATAGCTTCTTTATTAAAAGCACCATTAGTCTCACCTCCTTACACTTACCTTCTAAATTGATCTTCAGCCTCTTCCATTGCAAATTGATTTAAAACCTTCATAATTTGCTAGACATTTATTTTTAGCTCTTAATAAGACCGAGTTTACATAAAAATCTGATTTACAACGAAGAAAAATTGATAATTTTAGATAGTCTATTAATTGTTTAAAAATTATAGTCCAATTTAAAATAATAGGAGAAAGTCACCGAACAGTTTAAAATAGAATTTTAAAAATTGATTTCAAAAGGTAACATAAAAGTTAATAAATTCAAATTATTCAATAATTCTTTTCCAATAATTTCAAACAGTATTATAATTTTTTGATAGTTAATGAGTAATCAAAACTATCAATTTTTCAGCTCTATAACCCAAATTTCTGTTTAAACTTAGTTTTGCACATTGCTTAAGACCGAGATGTAAAGAGTTATAAAGGTTAGGAACCCATTTGAAACGAAATAAAGATTGAGGACTGATTTGTAAGGCCAGTTAAAGGTTTTGGATCTATGGTGCTATATACGAATTCTAAAAGCGAATAATACCAGAATTTGCTTGAAATGTTAGTACTGTTGGCTCTTTATGTAAAATTTTAGACAAATTATGGTTTTTTTTTTTTGCTGCTCATAATATCTTATGACCAATACAATGGCGACATTGATCGCACTCTCAAACACGCTAGGGATTAAAACATTGATTGGGTGATATATAATCTTATACACTGAAAATTTGAGAGAGAGAAAGAGAGAGGGTAATAGTTTGATAAAATAACTTCCTGTTATCCCATAATATCTCCATTTTTCCAATTTTGTTTGCTCTAAGAATATTTAAACACATTTACCCCCCCCCCCCCCCTCTAAATGTTTCCGGACAAAATTGACCTTTCTCTCCTTGTAAATGTGCCGTCTAATAGTGCTCTGGGGGAAACTGGTTTATATTTTGAGCATTAGTAATAATTTTGATATTTTCCTTTTTTGGAGGAATGATAACTTGTGTTGTCTTCAGTTTATAAACCAAAAACTGGCCGCAGATTCAAAACAAGCATCCTTTTCTTTCAGAATTAGGTTTAAGGGCCTAGTCAAAGTCAACCTGATTGGCTGATCCAACTCCCAGGTGTTGTGTTACGAGACTTTCTAGCTGCGTTACCAAACCGAAGTACCGAACCGCACAAATCGTTGTTATTTTGCCGGTGATTGATTTTCTTACCATGTCGGAGTCAACTAAACTTTTCGATATCAGACGTTCACAAAATCAAACACTATGTATAGGGTAGACCCAGATCTTTTTTATTTACCCATCCTTATTCCTTCGGTCATGTGCGTTAGTTGTGGAATCAAGCTACGAATTGATTGTTTTTTTTTTTTTTGTTGCCAAAATCACTTTTGGTTCCTTGAACTATGTTGACTCAGTTAAAAGAGTCCCTGCAGATTGTCACGGTGCAACTCGGTCCCTGAACTAGAACACTTTACCCCTTTGACTCAGTAACTCTATCAACTTGACATTAAAACCATTAGATTTTTAACAATTTAGTGATCTGATTGTAAACATTTTAAATCTTAGTTGCTAAATCAAAAAAATAGGAAACTTGAAGTACTTAATAATAATTAAACCTAAACCTAAACCTAAACTTACATCCCCAACGCTGTTGCCTCCTCCGTCCACACCATTGCCCTCCTGATCTCCCCCTCCTCCGTCCTCCCCGCAACCATTCCCAACGTTGTCCCCACCTTTACCCTCCAAATCTCCCCCATCTTCACCTTCGCCTCCGCCCTCCAACGTCCTCCCCGACACCTCCATCGTTTTCCAACTCTGCCGCATCTTCCTAGTTGCCATCCATCATCTTCCACTCCCACTCGACCTCCTTAAGAAGCTGGCCCTGCGTCTCACCATGACCTAATTGCCTCAACCTCATCACCTCACCTCAATGCCTAGACCTCGACGCTCCAGGCCAGCTGAATCAATTCCCATGGCGCCCCAACAACTTAAACCTTCTTGCCTCACCTCAACACCCAGACCTTGAAGCTCTGAGCCAAACGAATTGATTGCCACACCTAGGGACAGAACCAGGATTCACGGTAAGGGGTGGCAGGACAAAAAGCTTGAGAAATTTTTATATCCTTCAACTAATTAACTTAAGAACAATAACAAATATTCTCAAACTTACTCTTCTACTTGTTATGAAAAATCAGACAAGAATAACAATGAAAAGAAAATTTTTATCATGATGATTTGGGAATCACAAGGCAATTGGATTTAAATCATCATAAAATTATGCAAAAAAATTATAATGATAATTGATAAATTTGTTTGTAATTAATACTAATTTTTATCTATGTTTCTTCACACGTTCTCCAATAACATATGCAAACAAGTCAATCACATAAATGTTAAGCACAATACACAATGTTCCATTACCCCAATTCTCATCTTTCAATCAAAGTAGTATTAAGATTCAATTTCAAGAAATAAGAACAAGAAATAAGAACAGAGCTATAAAGGAAGCTATAAACCCGAAACTGGAAACATAGGAATTAGGACCTTACATTCAGCTTCACTGTTGACTGATTTAGTACACTTTATTTACAAATTCGAGTGATTAAGTGAGCAATTGATAAAAAACAAAGAATTAAAGGGAAAAAAAAGAAAAATTAAGAAAATGCTCTACCTCAATTGCGACTTAGACTCAGCGACCATAAGCAGGACGCGCGGGGCAGGGCTGCGAGGCTGCGGGGGCTTTCTTAAAGTCAGAGGTGGAGATGTCGGTGATGGGGAGAACAACCTCAAGCTAGCTAGGTCACCATTGTTGCAGGTGAGCTAGATCGAACTAAGAGCGAGGAGGGGGAGAGGCTCAAAGTTAGAGGGATGGAGCGTCTGTGTCACTACGTCGGAGCTAGAAGCAGGGGCGTATCTATTCAGGGGCGGGAGGGGGCAGCCGCCCCCCCTAAAATTTTAAAAAAATTTATTGGGTACTTGGATATGTGATACAATTGTAGAAAAATTAAAGTTAGATACCTATCTGTAAATTTTATAATTAATAAGGGGCTCTAGTATATTTTATCCATTTAAGGTCTCAGTCATTTTCTTATTGAATAAATTACGTGATAGTCCTTACTCTTTAATTATTATTTCTTTTTAGTCCCTATCCTATTAAACATTCTGTTTTGGTTCCAAACATATTAAAAATATTTTGTTTTAGTCCTCAATTTATAAAAAATGTTTCATTTTGGTTTCATTGCATGAAATTTATTAACTCAAATTATTTGTCTGATAACAACTTTTTAGATCATAATTTGGACTATCCGGTAAGTGCTATAAAATAAATTTAATTTGTATAATATTTTTTTATAATTAATAGAAAATTCAAATAACTATTTTTACTCTATAAATTGAACTTAATTAATATAAATTTTTAAATCCAATGTGTCTATATATGTAAATTGTCTAATGAATTTTGAGTTCTAAACTTTTGAAATAAACTTAGTTATTATACACTTTCAAATTTTATATGTCTATATATAATATTATTTAGTATTTTCTATTAGTGATTGTAAATTTATACATGTTAATAACCCGTTTCACATCACGCCCCCCCCCCCCCCCCCAAGTGGAATTTCTGGCTACGCCCCTGGCTAGAAGGAGGGGAGGCTGGGCTGTTGGGCACCTATCCCCTGCTCGTCGACTCGTCGCTGTTGGGAGGGACAGAGTCGGAGTGTCACTATTGGAGCCAGGAGGCAAAAGGGGCTAGGCGCCTGGGCCTGGGCATGGTTCTTTCGCGACTTGCAGAGTCGCAACTCCACATTTCTAATTCTGTTCCAATTAAAACTTTTAAAAAAGGTAAAATCTGCAAAAGTCTCTAATTAATTTTATAATTTATGAACAAGTACCTAACTTTAATATTGTTACAACTTTTATCCTATTACATACTACTAATAAATTTTTTTAAAAAATCTGGGGGGACGACAACCCCTCCCTGCCCCAACGCAACTTCGCCTCTAACCATGCCCCAACTGCCTCAACCTCTTTTGCACCGCCTTACCTCATCTCCACCATTGTGCTTCCCTTCCAATCGACAAAGCCAATTGTCTGACCTTCTCCAACCTCTCTCACCCAGCCATCCAACCCTCTCCGGCCACTTTCGCTATTTCACCGAAACCACCTGCTCCTTTATCGGCCTTAATCTCATCAACCTCCAGCTCTTTGAACCCATCGACATCGATGTTCTACTTCAGATTCCTGACCCGTCTCATCGAATTGAAACGCCAGAGAGAATTCTTGGTGGACGAAGAGGAATGCTGGAGACAACGCTTGGAGTGTTAGATGATAAAATCTAGGCTACAAAATAGATAAATTAAGAAGATGAATGACTAAACACGTACTTTTCTCTTTTTTTATAGGCTAGTCAAGTAACGAATAGTGCAAAGTGCTTCACAGTTCATAGTTGGGGGACTGGATCTCACCGTGCCAAACTGTAGGGACTCTTTTGAATAAGTCAATATAGCTTGAGAGGCCAAATGCCAAAAGTGATTTGGCCCTTTTTTTTAGCATTTGTCTTTTTTACTTTGATCTTCCACATTCATTGATGTTCTTTTATATTTTTTTAATGAGAAAATAGATAGATTTGTCACTCTTATTTGCTCAATATTACAATTTTATCATTTTTCTTATTCTTGGTGTAAATTTTACATTTTGAAAGCAAAATTCACCACCTGATATTGAACTTATCTATGTAGCAAATGTGGAGAAATAGGAAAACCTCAAGTTTCAATTCCAAATTTTCTTTACCTAAAACATTAACTAATTTTTAGAATATATAATTTTCACAATAGTCTTCAACATGTCCAACTATATTCACTAACTATTAGTTGTGAATCTTCGCTGCTTCTTTCCCTTAATTCACGCCACTAATATGAGATGCCACCACTTACTAATGATGTCAGTTGAAAAAGGAATGACATCATGAGTTCACTCCCTTTTTAATTCTATAAGAAATCCTACTATTCTAATGTTCAAACGCCATTATCACTCATTACTTAGATCAAGTTGTTGGTCACCATTGAAAAAGGTCCAACCGATTGCTTGTCAATATTACAACAAATGACATATTTCCAAAGGAGCCTGTTGGGAATTGATAAGGAAAATGCCCAAAATAGTAGATTTGCAAGATTGGAGTAGCTAGGGCTAAGGAGAAGGCTTTAGGGTCTAATTTAAGAGTTTTGTTAACTTTCTCATCTTGCTGGTTCCTGATGTGACATGAAATATCCTCATTTTGGATGGAATATTTCTATTGTTTTATACTTGATGACTATTTAACTCTTTTTTTGCAACTTTAGTGGCAAGTTTGTACATAGACCAAACATTAATTGTCAAAAATTGAGATTTTGAAAACCAGAAAAGTAAAATGCAGTATTTTAGGGAGTTATTTTGGGATTTTGCCAATTTTGTGGCCTGGGCATATCTTCCACCGTTCATCTAGATCTACAATATTTTTCAACACATAATTAGCATATATAAATTCCAAGACAAACTGTTGAAACTCCGTGGAACTAAAGATAGGGTTTTGCGGGTGATTAAGGATGGGCATTTAGGTGGGGCCTCAATTAACGTTGTCAAAATGGAGATTCTACATAGAATTGTTCTTTGTCTTATGTAAATCATAGTCATAGATTCATATTAGAATTATAATTATAAATGATAATAATTGTAGAATATAATCAAATCACTTTTTGTATTTTGGATCCTAAAATTATAAGATTTTAATATTTAAATCGGGATTTGAATAACTTTGACTCTTAATACTTAGGATAGAATTCGGCAATGGGGAATCCAAATCATTAACCGGTGCTATACCTATGCCATGAGGAGGAAAAAACACCAAACCACTTGTTCTTTCCATGCACATTCTCCCACCGGTTTGGTCACTTGTCTTGAGATGGTTGAGGATTGGGTGAAGGCCGCTGCGATGGAGGGGAGGATTTACATTAATTGGTTCTCTAAAAGGATGAAGGGAATTAAACTCAATAGACGATAGTGTTGCAATTCTGTAGTATGATCTTAGTGTGGGTGTAGCGTCTGCATTGTCCCCATTGAGATGACAAGGAAAGACTTTGCAAATATGTTTTGATTTAATATAAACTTTTTTTTTTTATCAAATTCATATATATAATGCATAGTTAATTAGTTACGAAGCAAAGCTGTTCACTAAAGGAAAAACCAAATGAACATTTATGAGACAGTTTCTGCCTTTATTTTTGTATGTACAACATTTTTATACCTCCATTTCATCTAAAAAGAATTTCTTTATACCTTCACTAATGTAGTAATTTTTATCTTCGTTCTTTATTTTTCGTACATCCATATGCATGCATGTCTGTCCGTCGACCAAAAAACTGTGTTCAGTTAAAAACAGGAAAAAGGAAAAAGGGACTTCAGCCCAATCTCAAACATGTGATTTCCTGACATTTAGACTTGCCACAACAAGAAGTTGACCTTCTTTCCACCTTCATTATATTTCTATGAAATCAACCTTAGATTTTATTAAAACTTTATGTGAAAGTGAATATAAAATCAACGAATAATAGCATGCACATTGCTATGAAATTATGGTGCGAAATTGATATGCAAAAACGTACAAGTCTAAAGAAATAAGACATACACACACACAAAATCATATTCAAACAGGCAATTAGAGCAAAGTTTTTGCTGACATGCTATTATTATAGATGGAGAAAGGGGAGCAATTTGGTCCTTATAATTTTAATGTTTAGTAACCGGTAATTAAAATTTCTAAATACATTATTAAAACATTTTTATATGTTTTTTAATTTAAAAATATTTATGACTCTTAATTCTCAATCTAAGGTATAAAAAATGAAAATTAATATTTCTATATACCTTAAAATTAAAAAAAATTATGTAGTTTTTAAAATTTTGAAGCTTCCATAAATTTTAAATCTCAATGTATTTGGTGAATGGTATATTTTCATATCCAGTCCCAAAATTTTCTCATTTATGGCCATTTGATCCCCAAACTAATCCACCTAATGATCTAGTCCCTGGTTTCAAACTTGTATTCACTCTAGGTCACACAATTCAGGGACTACTACGACATAAGCTAAATATTTAAGGATCAAAAAAGAAGTTTGGCCATCCTTGGGAAAAGGTAAAAAATACTTCGAGAATTCTAGTGTACACCAATGTGGATGTACACAAAATAGATGTCGTTAGTTAAGAGTGTGACTCTGTTAGTTGTGGGTTGAGTTTGGAAAATGTTAATTGGGTGGAGTTAAGATTTATTTAGATAATAATTTGGTAAGTTTTCAAATTTCTTTTTTTTTTTTTTTTATTTATGGCAATCAAGGTGTCAAAGGTTTAAAACTAACAACATAATTCCCAAAATAATTGATCGCCATAAATAACCCTCCGTAGCACATACTTACGATGGTATTAAGCTGTTTTTTCTTTGTATTTTTTTTATTAAATGATGTTTGTGTATTTTATATTTTTTTTATTAAACGATGTTTGTGTATATTTGCCTCATGTTTGTTACAGTGTTTAATATGTATTTTTGTATACAAATTATGTATGAAACTGTTGATTTATTGTTTTAGTTGGTTGTTTCTGTTGTTCGTACACATTTGCCTTATATGTGTTACGAATTTTAATATGTATTTTTCCATCTTAATTATGTATGTTGCTGTTATTGATTGTATTATTCATTTCTTGATCTGAAGCCATGTTTAGGTGGCATTGAAGATTCTTTCGTTGAAATGCATCGGTTTTGCACTTTTCCATAGGCATGCCATAAAGAATGGTTTCAAGGTTCATAGGAATAGAGTTCGGAAATGTAATAGTTCCACACAAATCAGTCACAATTAAATACAATCATAATACAGTTCTATACAAATCAGTCACAGTTAAATACAAAAATATAACATTTTCGTATATACATAATACAATTCATTACATATTAGTCACATATACATATGAATAGCCAACAATTTAACACGTAATGTCTTATAACAAAGTAATGCATAAATTTTATAGACTTCTCTTTTTTTACCCTGATTCCAACAAATTGGTGATACACATACAAATTGGGCATAGCCAGACAAAAGTCGGATATAAAAATTCTCCATACCCCCAAATCTACACACACAAATACACCCCTTCAACCTCACCTGTTTTTTCCCCCTTTGACCAATAACTGATCAAATTCCTATTTCACCTATTTCAATCCCTAAGTATGCCTTGGATGCCATTTTGATCCCCTAACTCCTTTGTTTGGTGATCAAGTCCCTGGCTTACAGGTACAACTACAACAGTGAACTGAACACAGCACTAGAACATCATATGGAATAGTTTGGGGACCAAAATGGCAGAAATAACATACCTAAGGATTGCAAGGGGAGTTTGACCATAAATTGAGGAAAAGCAAAAAAGGGGCTGTTGTTCATTAATAAATAATAACCCTAGGCTTTTTATGTATAGTAAGAATGTGAAATTGTTTATTCTTTACATAAACCAAAAAGCAAAAAGAGAACAAAATGGATTCTGAAAAACCTGAAAGGGCTTGTTTTTAAAATTAAAAAAAAAAAGATGTAAGAAAACAAAGAAGGAAATAAAAAACATGGAAAAAAATGATGCGGGTCCCACTTAATCCAGTTGAAGAAACACGTTTTTCGCAGTGTTGACTTTGGTCAAACATTCTGGTTAAGTAAGCGGCGCCATTCCTCAACGAACCAACTCGAACTTTGCTTTCAACACTTTCGATTCTTTTCACACCTTCGATTCTGTGTGCGGGTTTTTGCCATTTTTACTTTTTTTAAAAAATTCCTAGTGTACAAACATATTAACATTTCATATAAAATTGAATAAACAAATTCAATTGGACGACTTAAATTCAATTGGATCTCACATATAATTATTTATCCAGTTATCTTTTATCATATAAATTTTTAAACTTAGTACCAAAGGTTTGTCCTTTTTTCATTTTAAAAAAATGAAGCTTGTTTATAGTTGTTACATATTTAAATTGGGAAGGCACGGTAGTGCCTAAGCTACAAAAAAATTTATGCAAGAACTATATATACAAATTGATATGTTATAATGTCAGTGAATAATTTTGTATTTAAGTAAACTCTACCTATAGTTATACTTTAATCACAATCAATGACCACATTAGTTTGTAAGCTTCTCTCATGTAAAAAGTTTATGTCTACATATAATATATATTATAGGTTATTGAAGATACTGAAGATTAAGTTATTAAGGTCGATCGAGAGAGAGATATGTTACATGACAAGCGCACTTGTAAAAACGTCTCCAATGACTTTTAAACTTTTTGTCCTTAAACTGACTCAAACAACATGAGCTTATGAATAAATATGGCATAATCAGGAATATTAACTCAAGAGGCAAGGGAGGAATGAATTGTCAAACTATATCGCATACTTTATTATTCACCGTTTTTATATTCTTTCACTATATCAAGAGAGCAGAATTTAATATTGAGTCTCTAACTTCTAACAAAATAACTAAGGTAATATATGGTCCTTATGTTTTTTTTGAAAATTCCTAAGACATGGTAGTATCCCTAGGAGCGGTGTCATGTTTGCATGAGTGGGGGCAATTGGCACCATTGAATTTTGGAAAAAATATATAACTGGTGAATTATCTTTTATATATAAAATAATTGTTTTGCCCTCACAGAATTTTTTATGATACCTCCACTCATTCAAAAGTCAAAAGTGCATGAACTTAGTTTTGATGAGTGATCTAAATAGAAGTAAATAAAATCTTGTGATAAAACTAAATTCTACAAGAATTGTTAGTATAATTATAGAATTTAATACACAAGCCGTGTAAAAAGAGAATTACCAACTAAATACTAAAGCATTATTAAAAAGTAGAAATAATAATTAGAATAGGTGAATAAGATTCTTTTCTTTTCTCTGACACGACACTACAGCAGCCCGCAAAAGCTTGTCTCTTTTGTCTCCATTTTCTTACTCAAAAGTAGTAATATATTATTGCATGAATTTCTAAATTCTATCTTTATATAATTTATGCTTATCAATACTTGAATTAAAAATAAAAAAAACTTTGTTCATACATAAAACAAATATTGATACTAAAAATAATTTATTAAAACATTAAAAATTATGTATTTAGTAATACAGGTAATGATTATTATGCAATATTTTCAAACTATGAAACCTCATAGTTGATGATTGTAAATATAAAATTATTTTTATTAATTATATTTTTCATTGCCCTCACTGACATAGTTTTCTGACTCCACTTCTAGGTATCTCGGCTCTTACAATGGTTCGACACTACTTATGAGGTTTTAGTTGTTGCTTGCGGCAAATCAAGTTCAAAATAAACTAGCATGTTATACAATGCCGAGTGGAATTTATATCATGATTAATGTCCAAGAGTACCGAATATTATTCAAATGAGGCAAAATATAATTTTGTAAGTATTAGTACCTTTTGTCCCAATTTTTTTGCATTATTTTAATTTTTTGACTTAAATTTCTTTATGAAAATATTTTTTATTTAAAAAAATACATTTAAAAACTATAAGTTAGAAAAAGTAAAATGGTGCAAAAAAAAAAATTGAGATGGAAAGAGTTTACTTTATGATAAACATGATATCACATAAAAAAATCAAATAATCTAACAAATCCATTAATTTTATACCCGGTTAGCTATAGTCAAAATTCACATGCAAAGTTCAGAAAGTTTATAATCTTTAGATGTTGTATAGCTGCCAAAAATCATTTTTATGTGTCATTCAAAAGAAAAAAAAATCACTTTTATGTGCAAGGGTGGACATAGAAATTTTTGTTAGCGGGGGCTGATGTTGTTGATTTTCCAACTCTAATTGTAAGTGCACGGTGAATGTTGAAGTTGGGTAAGAAAGAGTATCATTTCCACGAGGCTTGATAAGAAAGAGTATCATTTCCACGAGACTTGATTTGTATTGGTTATTAAGTACCAATACTCTAAGTTAACTTTAGCTAAACAATCAAAGTTGAATGAAATGTAAGCAAATCAATCAAGTAATTTAACCTAGCTAAGTAGAATTCTATTAACCTAGAATGCAAGAATGTAATGTAAATTTGTGATTTTTAACAAATTATGAAAACATACTTCCTATGGTTTCACTACTTGGATTTGGTTAGTTAATGAATTTAAGCTAGTGGTTTGGTTTTCATTATTTATTGGTAAAGTTAATTAGTTGAATCCTTACTTTCCCAAGTGAAAGGATTGACTTTCTCTATTCTAAGCTTAGTATGGATTCCCATCCAATTACAAGATTAGATAGAGGCATTAATGCTCAATTTACCTTCACCTAATGACTTAGACTAGTTTCCCAATAAGCCCATTGTCATTAACTCATTCTCCTAGGTCCAATTACAATTAATCTTTTCCAAGAGTTTAAGAGTAATCTAAAGTGCAACTAATTATGGCCATCAATTAGCTAACACACGATAAGCACAAGATAAGGAAGAAATAAGCAATAAAAAGAAAACCAACATCATATAGACATAGCATCAATTAACTTAACC
This sequence comes from Aquilaria sinensis, assembly GCA_005392925.1. Classification (NCBI taxonomy): domain Eukaryota; kingdom Viridiplantae; phylum Streptophyta; class Magnoliopsida; order Malvales; family Thymelaeaceae; genus Aquilaria; species Aquilaria sinensis. The sequence continues at coordinate 136,996 of SMDT01001915.1, forward strand.
AAACCAAGTAGCTACAACCATATAAAGTGTCAAGACTACTACTTCATACTCAAACTAAACATAAACATGGAAATACACATCATAACATTCTTGAGAAACTATAAGAAAGATAAACGAATAAACCCAAGATGACTAGAAGAGCTTGACTCCAAGGTCTTCAAGTAAGTCCCCTTGAGCACTCTAAGCAATCTCCAAGCGAGATCCAATGGTGACCAAGAAAAGCTAAAAAACTAATTATGGTGGCTAAGAAAAACCTAGGTCTAAAATGTGAAAATGAAGATAAAGTATCAATTCCCTAACCAGGTCCTAGGTTTTTCTACTATTAAAGATGTCATTTTCACCTCACCTACCAATTTGGATAGAAACTCTTAACCAATAGCAAGCTTAGATTCAAAATTGAGGCGGGGGACTATTTTTCCTAGGTACAAGGGCGCTTGGTCCACAGGAGGGGGCTTTCGGGTATCTAGGCCTTAAGAGGGGGCTTTCTGGCACCTAGGCCTCCAAGCTCGAGAGTGCCGAGCACCTAAGCCTCAGGAGGGTGCTATCTAGTGCCTAGGCCTCCAGGCTCGAGGGTGCCTGAGGCCTAGGCCTCTACTGGCGCCTAGGCCTCAGGAGATGATTTTTCAAGCGTGACTACTTTAAACCGTGGTGCCTAGACTCTACAATTATAAATCCACTTTGACTTTCACATGCCCATTTTCCATTTCGTTTGTCCCGGTGTCATTCTAATGCTATGATTTGCTTCTCCAACATACAAAATGAAAGAGCAAAGCAAGAATTGGCTGAAAATATTGGGTGGTGAGGTGGAAAATTGTGGTCAAAATTGACAAAAAGTCAACATGTTTGACCGCAAAATTAACATCTATCAACTGACTATTAGTACCTTAAAATATTTTAACATAATAAAAAATTTAAAATATAGACATAATTTATTTAAATTGTGCTCATCATTCCTACATGGAACTAAATTTATCTATAATTACATTGGTATCAATTATTAGAACGAGGTCATTCTCTATATACTTTAAAAAAGAATCCCTAAAAAATTGGTATCTATCTTGTTCCAAAGTCGAGTCTTTACAATGTTTATAGTGAAAAAAACTCAGTTTGTTTTACTTAGTCAAAAAAGCTAAGAATTTCAAGATCAGTTAAAAAAATCTTAAACAAAAGTTAAATTGATACAAATTCTATGGGTGTTCTCGATGGAGTTAAAAAATTTATAAGTTCGCTTTAAGTTGAAGTTTTTCATTGAATATTAAAATTGTAACTGTGCTACTGCTCAAATTGGTTTAAGTGACCAACTTCTGACTTCTATGAAAATGGAAAAAGTTGTCAAGGTTATAGACTTTGTGATTCATGAGATGAAAAATGAACCTAAATTCAATTTTTATGAATTGTTTATTCTAAATAGTATTTAATATACTACCTACATCTCAAGTTCTTTACACCATTTCAGTTTGTATTTAAGTTTGGCTTAAATTTATTTACATTAATAGTTGCTGATTTTTTTTTCAAAAAATTATATTAAAAACTATAAGTCTGGTGGTTTCTAAAAATAAATTTTTTAGAAATTTTTATTGAACATTAATATAAAAATTTAAGTCAAACTTAAGTCACAAAACTAATAGCTAATTCATTTTAATTTAAGTCAACTTAATTTAAAATAATTTATTTTTATTTTTACATCTTTCCTCCCAAAGTCAATTTTGTTTAAAAGCCAATATTATGCAGATATAATATTCTATTTGAGAGTAAATTTTCTTGATGTTACTAAATTTTTATGATGTTTTATTTTAAGGCATTAAAAAGAAAAAAATTATAAAATTTAATAAGATTATAAAAAAATTATGTTTTCTATGGATTATTATACCTAAAAAATAAATAAATAAAAGCTATTTTGGATCAAAAAGTTTTGGTTGACAATATGCACTTTACATGAGAGAGAGAGATGTAGAAACAGAATCAAATATACAAAATGACTTAAAATAACTCACAGACAATATTATATTACAATTTTTTAAAGGTCAAGACTGCTATTATATATGTTAGTTCCGCCCTTGTTAATGTGCCATAATACAATTTTTCAAAGCTACCAATTTGTAACACATGTCGGCCGTCTCAACATGCAGATGGTTTGCAATTGCAGGCAGCAGGACAAAACGCGGTGGGACCCCCCCACCGTCGTCCGCAGTTCCCGCCAAAACCTTGTAGTTCACACAATCTGCACCTTGAATATGTTTCGCACAAAAATAGCAAGTTAGTCACTCAGATCTTGATTAAAGTAATTATTAGCCACCAAAGTTTGAATTGATTCCGACTAAGCAATCAACAATATTTTTTTTAAAAAAAGAAACCTGTTAAATTTTTAAGTAATTTTATATTACCATCACACTTCCACTTAAATTTTTTGGCATGGCTGCTTACATTCGACTATTGTATTTTTTTTTTGGCCAAGCAACTACTGTATTAACTTTCCTTTCTAAAGTAATAATAATAATAATAATAATTAGTACTTAAGTCAGCTCAATGCAAAATTCTGTGGTTCAAAGAGAGAGATACAAACAAGCTGAGTTGGCGAATAAAAGAGTACTGGTAACTGAGTTGAAAATTAATATAAAGTAGCGTAACTGTTACTGCATTTTACCCGTTGACTGGTACTAATATAAATCTAGCGCATTTGACCAGGTTCACCAACTTGCCGACTCTTTACGTCTAGAGGCGCGCAATTAGATACACAATTTTCAGACTACTGGCGGCGCTTGCTTAGCTACTTGCGCAATTTTATCTCCACCGTCAACGGAATAGTACTCCTATAACATGACTCTTTTATATAGATATACTTCTATCGTTTCTTTGTTCTAACCCTTTGTATTTTTGGGAGAGTGAGCAATATTTTGTTTGTTTTTTATGTGTGCAATCGTAAAGGTGGCGAACAAACGAGGAAATGGTGACTGTGGCCGGGAAGAGAGGGAGGCTGACCAGTGGCTGAATATGCAGCTGAATAGGGAGAGGGAGATGGCCGCGATGGTTTCTGCTCTTACGCGCGTGGTGGCCGGAGATGTGCCGCCGGAAGGTGACTCTGTGGACGGAAGTCGTAATTTGGAGGTGTTCGGAGCGAGCGAGGGTAGCATGGGTTCGCCGGATTCGTGGGGATCGATGGGAGGGCAGAAGAGAGGCAGAGAAGAGGACACTGGAGGTGGTGATGGCGGAGATTTAGTCGGTGATCATCAGAGCATTAGTCGGTTTTGTAGACAGCTTGGTAACGCTCTTCATGGTGGGGATCAATCAACTTCGGGCGTAGGAGGTAGGTAGCTAGTCCTACGACATGCTAGAATCTGACACTACTCTTCTTCGAATAGAGTACTTTGTTGCTACATTTAAGAGTTACATACTTAGAGCAATTATGCTCCATCAAAAGTTTCAGCTCCTTCTCTTTCTTGTGCCTTATAATTAAGCCTCAAAGGTTTTTCTTTTCCCATTTTTTTCTACAGTGACAGGGGCTCCCAATATTTCAAGCAATCCGATTCAATCAACTTCAATCTACGAATACAACACCAGCGGCTTACGAAGAGAAGAGCCGATGCAGAGAAAGTACAGAGGAGTGAGGCAGAGGCCATGGGGCAAGTGGGCGGCAGAGATACGAGATCCATTCAAGGCCGCTCGGGTGTGGCTCGGCACCTTCGACACCGCGGAGGCAGCCGCCCATGCCTACGACGAAGCCGCCCTCCGCTTTCGCGGCAGCAAGGCCAAGCTCAATTTTCCCGAGAACGTCAAGCTGCGCTCACCGATCGGAGGTCAGAAGCCGACGACGCAGATACAGATTTCGGACTCCGGCGACACCCTTTTGTCGATACCGACGACAACCGAGCCGATCGTTCACGCTCAACCCCTCGGTCAGAGGCCGCAGGCTACGAGCTTGTACCAACAGATGATTCAGAGGCATTCTTCTCCTGTGTCGTTATCCGTAGATTCGTTGTCGCCGTCGGCGTCAGCTTCTCTTCCTCGAGTTTTACCGGGTCAGGCGTTGCATCAGCTCAACTTGACTTCGGAAGGGGCCGACGGCGAAGACATGCATGGGTTTTCAGAATCGAGTCCTTTCAACAGTCCAACTTCTAGATGACTTTTCTTTTTTTTTTTTGTTTTTCCTCTTTTAGAGTTGTTCTTTATTATTGTTTTGGTGTTTGACGCCATATACGATTTTGTTATGTGATTCCTTAGCTTAGGACGTTGTTCTTTCTCGCTAGCTAGAGTTGTATACAACTAAATGATTAGAATGCGAGCATTAGTATTAGAATTCGTCATAACATATATATCGATCTTTCACCCAGTTTTTCTCATACTAATATTAAGTTTTTTTTTAAAAAAGTAATATTCCATTTGTTCTATATTACTATGTATATTTCTTATTTAATTATTTTATATCCATCTCATATTTGTGCGTAATAACTTGTGTAAATTTCTTAAATGTTTATTACTTTCTCCGTCAGTCCGTCTCATATTTTTAACACAATTTATGTTTTTTGTCTTAGTTTGACTTGAATTTATTTATATTAATATTTACTAAAATTTTTTTAAAACTTTATATTTAGAAACTATTAAATTTATAATTTTCAAATATATATATATATATGTTAAAAATATTAATAAATATTAATATAAATAAACATAAGCTAAACTAAAATGAAAAAACTTAAATAGTGCAAAGAAATTGGACAGAGGTAGTGTACTTTCGGCATCAAACGGTGACCACAAAAGGACTAATAAAATACACGAAACACTTAAGCAAAATATCTTAAAATGATTCTCAGCCAATTAGGATTTCCTCTAATTTTCTCTTTGGTACGTATAATCCGAAAATCTACAATTTATTTTAGAGATTAGAAGCATCAGCTACAGATGAAGCCACGAGAAAAGTTTGTAGTACTATCAGATATAAGGTCGGGCCTAAAGCCCTAGAGAGAAAGCCCAAATCTAGAAAATTCGTCACCCAGCAAATCGGCCGTCCAAATTTGCCCGAAAAGAACCTAAACCCTAATCTCGCACCTCTATTTAAGGCCCTCTCTTCGTGTTGCTCGTACTCACATCGCAGCCATTCTTCTTCTTCAATCGGATTAACTTGGGTCTGGTTGTTTTTGTATTGCATCTACTCTACGAAGCTGTCTTGGTTATTATTGGTTGGTAATTGAGTTAATTTGTGATTGGGGGTCGGTGATGAGAAAAGATAAGGCTTGTTTCTCAAAAACATTCGCAGTGGCCGCCTGAGAGCTTTCGCCTCCGCCGGGCTTGAGAGCTTCTGCTGTTCCCATCCTTCCTTGGATGTCTGAGACTCCTGCTTTTACTTTCTTAATTGGGTCGATCAAGAAAATCTTTTCTACTATGTTTTTCCTCAAAATTTTCTGATGTGGGTTTTCAAAAAAATGAGATTTTGGAATGCCGGCGGATGGATAAATGAAATCTATTAAGGTCGATGATGAGAAAGGGAAAGGCTTGTTTCTCAAAAACATTCGTAGTGGCCGCCTGAGAGCTGTCGCCTTCGCCGGGCTTGAGAGCTTCTGCTGCTTCATCTCCTTCCTTTGATGTCTGAGATCTGTCTGCTCTGTGCCATATCGTTTTTTTTTTGTTGAAATAATCCGCCATATACTTGTTTTACAAGCAACGCAAGATTAAATTCCACCATCTATATAAAAAGGAAAAAAAAAAGAAAATCGTATGTCACTTAAATATGAATTGTTAATCGATATTCTAGCATAGAACAAGATCCTTATTCCAGTTTGTTAATCACTAGGTAACTTGGCAGAACTTTTGCTTTAAAAATAGAAGTTTTGTGCTCCCAACTTCTTAAGACGCTCCTATTGCTCATACCCTAATTAGGCCCGCAACATCCTATGAAATTTAACAAAAACAATAAGGTGTTGGATCATAGGCCTGGCTGAAAAGCTCTTGTTGGTATGGTGAGGATGCTTGGGGAAGGAACAGGAAGTTTAATTATTTCAATTATGTAGTTCAACATTCTTTCAAATGGAGAAGGAAAAACTACATTGATAGTTGAATAAAATATGTGAGTGGTCCTAAAGGATCATTAAATATCAGTTCAAACCTAATTTTCATATCAAATTGATCCAGATTTATTGAAAATGATTCAAGTTAGTTCTTGGTGCTGGTTGTGCTTTACAATTAGTAAATGAGTTCAGGTAGGGTGTGGTTTAGTGTATGGTAGATTAGGTGTGATATTTTCTTGCACCTTCTCTTGCAATAATTTGAAGTATTAAGGAAAAAAACAAAAGAAGTTTTAGTTTCTGGTGAATGAAACAGTCAAAACGGATGGGAAAAAAATATGGCCCAACCCATTTTAGAACCCATAAAATTTGTGAGCCCAGTCCCGTGAGCCCAGAGACCCCTTAGCTTTTTATATTCTTGTTAAATTTTTTTGTTTTAACAAAAATGACAGAACAAATATATATAAAGCTAATAAACTGGTTAAATGGACAGATTGTGACATAATTTTATTTATATATTTCTAAATATTAAAATTCATATGCAGCTGATATTCAAAATTAATGAATGACTACATTACTTTGACTTAGTTAAACAATTTCATAAATGTAAAGTTATCACCTAATTTGGCTAGTAAAGACATTTAGTACCAAAACCAAGATGTTGGCATCAATCCTAACTTCACAAGGATGGAAAAGGGTCGGCATAATGTTATTTCATATGTCCCAACTTAGACTAACTGGATTTTGAAAGAATTTATCTATACTGATTATGAAAATGAAGTCAAATAAATTTTCAAGTACTTATTTTCTATTCCAAATATTTAAAATTTTTTCAAATATTTTTTATGAAATTGTTTCACTAAACCGAAGTAATTCAACCACTGATTGAAAGTGCATGTATCAAATTATAGATTATTTTCATATTTTAAAGACAATATAATGCACTTTTGTTGCAACCTGTCCATTGAACAGCAACAACATGTATGCTAACTTCATATTTATCGAATTTGGTATATCATTTCGGCTAAAATAAAAATAATTAACTCATGAATAATGGCAAAACCAAGATTTTTTGCTTGGGATAAGGGCAGGTGGTGACTGGTGAGGAGGGAAGACCGACCACAAATAGCGCACTCAAGCTATAAAGTAGAGGACATAAGCGGTTGCGGTCGAGGAGTGTTTGGGGATTTGGGGGTTTTGCGAGAGATTGAGGTGAAGGGGTTAAGAGATAGGAAGAGACAATGACATTTAGAGAGGGAAGTGGTGAGACCAAAAAAGCTTGTTCTGCTTAGGAGAGAGCTACATTTCAGTTGCTTAGGGGATAATTATGTATGCAGTCATTAAATTTTCATCAGTATGTCACACTGCTCTTATCTTTATATTCTTCTAACATATTTAGGGACAAAATTTCATACATAATCCCTAAATCCTTATAAAATAACCAAATAAGCCCTCCTATTCTACATATTTTAAAATTTTATTGGAGAAAGTCGCATCCCTCATCCATAGTAGTTCCACCACTGCACATGAGATATATAGGGTTGCGTGTTTGAGTTCATAAGGTCTACTGTTAAATTTAGATTTGGTGATACCTTTCCATCCATTTTAGTGGTTTCCATCTATTGGAGGACCAATTTAAATGGTTGCACATGAATTTGAATAGAAATTTAGATTTGAGACTCATTTGAAATGAACTCCCATAAGTTTAGGACCACCATGAGGTTTATCCACTCATTTGAAATGAATTCCCATAAGTTTAGGACAACCATGAGGTTTATCCACGCCGTTTATCTATTGATAATTGCTAATACCAAGTTTGTCAAAATTGTGATCCGAATCATAGAATTGCTCGATTCTACGATCTGAATCCTATAAAATGTGTCAAATTGTAGTAGAATCGCTATCAGTATAAGGTTGCACAGGATCGCTTGTAAGATCGTAGGATCAATAGGATTGTTCGATCTCACTAATCCTAATTGTTTTTAATTTATGGTGGATTTAGGATTTTTTTTTCCAAATTATAAAATTTAAACAATATGCAATTAGGCTTATCAAGTTGTCTACGTTTGTTGAATTCAATTTCTCAAATAAAGGAAAAATTAAAGCACTAGAACAGGAACAAATTGAACATAGAGATGAATCAAATTTGAATAAGTGAATTTCATCAATATTTGTGTTGTATTTAACCATTTATCATTGTTATGATATTTAAACTTTATTTAGGTTTTCAATATAATTAGTCTTTTACATTAATTATATTATTTAAACAAGAAATTTTAAGTTTTTGTAGGATCTTATGATCTGCGATTCAATCTTACGATTTTGATCTTGTACGGGAAAAAAAAAAAATCTATAATAGTATCCCGACCTTAATAACGTTTGCCTAAAAGAATCAGATGTAATAAATTACTACTTCACCCCAAAAAAAGGGTCCAGAGTCTATTTAGGAATAGAAAGACAAATTTAGATTAGTAGAAACTTTGATAAAAGCAACAACGAATTCACTTTCATCCTTAGCTGTAGATAACGTGCTTGTATAGCTATACAAACATTGCAAATATGCCAATTACCATAGACGAACTAGGTTGATTTATATATGCCAAAATGAACAATGGCACTTGTGCTGTGATTCAACTCTGTTTGTGTGTGTAGAATGTTTAGCAATACAAAATATAACAAACATGACATATTGCAAGTTTCAGCTACCATAGAAGGCCTCTCCATTCGTATGTACATTTTAAGGAAAAATGTATCTCATCATTGCAAATATGACCAATGTGTGTAGGGCTGTAAACAAACCAAACGAACACGAACAAGCCCTATTCGTGTTCGTTCATTTAGCATTTAACGAACACGAACACGAATACGAACAATAAACGAACACATTTTCCTTGTTTGTGTTCGTTCGTTTAGTTTTAGTATATGTTCGTGTTCGTTTGTTTATACGAGCTTATACGAACACAAACGAACCATAAACAAACAAATACGTTCGTGAACATAAACAGATCATAAACGAACGAACACGGTCGTGAATATGAATGAACTGTTCGCGAACAACATAAACGAACAAAAATAAAAACAATCAGTCTAAAGCATTCATGAACTACTTAAACGAAGGTAAATGATCACAGTCACTAATTTGGGTGCTAATCTAGTGTGTAGGGTGTACGTAGGGTAGGTAATAATAAACATATATGATAATAGGTTATAATAAATATATAATATACGATATATAAAATATATATAACAATAAATCTATAACTAGTACATAGATAAACAAACAAACGAACATAAACGAACACTAATCGAACAGTTCACGAACCTAAATGAACGAACAAGACTTTGTTCGTGTTCGTTCATTTAACTAAACGAACATAAAAATCTGTTCGTGTTCGTTCGTTTAACTAAATAAACGAACATAAACGAACTCCCGCCGAACTGTTCATGAACGGTTTACGGAACGTTCTGTTCATTTACACCCCTAAATGTGTGCCTACTACCATGATGATTACACAAAATCCAGAGAAGAAATTTAAGTTATTGTAGCCTGTATTCCATTAAAAACAATATAGTAACCAGCAATAACCTGGACTTCAGTGCATTTATACATTGGATGTTTTAAATCCAACCCTTACAATACAGCAACGAATTTCTTTCCCTTGCCATCTGGCAGAAAGTGAAGAACGCATGGGCAATTTGCTTAAAACTGTAACTACATCTGCACTTATCCTCTTCTCCTCAACCGGCTGATCGCTCTCAACCCTATCCTGAAATCTCCACAGTGAACACAAGAAGTGATTATTGTATCCCAAGTTACAATATCACAAGTTTACATCGCCTAAAATAAATTCTGGTACATTTTCCAATTTCCCACACTTAACATACATGTCAACCAAAGCATTATTGACAATCAAATCAGGGTCCAAACCCAGTTTAACTAAATTGCATGAAGTTCTTTCCCCTTGGACCAATTCATCTAACTCAATTGTTGCCGAGAGACCATCACATAAGTCACAAGAATACCTCCAAAGTTATTTTCATTACCCTGAAAAGTTTCCGTGCTTCATAATAATCACTATTTTGGACATAAAAAGCATACCAATAGTGGCACAAAAAACACCCAAGCACAAGAAGAAATGAACAGCTTCAAAACTATGCATAATGAGCAATAAATTCTTCACGTGGAGATACATACCACGTTTTCAGTTGACAGGAACCAATGTAGCGAAAATTTGTTCTTCATTTCCAACTGATTTCAACTTATCTGTCCTGAAGTGGAAACTGAAATTTGACGCAACCATACAGATGCAAAAGCTTTTAATAGCAATGAAACATATTTTCAGAGCACAACTATTTGAATAAACATATTTAAAAAAAAAAAAGGATTACAGAACATAACCATTTAAGAACAGTTCCTCGACCATTAGAATGCTCTCCCAACTTCTCAGACCATAGAAAAGTCGATTAGTGCAACTTAAATGTTGCCATGGCACAAACATAAACGCTAACAAAGAGAAATCTATAGCCATTCCCTGATTGGTGTCAGAAACAACATTGTGCTTGCTTTCTTGATCGTCTAAGATGCAAAAATCTCCATCAAGTTTGTAGAAATAAAAACCAAAAATTTCTAACCTAAACAATACCATACCTAATTGCATAAATCATCTCCCCCGCTTCCACTCTTTGTAAATCGTCTAGCTTTTTCTCCCTTCTCCTGAGCCGTTGACTTCTTGAAGGTTGGATCTGTGAAATGGAAATCGACCCCACTCCCCTTAGATCCCACTTTGATTCAAAACCTTCCCTCTCCTCATATTTGTCTTGGTCACATCACCCAACAGCTCCGTCATCCATCGCAACCCTGGCCTAACCCCTGCATCTTTAACCCATCATCCATGATTCCCTTCCACATAATTGAACTATCAAAATAGCAGAGTTTATCAATAGAATCTATGAACAACCAAGAAAAGCTTTCACTATGGACATGCATCAATTCAAAGTGAAAGAAGAATAAACTTTATTCTTAGGCCATTTTCTTCCAAGGCTAGCTTAGCAGAATTTCTATTATAGTTTCCTCCAAGGGAAAACAGAAGGACCATAATGATGTTGCCAAAGTTTAATAGAAAAGCTCCCAAACCCATGCTTTTCTTTTTAAAGAATGCTAGAAAAGACATTACACTCTACCCTCCTTCAAATTTATTTCCAAAAGTAACACAAACAACTGTTAACCAACATAGGGCTTTCACTAATGAACTGGCATCATCTCAAAATGATTAAAGTATAAACTGCATTCTTAGGATATTTTCTTCCAAGGCCAACTTAAATTGTTATTACAGTTTCCTCTAGAGGAACAAAAAAGGACCATAATGATGTTACCAAAGTTTGACGGAAAAGCTCTCAAACCCATATCTTTCTTTAAATAGAATTCTAGAAATGATGTTACACTCTAACTCATAAATAAAATTTGTAAAAGCAATTTAGTTTATCATGGAATTCTAGAGAAACTGTCTGAAAAACAAAATCAAAATCATTAACTAATAAAAAAAATACTCCTAGCAAACTATGAAATAAACCATTCAAGTAATGCCTAAGCCAAAATCCCAATTTACATTCAAGGAAAACTGCTCACTATGCAGCCAGACTAACAAGAAAAGAGGATAGGGGTAAGAACTCACTGTGTGGTTTCACGGGTAAGGAGTTTAAGTGACTTAGTATAAACTTTAACAGGGAAAGATTTCACAACTTCATGAGGTGCAGGATTAGACCCAATAGAAGATACAGAAGGCTGGGAAGATAAAACCCACAGATTGCTGGTGAATTTCATCTAGAACCTAGTCAAAATACAGAAAACGGTTCAAGTCAAATACATGCAACCAAAATCTAAAACAAAGATGTTGTAAAGTACTCTAACATCTATGTAGTTGTCTTCTAGATTTACATAATTCCACTATAAAGTTTGCACATGTTCTACTTGTACACTTCAATTTCAATCATTAGTCTCAGACTTCAATTTTGTGTGTGTGTGTTTTTTTTTTAATAAACACTTACAGTAAAATTTGCACGACAAACACTGTTAAAAAAATTTGAAAACTTTAGTGCGAAAGCCTTTTAGCTTTTTCCTTTGTTTTTTTCAATCACCCATCAAATGATCAAACCTCCCTACAGTGTAAACATTCTTATGCTTAATTTTGTCGCAAAAACCTGGCAAGATAGATAAAGAAACAAAAAATCAAGCCACACCATGTGCAAACAATGCATGCCATGCGATCCAGCACATTGCTATGGCTCTCAATCTCATCAATCTTCATGTATGTCACTTGACAGGTGTGAAATGACATGCTTTAGTATTTATTAACAACATACCCATACTCACAATGTCAGATTGTCTCCTTAAATAGTGTAAGATAAACAAAACTTTAAAAATGAAAAAAAAAAAGCCACTATGACAGATGTTCTATATAACTCAATCAGATGGAAGTTCAATTCACCTCCAACTTGAATCCATTGCAACTACAGACAATCAAATAAACCAGAATGGAATCAATCATAATTGGTCAGCTACAATTCCTAGTAGTAAAAAAAAGAAAAACTAAACTGAATCAATCTGTATTACAGAAGCCACTAGGTCATTTAAGTCTAGTATTCCAGGTTAGACGTACACTCTTCAGTAGACTTACTCTATCTTGCAATCCATCCATAGGTTGTTCATAACAAGATGTTACCTTTATACTACCCTCCTCAATGCCTTCAAAGAGGGAAATTTTATTGTTCCGTAAGTCCCTGCAGTCAAAAGAATTCTAAGGGGCTTTGAAATAGCCGAAAATATAATAGGAGAGAAAAGCTTCAGTTGTTCAAAAGAACCAAGCCATTGATATAGTATAACTAAGACGTTGTTGATTGGAGGAACCTATGAGCTGTTGTGACAAAGCATACCACCAATAGTGAGAGCCTCTCAAAGAATGAGAAGCACCAAATTGTCCAGGGTCAACCGCGCAACGATAAGGAACACCGAGGAACGACAAATAGTAGGCTAAAGACGATGAAAAACAGCCCAATTAGGGAGAGAGGATGCCACGGAGGGCCAAAATAGCCAGCTAGGCCTAGTTAGGGGCCCAGACACAACCGGAGGAAGAAAAACGACAGAGATAGGAGAGCAGGGGTTAGGCGAGGATTGGGTAAGAGGAGAAGAAAAGAAGGGAACAGGAAGGAGCTCGCGGAGCACACCTGATCTTTTTCAGAAAATGACTATGGGAGCTGACCTGACCGTGCTAAAAATGAAATAACATCATTTACGACTAAAAATTTTGTGTCAGGCAGATTTCAAGCTATGAAGACCATTTGTTTCCTTTATGTTTCTTCAAATTTGAATTTTATCCCCGTTTTGTACGTAACAAAGTAGAAAATTTTGCTGTAGGGATAATTTTGTAATACTAATATAAAAAAATGTAAAATTTTTGCCCAAAGTTAAAAAATCGGCCATGTGTCATATTTCTATCACATATATTAAGTAAAAAATCTCTTTACTTCTTAAATGCATCCTCTTATATATATATATATATATATAGTGAAAATACATTGAAAATAAATAATTTATAGGCCATGTAACTAGGAATAACTGAATTTGATCACAAAATTCAACTAGGAGCATTTTTTAGTGGAGCTTTAATGGTATGACCCCATATTGTAGAAGATATTTTTTTTAATAAGTTTAGCATTAAAACAAAAATTAACAATAAATAATTAAAAATTACCACCCATGAAGTTATGTCAATCAATTAAAATTTCAATTTATTTTACTTTTGAGCTGGCCCTCTTTATTTTATTTTTGCATCATTAAAATGATTAGTTATAAAAACATAATATTGTACATGCTTCAAAATGATAAACATTTTATTCATTAAAAAATAATTCAGTGAAAATTACTTTATTGTTCAAATTACTTTATTAAAAAATAGAGCTTCTGAAATAAATAAGTCATGCTATAAATCTCAAAATCAATAATAAAAATATATAGCTAAAACACAAAACTATATTTAATTTATATTAATGAATTAATGGTTTAATCATCAACTTAATAAAGGTAAAAAGAGAATAAAAGAAAAAAAATATGGCCAAAGCCAAATCAACTTAAACTATAACCAAAAGTAGGTAAATCATAATGATTAAAATTTTATTTTAAAAAACAATAATACAGAAAAATAACAAAAAAAAATTGGTGACCAATACTGGATATGGAAAAACTTGAGGTATCAACAGTTTAACAATTGACTTAATAACAAAATAAAAAGGAAATAGTTTAACTAAAAAATAAACAAATCATGTATGACCGATGTTTTACTTCAAAAGATAGTACAAAAAAAAAGTTTGAGAACCAAGAGAGCAAATAGAAAAATTCTAGTTAAATAGTTACTAATTTTGGGGACCAAAACATCACAAGGGTTGATATTCAGAGACTGAAAATCACATTTTAGCCAAAAAGAAACATGATAAAGACTGAAAAAGGAAAAACAATAATACATGCCCTCAGAACCACGATCGCCTTTCGGAAAGCAGATTGACATTCAAAAGAGCCGATTTCATCAAGGAAAAACAATAGCAGAATTGCTCATGAACAGTGATTTGCACTATTTATGAATAGTGCTCATTTCATGCCTTTCAGTATATAGGTATAAAGGATGGGTCCACCTGAATAGAAAGAAGTTACGTCATTTTGCAAACAAATAAATAGGGTCCGTCCCTAGTTGCTTGGTGGGGCGGCAAAGTAGACACAATGGGAATGTGAGGTTGGGGGTTTAACTTTCACCTCACCTATTTTTCCCATATAATGTCATTTATACTTGTTCGGTAGCTCTTTTGGGGTTCAACTTAAGTTCTTTTTACTGGGATTTTCTAAGAAACTTTTTCTAGTTTTTGTTGATTTTTTCATAAATACAGGTTAGAGATCTTTTGGGCTAAGCTTGGGGATATTGTTGTCGATAATGGGCCTACTAATTCCACTATTATTGATGGCATCAATGAGGGAAAAAACGCAAGAGGTTTTTTGAGATGGAAGAAAGTGGGAGGTTCATGTAAGAGGGCAGATGATTGAGTGGTGAAATCAGGTTCTACATATTCGGTGCGTGAACGCCATAGTACTTGGGTCGTAAGGCTCCTCTGGTTTGATTCAGCACCATCGTGCCCAACAATGCCAAGGAATGTTGGCTTTTGAGGAGGGGGGGAGGCAGCAACAGGTCAAAGTGGTTGATTCTGGATTTCCCGTTTTGATTCTAGTGGAATTTGTTGATGAAATGATGTAAGGTTATAAAGAAGTGTCAAATTTAAAGACTTGAAGGTGCTTTGAGTAGAAGAAAGAAAATCTAGTCATCAAAGCTGGCATTTTTTTTAATTCTTTTAATTTTAACTATAAAATTGATGGAAGAATTAGGATTGAGACAAAAATAGTAAGGTTAGGGATTTAAGAGGACAAATTAAAGTTAAGGACTATTTTAGGACAATGCAAAAAGGTTATAGACTATAAATGAATTTTACCCAAATAAAAATTCTCATGGTCTTGTTCTGCCTTTTATGTAATGAATACAATAGAATTAAAGTGTGATGCACCTACATTAGTAATCAATTATAAACCTTCAAATAAAGTACTTGAATGGATCAAGTATTCGAATGAAAATAAAAGAGATTTATTGAAAAAACTTTATAGTGCTAATATATTTTCACATTTTGATATAAAATCATAAATCAGGTATATTCAAATCAATGAAAAAGATAGACATAAAACTATATTTAATATTCCTTTTGGGCATTATGAATGGAAATAATGCCTTTTGGTCTAAAATATGCTCCATCAAAATTTTTAGAAGATTATGAATGGAATTTTAGAACCAATATATTCAACACTTTTCAAGATTCAATAAAATAACATTTTAATCATTTGCAAAAATTTTACAATTAGATCTAGAAAATAGTTGATGAATTAAAAGAAAAATTAATGGGTTAACAAAGTTTTTTTTTTTCTAGATCAGATTCAAACCGTTCAATTTCTGTAGAATACATAGGTACTCTTTAAACATTATCGAGGTTAATATTGCTTAAATTGAGAATCATTTGCATAGTTGGTCAACTCCTAAACAAGATGTTAGCACTGAACGTTTGATTTCAAATTTGACAACTTTATTAAACAAATCAGATACCTCAAGGTTTTTATAACATTCAAAATGATAATTCTACGTCATCTTCAAATTTGTCTCCTGCTAGGTCTTAAATGGAACTTTTTTCTGAGCTTAATATGATTTGTATACACACACTTAGGGTCAATTAGAAATCTGATTAAAAATTTTGGGGCTGATCTGCCCAAGTTATAAAACTTGAAAGGTCAATCAAAGTATTTGACCTTATCCCTTTAATAGATGGATTAACGGGAGATGGCGTTTGAAGGCGTTAATTGTATATTTCTAGAATATGGGGAGACAAATATAAACAATGCAAAATCTCAGGGTAATAAATGTAGTTATGAGAACCTTTGGGAAGTGCGAACTCGAAGTAAAAAAGGACACAAAGTCCTAAAATCCGTTGGAAACCAGTTCTGTTCCGTGGTTAGATTATGTATGTAAAATTCATCATTCCGTAGCGTTTTAATGCAAACTAGGCATCTTGTCAAAAGCGCAGAATAAAAAGATGTGGCTAGAAGCAATGGCTGCAGAGGCTGAGGGGTGCTGGGCCTCTCTTCCGCAGGATCTGGTGCGATGGATTGCTGGCAGAATCCTGGCAATTAAGGACCGTATAAGGTTCCGCGCGGTGTGTCGATCGTGGCGCTTGTCCACCGCAGATGGAAGCATTAGAATCCCTCCACTGTGCCTGATGCTGGCGGATAAGCCAGACAGCAACCTCCGCAGCTTGTGTGGGCTGGGCGAAGATAAGAAGGTGATGGAACTTGATTTTCCAGAAATGAAAGAGAGAAGATGCTTGGGCTCCAGATTTGGGTGGCTGGTGTCAATTGGCCCTGACTTTAGCTTTGAGCTGTTCAACCCTTTCTCCAGGGCTCGCCTTCCCCTACCACCGTCTCCATTATCTATGGAAACTGATCCGAAGCTTTTCCCGAGATCTTTGCGTCGGCCGGGTAACGTTTTCCTGTAGTCCCTGTTCTTCTGATTTCTTCATTATCATTATTTATGCAAGCAGCTTTCGTCGATTGGCTTTTGCGAAGGCTGGGACAAAGTCTGTACTTTGATCGACTCCGAGGTTGTCCGCAATACAACCGACGCCATCTTTTTCAAGGGGACTGTATACGCCGTGAATCGGACCGGGCGGATTTGTGTGTGCGTAGATTTAGATGGACCTGAGCCCAAGGCAGTTGATTTCGCTGCGGCCCCTCCGGGCATTGAGCACACCCACAAAAAATACTTGGCGGATGTGGGCGGCCATCTGTTTCTTGTAGCTCGCACCGTCTTTGATGCTGAACCCGAAAACAGAATCAAGGTTGGAGGGTTCGAGGAGGAGCTAGAGACGGGAGACTTCGACATCTTCAGGCTGGATATAGAGACGAGGGAGTGGGAGGAGATTACCAGCATCGGGGACTGGGCATTGTTTGTCGGGAATAATTGCAGTTTTGGTGTGGTCGTGTTAAAGCATCCAACCTAAAATCAATTGGCTATAGGTGGAGAGGCTTCATCATTATTGGAAAGACCCCATCATTATATAAAGCATTGACTTAACCCATTTTCTTAGTCATGTGGGAATTTCCCACTTAACACACCCTCTCACGTGTAGCCACTCTCTCACGTGTAGCCACTTCGGCTCTATCACGTGGGTTATTTTCGACAATGGCTGGGTCAATTTTGAACATGCTCTGATACCATGTTAAAGCATCTAACCTAAAACCAATTGGCTGTAGGTGGAGAGGCCCCATCCTTTTATAAAACATTGACTTAATCCTTTTTCTTAGCCATGTGGGATTTTCCAACTTAACACACCCCCTCACGTGTAGGCCACTAAACCATGTGGGATTTTCCCACTTAACAGGTCGCCTTCGACAATCCTGGTTGCTGACCCAACTGTGTTTACTTCACGAATGATTGTCACGAAAGTTATCGATTTAATGGCAGCATTGATGTAGGAATCTACGACATTGAGATTGGAGATAAAGAGTACTACAAGTTCCAAGGTGTGCAGGATCTACATTCTGCCTTTTGTCCGCCCTTTTGGATCGTGCCTTCTTGATAAGGCTTTTCGGTTGTTTGTTCGTTTTGTGAAAGAAAAAAAAATTATAAATTAAACGAACCAAACAAATAAAAGTGTTCATGAATATTAATAAACAAACGCGTTCACGAATAATATATGTGAATAAGTTGGCAAATAATGTAAGTGAACATAAACAAATGAACACACCCATAAACAAAAACAAACATCTATGAAAAGAGATATCACAATTTTAACAGAAACATCCATAAACCAAATCAGATAAATAAGTAGCAAATCCCATAGTATGATAAGCAACACAGGTACTGCCAACTCGAAGGAAAATGCAACCAAATCACTAGGTACTCCTACATAAAACAAAGTAAATATTAAAGTGTTAAATGGATGAAAGATCCACTCTTTATTTTAATTTTGAATTTGGCTCTCTTTATGTTATGTTCTTATCATTAAAATGATTAATTATGATTGAAATATAACACCGTATATGCTTCAAGATAATGGATATGTTTTCATTAAAAAATAACTCACTAAATAGTTTCATATCTAATCAACCAAAATTTCAATTTTTAATATCGATGATAAATTTATTTAGAAAAATTTATTTTTAATTTTAGCAATTTATAGATCAAAGTACTTTGTTAAATCATAGAATTTTTAAAGTAAATAACTCATTATACAAAACTCAATCATTAATAATAAAAAAATTATGATTGACATAAAAAACTGTGTTTAATTTATTTTAATCAATTTATGATTTTAACCATTAACTTAATAAAGGTATAAAAAAAAAGAGAGAAAGAATTAGCCAAAAGATTTTAGTAGCAGAGGAGGAAATTGAAAAAACTTTAGCTATAAAGGGTTTAACAATTAACTTAATAAATGTGATATATATATATATATATATATATATATAGAGGAGTGCTAGGGGCAGCTGCTTTTACAGTTGCTCTAACACTCTCCTTTTACTTTTTGGACATGTGGCACTTTTTGGTGCCTACTGACCCCAACAGAGTAAAGCCCTCGAGCTCGCCCAGTCGCCCCACCGACTCACCCTGTCTCTCGAACTTGCCCCAAGCTCTGAGCGTTTGCTTTTGCATCTCCAGCTCGCCCCACCAGCTCTGATCGTCTGCATCTCGCGCCACTAACTCACCCAGTCGCCGTCCAACTCGCCCCACCAGCTCTGAGCTTCTGCATCTCCAACTCACCTCACCTACCCACGTTCCATCTCGCCCCACCAGCTTCGAGCTGCTGCACAAGGTTGTCTCCTTCCGGCTTCCTCCTCACCGCGCCTGTCTCCTTACCTAGCACAAGGTTGTCTCCTCCTTGCCTCCTCCTCTCTGTGACCCCATGTCGTTCACACTCTTACTATTTGGGAGTTTGAAGGTTCTGGAGCCCGATCATGTTGCAATCAGAACTCCTCGATGCTTGCCGTCGGAGATCCGCGAGAAGCTCCTCGATGCATTGAGAAAGTTATTCGCTAGCCGGATCTCGGCCTCGGCGTTGCAATCAAAGCTACCCCATTCGCCCTTCGCCATGAGCTGGGTCCAGATCAATGTTATGCCCTTCGCACCCGCAACGGAGCATCGCTGCTGCAAGCGCCACCTCGAAATGGCCGTGTGGGTGTTGAGCAGTATAGGTTTGCCGCGAAGACTTTGACGCGAAGAACATTAGGAGCAGGAGCGGCAAAATAATCCCAAATAATCCCAGGTTTGCCGCAAAATAATCCCAAATAATCCCAGGTTTGCCGCGAAGACTTTGACGCGAAGAACATTAGGAGCAGTAGCAGTATAGATAACCTACTATTGCCGGTTAAAGTCTTGAAAATTAAAATTAGTGCCACATGTCCAAAAAGTAAAAGGAGAGTGTTTGAGCAACTGTAAAAGCAGCTGCCCCTAGCACTCCTCATATATATATATATATATATATATATATATAGAGAGAGAGAGAGAGAGAGAGAGAGAGATGGTTTAGCTGAAAAATGAACATATCATTGTAACTGATGTTTTGCTTTAGAATGTAGTGTGCAGAAAAGAAAAATAAAAATATTGGAATTAAGAAATCAAATAGAAAGACTGAAGGTAAGTCGTAAAAGGATATCAAACTGCAAAAAATGTCGAATCGCAACAAGGAAAAACCCAAACAAAAAATGGCATCATTCAACTGCAGTAATTTTCACTATTGATAAACAACAAAAACCGTATCTTTTGCTATAATATAGTTGTAATTTACTAAGGTATATTAAGAGTGCTAAAGAAATTGACAGAGAAAATTTAAAAGTACATCTATAGATTTCAAACTAAAATTAAGTAAGAATAAACCTGGTAGCAAGAATATTTAAGGAAGTTCAATAGAAATGACCTTTTTTCATACATAACTCATGATAAAATTAAACGTTAAAGTTTATTGAGGATGCCTTATAAATGGATATCTGACTTTAAGATTGACATATTTAAGTACCTTACTTCTTATTGTGTGTCTGAATTAAATACTTTTCATCAATTTTATTGTTAAATTTAATAAAAATTACTGATATAACATTAATGAATGTCAAAATAAATCTAAAACAACACATTTGGTTCTCAAACTTTTACCATAAATAATTTTAATCTTAAGTTTTTAAATTTACTGTTTACACCCAAAATTTTCAAGAAATAGAATTCCAATAGAACTAGATTTATTTCATAACTCGATCAATGTGCAAAAGCTTCCAGGGGAAAAAAGGAAAAATACTCATGAATTCCCAGCATGAACGGTTGATCTCTGAGTTTTATTTCTGGTAAAAAAGAAAATACTCTGGATTCCTAAAAAGAAACAAAAAAATATATACCCTGAACGAGGAAGACCCCTAACATGAACGGTCCTACCCCACTGCCTCCAGCTGCCAGCCTGGCTATCATTGAACGGTCCCAGCTCGCCGCCCCTGCTCATTTTTACATTGTGCCGCCGCCTTTGAACATCGTCAGCTGCCAGTGACACAAATTGAAGGAAAGAAGATGGAGGCCCCGGCCCCATTCGAGGCCCATCCCCACCCGCTGCCACCAATCATCCCTGTGCTCCTTCCACCACACCTCGAGATTGCCGATTGCCAAAGAGGATGTCCCAGGCCGTTTGTCTCCGGAGTTCATCACCCTTGTTGAAGAACCGAAGATGAAATAGACCAAATTGAAGAACAAAGTTAAAATCAAGTACTAGAAAAAAAAAATCAAAGAAACAAACAAGCAAAAGAACCATAAATCAGAAGAGATCAGGTCAGGAAAAAGGAAAAAGATAGACAAATAGCAGCTGCTCCGCTCGCCTTTAGATACAAACAAAACAAAAAATTTAGGTCAGATCAGATTTGTCTTCCTTGCTCTCCAAGACCGTATTTCGGAAATTTGTCCTTGGCATCTTGGCCCACCAGAAGGAATCCCACCTCCAGCGCCTCATCTCATTTTGTGACATTGAGGAGAGTCTGTTTCGCGTCTTATTGAAGGTGATAGAAGGTTGGCATAGGAGGCTAGGGAAAGGATAGAAAGGGAAGAAGAGGAGGAAGGGGTGGTGGTGGTTGATTGGTCCGTCCGGCCGGTGGCGGGATGGCTTGTTCTGTTTTTGCTAGATCTGATGCAAATCGTGCTTAAGGCGAAATCTCAATAGAAGAATAGGATGAGATTTGAATATGAATAAAAAAAGATTTAGGGTTTAAACACTATTTTTAGAAATTTAAAATTTAGAATTTGGGATAAGAAAAGTTTGGGAAGTAAAATTGTTAGGAATAAAATATTAGTTAGTTCTAAAATTTTTTATATTTTGCCAATATAGTCCTAAAACTCATCAACTTGCCAAAGCAGTCTGTTCTAAAATTTTGAAATCGTTGGTTCTGTTAGTCCTAATTTGGATGCCTTGCTACGTGGCACACGAAAAAGTTGAGGTGGCACAAAATGGCCGTTAAATGCTGACTTATAACCACCGTTTCTATTTTGAGGGTGAGTTTGAAATTACATGTATAGTCCAAGGACCCAACTCACAATTATGAAACCCTAAGCTCCTAGAAAGAAAAAGAAAAATTGTACATCTGGTCCCTGATTCCTCTCTCACTGCCCCTCAAAACCCTAAACTCTTCCCTCTGTCTCCGCCACCCTAGAAACATTGCCCAAGCTACCTCGCCGTCATTCCACCTCCGTTAGCCACTCCAGCCTGTCGATAATGTTTGCATTCCTAATTGATTCTCAAATTTTATGTCGAATCATTATTTCCCTTGTTCCTCATTGAACCGTTGCTTAGATGTTTCGATCGCAAAAATATGGGTCAGCCTTCAATCCTTTTTGCAACAGCGGTGGTTGGACGGTCGGAAGGATGGGCTTAGATGGCGACGAATGGGGTGGCCTCCGACAGGACTAGAAGCGGGTGGCGGCATCAGATTTCATGGATTCGGTGCTCGAGTGTGTCAGGTATAGTGTCACGAAGCTCCTCTCCTTCGATTCGGAATCGCCGGTGGCTGGCAACGCCTGGAATGGTGGCTTCTGGAGAGGCGAGATGTCAGCAACAGGCGGGAGTGGCTGGTCGAGGTGGAACGACGACGGGGAAGCTCGGGTGGTGTTTTATGGGTAGCAGCAGCACAGGGAGAAAGTTAGGGTTTTGAAGCGTAGGGAGCGAAGAAGCAGGTGCCATGGGTGTATTTTTCATTTTTCTTTGCAAGGAGCTTAAGCTTTCATAAACTGTGGGCTGGGTCCCTGAACTATATGTTCAGTTGCAAACTCACCCTCAAAATAGAACAGGTGATTATAAGTCGGTATTAGACGGCTGGTATGTGCCACATTAGTTTTTTCGTCTGCCAAGCAGTGAGACATCCAAATTATGACTAATAAAACTAACGATTTCATAATTTTAAGACTACTTTGGAAACTTGATGAGTTTTAAGACTATGTTTGCAAAACGTGAAAAATTTTAGGACTGACTAATATTTTATCCCAAAATTATTATTGTAGATTATTTTAGTATCAATTAATGGCATGTCAGTAATTTTCATGAGATTTAATTACAAAATTGATGGAAAATACCAAATTGGGACGTGTAATAAAAGGTAAGATACTTTGATAAACCAATTTTAAGGTCAAGTATAAATTTCAACTAATCCGATAGACTTAGAATTCTAAAAAAATGATCGTTACCTAAAAAATAACTGTTATACTTTTCACTATCGTTGACCTAAGGACACATAACGCAATACTATGCATTTGAATCCTTTATGAATAGTTTTTACTTTCTTTGTTGAAAGAACTCTAAGGAAGTTATTCTACAACTCTTCCCCCATTTAGAGATCTCTTATTATTTTCTTCCCCTCATACTTATATTTGCTTCCACTAGGCTCTCATTTAATATAAGTTCATACTTTATTTTGACAGACATTTTTTTTTACCTAGGCTATAATTTCTTATTTGATCTCCTACCAATCTCTCTGAGTTTGCCGGATTGCTTGCTTCTCTTCCCTGTCGGTTCCTAATCATCTTTTTTTTTTCCCCTTTCATGCATAACACTTTTGCCATCTTTCACAAATAAACTTCACCCATAACTAGATATTAGATTAGATATGTAAGTTCAAAGAACAAACACTACTTGCTTAATACATGAGAACCATGCATTTCTTGGCTAAAGTATACCTCAAGAACCATGAATTTCCTGCCTAAAGTATACCTCAAGCATACTATTGGTGCTATTCTTGGATGTGAAGTTGGTTTTCTAGAGACCTATGGCTGACATGAAAGCATTGAGGTCGATCACAGAGAACAACATTCTTTTGGGTGAAGTACCATAAATGCTTGAAGAATGAATTCTCAGAATGGCGCGCTACTCCACAAAATAAGCAAGTAATGCCCCTCTTTTTCTGCAACCCCTCTTGGTGCTTTCTTTTTTACATAGAAAACAAAACTTCTGCTAAATAAACGCCAAAATCAATCGCAAAGTAAAGAAAGCTAGAAGAAAACTGCAAGAATTCTTGAAACGAAACAAATGCCAAAATCAATTACAAAGTAACAACGAAATAGCCAACAATGATAAATTACCCAGTACATGAACTTGACTCTTTAATCTTCCCGAATCACCTGGCTCGCTTGTTCTTCTAACGACTGAGGAAGACTCTTGACACTATTATAAGGTTTAGAAAATGGAAAGAATGGAGGTGGAGAATATAAAGGGTCTTGGTGGCTAGGGTTGATTGGGCTGAGTAGGTTTAATCAAGATTTGGATGTCGAACCCACACAAATAGGCCTAATCACAACATTTTTCTAATGTTAAAAATGACAAACTTAACATTAAAATTCTGAGTTGGGGCTAAAGTTATTAGCTATACGTTTTTTTTTCTCAATCGTACACCAGATTGTCTTGCTTGGCAGTTGGCACACATAATTATTTACCAGGGAAAAAAAGGGAAACCAGTACATTTTGGACAAGAAATTTTACATTTTAATCATATCCGAAATTTCCGTGAATTTTCTAATTGTATTGGTTTTGGTTGGCTGCTAGTCTAGTGGACTAGTATATGTCGCCATGTGTAATCATCAAGTAAATGTGACAAGCTGATACTCGAAGTCAAGGCCAAGTTATAAGAAAGGAGGTACCAAATTACAAAAAGCTATCTTTGTGGGTACTTAGATGAAATTTTATGAAGAAGCTAGCGTTTAGGCTAATTAGTTTTTCTATCTGTTAGGCTACATTATATTTGCATTAAGTCATTAACAGCTAATAATTACTTATCTCCAACGTTTCACTTTCATCACACACACACACACACATTCTGTTTCATCCGAAATATATACACATATTATTTGCCTCTCCCTCTCTTCTATTATTCAAATTTTTCATAAAGATATTTTTCTTAATCTCCAAAATAATATTGGGCAAAGTAAGGTGTTGGTGGAGCTTTGTTCTACTATAGTGTAAGTGTGAGTAGAATTGCAACAACAAAGTTTGGCTGTTGTATCCTGAGGGCGGCGTGACTCGAGGCCGTTGCACCGGTGTGGCACGAAACGTTCAAAAGAAAATGGGCAGCTTCATGCCTCAGCTCAAAATCCTTTGTTTCATCGGTGATATTATTTTTATTTTAGATTATTGTCTTTAATTTTATTTTTTCTATTATATCGATTTTTGCCACAAAGAACAACACGAACTGTGAAAAGGAAACAATCTACTGTTGAAAAACCTTCAGTTGGAACAAATAGCTTTGTCACTATCTTTCCTACCTCATAATTTACATTTACAGCTGTGTTCATCAGCCATAATATCCAGCAGTAGGCAATCACCTATTAATTTTTGTAAGCAATGAATATTTTTTACACCAAAATGCATGTTAATCTAATACAATTTTTCTATCATGCAGATAATATAGTAACAATTAACAAGCATCACCAATAACACTTTTGGAGAACCATAGTTTGCATCAATTTCAGCAGAGTAACCAGCTTCCAAAGTTTTTTCCCTCCTACAAATTCTGTTACTATTTAATAGTATGTTAATCTAATTCAATTTTCCTACCATATAGAGAATATAATAGCAACCAACAACTAACCCAAATACTCACTTTTTTAGAACCATAACTTCCATCAGCTTTAGCAGAAAAACCAGGTTCCTATTTTTTTTTTATGTTCTACAATTTTTGTTTCCATTTAAATGTGCTTGCCTTGGGTGCGTTTAATATTTTGCCACAATTTAGTGCAAATTAGTTATTAAATGTTTAAAGATATAGACCTGCAGTCAATTTCACATTGTTTAGTTATGCTCATGTAAAATTAATTCACGAAGAACCTTTAGGGAGAATGCGGCGCGGATTTATTTTTTCTAGTAGTCCCACGCATGCAATTTTTTTGTGCATAACAGAGTTTTTTTTTATAACAGTGAAACTCTTAATTTCCATTTTATAAACCAAAATTTTGTAATAGTTTTATTTCATTAATTTTTCAATTTTTACCAATATGGATACTCTAGAAGTCATCCTAATTGATTTTGTCAAAAACCCTTGAAAAAGTATACAACACCCTTAAACAAGACCCTCTTCCCCCCGCTTACACCAAAGCTCCTTAAAGGATCAAAGTTTAGATTCTATCTTCAGATTCAGATTGGGAAAAATATAGATGGTGAGAAAAAAATATGCTAGGGTTAATGGGTCACTCTCCAAGGACTTAAGGTTTGCCATGCAGATGGCAGCCAAGAATGCATGACATCAACCTTGGTGGGCATTTTGCTTTAACTGAGAAACTGGCTCAAAAGGACTATGAAATTTATGGACTAAAGTATAAGATTCAGTTGGTTAAGTACAACCAGTCATGCCTGAAAATAGCATGTATGTGAACATGATTAAGGAGTTGAAGGCTAAGATTGAAGTACTGAAGGTGCAGTTACCTGCAAAAGGTCAACAAAATGGAAACGCAGTGAGTGACATTAAGTCTGACCCTTCAGAAGTAAGCAAGTCTAGGAATAACCTTTATGATTTGGGTCATTACATTTCAATTATATGGGTATTTCCTGGTTTATGCATTTTTTTAAGTTCACTTAGGAAACTACTTGGTTATTTAGGTGTATTTAATATGCATGTAGACATTTTTAATTCCTATGCTTATAAAAAGTACTTAACGATTCATGTTTCTTGGTAAATGTTTTTAATTCCTATCCACATTGCATTTTCACTAACTGTTTTAAAAAATTAGGGAAAAAATATTTTCCCTCAGTAAAAAAAATTAATTAAAACAATTAATAAAAAAAGGGTTAGATGTCAAAATTATACTTTCCTCTATATAGCTTAAGTAACTTTATGGTTTTCAGAATTATAGTTGCCTCCCCATCGCTTTAACTAATTTTTGACCCTATAATATTCAACAGGAAATACTACATTATATGGGTGTAGTACCAATATCTTTAGTACCTTAATAACGAAACACTTTCGAATATAGAATATACCTTTTTGTCAGATCAATTAGTTGGGATTATTGATTCACCTAACCTATCTTCGATATAAACCTTGCCTTAATCTTCTTACCTTCCCCTATCCCTGAATCCAACTTTTGCTCTTGAAGTAATGAACATGAAATACTACATTTAATGGCCTTGTCCAACCAACATCTAAACCACGTTAACAGTAAACATACATGTAAAAGATGATATACCTTTTTTTCTGTCCAATCTATCAATTTTGATTATGGATCGAACAAGGCCAACTACATTTACTGTGGAGGGTTTAGAACAAAACCGTGAGAAGGCAAAATGATGGCTTTCCAAATGATGCCGTGTTGGATATAAGGTTCCCCTACCACTAGAAGGGTGAAAATCACGAATGGCATCCCATTGGAAAGCAAATTTGGATTTCTATAGGCTCATCATGTTCTTCTACTACTGATAAATGAAAGCATATGGCGAAGAGAACAAAGGGCCTTTTGTTTAATCCAAAAAACATAAAGTAAAAATAATGACAATACAAAAACAGAGAGTTCTCAAGTAGGTTTTCGCCGAAACATTTTTACAAAAAGGATGGAACACATGGAAAGGAAATCAGTGTTCAAATTGTTGTGGCCCTTCCAGCAATTGAGCACACCAACGAAAAATACTTGGTGGATGTGGGCAGTCTTCTGTTACTTGTGGCTCACACCGTTTTTTATGTTGAACATGAAAACAGAATCAATGTTGGAGGGTTTAAGGAAGAGGTAAAGACAGGAGATTTCGACATCTTCAAGATGGATATAGAGACAAGGGAATGGGAGGAGATTACTCGTATTGAGGACTGGGCATTGTTTGTTAGGAATAATTACAATTTTAGTGTGGCCGCCTTAAATTATCCTGGTTGCCGACCCAACTGAGTTTACTTCACGGATGATTATCATGAAAGTCATCAATTTAATGGCGTCATTGATGTAAGAATCTACGACATTGAGACTAGAGATATAAAGTATTACAAGTTCAAAGATGTGCTGTATCTGTATTCTGCCTTTTGTTCGCCCTTCTGGATTATGCCTTGTTGACAAGACAAGAACTTGTATGAACTCAATAATTTTCTTCATAGCTGTGTATCATTTCCCCTTGTGTACTACTACATTTCATTCTTGAATAAATTAACGTGCTTATTTGTTATTTCTTGAGTAAATTGCATAAATGATCCTTAATCTTTAACTATTATTTCATTTTAGTCCCTAACCTATTGAATGTTTTGCTTTGGTTCTAAACTTATTAAAAAATTTCATTTTAGTCCTAAATTCATTAAAATTCATTGAATGTTCTGCTTTGGTTCTAAACTTATTAAAAAATTTCATTTTGGTCTCTATTAAATGAAATATGTTAACTTAAAATATTCATTTGATAAAAAATTTTTAGATTGTAATTTAAACAATCTGGTAACTGTCTTGTAATAAACTTAATCTATATAATAGTATTTTTTATAGTTAATAGAAAATTCAAATTAATTTTTTTTATAAATTAAAATTATTTTGTTTAGGAAGAAAAAGCTACTAATTTAAATTGTCTATTTTCTATAAAAAAAATATTAAACTATTTAAATTTACTGGAAGACATTTATCAAATATTTAAATCAAAATTTCAAAAGTTTATGTCATATAGTTATTATGAGTTAATGAATTTCATCTGATGAGGGATTAAAATGAAACAATTTTAATAGTTTTATGACCAACACAGAATATTCAATAGATTAGGGACCAAAATGAAAAAAACAATTAAAGGTTATGAACTATTTACACAATTTACTTGTTATTTCTTATATAAATTCTTTGCAACTTCTCTCTTTCTCTCATTGCTACCATTGTGTCCATTTAGTCTTTGGCAATGGCAAGTTGAATCGTATAACACAACAGGTGTTGAATGATGTTAATACCAACATAATGATAAGGATAAAAGCTTGACATTGTCAGTTAGCACTGGCAGAAACTATTTTGATGGTTTGTCTGAGAGGCGCTATGGTTCTATCAGGACTTAGGATTCAAGAATATTTTTAAGTGTGTAAGAAATTGAGAAGTTTCCATTTTATTCTTGTACACTAGATCTTCACTTACCTCAGCGTATTGTTCTAATTCTATAAGAGGATGAACAAGTTCAAGTACAATGCAAAATGTGCACTAGGTAATTAAATAGGAAATGAAATATACTGCTCATATGAATTTAGGCATTGAGCATTACTTGCTCAGTTGCCTTTGTCCTGAAGCTAAAGTTGCCAATTTTCTTTGCTATAGCCTTCAACTATGTCTTCAAATTCTCCATTATGGACCCATGTTTGAACTTTGAAGCTGTTTCACTTCAAATTCTCAATATTGTCAACTACACTATTGATCTTTACATCTATTGTTAGATTTTGCTTTTCAGTCTTCATATTTTCAGCTGTTAGTTGTTGATTTGCGACATAGTGACTTGTAACTTAGATGCCATTGGTGTTTAATTTTGGACCTCTGTTCCTGAAGTTCAGTTTTCATAGATGAAGTTTCTCTAGAGTGCTTTGCCTAACAACACTATTACACTCCCTGTCTTGTGCATTTCCATCATCTGCAGTCTGTATGATTCATGCTCGATCACATTATCCAGGAAGAACATTGTCATCAAACTTGTGTCCAAGATGATTATATTTATAAAAAGAAAATGAGTCGTCTCTACCTTTATTTACCCTTTCTTTCTTTATTTTCTTTTGTTCATTTTTTCTTTCATTTTTTTTTTCTGATGGGTGGTAAAAAGGAGAGGGAAAAAGAGAGTGCATAAGTATTTGTCTTGTTTCATGTTTCATGAACACCAATTCCTAATTTGTTAATTGAGCAGCTTAACCTAATTAGTTGGGATTGGCTAAGCACTGAGTACCTAAAAAAAGGTTAACATTGTAAATAACAGTTACTTAAATGGGGCATATTCCCAACCAAGGTTGTCAAAATAGTGATTTGGATTGTAGGATTGCATAATTCTACAATTCGGATCCTACAAAATGTGTCAAATTGTAGTAGGATCGCTTCCAAGACTATAGGATTGGTAGGATTATGTGATTCCACTGATCCTAATTGCTTTTAATTTATGGTGAGTTTAGGATTATTTTTCACCTAAATTATAAAATTTAAACAATATGCAAATGAACCTATTAAATGGGATACATCTGTTGAACCCAATTTCTCAAATAAATGAAAAATTAAGGTATTAGAATAAGAATAAATTACAATAGGGAGTTGAATCAAATTGAAACATATGAGTTGCATTAATATCTGTGTTGTATTTAACAATTTATCATTATTATGATATTTAAATTTTATTTGAGTTTCCAATATAATTGATCTTTTACATTAATTATATTATTTAAATAAAAAATTTTAGATTTTGGGAGGAGTTTATGATTTATGATCCGATCTTACATAGCTAAAAATGATTTAGAGCCGTATCCCGATCTTAATAACCTCTCTAACAGATCGGGTCGGGCGGGAGCAGGTGGTTGTTTCAGATGGGCTCTCAACTTTCTGAAGCGTAAACTGGCAGCTCCAAGAAAGGTTTTCGTTTTCGTCGAAACGATCTCAAAAGAGTCAAAACCTCGAAAGCCGGCTGGGCTCCGAAGTTCGAGTTTCTCGGAATCGAATTGATCCGACTCTTCGTCTTCCCGTGAGTAAAAGGGCAAAATACTTAGGAAGCCTCTCGACCTCTCGCTGATTCAATGAAACACAAGGGAGCTTCAAGTGTTAAAGCAATAGCCAGGAATTTGAAGTACGGGTACAGAGCTTTGTTTGAAATGAACTGGGTTTCAGCTTCTGGGATTTACTTATCAATGGCCAGTTTAGTGGGAGCTGCTGGTCTAGTTTTGGGTTTATTGAAAGTTGGAAAGTTGTCGAGTAAAAGTGACGAGGATTTGGAGAAGAAATATTTGGTTCCTGGCTTGCAAAATCTTGGCAACAATTGTTTTCTGAATGTTATATTACAGGTATATGTTACTGCTTTTTTAGCAAACTTGTTTGTTTTAGTTTCCTGTTCTGAACTTAAAAGAAAAACGAATTGAACCGTTAGAATGATTTGCTCATTTAATCGGGTTTCTTTATCTGTAAAAATCTCCAGGCGCTGGCTGGTTGTTCTTATTTTCAGTCATTCATTCAGACGGTTGTTCAGGAATACAATTCCTTGCCGGTTGAAGAAGAGGGTGAAACCTTGCCTCTTACAGTTTCTCTTGCATCTTTGTTGCACGGTAGCTTTTTGTTTTTCGTTTTTTTGTTTTTTTTCCAAAAAAACCCTCTGCCGTTCATTTTTGTCGATATGATGGAATTTGAAAGATGGTGAACTTGAAGTGTGTTTAGTGCTCTCGTGTTCTTTTGTCTCTGAGCTATTGCAAATCTCTGTCTTCTTATTGATTCAAATGGCTATCTCAACTTTAGTCATAAGTTCCATGTTTATAAGGTATTTGGGTCTGAGCGGGAAAGGCTTTTGAAATTATCAGTAATGGAATGAATTGAGTAGCTGACCTTCGAGATGCTATACGTTGGTGTGCACTATATAACCAAGGTCTGAATGCAAATGCATCCTCATTGTCGTTTCCTTGATGGTGGATTCCTCCCTGCAGAATTAGGTGAAATTGCTGAGCGCAGAGTTGTATTAAGCCCACGAAAAGTGATGCATGCCCTAGAATTATATATTCAAAATTTCAGTCTAACAAGACAGCAGGTAGTATTTCTATTTGGTATCTCAACTATGCAAACCATTGTGTTCTGGTCTGTAAATAGTACTTCTCTGTCTTGTAGGATGCATCAGAAGCATTTCTTCATCTTCTATCCTCTTTAAGGGAAGAATTTTCTGACATTTATCAACCTGGTCAAAGTACTTCCATAGCAAACATTTTGACTTCTCCAACACGTGTGGTCTTCAGTCCGAATAATGAGAATGACCAGGGTGAGAATATAAGATGGCAAGAATATTTCCTTGGACCATTCAATGGCATCCTTGGTAGCATTTTGATTTGTCAAGGTTGTTCGTCACAGGTTCATGCACAAACTATAAGTCTTATTTAAATATTTGTTTGTAATCTGTATTTCATATTATCTTTTGTTGTTGTATACGAATAAACTAATTCCCCTCCTTTTTAGGTGTGCATTATAATTTTTTTTTGTCAATGCTAATATTTTGCAGATCTCGTTGGAATTTCAGTTTTTTCCCAGCTTACCAATTCCACTGGTTTTTTGTGATGGTTCCACGATTGTATGTTAGCTTAAGGTTCTTTTCTGAGTTCTATTTATGTCACACATTTTGTGTTGTATGTTTTTCTTTGATAATCTGGATAATATTTCTTACTTTACCAGAATTTCTGTACATATTAGATGGCTGGGTGCACATTGGAGGATTGCTTGGAGCAGTTTTTCATTGCTGAACAAATTGATAACTACTGCTGCTACCACTGTTGGCATATGAGTGCAATTAATTATTTATCTGCAAGAGGAGCAACTGAGGTGTTGTGCAATTCTAGTATCCCTGGTGTTTCAATTCTATCTTGTTAAAAATTAAGAGTTGCCTAAAATTATGTTAAAAGGAAAATGGGTCATAGAATTTGGGATGGAGGGAGTATCAAGGAGTATGATTGAACCTCGGGCCTGGGTTGGGGGGGGGGGGGGGGGGGGGGGGGGGGGGGGGGGGGGACGGTAAGTCTTAGCCGAAAAAGTGAATAGCGTTAACAAGATAAATAAACCTCTACTGATGATCTTGAAGACACATGCTAAATCTTAAGCATGCTGATTTCTCTTGCTTAAATACCAAGCTATGGCAAAGGCTTGATTGGGTGTCTATGAATGAAAGACTAATGTCTCTTGAATATGCGTACCTGTGTGTTTGTGTGCAAGTTTGTGCAATTGTGCGTGTGTCCAGGTTTCAAAGATGGAAATGATTCAATTTGTTTATAAAGGATGATAGGTTACTAACTCCTTAGCATGTTTACTCGCATTAAATTGCAATTCATACTAGTCTATGTTCAACTGCAAATCTACAATGAATTGCAAGTGGTAATGCAACCAAGTGAGCATGCCCTTCATTTCCTATGTCCCGTTATATGGTTTTTACAGAATTTGAAAATAATAACTTCTACATGTATTTAATCAATATCTTTTTGGAAGAGTCACTCAGTGTTTTTAGATTTCTTTTTCAGATGGAGATTGAAATATTCAAGAAATGCGCTCAAGATCCCTGTGATTGTCAAAGTCATATTGATCCTGAAGCTGCACCTTTGCTAAATAAATTTTCACAAGCAGTGAAGAAGCTAAATATTGCCCGAAGTCCTAAGGTATGAACAATGAATTGAGTGACTCATTTAACTTCTTGAATTAACTTCTGAAATCTGTTGGAAAAAGAAAATAAGTGGTGCTCAGGATTCACTAGTTGAGCTATAATTTTTTTTTTTAGCAATAAAAAGGAAAAATTCTTTTCAGTTTTGACTTGGTGGAAAAAGTATATGAAGTAGGAAAGCTTTGTATAGTATTCCGAGGGCAGGTAAGCTAAAACGTACTGTTCAGCTTAACACCCGCCCCCCAAAACAAAAAACAAAAAAATGAAATGAAATAAAATTCTCAGGTTATTGTTTAAGTCAGGTACTGATGAATGATTGTTAACTGTTCAGAGGGTTCATTTCCTGTTTTTCTCTTTACCATTGAAGTAAAGTATAAGAGTTAGCAGATCTATTGATCTATCATGCAAGCCTTAAAATCTCAAACTTTGGGATCGGTTTGGCTTCATAATCAACCTTGTGTCTCAGTGCATTCAGTTGGAACTATAATTAATTTCAACATTGACTTAAGTTTTTCACTGACATGTTTAGGGAAGTTAGCTGGCTGTGAAAGGTTATTTATTTTTTTCTCTTTTTCTGATTACAGAAGAGCTGTTTTGCTAACTTTTAGTGTTGATTACTATTCTGCATGTGTACCCTTATAACGACAGTGGCCAAATGCCAATTATTCTTCAGGTCTTATAAAAACAAAAGTTGAATTTTTTGAAGCCCAGTTATTTGCTTTTTAGTTTTCCTAGCTTTTCAGCTAAAGCATAATCCAAAACGCATAGCCAGATTGACTCAGCCTGGAAAAATTTGTGATTTGATTATCAGCTTTTGTTCTTCTTTTTGTTGTTGTCAACAAATATCCTATAGAAAATGTAGATGTATCTTTCATTTAGGTAAGTCAACTTCAATTAATGCAATTGTATTGTGAATTTGAGAATTAAACCTGAGCAGATGTATACAGGCCTTTAACTAATTGTATATTTATGTTTGTCTTCTTAGTAACTTATAGAATTATTTTCAAAGCTCATAATTTTTGGATTTATCACGAGGGTGAATAAATTTGCACCTTCTGCTATCAAGTTGCTATCAAGTTCAGCTTACAATATGTGCAATTTGATCTCCAATTGCGTTTGCTGATCTAGTTACATGTTTCCAGATTCTCTGTGTTCAACTACAGCGTGCTTCAGTGAATGAATACAGTGAACCAATCAAGCTGCAGGTTCCTTTTAGCCTTAAGTCCTATTGATTGATTGATTGATTTATTTTGCTGAAGTGCATGAGAATAATTTTTTTTAATAAGAAAACGGCGTAATATATATAATTGAAGGAGCACCAAGGGGTGCTAACCCTTAGAAAGAATTCATGAACAAAAGATGGCTCTACAAAAACTACAACTTCTAAATCTTCAAAAAACAACTTGTTCACACCCAAAATCTGAGGAAATATAGCCATTGTTGCCTTAGAAAGGGTAGCGGCCTTTCTTTACCCTTGAAAGCTCTCAAGTTCCTTTCCCTCTATCTTAGCTGAAAAACTGCTAGAGGGATTAAGGAGATCGCCTTTTTGTTTCCCATGCCAAGTTAATAACTTTAGTGGATCCTGCTTGCAACCCAGCTAACACCCATTAGAGACTTTGCTGTATCCCACAAGTCTGTAGACCACTTAGGGGGTGTTTGGTAGGAGGGGAAGTTTCGAGGTTCCTGTGAATCCAACAGTTGAGAATAACTTCTACATGGTTGATATCCGTTTTAATTTCAAATCCCGTCCATCCAGTTTGTCTGGGAAAATTTTGTTCTCACATTGTGTGGGAAACTCATTCCCTTCAAATCTCACGTCAATCCTGCTTCTCCTTGTTCAAGCATTTATTTTTTCAAAATATTCAGATCAAATGAGCCAAAAAGCCATGTTCAGTCCATTGGCCTACCTTTTTAGTATCAATTAAGCGGACATTAACTTTAGATAAATTCTTCCATTTATCTTACATCACATTGTAATACTATTTTGAAGTTTTTTATTTCTAGAGAAAAATTTCAGCCAAACGTGTGAATTTCTATTTCCTACACAACTATTTCCCAAATATTTTTTTCCTATCAAAATTGAATTACTGGGAAACTATGAAACCTTCTTCCAAACACCCCCTTACAGTAAAGCAAGAGGTGGTTTACAGATTCAGATGCTTCCTTACACAAGAATCATCTATCTTTCCCTTCTTTTGGGGGTTGTCAGTCGTGAGAATCCTTTCTCATGCAGCCTTCCAAGCAAAGAAACAAGTCTGAGTGTCATCTATCTTCCAGATTGCTTTCCATGGAAAAGATGAGGCCCGTCATGAGTCATGACAGTGATTGTGAGGAGGTAGCTGTGATAACCTTTGACTTCAAAAGAACCTTTGTTTCCCAGACTAGTGCATTGGTCTAGGCTATATGTCTGGAATGATTGTCTGAAGAGTAAAGCGAAAAGGTATCGAAGTTTTGAATCTCCAAACAATTCGCATTCCTGGGAAGAGTAATATCCCAAACGATGTACCCCCTGTCTGGGAAAAACGGTCAACAACCATATTGCCCTTAGTAGAGGCAGCCAAGACCAATGTAATTGGACTTTAAGAGGCTTGGATCTACATCATACATCACTCCGAAAGGACACCCTTTCACCATTCCCCACTGTGAAAACAATAAGCAAAGAGAATTCTTCCCAGTTTTGCGAACCCAGTGCCAACAGCCTACTCCATAACCTGATCTGTTTATATTGGTCATCCAGCCATTAAGTTCTACACAATATTTAGCTGCTATCAATTTCCTCCAAAAAGAGCAGTGCATGAGAATACTGTATTATTATTCTTTATTATAACAAAGGATGCCTTTCTTAATAATTGCAGGGCCATGTGGCTTTTCCGTTGATTTTAGACATATCCCCATTCTTGGACGGTGGAGTTGATTTAAAAAACAACAGAGATGCCCAGGGAGTGCAGACTAGGTTGAAATATCAAAATCCAAGTGCTTATCACAATTTTTCAAGTATACAGTTTGATGTGATACGAGATCACATCTACGGAAGGACAGACATCGTATCTAATAAAAATTTAGCTGCTAATGGCTTTGGTGGCAATTCACCTGTGAGATTCCAACTTGGAGAGCTTGTGGCCCAAGCTGGTGGTTGTTTGGAGACAAGGTATACTGGTATGCCCAAGCAACTTGATGACAAGGTTAGTTTAATGAATGCTTGGATGCATACATCCACTTAATTCATCGATATCTGCAAACACATCTGTAAATCTGATATTTAGTCCTTTTTGTATCCCTATTATTGGCTGGCTCTATAATGGAGGTGACTAGATAAGTTATTTGTGGATGAGGCAACAAGCCACGCTAACTTACCTATGTTTTTCTTGTCCGTTTATTTTAGCAGTACTACTTTAACACAGATCAAACAAGGTAATAGTGAGAGAAAAAAAAAAAGATAATCAAATGTATTATGGCATGTTCACCACTGGAAAAGAAGTAACCTTTCGGATGGTGAGGAGAAATCTGTGAATGGTTGTCATTCTCTTAAATCTCATGTAATGTGTGTATAATTTCTGGAATGCAGGTGAAGTCAGCAAGCGAGTTATCTTCAGAAACTCGGTTATACAAACTTGTTTCGGTTGTGGAGCACTTTGGAAGGGCTGGAAGTGGGCATTATACTGTTTACCGAAGCGCAATGCCTGAATCTAATACAATTAGAACGGAGTGTGAGCCTTGTACATCCTGGTTCTGTATATCGGATTCGGATGTACGTCCAGTTTCTGAGAAGGAAGTTTTGGATGCTGAAGCGAGCTTGCTCTTTTACGAGCGGATCATTGAAGGCTGAGGACGCCCATACTCTAATTGCTTTACGAAATAGTATGCCAGTGCTCTGAAGAATTCTCAGGTAAACCGGTACGGGGCAGTGAATCTGGCTTCTGGTTGCTCTGTGCCTGCATCCGGACCTCAAAGTTCTTAAAGTGGGTAATACGAGCGTAAATTCCTCTCGGTCAGAAAAACCTTCGAGAAATGCATTGTAAAATTTGGGACTAACTCACCTCAGGACCTTGGTAATGCCAGAGATTTTGGTAGGAAAACTGTCCTGTCATTCAGAAAGTTGTACAATTATTGAATTGTAGTCCAAATTGGCTGAACTGAAGTACACATCCGACTGATGGAAAATGTTTGCTCACAACAAACATTAGAATCTTCCTTGTTTCTCACTGCTGGGAAAGTTTTAGGTACTTTTGCAGATTAAATTGCTCTGTTTTCTCAGTATAAGTGCCAAAACGATAACTCTATGCAGCGCTTATTGAACTTGGACTTTTGGCGTCATCTGATGGATATCGGAAAAGAAAAAAAAAACGAGGTGTGGACAATGTGTTCTGTGCATGCATGTGCATGTGTTTTGCAGAAACTTGAAGAACCAAGAAGCTAATTTGAAGTCTCTGAACCATTGGTGAGGTGGTTGGGGCTCTACCGTTCCTTAGCCTAGACCCAGGTTAGATATACATCTCCCCCGTCCCTTACTCAAAAACCGTTAAATCTTGTAATATAAACAAAAAAATACGCTAATTGAAAGGACAATATATGACACCCCTTGGCCAAAAGGTGTACGCGAGGCCCTTAATTAACCTAAGTTCAGGTCATTGCATGATAGCAAACCTATTATTTGTTTTTTTTTTGGGTTAATTTTTCTATCCTTCGATATAAACAGGAAGACAATATATAAAAAGGCATAGCATTCAGGTGCATAGATTTTTGTTCTTTTTGAGAAAAGCCTATTTCATTACTCAGTAAGTCAACTGGCAGATAAACAACAATCTGTATCATTGAAGCAGAGGGGGCAACCGACTAAGATATGGTATAAGCGAACACCCACCAAATTATGAACTACCAAAAATGGAAAAAAAAAAAAAACAGAAAATTGTTAGATGGAATGTATTAGCGGTGGAGATGGGCACAATTTCCTATCGAGCGGTTCAAGATTGAGCTTGTTTTTTGGTTACTAAATCGAATCTAATGAACCTAGAGTCCTAATTTGAGTTGCATCTAAAATTCAAATGCTTAATAAGTCAAGGTTCAAGCCTTGTAATATTCTACTCGAATTTTGATAAAGCCTAACAAACCCAATATAAAAATTCATATAATATTATAATATAATTATAAAAAATATTTGTACTCTAAAAATCTTGCACTCCTTAAATCGTATTTGAACCACATTCAGAGTTTCAAGTCTATCAAATTGACAAGCACAACTTGAGCCCTTTTAAGCTGAGCTTTGAGCCATATCGACTCAAGCTTGAATTTGAGCCGAATTAATTATTTGTGAGCTGAATTTTGAGTTGGAGTGTTTAAGCTCGTTTCCATCCATATAACAGAAATTGAAAATTAGAAATACTTGCTTTATTTCTACGCTGGGCCCATTACACACTGTTGGTCCCCAAAATAGGTTTTAGTGTTTTATTGGGATGGGATAACAGAAAATACTCTTACACTACAACTCCTACTCCTTATTGCCAAATTCCTCTTCTTCTTCGTTTTCCCCCTTTTGTTCCATTGTGTCCGTTTGGCATTAACTAATTAAGAGGTGCAGTACGTGTTCTATTCGTACACGACATCAAGAATTAATAAATACGACTTCTCTGAACTCGGGGCTGAAGGGAAACCCACCCTAATATTGTAAACTTGATTTCATTATATATTGCAATTTGTTGAATTAATTGATTCCATTTTGAATTCAGGTTACCTGAACTTTAAGAAAGTGGATTCCAGTATAATCAAGTAAATGTGGCCCGATTATACATTCAATTATGAACCTATTATTAAGCGCACGTAAGCAAACAATAATACTTTGTAAAATAAAGTGATACCTAAGTATATACTTTCTCCGTCCCATATTCTTTGCAACGTTTGACTTTTTCACTTAGTTTGACTTTAATTTATTCATATTAGTATTTGTTCAAAAAAATTAAAAAAATATATATTTAGAGACTATATGTCTTAATTTATCATTCTTGTATAAAAGTTCTTCATTTATATACTAAAATGTTGAAAATAAAAAATTATAGATTAATTACTAAAAAGTAAATTGTGCAAAGAATATGGACGGAGAGAGTATGTAGTATTAATATTTAGATTAAGAAAATACAAAACTAACTAGGGAAAAAAAAACAAAACAATAAATGGAAAATTCCTAGAATTAATTTTTATACCAATATACATGTATATGTCAAAATTAACTTACAAGACGAGGAAACCCTAACTATAGGGAAAGAAGAGAGGAAAGGCATGAAACTAAATATATATATGAACAAGCAATGTGTTGTTCTATATATATCCCTATAACTTGTGCACTTTCTTCTCTCTCAATATCGTTCTCTCACTTCCAACTAGTATAATTTCAAGCCTCCTGCAGCTAGCTAGCTACTAGTAGATAACAAAAAAAGAAACTGATTACATATTTTTTGCTAACAGGTAATATTGTATCTACTTCATTGTTCATCTGAATTGGCAAGCATAGATTTGGCAAACTAGTTATGGATAGGAGGCTTTCTTCTGGCGGGAGTGTAATCCATATCCAGCAATCCGTCGTCGTTTGATGACCCATCCACTTGGTCTCCGGTAACCACATTTTGGTGTTCAACTCTCTTCTCAGCTTCCTTGCTTGACACTGCCCTTAAATTCCTACCTGAAATATTCCCAGACAATATATATATACATATATATTCTTATCAATTACATGTCCAAATACTGATCATTTAAGCTAGCATAAGATCCCACATATCTTATACAATTAGTTCTATCTTATTAGCATGCATGATATATATAGATAATATTAATACTATATGTTTGTTAATGAGGGACTGAATGAAATAAATAAATAAATACAGTTATATATGTGATATTAAATAGTTTCTCATAATTAGGAAAAGGCAAGGGAACCAAATCTTTCTGTCTATCTTCCAAAAGGGTCACCGTCTATCCCGGCGGCTAGCTAGGTTAAAATTTTTCAACAAGTACATTTAGCCATATTGAGCTAGCTGTAGGAATGTGAGATTGCAAAATCTCACGCATTTTCTGCTAGTGTTTATAGCAAGCTTTTTCAAATTAAAGTAAAACCTTTTCTGCATTAATTAAGATGATGTGCCTTATAGCCAGTTTTGGTGTTAATTAAATTGTTCAATACCCTAGCTACTAATTGATATAACTAATTATTAGTAACAAAATTAACCACAACTAATTAATATACTACTACTACTACTACACATGCTCAGAAACCCACGAATATAGATATGCGTGGGAAATGCTAAATGCATAAAATCGAGCTAAAGAAAGAATCTTTCAATATTACTCACCTCTAGTTGGGACAGAGAAGAAGCAAAGAAGAAGAAAACCCAGAAGAAGAAGACTCTTGCAAGAAACCCTAGCCATTTGGGGGTAGCTTCTTCCCTCTCTTAATTTCCTTGTTTCTCTGCAGTTTTCGGCTTTGGTCTGTGATAGCTAGGTCTCGGAGGATGTGGCCAGATCTATCGGCCGCTCTTATATATAGAGAGGATGAAAAGAAGCTGAGGGTAGCAAGATGTTATAAGGGTAGACGAGAAGACACGGTGGAGCAGCCGAGAGTGACATTATGTTTTGTGGGAAGTACTGGATCCTGAGTAGTGTGGTGTGGCCTATTAGAGTCTGCATCAATATGTCGCCTTTTTGTCTAGGCATGAAAAATGCGTCCCCCCATTCTTCTAACAATCCCGCCCCAATCAACAACTAAATCCTTACCTCTCTAATTTACTTTACTTGTCCCTTTTCAAAATCAATCACATCTAATAAATCAACATCAACCACTTCCATGTAAATAATATTCTTCGTATATGACGTGAAATTCGGATTGTTCTCCCATAACAACTCATGAAACCCATCAAATAAAATTACACGAGAAGTTTCAATGTATAACTGTCAATGACCAAACACTGGTTTTAAAAGGTAGAAATTAACTAACGTCATTAAATGTTTATGTATAGGCATTGCAAATTCATGAGTAAATATAATGTTACAGTACAATCTAATATTGAGAATGAAAATTACACCTTTATATATATTTATGAGCCTAAATTAACCATCCAATGACCCTTAGTTTGGCTTAGGACTCAAATGGCATGTGCTGATGAAGAAATTTTACTATATATAAATTGGAGTATATCTGTGATGAACTAGAATTGGGGATTTTAGAGAGTCTCAACAAGATTAAAGACCGGAGGAATGAGCAAAAAAATACAAAATCACCATAAGGATTGGTGTTGAAATGTGAATTAAAAAAAATAGAATGAAAGATTAAAGATTAGAATACTATTATACTGTTGTTTGAGTCTCGGAGATTGTAGGTATAGTTGTTAAACATGTCTTCTTGTTGTTTGTAAGAATTGTTGGGTACTTTTAGGTTAAGGGATATATTGAAAAGGGTGTTGTTGAGCATCATATTTTCCTTGGGGTTTCTTGGGGTGAAATGTCTCAATACATTTCTAGAACTTAGATTTGTACGTTTTATTTATTTTATTAATAATACATTTTCTTGTCGTTCAAAAGAAATGGAGGAGACTACAAATTATATGAAGCTCCTCAACTATGAAAAGAAGATAGTAACTTTACATAGTTAGACTTGATACAATTTTCCTAGTCACAACAAAAATTACCTATATATAAGGACTTCAAAGTACAAGGTTTTTTTTTCCCTATCCGATGTGTGACAAAAGACAAATCGATAAAATTGAGGTAAATACACAGGTATCTTAAAGAAAATGTAATTAGATATATATAATATTTGAACAAAAGTAATTTTATATACTGACATGACAGTTTTTAACTGGATTGTAGTCATTAATTGTGCCTTACATGCTATAAAGTTTATGGACCCGTTAGGGAATTGATGCATGATTGGGTCTATCGACTAGCCTATCCACTGTACCTTCATCTTTTTCATATGTGGATCTCTGCCTTTGCCTTGGATGACAAACATTAATTTGGAAGTTCTTTTGAAGGAATCCCAGGCCTCTGAGCAATCTTCAGTTCGTCATGGAAGCAAACCAAACACTTCCTGGTCCAGTTTATACAGATACATATGCATCAGAGAGAAAAATCTGGCTGGCCCTGGCTGGGTGAGAAATTAATAACTGGTTTAATTATAAAACTTAAAGCAAAATTAAGTGATAATTAATGAATGATTAAGATGCAAATTAAATTAGAGAAAAAGGCTGACGGGAGTGGTGAAGGGAGAAAGTCCGACAAAGGTGGGGTTCCAATCATTTTCAGATAGGGGTGATGCACGAAAAATCACGTGAAGGGCTGTGAGGATTACCTACTTCATGGGGTCCTCAATCTCCCTAGCTACCCTTTCCTACATCTACATGAATCGCCCTGATTATTATTATTATTATTATTATTATGGATCATTTAATCAAATAATTGCGATCTACATGTTTTTTAGCTAGGCTTTCCCTACCGAGATTAATGAGAACTTTATTTTAATTCTATGCTTATTTTCTTTTAGTGCATGTTTTCATTTTCTTATTGGAACTTGATAATAACTATATACTTCAGGGTTCAAAACTTATTGAAAATCTGAAACAAGAAAATTTTATTTGAGCTCTAACCAACTGTAAAAAGTAAGTAGATACATATCATAATCAATCTTATACATGGATTGTGTGTGTGAATAAAATTGGGGTGATAAGAATCCTCTTAACAGATCACCATTGTTGACTTGAGAAAAAGGAAATGAATACAACAACATGGTGCTGCAAATGCAAGCAAAGCAAAGTCAAAAACAGTACAAAGATAAGATCTAAATAAGGTTCACACTTCACACACACACAGAGACACACAAGCACAAACCAAGCTTGCTAGCCAGAACATGCCATTACAAGTGTCTCATAATCAAGAAAAGGCTGGGGTTGGGTTGGGATGTCAATGGGTTAAGGAGTGGACAATGTGGGCTACAAGTGGCCGATGGAGTTGGACTTGATTACGAGTCGGTTCGACCGATGGATCCAAGCCGACAGCGGAGCAAGACAAGGTTCATCCTGACATGACCAAGCCGGCAAGAGTGGACGCTAAAGTCACGCAAGAAGACTTGAAAGGATGAAATTAGTTGGGGCAGGCAGAAAATAAAAATGGTCGGGTTCTGGGTCTGGGTCTGGGTCCGGGATAAGATAAGCCGAAGCTAATGGGTCCATCACGTGCTCCGTCGCCTGCCTCCACTCGCATGCATGCTACCTTCATATGCGACCGAGACTTCTCCATTAATTTCCAGCTTCAAATCACACCATAACTACGCCAGTCAGCCTAATTATCCCAATATTAATCACTCTTAATCTTAATTATCCTGAAAACTCGCCTTCTCTTTAATTAGTTAGGCCCTGGAAAATTTTGTTACGAGTTAGTTATTAAAGCCTTAAAATATTCCAATAAAATAAAGAAATTTAAAATGTAGACATAACTTATTTAAATTATACTCATTGTCCCCGTATGAAACTAAATTCATCCATAATTACATCTGTATCAATTTTTGCAACAACATCCTTTAATATATATTAGTAAAGAATTTCTAAAAAAGTTGGTCTTTATCTTACTGCAAACTCAAGTTTTTATAATGTTCATAGTAGAAAAAGTTTGGGTTTTTTTATACTCAAAATTTTTACAAATACAAGAGTTAGAAGAACCTATAGGAAAGTTAGGAGATGGAGTATCTACTCCATGAAACCTTAGAGGACTTTGGCCATAATTTGACCACCTTTATATGTCTGGTATTTTGAAGCGCAACACTACTTGGATCCAGATTTTTCACCTATGATATCCCTTTGCATTGTCAATTGAGCTGGGAACATGAGATGAAAAAATTTGGTTTGTTTTACCTAGAAAAAAACCAAAAAAAAAAGAGTTAGAATTCCAATATCCATTGAAGAAATCAGAAATCAAAGTTAGGCTGGTGTAAAATTCATGGCTTCCTTGGTAGAGTCAAAAAATTTCTAAGTCTGCTTCAACATGGAGCTCTTTGTTTAAAATCAAAATAGCAACAATGACATCACTCAAATTGGACCGGGCAACTAACTTCTAACTTTTGAAAAAAAAATAAGAAAAGGTTGGGGACTTGGGGTTGCAAGCCATATAAGCCATTAGATAAAAAAAAACAAACTTTAATTCAATTTTTTAAGAATTAAGAAATTTTTATCCAAAATAATATTTAATATAAGTAACTTAAGTTAAAAGAGTT
The DNA here is from genome assembly GCA_005392925.1 of Aquilaria sinensis. Taxonomy (NCBI): domain Eukaryota; kingdom Viridiplantae; phylum Streptophyta; class Magnoliopsida; order Malvales; family Thymelaeaceae; genus Aquilaria; species Aquilaria sinensis. The sequence goes on from SMDT01001915.1 coordinate 181,669, forward strand.
AGTCCAAGTCAACAACTAGAGGTGTTCATTGAAATAGGTCACCAAGAAAACTAAATAAACCGATCATTACCAAACAAAATGGTGTACGGTTTTATACGCTTCCGATTCCGGTTCAAATTTAAAAATTTTAAAACTGAATACTATATAATGCGGTTACAGCTTTTGAATATCATAACATATAAAAACCGCATCAGCTCAATTAGGTTCGTATACACTATAAACCCATAAGTCTCTACATAACCCAATCTCACCTTAAACTTCAAGTTTCTGTGGTCCATATTGTGAACCAACAAGTTTGTTTTTCCTATGACAAGCAGCAATTTTTTTAAGCTCCTTTTTGGACTTCTGCAACAATATGGTTGTCTTTTGTTCCTTCAAGATTTGTTTTGTTGTTAGTTACGGTTGAGATTATGTTATTTGATGATGTTATTGTTTATTTTGATTTAGGTTGATAACTTTGACTAAATTTGTTATTTGAGATTTTACTTTTTTATGTATGTTGGTTTATGAATTGAGCTGTATTTTTATTTTTATTATTGTTTATTTGTATTTATGTTGTGGGTTTACATTAAACTGCACCATCAACACCTCTATTAACAAAAAACACTTCACATAGAAGAGTTTAGAAATTGAACCAAATGTCCTAAATAGCTTATGAGGCCATGCATAAAACTCTTACATCTTTATATGAGTTAAGATTACAATAATATATATTTCTTGGGCTCGAGGACCTAGGCCCTACTAACCCCTCTCCAATTCCACCCCTAGGTTAGCTAGAATCACCCTATAACCTATCAACCTCATGCTAAAGATGTTGAGCGAGTTTATAGCCAACCATGTTATGATTCTCAAAGGGTAACTGTAGTGATGAAAGAACTAGCCAGCCATAGAAATAATATGTAGCATATTATTCTTAAAAAAAAAAACGATAGGAGTTTGAAGTCTCCTCAATTTTAAGCGCCATAATTATCTATAAGAAAATATTTCAATACATCTGATGATAGTAATTAATGGTTAAGTGACTGTGACAATAAATGTATTGAAATATCATGAACTCATAATTTATATGAATTCTATTTTTCCTATTAAGAAACAGAAGCTTCAAGTTTTTCGTCTTCTGCCTCGAGTCATTTCGCCAATGCTGACATGTAGAATAATTAATCAATGATCAGGGTTATCGCCACTTAGTAATGGGCTTTGTAATTGTAATTAATTAAGGGTACAAAGTCACGTGCCGGTGCTGCTGTGCACAATTTACTTGAAGTTGACAAAGTTTGGTTTGGCCTTCGGCAGCGCAGGTAGCTTCCAAGAAGAAAGGCGATTTAGAAGAGATTCTGAAGAGTGGCCTGCCGGCCTCACGTCTTGTCAGTTGATTTTTCTTTCAAAAATAATATATATAAATTAATCAATAAATCAAGAGTTCTACATGTACAAATTTCCATTATCTAGAATTATTTTCCAATATAAATCTTACCGGTTGATCTTTTGTGTAATTATGAAAACCTATTATTACCTCCCATTAACTTATTTAAAATTTTCTTTTATTGCTCAAAATCACATAGCACGCAAAAGATTACAAATGATAACTTAATGCATAGTTTAGGTTACATCGATCTCAACCCATTCTTACTTTTTATTATTTTGTAGTAAAAATGAGAAATCTCTTTTACAAACTATGATTCAAACTTTAGTCAACCACAAAAAATAGTAAGTATTACGTAATTGAACAAATAGACTCTTATCTATCTAACAAACTTTTGAAATTTTATTCCATAAAATTAAAATTAAAGTCCTTATAAAGCCCACATTCAGATGTGAAAAAAAGAATTCAGTCGTTCAAGATGTATTTGAACTTGGAGAAATGTCACTATTAGTCTTAAAACTTGTCATAACTTTTTATTTGAGTCTTAAAACTCTATTAAAGTGTTAACAGTTAGGTCTTATATTTAGTGAAAGACAATTATTACATAGGGATATGACTTATAGAGATGAAAATTAATACTTTAAATAGTTCATTAATTGTCGAAATATTACAAGGTTTGAATTTACTAAAAAATAGTTACTAGATAATTTAAATTAATATATAAAAAAAAATTGACCCAGAAAAGTAAAAAGTTTTAAGATTGTTTGTTAACGTAATCACCAAATTTTATAACTCATTTAAAAAAATTTAAAGTTTTAGGACTGAAATAGAAAAGTAAGTAAAATTTTAGGATAAAAAAGACTTTCCCCGTTAGAACTTAGAAAAAAATACTCCTGTAGCCCCCAAACTCAGTCAACTAGGACACTTATCTCCTGAACTTGAACTTGGGCCAACTCAGCCCTTGAACTTGCTTAAGTGGGTCAGTCAACCTCTTTGACTGACTTGTGCCATCATGTGATAGTTTTTCATAGATGTCGTTCACTTCCGTGGCATATATAAATATTTAGGATTATAATTATAACTTTAGATGAACTATAGGGGAAAAAATGTGTAATTTGCTTTCAATATAACAAGATAAGCAAAAATTGCAGAAACTATCCTCAATTGCCTAATTTTCACTGATTTACCTTGAACTTCTAGAAGTTACAAACAAGCTATCATCTAGTTCGCATTACAAATATGCCTAGTCCAATACACATCCAACCCTGGCAGGCTAAAATCCTTGCTCAAACCTTCATCAGAATTGCCACCACATCCTTCTTTGATACAATTGCCATATCATTCTTTTCTTCTACTCCCCATGGATTTTGAACAAAAATCAGTACATCATCGCCCTCGCTGCTCACACAGTCAGCTGTTACACCGCCAGCATTGATCTCAAGCCAATACTCTTTGAGGGGTTAGATTCCAACCATAATAAACATGAGATTCGGATTCTAGCCTCAACAAACAAATTCCAAATCTTCCTCTTCTTCAACTCTTCGTTGCTGAGCTCAAGCTAAAATAAACACGATTTGCCCAAGTACAACACGATGAAGGCCAAGATGGAGCAGTTATACTTTGCAGTAGAGATCAAGAACATAGTTAGTTGCGACGGGTCGGTAAAGGTAGAAAGGCATGAAAAGATGGAGCAGTGGTGGTGGAGGATGAGCCAACCTGAGTTTTAGACTACCTTGCTTAGGATAGTGACACTGACAATGAAATGGCTGGCAGAGAAATGGGCGTACAAAAGAGTACACGGTGAAGAACGATAAAGGGTGCCTGGTGACTAAACAGAAAATTGAGGTGGGATTGTGGTGATTGGTAAGGCGAAAGGGCCGAATAGGATTAGCAAATGGGGGGTGAACGGCATCAGGCACATGATGAGCATGGGTCAGTCAAAGGGGTTGACTAACCCACTTTAGCAAGTTTAGGGGCTGAGTTGGCTTGAATTCAAGTTTAGGGGGTAAATGTCCTAGTTAACCGAGTTCATGGGCTGAAGAAGTATTTTGGCCAACTTGGAATAGAAGCACTGAAGCACTGGGCAAACTAGGTACTGGCCTTTCTGGTGGGGTGCATAGCGTGGGCCTGTGGGCTAGTTTTAGTGGTTCTATGGCTTCATCTCAAGGACCAAGGTTATTTCTGGGCTACAGAAATTGGATCCGGCCCTTAAATAGATTTTGGGTCCCCGACCATCCAACCAGCCCGGCTTTCATTTCCATGGCCGTCCTTTTTTGGGGAGAGACATAGTGGGTCCCAATGTCCCAATAAGCAAGAAGCGTGTCAACATGTCCACGTGTAAGGAAGAGGGACCGCCATGTCACTGTTCTCTGTTCCACCAACTTTCCTTCTCCTCGTCGCCACCTTTAGCCACCCGCAAACAAAACCATTTGCAGCGAAAGCTGACAATACAAACCCCTCATCGCTTGCCTTACCAATACGATAAGCAGAGGCAAGCGAAGCGAACGAAACAACCTCTTTTCGTTTTTCTATCTTCTAGGGTTTGTTTTTTCTCGAATTTAATTCGAAAGTAATGGCGAAGAAGAGGAAATCCGTTGCCTCGCGCCTCGATGAGGTCGACAGAACTATGTACTCCAGTTTCTGCAGCGCCGCCAATTCCCTTTCCCAGCTTTACACGCAGGCCATGAATCACCAGCGCCTCTCCTTCCAGGCCGGCGAGCGCAACGCCTTGGTTCGTCTCTCCGCCGTTCTCTACGTCCTTCCTCTAGTGTTTCAGCTTTGAATTAATGGGCCTTTCCTTTTTTTTTTCTTAAATTTTTTTGGCAATCGTATCGTATTATTTTTGTTTCTGAGGGTTTTAATGATGGATTTACTTTGTACTTGTAACCAGTGGTGTTGATTCTTGATGGGCTTGAATCGTTTGATTGTTATTGCTGTTAGGTTTTGCTTGGCTTATGAGAATGGAGGGAAGCGAAAATATTGATGAAAATTTTTATTTTTTTTATCCTTTATTTTTATTTTTCTTCAGTGTGGAGCGGGATTTCGTATTACAGGGACCGAAATACAAGCAAGTTTAGCTCTTTGCCAATATTTTCACACGTTTTCTTTGAAGGCCTGAAATTTTTTGTGTAGCGCCTAAACCACATGAAGTTTGAGTACCATCTTTCTTTCTCCTAATTAGTTCTTGGTTGCAGTTAAGAGACTTCGAGGCATAGCCCGGTTTCTTTTAGCAAAGCTAAAGGGAAAATAGGTTACTATCGTTGAAGATGGTATCACTCACAAAGAACAACTCTATATCGAGAGCACATTTCCAAATGGGATTGAAGAAGGGTAGCTTTTGCATGGTTTTCAGCTTTTTGAAAATTTTGTTGAAAATTTGATCGCTGAATATAGAGCCTTGCAGTTTTCACGGGGAAGTGGAGTTTTCTGCATTGCTGAAAAGTGGAGTATGCATTATGAGGCCTACGTTAATGTGATATAGTGCAAATTGATTTCATGGATGAATGGCAAGCAGTGAACTGCACCTTCTCCTTTGGAGTTCCGCATGTGCTGTTGTATGAGGCCTCAATCTTTTTATTGCTCAAGTGCAAGCACAGTATTGCATGTATTATTTCTCTTACTATAGCATCATCAGGGTTGTAAAATTGCAGAAGCTGTATATGACTTTGAGAACACTGTACATATAGCCTGAGGAAAATTAAGTATGTCTTATCTTAGCTTTTGTCTTGATCCATTTAGATGGACTCAGTCGTGTTATATGAATTTCAGGTACTTACTATTCAAGAATGACTTTGTTTTACTCTCTTTTGTATTTAAAGTTTCGTACACGTTTCCATTTCTTGAAGTGTCTGACAAATATATTATGGAAGTTGAAGAAGTGGAGTAACTGATCTCTGGGAGAGAGTATGATGAGTAAAATGCTAGCTTTTACAAAAGTACGATTGCCTGGGGCTTGGAAATTTTGGGAGTTTGAAAATTGTCCTCCTTTTCTTGAGTCTCTTGATTGATGAGAAATTAAGAACATTTTCCTTGCGTAAACTTTTAACTGTCACATACAGCTCCTTCCACTGTAGGTTGGTTTAGATTCTTTTGGCATATTGTTGTTAAATAAAAAAGGAAGATTATTCTAGCTGTTGTCACTGATTCTTTTTGTCTCATCTTTTGGTATATATAACTAGTTTGTTTATATTATCATTTTCCCACAGTCCTATCTGATTATAGAACCCATGCTTTTTCCTCTAGGAGAAACTTTACCAGTGGATTTTGAGACAGCAAGAAGAAGGGTCAAGGATTGCAACGGTTGACATACTTGCCTATTTGCAGGTTCCTCCTTTGTGGTTTCTTACTTCTATTCATGCAATGCATGCACCTTTCCAAGCACCTATACCTTTGGGCTGATGTTATGACTTTGAGCCTTGTTAGATTCTCTTGTGCTGTTTTTTGATTCTGTGTTAGCTTACATGAACTGTCTTCTCAGTGTCTGGAGCTTGGATATATGATCACCCGTGCCACATGCATGGTCATCAATGATTGAATATGAATCTGCTTTCAGATAATTCTTAGCTATTCTGTATTGCTGTAATTTCTAGTGCAAGAGTTGGTTCTCCAAATATGGTTTATTGTCCAAGAAGAGTGGTTTTGCCTGGATATTCCTTTCTTCCTGAATTGATAACAGCCCCAATATTTGGAAGTTTTGGTGTGAAGCATGGCTGTGGATTTCTTTGTTGCACATTTTTTAATCGGCCCGAGAAGTGATTCTGGACTTGGTCTTGACATAAGCTACCATATTCTTCTGGCTTATAGGTGCTTGATATAAAACTCTAGATGGGTATTTTATGCAATTAGGAATGTTAGTATGCTCTTTATCTGCTTACAGTTATTTATAAATCATTTCAAGTTTGACAAACAAATTGATCATGGAGAGCCTTGATACAATTGTAAGGATGCCCCTCTGTGACCATGAGAGCATGGTGTTGAGACTGAGTTCTTGAAAATTTTTTTGTGAAAAAAACAAAAAGGAATGGCGATATCTGTACTCTATATTAGCCAGTGGCCTCATGCGGCCATGCACCATTTTGGGGACTTAAAGCTACACTAATTTTTGCTGTATAACTTGAACTTACAAAGTTGAAGTTTGTATCCTGGGGGATGGAAAATGAAAGTAATTTTGATACGTGCGGGTTATGAGAAAGTGAGATTATAGGATAGAAGCAATGAAGAAAGGATGAACATAGTTCGAGGTTGCCCTGAAATGAACAAACTGAGAAATTATATCCCTACTCCCTTGGGGTCTAAGAGATGCATCTATTTGCCTACTCTGTTTTCGGAAGGTTAAATACAAGAGGAGCTGCAGAAGAAATAAAAGGAATTAGGAAAACTTGCAGAACAGGGTTGATGTAGCCAATCCAATTAGTTGTGTTTAAGGCTTTGGTTTATTGACCGATAAATCAAAGAATAAGAGTTTCCTTTGTTTCTTTCCTGGCATTGTCATTCCACTTTTTGAGGTTGGTATCAACAAGAAGCTACCAGGATGCCCCATTTAAGTTTGAAAATCCAAAAGACTTTGATTATTAAGTGGTTGTCTGATATTTGTTTTGTGTCTGTTTTTTATTTCGTTGTTTGTGAAAATTATATTGTCATTTTGTTCTTATGTGATTAATTTAAGAAACATGTTTCTCTGTAGAACTGAAATGGGAAACTTCAATTACAAGCCATATGTTTCCAGATTACGAAAATTGTTTATGAGGAGACTGGAGTTTTCCCGAATTCTTTTTCTTGTTAAACAATTTGCTAAACATTTTTTCCTGTTTTATTATTAAAAAATAAAAATAAAAACCTTCTTTTTGGGGGATGGGGAGGGTTGTGGGGATTTGACTGAACCAAATAGCCTTCAAAAACCATGTAGTTGGAAGTACTGGATATTTGATACGCTTAGCTAAAACAAGGTTCATGATAATAACTGGTTGCACATATGTGAAGAACTAAGGAAATGGCATTTGATCTTGCAGAATGAGCTGGAGTATGGATCAGAGGGGCCTCCAGTGTCACCCAGATATCAGCCGCAGCTTTTCCAGAACACAGCAAACTTAACCAATGCAGGTGCCCCCAATTCCTCAAATCCATTTCCTCTCACAACAGTTGGGCAGGGCATTCGTTCAGGGGATTACCAAGCAAAGAACTCTGTTTTCTCGGATGCACTCTCCAGCCCGGTTCTCCGGGGCCTCCAGAACTACAACCTTTCCCAGGGAGGTTACAATCCCCACAACAGTTTGTCCTCTGGAAGTGGTAATGAGTCCATGGACATGCATGCAGATAGCCCCAGTAGTCATGATTACTGAATACCCATGATAGCTTTCCCCTTAATTTGCTGGCAACCTGTTTTGTGTTGTTAGGTTAATTTGGAATCTGTGAATCATTGGAAGTTCAATTCTGGTGTTGTGTATCCCGAGTCAAGTCATAACTTCTTCCAATCCAAGCATTCATTTGAACAGCTAACCGGCAGCAGGAGAATGTTCTGATTTCTTCAATGATATATGTAGTCACTCTAGTAAATGAGGTTATTGGTCTTCTTGAGATCTTAAGGGGAGAGTTTGTAAAAGAAAAGATTGTCTAAAACAAAAGAAGAAAAAAGTCCATATCGCTAATTTCATGTGTCACGACTAAGGGTGAAAAAAGGTCAGGTTTTTTTCGGGTAGTTTGAACTCGAGTTCTAGTTGGGGCTTTTTAAGTCGGGCTCATTTGAGCTTGAGCTTGAGTCAAAAAATGGGTTCGAACTCATTTAGGGCCGAGCTCGAACCTCATGAAACTTTACCTTATCAGCTCGCTAGCCTATTGAGACTTATCATTTATCCTTTAGACTTTTTCCCACTATGCCATAAGTTTAATCACTTCCCTAACTCCCTTACTCCCTTTGTCCCTACCTAGATCCCCACACTCCCTTCGGCCATTCGTCCCTGTGTCCGATACCTAGGTACTAGTCGGCTACCACAAATCAGTGATGATCACCGTCGTCTAGGAACTAGCCTCGCTCACTAGATGGCAATGTCTCAGGCTACTTGATACCCCAAGGTTTAGCAGCAACCCAAATCAAAATGCCCTAAGCTTAGCAAACGGTGGCCAACAGTTAATGCACCGAGCAGACGTTGAACGCCGTAAACCTAGGACTTATCTTGCTCAACAGGATTGACTGATTGCCTCCTGCCCAACGAGATCGTTCGATCGCCAGAGACCTTCAACACCCGATTGCAAATTTGGATTTTGCACTCCTACTGATTTTGTGATTTATTTAGTTGTGTGCAAGTTGGACTGTAGTGGCCTAGAAATCGATGTAGCAGCCTGCAAAGGATGGACTATGGTGGCTCTGCAGTCGAAGTGAGGAAGATGATGGCTTACTTGTGAGTTTCACAAAATTAGGGTAGAATAGTAAAGAATTAAAAAGTTTTGGGATAGGTTTTCTAATTTTCTCTTATTTGGTTATCTATATAGAAAATTGTAAATTTAGTCCCCATATTTTATCTAAATTGTAATTTTGGTACTAAAGATTTATGTGTGTCATTCAGGCACGATGAGCTTTCAAGTCGAGTTTGAGCCCGTCTCAAACTCGACCTGAGCTTAAGCCTAAAAAATTGAACTCAAGTAATTCGAGCTCGAGCTCGGGTAGTACCGAATAACAAAGGGGCCAAGCTCGGGCTCAACTAGTCACAACATTTAAGTGTTATAAGAATGTACAACATCTCAAGTTTGAATAACGGTCATTATATATACATATACCAAAGTTTACTTTTATGGAACTTATCGGTGAAAACAAGATTTGGCTCACTTATTGAACTGATAATATATATAAGGGTAAATGACACCTATCATCCATGAACTAAGTCTTATGTTGCGGATTCATCCTGAAACTATAAAATGTTATATCGTTCGTCCTCTAACTATAAAAATATTACATCATTCGTCCTATCGTTAATTGTAACAGTTAAAATGGACTGAAAAAAAATGTGAAAAACTAGTTTTAACCCCTAAAAAACTTTTTATTTGCCTTAGAAACCTCAAAATCTTTACATCTCATAATCAAACTACCTTCTTCTAATTGCCCTTCTTCCTCCTATTAATTTTTATTTCCTTTTTTTTTTTTATCTAGGATCAATTCCATTTTCCAACCCATCTCTTCCCCTCGTCAGTCGTCCCCTCACCTTCCCCAACCCATCTTTTCATGAAACCCTTTACTCCGATCCCTTATAGCTTCCAGATTCCTCTGCTTCACCAACCTCTTCCTCTTCACCTCCATCCTCCTCAGAGTCTGCAACTCTTTCCTCCTCCATTCACCCTCTGTCTCTGTAGGCAACAAGCAAGTCCTCACAAGCGGCAACGTTGAAGAACCATCTTCGTTATCAGTTCTCATAGCATTGATGTTGAGAAAATCTGGGGTTGAAGACGATCTCGTGAGCTTGGCTTGTGGGTTGACCCCAAAACGATCGTTCATCAAGAGCCCCCAGCTTCACTCCAGCTTTCCCTCATCCTCTTCACTTTGACATTGAAACTTGTGGGCAAAACTGCTACTTGAAATGAATCTCCACTGTAAATCTCTTGAGAAAATTTACATTTTGTTATGGAATTTTGTGTTGACAATTTCTTCAGCATTTCCCATTATAGAGATCAACAAAAGGGAAATAGAGGAAAGTGATGATATTCAAAATTGACAAGAACCGAGGCAAGGATATCCAACTCAAAAGTTGAATTGTGGTAAGGGAAAAAATCAAATCCCTGGAAAAAGAGGAGAACAGGGGAAAAAGAGCTCAAAGTCGCCATTTTTAGGGCTGAAAAGGAAATGAAAACCATCCCACAAGCACAAGAACAAGAAGGAATAAGAAAAAGGTTGTTGCTTTTTGGTTTTGGAAAAAACTGGATGAAATGGGTTGATGATAAAGGATGAAATTTGAGTACGACAGAATGAGTTTCGAAGTGTGTCGGGAGTCAGCAAGGAAATCGGGCATCAAGAGTCAAGGAGGTCGTGCGTCGGTTGTTAGTATTGTGCCCAAAAAGCCAATCATGAGATGATTGTATTTTTGCACATTGAGTCATGATATTTTATTGAGGCATTAATCCAGCAATTATGTTTGTTGTTTTGTTTCTGCGTAACGTAATAAGCATAATTGTAACCCTAGAATAATGATATTCTTAAACGTCCCTAGTCTAGTATTATTGTGGAGCGGGTTGCAATAATACATAATGACTAGCATATGTGGAGACTAATATGAGATATGTAGTCTACATATGGGTACAAGTTGGAGAACTTGTGTACTGGACCGACCCACCATGAGAACACTACATGGATCGTTATATGAGTGTCATAAGTGATTCTCATAGTGATCATGGTATATGTAGTCCTTCGACCTAAGATCATCAAGGTTCCCTACATGTGAGTCACATACTTTGATACTTTCCTTTGTTGCTCGTAACTGAGTGAACTTGAAGGAGGTCATTAGGTATGTCACATATCATGCGGAGGGATTTGTATGATCAAGATGGGATTTGTCCCTCCTATGTAACGGGAGTGATATCTTTGGGCCCCTTGATAGAGTGAGACTTAGAAAATGCATGGCCATGCTTCGATGAGTTGATATACGATATCAAAGTCATCAGTTTAAGTTGGTCTACTCAGTAATCAAGAAACCAAAGATTGGGCTATACGAGAGTGACACATTCCATGTCTCGTGCTTAGTCTTGATATCTTGGACAAAGGGACAATGGCATATATCGGTGATGATCATAAAGGTTTAGTCGATTCACCGACAATCTTGTCACTTGGGTAGCAATGATGTGTTGCTAGACACCGCTCATTGCTTATGATCATAAATGTGATTTATGATCATTGCCAACATGGCAAGAGCCTATTGGGTCACACACATAGAGCTATTTGGATCATTAGAGTGCATGGGCTAATTATTTGGGTTATGGTTTCACTTTAATTTCGTATTAATAATGGGCCCAGGAGTTGAGCCATTATTAAGCCCGAAATTAAATCCTAATTGGATTAGGGCTTTGAAACCCATTAGGCCTGGAAGTTGAGTCTCACTATAAATACAACTTTTAAGTGAGAAATTCGCAGGTCTCCTTGCCCTAGCCTCCCAAAAGGACAGCCGCACTCTTCTCTTGCAATTCCTTGGAGGACGCAAGCTAGCACTGCGAGCGCAAGAGAAACGCATCTGCCGGGACGTGGTGGAAGCGTGGTGATCCCGAGAGGCTCGTGTGGATACCATAGAGAGCCTGAACACGTCAACTGTTCAGGTTTTGTGATTCGACTCTACAGTTGAGTGAGAGATCTCAACCGAAAATTAGGTATGAAATTTTCGAACACCCGGTTTACCCCGTTTCACTTGGATCCTGGAGGGTTTCGGTTAAATTCCGCTGCGCTGTTTGGCTCCCGAAACCCAACATCGGTGAGGAGATCAAGTGTCAGTGAGGACATCTCTTGGTGCCATTGCGGCAAATGACAATGAAAGAGGAGCGAATTAAGGCAATGAAGGCGATAGGTGGCGGAGATTGGTTAGGCAGCTGTAGACGGCCGATCTTTTCCCGTTCTTCTTCACTTTTTGAATTTTCAAACTGGTCGTATCATATTGATGATTTGAGACTTTTGCAATGACGGGTCGACCTGGGCTACGTGTCTATTGTCCCATAAAATAATTTGTACGTGTTTTAGAATTGAATTAGAAAATAGCAAAATTTTATGGCTTAAATAGAAAATTTTATTAAGTTTTAGGATTGATTGCACATTTTGCCTCTCATTCCGTTACTTTTTAATGGCCGGACCTAATGGTATGACGTTATTACAACAATTTTTATAGTTAGAGAACGAACAGTGTAACATTTTATAGTTTTGGATGAATCCGCAACATAGGTCTTAATTCAAGGATGATAGATGTCATTTACCCAATTATAATGTCCAAGGCAGAAACTCTCCACTTGTAATTACTAGTGGTAAATGATATTCACCCCTACGTATTTATGATTTTAGGTGAAGGAAAAAGGGAATTGTGGAAATGAAAAAACGAAAACAAAGGGAGATCGGAAAGAAAATAACATCATAACAGCAACTTACAAGTAACTTGTTCAATCTCCATATTTATGGTTGCCTCTACCCATAAAATTTAGAGTTTGAACTTTAACAAAAATAAAATAAAATAAAATAAAAATATTTAATATATATATAATTTTTAAAAAACACCTCACCATTTATTGTAGATTTCCATCTAGCTCAACTGCAATTATAATAATTTAAAATAAAAAACTAAGAAAATACTTGAATAAAAAGAAAGCAGAGAATGTCAATTGAACACAATATTATCAGGAATCCTCGTGAACAATGCTGAAAATAACATGAATCTGACAATTTCGTGGATCAAACTCATGTTCTTCATTGATTCGTAATCCTCGTAATTGACTAATAAAACGACCTTTTTCCTTCCTTCCTCAGATTCGTGCTACATATGTAATCATCACATGATTGCTTTATCTATTTAATTTAATAAGAGTTAAGTACAATTTGACTCATAAGGTTTAGTTAAAATTACATCTTATCTTCTTATTTAAAAAATATATAATTTACCCCTTTTTTAGGGGTGAAAATGGGCTGGGCCAAGCTCAAGCTCATTAAGCTCGAGCTCGGCCCATTTATTATTCGGTACTACTCCGGCTCGAGCTTAAATTGCTTGAGTCCAATTTTTTTAGGTTTGAGCTTGGCTCAAAAGCCCGCCAAACTCGAATAACACATAAAATTTCAATACCTTAACTATAACTTAAATTTAAATGAAAGATGGGTACTAAATATGTGATTTTTCTTAGATAGATAAAGATAACTAGAAATAGAAAATTAGAGACCTTATCTCAAACTTTATAATTGTTTTAAGTTCTATCCTAATTTTGTGAACTTTACAAATGAAGCATCATCTTCCTTACTTCGACAATGGAGCGTCTGGTTCCGCCCTCGAGGCATCTCCTGGGTCTCTGGCATCTGGTTCAAGAGTCGGTGGCTGCGGCGTTGATCTTGGGTGGGGCTATTGTTGGCAAACCTTGGATTGAGGCCACCGTTGAACTCGGGCTATCGGCAATCTTACGGTTGTTGTTGATCTCTATCTCGAGGTTGTCATCACCGGAAGCTGTCATCGATCAATCTTGATCTCGGGGTTGTCATTGCTAAAAGCCGTCATCGATCTTCTGCTCTTGTCGTCGATATTCTGCTCTCATCGCCGGAAACTCTCTTGGTGGTGGCCGGAAACCGTCGTCGCTAGAAACCTCATTGATCTTTTGTCATTATTGGAAACCGTCGTCGATCTTCTGCTCTCATTGCCAGAAACTCTCTTGGTGGTGGCCAATGGTGTGGCTGGGATTCCTGGAAATAGGAGCAGACTTAGTAGAGCGAAGGTTGAGACAGGGTAGGGACCGATTTTGCAGCTGGGGGGGGGGGGCTTAATGGTCAAGTGAGGAGAAAGGCTTAAGTGTCTTAGGAGAGCTTGAGCCCAATAGGCCCGCAAAGCCTATACGGCAAAATATGTTAAGGCTCAAGCTCAGCCCTAAATTTATTTGAGCCCACTTTTCAGCTCGAGCTTGAAAGTACTTGACTCGAAAAACCTCAATTCGAGCTCAAGCTCGAGCTACCCGAAATAGGCCCGACCCTTTTTCACCCCTACCCTTTTTAATATAGTTCAACTTCAACTTATGAAATCTTAATTTAGACTATACGGTTGTCATATTAAGCAATTTTAATTTGTATAGTATTTTTTATAATTAATTGAAATTTATAAAATACTATTTTAAACTACAAGAAAAACAGAAAAAAATTGATAATTTAAAATATCCATTAACTGTAAAAAAAAATACGTTATAGATTGAAATTACTGAAAGATGACTATCATAATGTCTAAATTAAAATTTCAAAAGTTATTGTGGGACTATATTGAAAGGCAGGGATGAAATGTAATTTCTTCTAAACCTCAAGGGACAAATTGTCATTATCCCATTCAAATCCTCCCGTCCCATCACAGCTGATCGATCCACGTCGACAAATTACAGGACACAACTTTAACTCCAAAAAAAAAATAAAAAAAACAGGCCAGATCTTGAGTTTAAATTAATTCAAGGGTTTTGGACAACTAGCTCAGACAAATCTTAAAGATTGCCCTCCTAATAAACCCTGTATTATTATTATTATTTATTAAGAGTGACTCAATGTACTGATACTGAAAAAACATGTGTTTGTTTTAAAAACTAGCTTAAACTAATACCTATCTCTTCAATTCTTTGTTTCATTTCAGTTTTCTAATTTAAATTTAATCTGAATTTATTTATATTATTATTTACTAATTTTTTAAAAAAGTTATATTTAAAAATTAAAAGAGTTGTAATTTTTAAATATAATTTTTTTAAATTTTATCAAATAATAATATAAATAAATTTAAATCAAACTTAAATCTAAACACTGAAACTTGAATAGAGGAAGAGTTTAAGGTGGAAGGAATAGTAGTATTTTTTTATTGGTGTTAATACATGATCTACATTTATTAGATTCTTTTTTCTTTTTGCGAATACATTTCCGTTGAATATTTGAACATCAGACCTTTATAGTATAACAGTGTACGTCTACCCATAGTTAATGGGTTATTAACCTTGTATATATAGAATTCACTCATGCTAGAGTAAAAACTAAGCGGAAATTCTATTTCAAATTAAATTTAATGCATTATTATGTACTATTTTGTATATAGTGATTATTTGTATAAGTTATTAATTTATTTAAATTCTATACTTTATGAAAGCTTAACAGTAATTTTACTGATTTTTAATAAAACTTAAATATTTTTATTGATTTTTTAATTTAAAAAAGAAAGATTAATAGAAAATAATATTTTTTATAAAAATATTTTGATATTAATTTTTAGAATTCATAAAGTATATTTTTAATAAATTAATAATTTAGATAAATAATCATTATATGCAACAAAATGCATAATAATATAATTTAATTTAAAAATGAATTGAACGCTACTTTTACACAGCTTTACTTAATAATAATAATAATAATAATAATAAATAATAATAATGACAATATCGTTACAAATTATTATAATACTTCCTGTTTTGGAACGCTGAAAATATTGCAGTATTTTATAATAAAATATATAAAAAAACATCTTCATCTCATTGACATGTTTAAATTTGAATGACTAATGTTATAAAACTTAAACTGAACAGCCATCAGCACTTTCCTAATTTTCTCAACTAAAGTTAAAGATTAATGACTACAAAAAAAAAAAGTTCAAGATTAAGTGTTTTATGGTGTTTTTTTCCAGCAAAAAAAAAAGGAGGGGGCAAAAAGAGAGACAGGGGAACTCTTTTTAATTTTTAGTTTTTACTTCCGTCTGCCTTACTTTAATGGCGACAAAGAAACTCTCTCAGCCATCGACAATAACCGCAAAAAGTTATTCATTTCCTTGCACATCCCCTCTCTCTCTATTTACAGCGGTACTCCCAAGGCACTTTCTTGGGCTCTCCCTCTTCTTCTTTTCTCCTCTTGGTCCTCGGGGGTACGTCTGATAAATTCCTTGTTGCTTCTGTTTGTTTGCTTGTTTCTTTTTCCTAAGCTAAGTCAGTGCTTTGTAGTCATTCGATCTGGGGCTGCTTCGATTCAAGCTTCTGAACCGTTTCTTTGAAAGATTTGGTTTTGTAGAGTCATTAGATTTCTGCTTATTTCTGTTGATCTGCTCTTGTCGTTTTGTAGAACGTTGAACAGAAAACAAAGTTTGGATATTTGAAACTAATAGTGCATATTGGTGGAGATTAGCTTGGAAAAACAAGAGGTTTAGATTTCAGTTGTTTCATGGGTTTTGATCAAATCTAGTTTAGGTTGCCCGAGTAATTAAAGGTAGTACTACATTACAAGGTGCAAGCAGTGGACTTAAAACTCAATCAGGTGAAATTATTAAATTTTCTGATGTTTTCTTTTCACATAAAAGGATCCATTTGCAGTCAATTGTTTGTTGGCCGGCTCAGTTGTGTTGAATGAGTTGGAGGAAATTATTTCATGCTGTAGCTCTGTTTTTGAACTCACTGTTTTTTAGGAAATTTTCAGAAAGCAGCTGCTTGCGTGGTCTATTTTAGAGTTCCTGATTTTTTTGCTGAGACTCAGTTTTCATTGTTTGGTTACCATCAGTAAAGACTTGCTTTGACTCATTCTTCTAAGTGCTGCTCTTTCTTCTTATTTTTCCAGATGAGTCGTTAATGCACCCGCACTACTTTTTGGCGGAAATCTGTCCCTCGCTTGTCTGAAATTTTGAGAAGTTAAGGCTGCTTTATTGTTTACACCGTCAAATAAGAATGAAAATGGCAACTCCAAGCAAGGCTGATAGGAAGGCAACACTAGATGCTGCTTCATGGTTGTTTAATGTTGTCACCTCTGTTGGTATTATCATGGTGAATAAGGCTTTGATGGCTACATATGGTTTCAGTTTTGGTATGGTGCTTTTTTAGTGTTTGTGTTTTCCCTTAAACTTGATGCTTTGCTCTGCAAGTTCTATGATGAATCATGAACTTCTTTAATTTTTGCGCGTGGGTGATATGAGGAATGATTATTATAATCAAGTTAAAAGGCGATATGTTAAGCTGTAATCCCTACCGTGTATTATTTTCCAGCTCTGAGATTCTTGTTTCTAGGGGGTACAGATGAATGCTTATTTTTGAAAGGTGGAATGATTTGAGATCTGTAGTTATTTCCTTGTTGTTGCGCCCTGTAAGGCTGTAACCTTGCATAGTTGAGGGATTAGTAAACTTAAACAGAGATATACTTAACGATTTTGTTGAGTGGTTGAAGTGGACAAGATTGTAAAAAATCGAATGTGAAAGTCTCTGTTTTACTTGTTTGCATGGTCTCCTTCTCAAGAAGTATCCATCATTATTGTTAAGAACTGGACACTTCAGATTGAAGCGCTATGCGTGATAAATCCATCTGACTTTTGCAGTTTCTAGCAGACCTGATATTTATTCCATTGATCCTATGCTGCAGCTACAACATTAACAGGTTTGCATTTTGCCACAACAACATTTTTAACTGTTCTTCTTAAATGGATGGGATATATTCAAGAGTCTCATCTCCCGATGTCAGACATTTTAAAGTTTGTATTATTTGCAAACTTCTCCATTGTTGGAATGAACGTGAGCTTGATGTGGAATTCTGTGGGATTTTATCAGGTGACTTTTTGTGTGTGCAAATTACGCTATCCTTTATGCCCTTCCACATGAATGTGAACCTTTTCGAACTTATATCTATTTTTATTTGAAAAATTTTATTGTCAGATAGCAAAGTTGAGCATGATACCAGTCTCTTGTTTCCTGGAAGTTGTCTTTGATCATGTACGGTACTCAAGGGACACAAAACTCAGCATTTTGCTGGTGCTTATTGGAGTTGCAGTTTGCACTGTCACAGATGTTAGTGTTAATTTGAAGGGCTTTATAGCTGCAGTTATAGCTGTTTGGAGCACAGCGCTTCAGCAGTATGTAAGTGAATCCTTGTTCCCTGCTAAAATCAGAACAGCTTTCTCAAAGTGAAGGTTAATTGCTTTAACAGTTTAACAAGATACCAAAAATGATTTTCTGAGGTGTCATCCCATAAGGTTTCCACCCTCTGTGCCCCTTCCACTCCCTTTATTTGAGGAATACCTTGCCTTCCAAGTGAAATAATGATGTGCCCTTTATTTTCTTTGCTTACAGTATGTCCATTTTCTTCAAAGGAAGCACTCGATAGGATCTTTCAACTTACTAGCACATACTGCTCCTTTACAAGCTGCGTCCTTATTATTTTTTGGCCCTCTTGTCGACTATTGGCTGACAAGCAAGAAAGTTTACGATTATGACTATACTGTGATATCTATGGTAAGCCTTTCACCTGATATTGGTTTGCTTTAGCTGGTAACTTTGCTAGCGCTGCTCTGTATTGTGTCGCATAGATTTTACGATTTATGTTTTTGTGAGGCATCTATTTATTTTTTACTTTTTGCACATGTAATTCCTCCTCGCATAGATAGCACTAGGATGTTTTAGAATCCAGGTGAAAAAAATAAAAAAGAAAAAAGGCAGCTTCACCTGCACTGGTCGTACACTTGTAAGAGTGCACATGGTAGCTGATACATTTTCCTTGTATGTTTCTGAAATTTACATGTGTTCCACAGCCTTGGCTGGTCCAGGACTAGAAATTCAGAATATACATATTCAGGAATGGGAGCCAGGACATTCTTCCTGATGTCAGTTGTGCGCTGTAACTGATTCCTGTTTTTGTTTGTTGGCTACAGTTTTTTATAGTTCTATCCTGCTCCATTGCTGTCGGTACCAACCTAAGCCAGTTCATCTGCATTGGGAGGTTTACCGCCGTAACATTCCAAGTGCTAGGTCATATGAAGACGATTCTTGTCCTGATCTTAGGATTTGTCTTCTTTGGGAAAGAAGGTCTGAACTTACAAGTAATTTTGGGCATGATTGTTGCAATACTTGGAATGCTCTGGTATGGCAATGCATCGTCAAAGCCAGGAGGGAAGGAGCGTATTGCCTATTCAGTTCCAAGCCACAAGTTAGCAAAAGAGGAGGGATCGCCAGAACCAGTTGCAACAGACGAGAAGGTCTAAAGCCTATGTTTCAAACAGGTGCAAGAATTAGTAGCTGAGAAATTATTTAAGGAAAATTTATACGAGAGATGTGAGAGAGCTTTTTACACACGGACAGGGTGTTGAAATTCCAAAGTAAAAAATTTCTGTTGCTTGCCATCGTTGATTGCTGTTTTTCTCCTTGATCTCTTTCTGGAAAAAAAAAATATATTTTTCTTTTCACAATATTAAGTTATTTCGTTCTAAATTCAAAATACTCAAATCCTATTTCATTAGTGATGGTTGTTGACCGGTGGTAACATTTTGAGGCATGAAATCTGTGGCAATGCGTCCACTTTGGCTTGCATGAATCAGGATCAGTTAGGCCCGTTCTCATTTCTTGTTTCCAGATTACACAGATATTCTTTGTACTATGCATTTCATTTGTTTTTAATGTATAGGTCAAATAAAGTCGATGGAAGATAGGTTTCTGTCGTTTTGAGCTATCTAGGATCAGACAGTAACTGACCCACCAATTGAACCGCTCCGTTAACTGATCGAGCGAAACCAAACTTATAAGATTGGTTCTGTTATTCAGTTTTTCAGTTCATTTGCACCCATTAACTTGTGAAACTGACTTTGCACCCAGGAACTATGAAACTTCTGATCTCGTCAATAAATGGGCTACTGTTGATGGTATAAGTACATGTGGTCTGATGGAAATAAACCACTAAGTTACGTGAATGTTTAAAAACCTTGAATTGTTGGAGAGTTGGAGGATCTTCTACTTTCCTCTCTTCTAGGTCTTATAACACTTGGTTTTAGGAGCTTGGAGCTTGGAGCTTGGAGAGAGCTAGAAGGAATAAAGGTCACACCTTTAGGCTTCTAGTGGACGATCAATTTCTGTTATTGGTGTTTTCTTCCTTTTTACTTATCTATTTTAGTAGATCCTTCCTTTATTATGTCTATTTTTCTCTCATTCGCTTGGTCTGTGTTCATGAGTGAATAATCACTCAAAACCCCATTGGGTTTGGATGATTAATTGAATGTATGGATGAAGTATGATGCTAGGCATGTTTATGACATGTATAATGTTCATCTTTGTGCTTATTTTTTATGCGGTGCTACACACAAACACACACATACCACTAGGTGTTTGTGTAAATGCTTGAAAGAGCTTTCCATAAGCTAAGGTCGTTGGGATGGACTAAGGTGGTTTGCTAGAGTCGTGAAGATGTCCTAGGAGCCATCTTGGTGGACAAGGTTGTAAGTTAATGCTCACACTCTTGGTGCATGGCATCAGGCTGTCCATGGTCAAGGGTTTGAATGCTTGCTTAGTTTAGAAATGGCTAAGGGAGTATTCGGAACCATCACCTTAGTGTGCTTTGAACATGTGACATATGACCCCATGCATGAAACTTGGCCCAAGCCATAAAAGATTGCTTCTCTTTTAATGTTTGATTTGTTAGTATATTTGCTTGTCTTGCTTAGGAGTTTAGTTTAAGTTAGTTTTCACCATTATTTCCCTTTTCCCTTCTCCAACTTGTTGCTACTAGGTTCTTTTCCATATTGTAGTTATTTGCAATAGAGTTACAGAATAGGGTATTAGCAATATCCTCAATTAAGCACATTAGTCCTTGTGGGTTTGACCTCTTACCCTCTACAACTCAATTGACACTGTGCACTTGTGGGTGAGGAAGAGGGTAAAAATTAAGACAATGTTGTGTTAGGGCATCGTTTAGAACCCCACGCAACATCAAGAAGGTCTTGATCACTTTGCCAAATCCTTTCTTCGTTGACATCCACTGAATGAATCCATCAAATGTCAGGTTCCTTTGTAACTTCTTCACCCATTTCATAAATTAAAAACAAGCAATCAAAATTAATTAATAATAAATAACAGTCAGAGAACCCTGATATCTAAGTGAATGTTGATCATACGATCTTATCCCAAGCAATCTGCTTTGTCTGGTTGCTCAAAGAATGCTTTGGCCCTATTGCATCCTCAGGTGTGGCCTTGTCGAGCTACATGTTTTTAAAAATTGACGTTTAAGGCACACAAGTTATGAATGTTATCATATAGAAATAATTTGCTGCCAAATAAACGTTATGTACTTTATTATTCTTCAATATGCAACCCCTGTGCTACTATTCCTCTATGTTCCAATGATATATGAGTCTCCAATGGTCAGGTAAAATCTGGCAAGGTCGGTATAGAATTAGAGGGCTGTATTCCACAGTTGGGTAGAAGTCATCGGCTAAATGATCCCTAATCACACATCCCCTCAATTGCTCACTTTTTCTTGTAGCAGCTGGCCATCAAGTGGAAGAACTAAGCCCTCACTCCATCATGGTCTGCCAGCACCTAGCGACAATTTTGCTGAAACAAAAGAATTTCGGGCAATTAATAATACCTAAGGTAACAAATGAGTACTTGAACTTCATTATGACTACAATTAAGCGACTAATTGAATTAAGTAAATACTTATTTGAAATTCATTTACCTACAGCTATGCTAAGTGCTAATCATCCTGCACCTGTTGAATCGATCCCTAGTAAGGCACTTTGCTCTTGAAAAGCTCTCTAAGATGGACACAATTAGTAATATTTAAATACCATCTCCATCTCACTTTCTTTGCTTTATTTGTGTTTGCATGGAGATTAAGAATTGATGAAAGTATGTATTTTTTTTTTCAATTTTACTCCTAATCCTTCTTCCTCTTTTCTCCTCTGCCATTTGCTCCACTTCACCCAAAAAAGATGGTTATGGGCGCCTCCACCCCTCACTTCCCCATCAATCCTCACTTGCTTATTGCCTCCTTGTCCCCCTGTCCGCTTCCCGATGACCTACATTCATTACCTCCTTGCTTCCCCACCCATTCCTCGTCTCCCTACTTCCTTCCTCACCCTCTCACCTCATTTCTCCTTTTATGGCCTTAATTTATCACCTCCTTCCCTAGATCTATCACCTCCTTCCATCATCCCTTTGCCTTGGCCTCTCCCTCCGATCTCAAACTCGCCGATCACCTTTCCTTTCATCTCAAACTTGCAAATCGCCTCTCCCATTTGAATAAAGGAAGCCCAGGATAAATACAATGAAAAATTTTTCTAGACAAGATCAATAAACTAAAAAATGTAGAAAACACAAAAACCCAAAAGATTTGCCACTTCGATCCTTCATCCTTCCTTTAATTCATTTCGTCACTTTGTCACATCAATTCATAACCTCCGCTGCCTCCATTCCCCCTCGACCATCGCATTGCATCGGTTTTGGCTGTTATGATTGTCTATTTTGATTTTAGTTTGGAGGTTATGGTTCACAATTTGTTAACAAAAAAAAAAAAAGAATAAATATATCCGAGAATAACATATTAGTATAATGACAAATATAATGGTAAAGTTGCTTGTTAAAAGTTACTGAAAAAGGAAATAGTGCAAAAAATATGAGATAACAAAAAATGAAAAATAATGCAAAAAATATGAGATGAGTGGTGTAGTTAATAAAGTTTAAGATATACTAAAAATTTAAAATTAACAAGACTTACAATTCGGGCTCGATGACTCGCCGATGGTAGCCAGAATCGAGGGTACCCAACGCTGATGGAGAACCGTGTAAGGCACTAAGTCATTCAATGGTTTGAATCATAGGTTTGAGCCAAAATCACATGGAGCAACGGAATACTATTGAACCCAATTGCCACATTGCTAAGTAGATATACTGCCCCTGTGTACCTGCGTTAGACCCTTCGGCTCAGGTTTCCATGACCACCCGACGACTGACGTCAATCATCTTAATGTTTCATATCCTAAGATTCACAAACATATAATTTTTGCTCATTAACAAAAATATGAATAATTAATTAGAAACACATACTAAACACAAAATAAAAAAAAATAAAATAGGTAATACATCCTCAATACAAATTTATAACTAGTACTAAATATACCAAAAATAAAAATTTATCATGAAATAAAAAACTAACTAATTAATTAGTAGAAAATTAAATCAAAGATCTATCATTGACATGGACCCTAAATCGTACATCTAACTGATTAACTCGAAATTAAAACACAAATATCCAATAACATGAAATAAACATCACAAATTACACAAAATAACAAGAACCATAGAGGAATCACAGAAGGTAAACAAGATTGTAAAAAAAAATAATTAAGACCGGATACATAAAAACTTGTCAAATAAAGAGGAGATTGGCCCAACAATGAAAAAACACGCATTAAAAAATGTTGCCCGTGTTTGTGGAGGATGAAAACAGGGTGCAGAGAGTTTGAATGAGAAGAGTAACACTGAATCTATAGACTTGATGGTTAAAGTTACTAAAAAGTGGCCGGACTCATAGTCGCTAAGCTAGAAAAGTAAAAAATGCCCTCAAATAGAGGCTGAATTTTCAATTACTCTAAAAGACTGCTATGTAATTTTGTAAGACAAGTGACCAATGCCTCTAGTTCTTCCATTCTCGTAAGCAACACATGAAAGACTGAAGTTTTTAGTTGCTAGGAGGCTTCAAGGTAGTCACCACTTACTTGATTTTAGTTGCCCTTAGTTGCATTTTTTAGCTTGAATTCAATCAAATTTTGGTTGCAATATTCATATTTTTTTCCAGGATTTTATTTTTTAAATAAAAATAAATTATATACACACACTCACACTAGTCATTGACACATTCTTTGAATGTAAATAAATTTTATGTAATTAGTGCAAATTTATCTAATATTTTAAATACTAAAAGTATATTAAACTTTTTATTAATTAAATAAATATATGTCAAAATTAAAATTTTAATTAATTGACCAAAGAAAACAATAGCCATAAATAAAAAAAATAAAGAAAACAAAAACCATGGATATAAAAAGCACAACTTAATGTCAAATAAACCATTAGCTTTTATTTGAAATAAAATATATTGTACTATACTCCAAGTTTTAGAAAAAAAAAATTGCTAACATAAAGAATAGGGTAAATTTTAAAAATAGTGCCTAACCTTTAATTTAAGCTTTCTTTTCATTTTTAACCTACTAGTATTCTCTTTTGGTTCTAAATTTTTTAAAACATTCCATATTAGTCCCCAAATGGGTGAAATCTATTAGCTCAGAGTAATTGTGTCTATGTAATATCCATTTTTCAAAAACTATTTTTAGATGTCTAATAATTCCTCTCTTAGAAATTTGAATTGGGAAATAATTTTTTTTTTACAATTAAATAAACTCTTGCATTATCAATTTTTTTCATATATGAAATAATTATTATTTACAATGTATGCACTTGCTCTGTTCATCCCAACAATGTTACTTTATTTAGTTTTGCATAGAGGTTAAGAAAGTGGAAGAGTTTGTATGTTGTTTCCACTTTTACCCACCACTAGTATTATGTAGCAACTTTTGGTTCGGTTAACAAAGTGAACATATTAGGGAAAATTAAAATATTTTTAATTGTTTTAGAATGAAAAGATAACAGAAAAAGACTTAGGATGAAATTTAGGTCACATAAATCATAAATATTGAAGGAGATTAATTTTTTCAATAATTTGATTGTATATTCTAATAGTATACTTTATTTAAGTTAAAAAAAAAAAATTGAAGGTTATATTTGGGGTGATTTTCTTGGGGCACCTTACATCAAATTTTCTTTTTGGTTTCATCTTAAATGTACGTACTAATTAAAAAGACAAATAAAAGATTTATCCGTAAATGTACTTTTAAGTTTTAATAAAAATATTTCATTGAATTTAATTAAAGGTTAATGAAATTGATAAAATATTGTGCTTAAGGTCTTATTTAATAATATTATGAAATAAAGGAATTGTTTGTTGCAAAATTAAACATAACACCTCAATGATGGTAAATATGTAATTTGATAGTTTAATTGAAATTTTTAAACCTTAAAAGAGGCTAGTATCTAATAAGCAAAGTAAGTTGATTTTCCAAGAGGCAAATGCATTGTATCATTAGATAGTATGGATGAATTTTTAGAATAGCCTCGTATTAGGAAGTGCAATAGATTAAAATATGAGGTCTTAAATGAAAAAGAATTGAAAGGTGGAGGCCTTTTCAAGAGCTTAGCCATTTTTCTAAAATAGTTAAATTACAATAATAGATTTATTTAAAGTATTACAATATATTAAAATTCAAGGGTAAAATGGTTATTCAACATATGGTCGCGCATTGTAAAGTGCAACAAATCAAAATATGAGTCTCAAATGAAAATGAATTGAAAGGTAAAGGTGTTTTTGAAGAATATAGCCATTGTCATAAAATAGTTAAATTACAATATTAGGTTTATTTAAAGTATTACAAGATATTAAATTTTAAGGGCAAAAATGTTGTTCAATATTTGTACACCTATGCACTTTTACATAATTTTTAATTTTAATATTTCATCATAACTATCCTCATTTGTGTCATCCATTATAATTGATTATTCATTGTATTTAATTTCAATTTACTATATATAATAATAATAATAATAATAATAATAATAATAATAATAATAATACAATTTAGAATATGTTACAGGTAATACTAGTTGTAAAAAAAATGATAGAATTTTTTTTATTTGTGTTGGTAGAGTATTTATAAAAAAAATTTCCTCATATATTTAATATCTTATCAAAGATGTCAAAATTTTCTCTTCTCAAGTGTAAAATTTAAAATTAATAGCATGCATTCAATCTATTAAGAATAGATCTTAATTTATTTAGACTTAATGATATTATGTATTAAAATTTTATTAAAAGTTAAGTTAGTAAATTTTATTTTAATTTTTATATTTTAGATTCAAAATGCTAATGATTAAACTAAAAATATTATATTAGCTGGCTCAAACAATTAAATGGATTTACCATTAATGTATTAGTGTAACTTTGACTTTTTAAAGAGACATAACCTAAGCTTTTAGTAAATGTTTTGAGGTTCTGTTAAAATAAAATAAAATAAAAAAAAAGACATCCTACATCCACAACTGGGACATTCTATAAGAAACCTAAGCAAAAATAAATTTCTTTTAATAAGTATGATACAAATATGAGTCATGATGTCAAAGTATAAACTTTGTAAGTGAACGTTGTACTTTTTTTTCAAAGACATGTAACTATAAGTAACTATACATTATTATTAAAAAGCTTAATTACCTTAGTCTTGACTTTCAATAAAAAATATACTCACCCCTAAAGTTTTAAATTTACACTTACTCTCTATTTTATAGTCAAGTCAATGTGATTATTTCAAAAATTGATGTCAAGTCTTGCATAGCTTTTATTTTTTAATCTTTTTGTGTAATTGATGCATACTCATTAATTTAAAAATTATACTCATAGCACTGATGTTTGAAAACTTAGTCTTACTTATTGCTTTTATAATATAATTAGTCAACAATACAAAAATCAACTTCATAAAGTTTTTTTGCCATAAAACAAACTTATAGAAAACATAGAAAACAATCATCTATTTTTTTCTATTTTTTATTTTCAAATACTAATATGATTTTCCTAATATAAAGAATTTGTAAATGGTACAAATATGATTAAATTTTATATATTAGAAATACATTAAATTTTGATTAATTAAATACAAAAAAATATTAACTTAGTAAACTGAATATAACAATACTATTTTTAAAAATTTTCAAAAATTTAATAGGGTAAATTAAAAAAGTCCTCATGTGGTTTGATTTAATCTACACTTTGCCCCCTCTATTTTCAAAAACCTATACTTTACCCTCTGCTTCATTTATAGTATCCAACAACAATTTATGAAATTCTAAATTAAACTATCTAATAGCTATGTTCCAGCAATTTTAAGATTTTTTATATTTTTTTCATAGCAAACCAACCTCTAAAAAATATTGATATGCATTTATAAGAAGAAAAATATATTTACAAAAAGGAAAAAAATAATAATTTAAATTATCTATTAACTATAAAAAAAATATTGGAGAGATCAAAATTATTGGAATATGACTATCGTACAGTTTAAATTATAGTTTTAGAAGTTGTTGGTGAACAATATGAAAAAACTAGAGGGCAAAGTGCATATTTTCAAAAATAAAAGAGGGCAAACTGTAAGTTAGGATAAACCTTAGGTGAGTAATTGTAACCTTCCCAACTTTCATATAATATTTATTCTTATAGGTTGGAAAAAAAAATTAAGTAACTCAAATTTTATATTCAAAGACATTTTTTTTTTATAGCAAAACAAACTTGGGCCATACTTGTTAAGTTGAAATTATAAGTTTTATGAAATATTGATTGTGCTTTAGATAATTATTTGATAGTAAATAGAACAACGAGCAGCATGTCTGATGCAAAAAAAAACTAGTAGCAATCTAGGAGTTTTAGCCATTAAAGGTAAGATTAACACAAAAAAGTTACATACAATACTTGATTTTGTAATATAAAATCAAGCACAGGCAAGCTTAAAACAAAAAAAAAAGTTTAGGGGCAACTTAAAGCTCATTTTTAGTGTTCTAGTGCTAATATAACTCCAATTAAATAGATAACGATAAAATTGGATTTCATTAATATAACAAAATTACTTATAATATAAGGGCAAAATGGTCATTCAACATTTGTGTACTTTCATACTTTATATTTATATATAATAATAATTGTATATCCTTACAGTTATCGTATATACATACTATTTCTCATCAAATAAGAAATCAATGACAAACCCTTTAAGGTTTACCTATATGCATATAGACATAAACCTCGTTTTTTCACAATAGTAAGATATAAGTCATTATAAAATAATGAACTGAAAGAAAATTTGTTTTAATATGAAGTTAATCTACCTTTCAAAGCAAGAAAATTGCAATAGATCAGCAAAAACTGATGATTCTAGAAGATGAAGATACAGTGTGGAAAGGGATGTAGGTGTTGGGTGCTCTGTATATCTAACTATTTAGACCTCAACTTGTTCTTATAATGCCTATATTTACTTGTACTTAGCCTTCTTAATGTGTTTTAGGAATCAGAGGTTGAAGTCAATTGAAAAATACTTCCTTCGTCCTGTTTTACATGAAATGTTTCTTTGGGCACTCTTTTTAGGGCGCCAAGCTTTCTTTCATTTTCGTCCTGTTTTGCCTATGTCGCCCAAAAGTTTCATTCTCTTTCACGCCTATTGAGACACCACCATTCCTTTCCTTCCGGCCTCTCTTGTGCATGTTTTCCTTTTCATGTTTTTTAGTCCCAAAACCATTTGTAAGTCATCTGAAGCAGCGCTTCGCTGATCGTCTTCATCCCCAACGCCATCAATTTGCTGATCGTCTTCGACCGTCGATGATTCTAGCAGTGCCATTGATTCACGTAGATTCACCGATTATCTTCGATCACCGAATCGCCCGCCGAATCATCTTCAATTATCTAACCAGTTTTCACCACCAAATCAACTGATCCTCGCCGCAAAATCTCTGAATTGACAATTTTGCGTACAGCCAATGTTCTCCAAATCATCAATTTCGTGTTGGCGTGTTCTCTGACCGATTATATCTGCTACCCCTCTCCTCTTTTGTAAATGGCAAAGGCAAATAGAGATCAAGAAGAAGACAAGGCTCAAATTGTGTTAGGAATTTTAGATAGAGTGTCAAATCTGTAAAAAAAAAACATAAAGTTAATGGGTTATTGTGCATAAGTGGGCCAAGCAGCATCCATGATTTAATAAAAACCAAAACCTTGATACAGAAGAGAGGGAAAGAAGACCAAGAAGAGAAAAGCTTGAGAAGTTCTGTTGATGAATGGTTCCCGATCCACATAAATAGTGCAAAACAAGAACGGATTTTCCCGCCTCTGCCTTTACCTGCTTGCTTCTTTTCTTCCTTATCGGCTTACAAAACAATGAAAAGAAATACTGGGCTGATTTAAACCGAACAACGTCAACTTTTATTTATTTATTTTTTTGTTGATTTAGATAATGGCTAAACCCATAGTTTAGTCCTCCATCGTTCTGTGTTTGTTCATTGGATTCTAAAACTTTCTCATGTGACAATAGGTCTCCTAAATTTCAATGCACACACAGAAACAACAACGTCTTTGTTTTCCTTAACTCTACTTCTGGTATCCGTATTTTTCCTCTCTCGCCTGACAGCCTGCAATGAAGAATAGTTCGGATCTCGATTTCTTTCTTCATTACTTCTCATAATTGTTTGTCGTTGATCAGCATGTCCCGCTATCGGGTTTGGTGCGGCCACTATTCCACTTGCGGGAAAAAGCCTCATTATAGGGATCCGAATGCTATTGCAACAATGGCAACGATGGAAGCATCGATGATGATTTTGACTTGGAATTCGGTTAGCATCACCCACTTCGTCTCCCTTCCATTTCTGCTGTTCTACTAGCAGGCCTTTGAATTTCGTGGAGTGGTGATAAGCACAACCACAGGCTTAGAAATGACTCAAGCCAGCAATGGGCAACGCACAACTCTAAAATGGAACCATGCGCAAAGCCCCCCCCCCCCCCCCCCCCCCCAATTTTCAAGTGTCTACGCTAGTTTATTAATATTAATCATAAGAGTAAATATCGCTAGTTTCCCTAAACTATACTTATGTTGCTTGATAGTCTAAAAACTATCAAGCGTTACACCAATTGTCTTTAAACTATTTAATTTCTGTTATTTCATTCTATTGTCAACTAAACCATTAAATATGGACAAAAAATGGCGTTAACACTGATATGACATGGAAAAATGATGTGACTGCTGATGTGGTACCACGTTTCCATCCATATTTAACGGTTTAATTGATGACAGGACGAAATAACAACAATTAAATGGTTTAAGGATGATTGGTGCAATATCTGATAGTTTCGGGATAATTAAGCAACACGGGTATAGTTTAGGGACAACTGACGATATTTACCCTAATCATAAATATGTTTGTCCGGTGATCGATGGGCTACTGTTATGATCAGAACAATGGATTCCAAAAGAAAGAACTATATGGTTTTCTCTACAATATCTCTCATACTTACAGGTGCAAAGCTTCACTCGACTTAATCCAAGATACTAAAGGTCTCTTGTCAATTAGCCTGGTACTGGAGGTAATGGTGTAAATTTTGGATGGAAATTATTTCCATTAATTGCTAGAACAATAGTTTGGAAAGGAACTTATACAGACCAAGAGATACAGGAGATAGACTCCTACTTGAAGACCAAGAAACATATGTAACCTATCCTAAAAAGAGTTTACATATACATAAGTCACGTATGCATGCATAATACACAAATACATACAAAGTATAACATACATGAACTATCCTCTATCAAGTTGGTGCATGGATATTTTGAATGCCTAACTTGGGAACAAGATTCTCAAACTGCTTTCGGCCTACTGCTTTAGTAAGCACATTTGCAAGCTGTTGATTGCTAAAGATATACATTACCTCAATGTCCTTTGATTGCATCTTTTCACAAATAAAGTGGCAGATTATCTTTATTTGTTTGGTATGTTCATAAAACACGGGATTCTTTGCAATTTGAATAGCTGCCATGTTATCATAGTGAAGTTGCATATGAGATGTTTATTGTACAGTTAGACAACAAAGCAAGGTCTTTAACCATATAAGTTCACTTGCCAAAAGCCATGGCAAGATACTTCACTTCTACTGAAGATCTTGAAATTGTAGTTTTTTTTTTATTTCCATGATACTAGAGTATTTCCAAGGAAGCTGATGTAACCTGTGGTGGATTTCCTCGAAATAGAGCAACCGTCCTACTTAGCGTCACTATATGCATGAATATCTAGGTCCCCTCATGCTAGGAAAAATAATCCAAGGCCTGGAGTACCTTTTAAGTACTGAAGGATATGCATAACTCCTTCAAATTGAGCTTCAGTTGGTTGATGCATGAATTGACTCAAAAATTTGATGGAGTAAGCAATATCTAGGGGTTTTATGGTAAGGTAGATTAGCTTCCCAATAAGTCTTTGATAGGGACCATGGTCTTTCAGTTTCTTTCCTTTTTTCGAAGTTAAATGGTGTTGCTGCTATGACAGAACTCAAGTAGGTTTACATCCAAACATCCTGCTTTCTTTAGTACATCCAGCGTATATTTGCGCTGAGAAAGAGAGATTCGATCGGATGACCTTGCAGCCTCAAGTTCGAGGAAATATCTCAACTTCCCCAAGTCTTTGATGTAGAACTCCTTGTTCAAGTAATCTTTCAATTTCTATATTTCCTCATGATCATTTCTGGAGATTATCATATCATCGACATAAGGCAACACAAAAATAAAGATAGCACCTTTTTGAGAAGTAAACAAGGAGTGATCAACCGTAGATTATTTAAACCCATACCTCACAAAAGTGTTGGAAAACTTTTGAAACCACTACCTTGGGGCTTCTTTGAGACCATACAACGATTTTTTTAGTTTGTAAACTCGTTTGTCTTCTGGCTTCAAGATTCTTAGAGGAGGGACCATGTATATTTCTTCAGAAAGATCACCTTGTAAGAACGCATTATTCACATCCATTTGATAATGTTCCCATTGTTTCTTTGCCACAACTGCCAAGAGGCATCTAACCAAAGTAAGTTTGGCCACAAGAGCAAAAATCTCAATATAGTCTATCCCCTTTTTCTAAAATAATCCTTTAGCCACTAGCCAAGCTTTGTAACATTCAATGCTGCCATCTGACTTATGTTTTATTTTTTATACCCATTTCGAGCCCATTAGTTTTTTTCCATTAGGGAGTTCCTCAAGTGTCCAAGTCCCATTATCCTCTAAAGCTTTTACTTTGGCTTTCATAGCTTCTAGCCAAAGAGGATCTTTCACTTTCTAGGCATAATTTTGTGGTACAACCTAAGAGGAGATGGCTACAATGTATGCTTTATATTCTGTGCTCAAATTTGCATATGATAAATAGCTTGAGATAGAATAGGCCTTACTTGAGGCACCTGCTTTAGCTTTAAATATGGTGAATGATGACTTGTCCTCTTTTAGGAGATCACAAACATATTCATTTAAGTAGAACAGTGGTTTTCTTACCCTTTGAGGTCGAGTTGCTTAAGGAACATGACTAAGAGTAAATGGTCTAGTCTCTTCTAACTCCCTCATTTGAGGTTCTTAGTTTGTGCATAGGACTTCATGTGTGTCTTAGATTTTAGTCTCATCATGTAAGATTTCATGAAGTGGATCAGTTAGTAAGGTGGTTTGAGTTTGGAAAGGGAATTCATTTTCATAGAACACAAATGTCCCTGGAAACAAACAATTTTTGTGTTTCTAAATCCCACACCTTATAACCCTTCTGACCTTATGGATAACCAAAAAACATACATGGCTTTGACCTGGTTTCAAATTTGTCATTAGTTCGATGATGAACATAACATAGGTAACCGAAGACTCTCAAATGATAGATGGATACATTTTAAAGTAAAGAACTTCAATATGGCTTTTTCCTAAGAGCTTAGGTGTTGGGATATGGTTTATTAGGTAGGTGGCAGCTTGGATGCATTCGCCCCAAAACTTAATGGGCACGTGAGCTTGAAAACGAAGAGCTCTAACAACTTCTAATAGGTGCCTATATGCTTTCTCTCTACTATGCCTTTTTGTTGTGGGGTTTCAAAGCATGAAGTTTGAATCAAAATTCTATAATTTCCTTGTAGAAAGGTTAACATAGGACCAACTATGAATTTGAGAGCATTGTCACATTTAATTATTCCAATAGTTTTATTGAAACGGTTTTTTTATCATAGCATGAAAAAAGATAAGTCCAAGTACAACAACTATGATCATCTACTAGGGTTAATAAATAATGAGAACCAGATAAGAATGAGGTTTTGTATGGTCCCTATATATCCATATAGACTAGATCAAACACAGACTCAAATCAATTCAAACTAGTTAGAAAAGACTTTCTAGTTTTTTTTTTTTTTGCATAAAAGTAGATTTCACAAGGCTCACTTTTGTCTTAGAAGGAAACTTTAGAAAGTTGAGGGATAGAAGAGAGTTTATTTGAGGGTACATGACCTAAACGTTGGTGCCAAATCTCATGAGAAACACTTTTGTTGGCTGAAGCAATGAATAACGCCTTGATTTCCCGAAAGCAATATAGGTCATCCTTCATCTCACCCTTGCCAATCAGTCTCTTCTTGGTCAGGTCTTAAAACATACAAAAGGTTGGAAAAAATGTCACAGAACAGTTAAGTTGCTGGGTACTCTTGCTGATAGCAACTAAATTGTATGTAAAAGCAGGAACAAAAAGAGCGTCATTGAGTTTTATCTTTCATGACAAACTAGCTGTTCCATAAGACTCCACTAGCAAGTCTAGGCCATTTGGCAACTTTACCACAGTTGTTCCTTTTACGGATCACATATTCTTAAGAAATTCATTAGAATGAACCATATGTTCCAAAGCTCCATTTTCTATCACCCGATATAAATGTATCTTACCAACATAATTGACTTGGCTATCTTGTTTCTGTCTAGCAATCATCGCCAGAATCTGGTCTATCTGATCTTGTGTGAAGGGCATTTGGTCCTGCATGTTACTGACCATGCCCGAGCTGACCATCTTTCTTACTTGGTTTGTTTGCATTTCTAGCCATCTTTCTCTTTCCTTACCACCAATCTGGATACCTAATAATTTTGAAACACTTTTTAAAGTCGTGACCAGTCTTCCCACAGTGCTTGCGTGGTCCTTTTAGTTCATTCTCTAAGAGGTTTCTGCCTTGTATCTTCCTAGCAGCAAAGGCAACTTCAGTTGCTAGGGTTCTAAGCATTGCCACACCTAGTTGTCTCTCTTCCTTAACCATGAAGGCATATGCCTTGTTGAATAATGGAAGAGGCTCCATGTTTAGGATTTATTACAGAATAATACTAAACTGGTCACTCAACCCTATGAGAAATTGATGTAGTTTCTCGTTCTCTCTTTCGGCCATAATCTCTTTAACTGCGCTACATGTGCATGGAGGTACCTTATTGTAAATGTTGAGCTCATCCCAAAGTTTCTTCAACTTAGTGTAGTAGGCTACTACAAACAAGTTTTTCTGTGCATAAGGGCGAGTTCCCTTTTTAACTTATGCACCCAAGGGGCATTGCCTTAAGAAAACCTGTCTTCGAGCTCAAGCCAAATCTCTCTGGCAATGTTGGCATAAGCCACACTCCCATGCAACTATGAAGAAAGTGAATTAAAGATCCATGAGATTACCATGGAGTTGCACTTCTCCCATACTTTGGCTTCGGCATCATTATCTTCAAGTTTCTCAAGGGTGCCATTAACAAATGCTATCTTATTCCATGCTCGTAGAGCATTCAACAAGGCTTGCCGCCATGTAGGATAATTATCTCCCTTAATTGGCAAAACACCAATATGATTCCAGGTGTATCTGATGAACCAATGTGATAAGGAGACAATGGATCATTGCCTGGTGGAGAGCCATCACCACTGCTCAATGTTTTCTTGTCGCCACCTGACAATCTTCACGGCCAAGAATCAAGAATTAAAATTTTAAAAAATAGGATTAGGGAATCAGAATCGAAACATGCTCTAATGCCATGTAAATTTTGGATGGAAAGCATTTCCATCAATTGCTAGAACAATAGTTCACAAAGGAACTTATATAGAGCAAGAGATATGGGAGACAGACTCCTTCTTGAAGACCAAGAAACCTATGTAACCTATCATAAGAAAAGTTTACATATACATAATAAGTTACGTACGCATGCATAATACACGGACACGTACAAAGTATAACACACATGAACTCCTAATAAATGGGGAGCTTTGTTAAATTTATATAGTTTCTTTCAATGTAAATAATTGGTGGGTGGATCTATGCCTAGGCATATTGTTCGTAAAAATTACATTAATTTATTGTACCAATAAAACTGCATTTAATAAAAATGATGTGTCTTAATAAGATTAAAAAAATGACATGGGTATAAAATATAATCTTCCCTTCACGCATAATCTTGTATTATAGGATAAAAAGAAAATTATTTTTATTCCAAAAGTTTGTTATGGATATAAAGGTTCTAGAATTATTGTGTTGATGATAAACGAGACTAGGAAGACTACATCTCCGTCAACATCGGCTTTGCTGTGAGTTCGATCAAGTGCTTAGGCTGAGTACTGTTGTCCCCTCCACCTCAAGCCGTAGTGTTTCTAGCACTACAGATGATCAACATAAAATTCAATGTATGTTTGATATATCAAATTTCTGTGTAGCTTTAAACGGTTCCGCGAGCAACTACGCTACAACTTGGTTAGTGAAATTTTACCTTATTTATATTTTTGAATCCATGTCAACTGACATCTGTGTATATTATCTTTAGTCTAGAAATCTGTAGACTGAAGAGAGCCACCTCCGTCTTCTGGCGAGGCTGGTCCACCAAGTTCCTCGGCAATGGCGCTCAGGGCAGCTGCTGTTTCAGTCTCTACAAATATTTCTATAATTTGTACTCTTCTGGGCTATCATCAGCTTTACTTCGTTCAGGTCCTCTAATTCGTTTGGCTGGGAACGAAGTGAGTTGTGCTTTTGTTTAGGGAAAAATTCCAAATGTAGTCCTCTTTCTCTTTTTCATTAGTCACATATGCACTTATTGTTTTTGCTGTTTCTTCTCAACCATTGGACTTGCCTATTTTTTCTCAATCATTAGACTAATGTGAAAATTCTAAGATCTGTCGAGGAAAGTTTAGAATATGTCAATGAAAATAAAAGCTATGTGAAGCCAGCCTGGGTAGCCTTCATTGGTGGCCAAGGACCTCTAGGATGGAGCAAAAGAGCTCGGGTGATGGTAGGAAGCAGCAAATCGGCATTCGTAGGTCTCCTCTTCTCATTTTGGGTTGCTAGCAACTGGGGAAAAGCCAGCAGGCTAAAAGGAAGGTGTATCTCTTTGCTAAAGGGAAGACATAAACCTCGGCTTTGTTTTCTAAGCCCGATGCAAAGTGCTGCTGAGTGATGGTGTATATGAGGACAACCTGCCACTACCTTCGGTTTGAGAAACAAAGGGAGAGGTTTACTAACAGTGGAGTGGGGTATTTTGAGAATGTGAAAGATACTATCCATATACTAGTTGGACATAAGTCCACAATAGCTATACTCATAAAATGCCACAACAAATTTTAAAGCAGAAATCTCAAATTTACCACTAATGTTTTAACTTGGGTGCAGATCTGTCACTATAGTTTTTTTTCTCAATCTCTCACTAATGTTTTGAAAATAACTCAAATATGCCACTATCCATTAAAAAATAACAAAAAATAGTAAAAATGTCAAATTTTGAAAATTTGAGGTTATTATATATCTTTCAAAAATATGAAGACATTTAAGACTTTTACCAAAAGAGGGTCAGATCTCCATCGTCAACGCCCCAACCCTGTCACTGTCTCCGGCACTAACACCCTAGCCCCATCATCGTCTCCATCACTAGTG
Source organism: Aquilaria sinensis (assembly GCA_005392925.1). Classification (NCBI taxonomy): domain Eukaryota; kingdom Viridiplantae; phylum Streptophyta; class Magnoliopsida; order Malvales; family Thymelaeaceae; genus Aquilaria; species Aquilaria sinensis. The sequence continues at coordinate 218,040 of SMDT01001915.1, forward strand.
CTTCAATCTCATTGTCATCTCCGTCACAAGCACCCTAACGCTGTCATCATCTCTATCATTAGCATCCCAGCCTTATTGTCACCTTGGTCACCAATGCCCCAACCCCGTGGCTGCACTTCCTCCATCTCCGTCATTTGATCTCCTTCCATCCCCATCATCCAACTCTATATTGAACCGTAAGTTTAATATGACACTGAAAATTTTTATCTTGATAGATATGGATTCCGGAATAAAAATAACGTGTCAGGGAATGGGAGAAAAATTCAACGTGAAATCGGGCTGTCATCTGCCGTTGCCCTCCCTTCGCCTCTACCGTCATATCTCTTTGTTAGCATTCGAGAGAGAGAGAAAGTCTAATTACAAAAGATTTTTGAAGTTTGTTAAAACTTGCATTATCATCCTAAAATTTCAAAACTAGTTACTTTTATTGTTTCTCATTAGTTTTTAATAGATAATGGCATATTCACTCCTAATTTGAAACTTCAGTGGCATATTTCGCCCATTTTAAAATATTAATGGGAGATCGGATAAAAAAAAACTATAGTGACATATTGATGAATACTTATAAAAGTATTGCTGTTAAAAGTTTAAATTATCATTATATATTTTAAGTGTGATTAATTTTTCTAATTTAAAGCACTTTTTTCACTGGGTTACTATTCATAGTTACTATTCACCGACTTACTGTTCATGATTACTATTTACCGACTTACTATTCATACACGTATTTCACTGTTTTTTTTTTTTCATATTTACTGTACATAAGCAGTTCACTGTTCATTAGTATTAAAATATATATTAAATAATTAATTTTTATATAAGTAAAATCATCACTTGGCGATCCTTCACAAGAAAAATCATATCTGGAGTTGTAGATGTCGGAATTGATTGATTCCAAATTCATTCGGAAGCCAAAATATAGATCTTTGACCCATCTTCATTCTTAGAGCTAGGTTGATCATTTTCATTGCCAAAATCTGATTATAGATGAGACCATTCATTCTTTCATGTGCTGATGAGCAGTTTCGGTAGAAAAATCATAATTTGACCTATAGATATCCGATTTGAATGAGCAAGGTATCATTTTGAAGATAAAGAAAAGATCTACAAATTTTGTGCTTTAAGAAAGAGCTAATTTGATGTATACAGTGGTTGAAAAATTAAAGAAGAAACAGCCCGCCTTTGTTGATTTGTATTGACCTACATTTTACTATTCTATTTTATCATTTCACCCACCCCAACACTCTATAAATAGGCACCTTGGGGGGAGGACGAATGCATGCCATTTATTAAGTCATTTTTATGTTCTTGTATCATCTTTAACTTTTCTTTTTTAGTTTTATTCTTATTTTCAATACCGAAACTTTGTCCAAGTGTTTTCTTATTGTTCTTCTTCTTGTTCGTTCTTTGATCTTTCGTTCTTTGATCTTTCAATACATGTTCATTTCATCTTTTTACATGTTATTTACTTTTATCATGGCTAACTAATTTTCTTTTTGCTAAAATGAAATGGTGAAGCTTTTGGTATAAAGGTTATGATTGATTTGAATAAATCACAACGTTAACGGTATTTTCTTTCTTAATCTATTTAACTTCCGTCCTTATTAAGTTAGAATCTTGATTCATTATAGTCAATCATTGGTACAAAGGCTACTTGATTCTCTCTGTAGAATGTGGCTTACTGGCTATATTGGAATCTTAAGTTATTGTAGACAAAGGTTGGCATGATAGATACTTGAACTCATTAGCAAGTGTTTGCGTTTTAAGATCAATGAAAGCTAATGCTACCTAATTCTTCGATTGGGACCTCCTTTATGTGTGGATCTCAGTTAAGTGGTAATATAAGCTAAAATTAATCATAACCGATATACTAAAAGTGGATCCCCTAACCTTAGCTATTTTCTTGAAATTAAGTTTTTAAACAAAATTGTTTACATCTTTTTGTCAAACCTTCCTTCACTTTTGTAATTTGTATTTCTTAATTTACTTCCCTGTGATTCGACACTCAGACTCTCGATATTTTATAACTTGTGACAACCTACTCTTGAGTTACAACTGCTAGAGTGCAGCACATAGCTCGCTTCCAACCCAAAACATTAGTGGCAAATTTGAGATTTCTGCCAAATTTTAACTTTGCCCTATAATTATGTTAAAATTAATTCTTTTAAAATTAGAACAACATTGAAAGAACTGAGTTTGGAAAAAAGGGCAGTAGCCTCCAAAAGAAAACCAGATTCATTGATGATGTCTATGAAAAAATAACCTTTGTTTAATTAAATAAACTCTCCAAACAATTAAAAAGAACACTTGTGAAAATCAACTTAAAAGCAACTCCTTCGTAGATTGCATTGTCCACTAACAACAGATAATCCAGATCTATGGTGAGCTTTTTGCTTAAAGAGCTTGTTACCTCCAACCAATCATGACATATTTTAAAATCTCCAAACTGATATCCCGAAAACAACAACAAAGAATCATCTCCCTCATCGTCAATCTCATCTTCCTACCCGAACTCAGCATCACAATGATATCCAAGCTCGCTTTCGTAACTTGATTCATTTTCCTGACCATCATAGTTGGTCTCCATCACAACCCACGTCAATCAAACTTTAGTTCTCCACACTTACATTGTTTTCACCACCATCAACCCAATTATCCCGCAAGAGAATTGTCCGCCTCGTTGATGTCAGACGACCAATATGAAGAGTCCACCTTGCTTTGAAAAAGGTCGCCATTGGAATCTACTGCATGACTAATTTGGGAAAGTCAAACAACTTGTCCTCAGTGGCTGATCTAGCACTTTTACAAATGGAGGTCCGAATACATATATAATTATAAAACTCTAACATTAACTAATGAAACTTTTAATTTCACATATACTATATTATAATGTAATGATGAAAAAAATAAGAAGAAAATTTGAAAAATGCTCTAATTTAGCATTTTTTTCTGTCATTGGTCGAACGACTAAAAAAAAATATAAACTATAAAGAAGATAAGTGAGATATTCATGTTATATATAATGTAAGAGATAAAAATCTCCTTTAGTTCTCTCTCTCTATCTCTCTCTCTTTATATATATATATATATATATTCTACTTAGTTTATTAACTTTATCTTGTGCCTAATTAGTTTCACAATTTTTCCTTTGAATTAGAGAAAAAAAAGTTTCAAGCCTAGATAGGAAAATGTGTGAAAGTTAAAAGGCCAATATAAAAATTTTTCCATTATCCTAATTGTCAGTTGAAAAAAGAAATTGACTCATTTTCTATCTTTAAAGAGCATATTATTTTGTTTTAATAAATATTATGAAAATTATGGAGGTCCATTAAAAAATTTAAACTGGTCCAAATACGTAATTATACATCTTTTATCAACATTTTTTTAGGAAAAAGGGGGTCCATGGACCCCATAATTTCTACATGCATCCGCCTTTGCTTGTCCTCCACTTTAAATAAGGAAAGGTGGGTGGCATTACCCCACATGAGACCACAAGCCAATCTAACTTGCCTCGGGGACTAAGTCATCATGTTTTGACAAGTTTAGGGATTAATTTAGACTGATTTTCAGTTGAGGTAACAACTCGTTCGAGTTGGATAAGTTGATGGGCCGGTGGGGTACTTAGGGCATTTTTTCCTTACCAGCTTAAAAAAATCAAAAGAAATACTAAGCTTTCTTATTACAAAAATTTCTAAAAGTGGTTGTTGAGCTTTTTCTTCATTCAATACAACCTAAATCAAATACCTATTATAAAAAATCTTGGAAACTTTTTCTTATAGTAATATAAAAGGTTTAGTTCATTTGGGATTATTACTAGGGTATTGAAAGTTTTTTGTTTTACTTAAAAGTGATAATTTCCTAATTTGTATGTTTATTGATACATTACATTCTAAGAAGCCCGAAAATGAATTTTTTATTAATTTTATAGGCTAAATAAGTTAAAAACATCATATAATTTAATAAATCTTTTAAAAATATTATTCACATAATTTTTAGATATACATAATATTAGTTTTCATATGATATTAATTTCATAAAAAATAAGTAAAACTAAAAATAATATTTTTTTTCCGAAATGGGAAATGAATTATCACTACTAGAAAAAAACCATTTAGCGACGGTCGAATTAGCGATAGCTAAAAACAGTCACTAATTAGCGATGACACATAGTCAATAAAAGTCCGATGAAAGTTTAGGGATAGTTGTTTGTTGCTAAGTTTTAGCGACGGTTTACTATTGCTAAGTTGCTAAATTTTAGCAACGATTGTCTGTCGTTAAATTTTAACAACAGCTTACTGTCTCTAATTTAACAACAGTTAGAAGTCACTAACCATTGCTAATTTAGCGATGGTTAGCAGTCGCCAACTTTAGCAATGGCTTACCCTCATTAATTTAGTGACGGTTACCCGTCGCTAAATTAAAATCTCAAAAATTAGTACATGTTAGCCTTTGCTAAGTCTCTTCCAAATTTTGTGACACGTAGCCCTCGCTAAAAACCAATGAAGTATCTATAACAAGTCATCACTAAAGTACGCCCTAATTAAAGACGACTCACCCACGCTAACTGCATTTGAGTTGTCACATGTTAGTCAATTTTTTATGCTAACTTATCATCTATTTTAACATAAATAATTTTTTTAATATATGTAATATACTGGAGATGTATACCTTAAAATCTAATAAAAGTTTTGCGAGAGCTAGCTGTTATTAACTTATTGCCAGAGTTAGTGATGGTTTCCCCTCACTAATTTAACAAAGGCTAGCTGTCATTAAATTATGGCAATAGTTAGTGAAAGCTTGCCCATGTTAACTTAGTGAAGGCTAGTCATCGCAAAAATTTTAGCAACGGCTTACCCTCGCTAACTTAGCAATGGTTAGCAGTCACCAACTTTAATGACGGTTTGCCTTTACTAATTTAGTGACGGTTAGCAGTCACTAACTTTAGTGACGGTTTGCCTTCGCTAAGTTAGTGACAATTAGTCGTCGCTAAATTTACCAACGGCTTGCCTTGCTAAAATCCCAAAAATTAGTGACGGTTAGCCTGCGCTAATTGTATTAATAAAATTATCTATGGGTGATTCGCATTAATTTGTACATATTTATACACATAGACACACACGCGCGCACACATGTATATATAAGATTTTTGTGTATATATATAATCTAGCGATGATTTGCCTTCACTAATATCCTAAAGATTAGCAACGACTTGCCCTAACTAATATTTGTCATCTAAATGTAGGTTAAAAAATATAGATTATAATTTAGGTTAAAAAATTTATTCACCTCAATTATTTTTCTAGAAATGAAAAAAGAGAATGGGAATCTCTTACATTTCAACTAATTTTTTTACTAGATTTTAGAAGTATTAATTTGTTGATCAATATTCATTATTTGTATATAGGGAAAGACCTTAAGTAGTTCATGATAGATTTTGTACTTATTTTATAAGAGAAAAAAAAATAAAATATAGATTATAATTTAGGCCGTAGTTAGTGACAGTTTGCCCTTTCAAACTTAGCGAAGACTAGCTGTCACTAATTAGTTAATAATTATTAGCCTTTGCTAACTTTGTGACTGTTGGCAATCACTAAGTTTAGTAACGGCTTGCCTTAGCTAATTTTGTGACTATTTGCCATCACTAAGTTTAGTGACAGCTAGCCTTCGCTAATTAGTGACTGTTAGCCATCACTAAATTTAGCTACGGCTTGCCTTCACTAATATCCCAAAGAGTAGTCACAGCTTACCTTTACTAACATATGTCATTTGTTTAATTGTAGAATTAAAAATTTGAATTTGATTAATTCAAATGCTTTGCTATTTTGATGAGCGAAAAGCTCTAAAGATTTTTTTAAGTAATTTACAAAAAATCTAGTTAATGAAAATTAAATCATTTAAATTGGTTTATTACCACATGAGGCTTAACTATTTTTTAATATTTTATCATCTCATTGTAACCTAAAGTTATTAGAAGTATGTCTAGGGAAGTATTATCTTATTGTAGCCTAAAGTTATTAGTTATTTTTTAAAAAATTAATACATTAACTTTTTTTTAAAAAAAATTTGGCAAGTTTAGGGAAGGTTAGCCATCACTATCTCTTCCTGCAATGTTTGCCTTCGGTAGTCTAATTTAAAACTTCTCAAAAACCAGCGCCTTTCAAGTCGTCTATCATTTGTTAGTGAAGAAGAACCAAGCTTCATATTGAAAGGAGGAAGAGGTGCGCTGAACTGATCTCTATTGCGCTTCTAGTTTTTGGCAATCAGCTTTTTTTTTCCTCGCTTGATATCTGGTATGCATCTAGTTTTTCGATCACCTAATTTATCTGGTTTTTTTCCCCTACTTTCTTGGCTGAATCTCTTCGTATGATTTCTTCACTTGATTGGGATTTTGTTTTGATTTACTAGGGTTTTGTGTCCATGGAAAAATCCTTAATTTTCTCCCTACCCTTTGCTGGAGCCCCACTCACAATCGCTGGTTCCCTGCCATGGCCCGCTCGCCAATCGTCACTTCGCCTCCACCAGAGTCCTGTTTGCATTCTCCATCATGGGAGCCATGTTGGGACTCACTCTGGATAACGGATGAAGAAGACGACAAGAAGAGGCTAAGGCTTATGATGAACTTTTAATGTACAGCAACGAGGATGAGATTGTAGTGTTTGAATTAATGATCATCCATAGGAAAAATAGGTCAGTTAATTACGCCTTACTTGCCATTCTAAGTTTTGTTTCATGAAAAAAAAAAGGATTTGAGGATACCGCTATTGTGTTAGGTTTGTTTATTATGTAATAATTACCTCTTTCAAGTTTGGACAGATGTTATGTCACTTAAGCATACCAAATTGTTACCAACAATAACTTTTTCTAGAATCCTTATTTCAATCTTGGAGTTCCATAGTCCTCTTTGGGTTCTGTGGTCAGTGAATTCTTTTCACTCAAAGTTCAGTCTTGATAGAGCTTTGAAGATGTTGAATTGTATGTTCATAAGTAGCAATCAGTGTACTCATATGTTGTGCCATCTACAAAACTGGGTTTGAAGAAAACTCCAAATGATGCTTCTCTTTGTAATATTTGTGAGAACTCACTAGGTAGTAGGGCTCTTTTTTTTTTTCATTCTATGATAACTTCTAGATATTTTGTCTTGAATTGTATATTTCTTGAAGAAAACCAAGAAAATAGGAAATTTTCTTGGCTACTTGGTCATTGAAACTTATTTTGTTTCTGTTAAAAAATATTGTGCAACTTTTTTTATTGTGAGATATATGGGAGCTCCCTTTGTTTGCAGTGTAATATGATTGTTCATGTTGGAGGTAAAAGAACCCATGGAAGATATATTTTATTAAGGCAGAGAGTGGAGGTTGGTTGTTAATGCTTGTAGAATAATGCAAATGTGTACTTTTCATGTTACTCAGAAAAATTAAAATGAAGAATAATGAGAAGAATGAATTCACACGCTTCTATTGCGCAGCAGTTTCCAAGTGATAAACCAGTCAACGCTAAGAATGTTGATCCCCAATAAGTTGATCCAGGTGAGGTTATAAGAGCATAAAATCAGCTAGCAAAACTAGCAAAAGAGAACCAACATAATCACAAGGTCTCTACAGTTCCACCAACAAATCTTAATGCTAGTGGGCATGTAAAAGTTGATACTAAAATGAATGATTCGAATATGAAGCCTAACTGAGTGCATGGACAAGCTTCACACAACCAGGTTATAGCATTCCTCATTACATCTTATATGTGAGAATTTGGTCTACAGCAAAAAAAGCTTTGAGACATATTATTATTAGCATCATTTAAATCTGCAATGTTGTTCTTGATAAAACATGGTACCAATGGTTATCTAGTTAGACAGAAGATTTTGGCTTTAAGTCGATAGCTAATAAGTTTATATTAAAGTGAATACCAGTACAACTCCAAAGGCCTTCTGTTTTATAAGGATAACCTAATCCATGTTATGCATTGTTTAGAGTCAAAAGACAAAATCTAGTCTTTAGGGTCAAGAGTGGATTAATGGTGTTTAGAGTGGATTACTGGTCTTTGATTCCCAGAAAGATACTTTGTTATGCATTCTTGCTCAATAGGCTTATTGGTTTTTTTTTGTGCATGTATGCTTCTACATACGACTTGTTTGTATTCGGATTAGGAAGATCAACAAATAGAGGGTTTGGGATCTTTAATTACCTTCTCACTCCAAATTGTTTACATTATGTGGTAAACAATGTATGTTAGCACCAATTACATTTTCTGGTGATTGAAGTTTTATGTAGTTTTTTTCTACCAAGGATAATCCCACGTTTACTGAAAATAGAAAAAGGGACAAAATATTATTCCTGATGTTATCTTACATTGTAAACTGCAGTGGGTTTTATCTTCAAAGGAAATAAACTTTCCTTATCCTCTAGGATTGACTCTACTTCATATAGTCTTTTCATCCTAACTATAAACTCTCTTTGCACCTTTACACTAAACTTATCAGTTTTTTTAGTAATTTTTCATACAAGTGCATGGACCATTCATCTGTTGTTATATGACAAAAAAATGTTATATGAAATATAGTTTCGTGGATATAGATTTGTTTAATTGAAGTAATCAATAGACAAATGTGTTAGGTTTTCAATGACTATTTTTCCGTCTTAATAAAGTAATTCATTGGCCACCATATGTTTATATTCTACTAAAGTCGACAGGGACATAACCAAGATTCACGACAAGAGGGAGCGGGACGAAAAGCGTAAATGTGAACGGGTTGTTAACAAGTATAAATTTATGATCAATAATACAAACATCAAATAATGTAATATATAAACTCATGAAATTTGAATGTCTACAATAATTTATATCAGAATTTAACACAGTGCTCATTCAAATTCCTAAAATCATCAAGTATAAAATCCAAACTGAAAATCTTTGCAATTTCTTTTTCAATATACAAAAACAGACTATTAGCAAGAAAGTCATTCTCCATCTTGTTTCTTAATTTGGTCTTCATAATTTTCATAGCTGATTTGGGAATTACAAGGTAATTGGATTTAAATCATCCTAAAATTATGAAAAAAAAAATTATAATGATAATTGATAAATTTGTTTGCAATTAATACTAACTTCTGTCTATGTTTCTTCACATGTTCTCCAATAACATATGCAAACAAGTCAATCACATAAATGTTAAGCACAATACGCAATGTTCCATTACCATAATTATCATTTCTCAAGCAAAGTAACATGAAGATTCAATTTCAAGAACAGAAAAAACTATAAACCCAAAACTGGAAACATAAGAATTAGGATCTTACATCTTAGCTTTACTATTGAATGATTTAGTAAACTTTATTTACAAATTCAAGTAAACAATTGATAAAGAAACAAAGAATTAAAGGAAAAGAAAGGAAAATTGAGTAAATGGCTAACCTCTGTCGCAACTCGGCTGCCAAACGCAAGACGCACGGGGGCTTTCTTCAAAAACTCAAACTCAACTCGAAGTCAAAGGTGGAGATGGACAGAATGAATGACAGTGATGGGGAGAATAAGCTCAAGCTAGCTGGGTCATCGCCGGCGAGCTAGATCAAAAAGAATCGTTATTACTGCTGAGAGGGACAGAGCGTCACTGCGTCGGAGCTAGGAGGGGTTGGGCGACTGTTCGCCGGTGAGTTAGATCGAAGAGAATCGTTGTTGCTGTTGAGAGGGACTCAAAGCTAAAAGGGGCTTTGCACCTAGGCACGGACCACGTGGTTCGTTCACAACTCATGATCTTCGCGTTTCTAATTCTGGTTCCAATTAAAACTTTTAAAAAAAGATAAAATCCGCAAAAGTCCCTAATTAATTTTATAATTTACGAAAAGTACCTAACTTTAATAATGTTACAATTTTTATCCTATTACATACTACTAATAAAATTATTTAAAAAATCTAGAGGCGCGACAGCCCCTCCTTACCCCAAGGCAACTCCATCCCTAGAAGTCAAAGTAAGATCTTTTGTCTTGACTTGACTTTTGTTCCTCAATGGTCTCTCGTGAGCATAAGTTTGTTTTTTTACATATTGGATTTATTAAGTATTTTGGGTTTATTCTTCGGCGAGCTGTACATTTCTCATTTCATATCATCACAAGTCTAATGTTGTCTTGGTAATCAACCTATAACTCTAATGTAGCCCTTAATTGATTTGATATTGTTGTACAGATGGAGCGCAGACACTAGGATCAGATGGCATCTATATGGCAAGCAATTGGGAAGACTCCACCAGCTGCACCAGAGTCTAATGGTTAGGTAGTATTCGTCACAAAACTGGGTGACATTAGGGTAGAATTACCTCCCATGTACTTGTTTTACTATAATTATTAAGACTGTACATTTGCCAAAATACATTTTGCCATTGTATGCGTTATAAATATCAACTGTCATGTTTATGTGCAAATTATTTCAGATTAATGGGAACAAATTATGTTTATGGCATTAGTTTGGATTAATGGGAACTAGTTCTGTGTTTGCTTGTTGGAGTTCTATGGAATAGATGCGTATCGTGGAGGTTTGGTGCCAAAAATTGTTGTGCTCAAGATTTGTGAACTAGCGACGGCTATTAGTCACAAATTATCAGCAAATAGCAATAGTCACGTGTTACTAACTAGCAATGGCTATTCTTGACTAACTAGTGACGGCTGCGTGTTACTAACTAATGACGGCATTGCGTCACTAACTATTGACGGCGTTTCTTTTATGGTGACATGGATTTATAAGTAAAGAGAAGTTTAGCCTAAACCTACAAAAGAAAATTTTTAATCCGTACAAGACCTAAAGCATGCGCCAAAAAAATCAAAGGAATGATACAACAAAAAACAGACTACAAAAGCATGAACATGGAAATTTTAACAAAAATATGAGCCAAATATTAAAATAAAGCATTATATAAGAGAAATGAACTGAAGATAAAGGAAGCATGATTGAAGAATTTAGCCAATGAAATAAAATTGGCAAATGCATCATTGGCCCAGACATATAATTACCATTCTAAATTTCTTCCCAATCTCCCTTTTATCGCATGTTCTTCTTAAACCTTTAAAGTCTGTTACACATTGGTTCTAGTCAGGCAAAGTGCAAACAAAGCTAACTTTGACATGATTATAAAAAATAAATTTTAAAACTTTAATTCAAACTGTTTGATAACCATCTCTTAGTATATTTAAATTATGATATAGTTTTTTTCTGGTCAATAGATCATTTGAATTATTAGTTTTTACTTCCTGCAAATCTAATTTTGGAGTTAAGTAAGTCTTCAGTACATCATTGGTGCAACATATTGATTGAAAATCCAGTTGCTAGGCAGTTGGTATTTGAGGTTTTGAGTCACTAAAAGCTCAATTGCATATTCCCTAGTTGCCAGGTGGAAGTGGCTGAGCAAGGAGACGCTAGCCAAGGTTGACAATGTAGAAGAGAGCGGCTGAATCCTCGGTCACCAATATAAGCAATTAAAGTTTTAGTTGCTTAGGTGGAGCATGTTTCTGTTTTTTTTTTTTTTTCTTTAAATTATATCTATACAATTAGATATTATTCGTATAATAACTATAGGAAATATATTTAATTTTATTAGATTGATAATTTAATAAAATTAAAATTAAAATTAAATTAATTTTAAAATCTTCGCGCAGCCTCCGCCGCCTTTTTTTATTCGCCAGATTCACGACGAGGCACTTGGGCTACAGCGGCGATACAACGAATTGAAGCATCGATTCATAAACGGGCAGAGCAGAGAGGTCGCGCGGAGGTCACCACAGATCTCTTCGACTTCCTCTCCTTCCACCTTGCAGTCTCCTCTGGCCGATGGCCTCTATGCTCGCCGGCTGTGGTCGATCTCGATGTCGTCGACGGTGGTGGTACGCCGAATTGATTCTTGTGGCCAAATTTTTTGTCCGATTTGTTCTCTAGTCCTTTCACATTTCTGGGTTTTATTTTGTTTCTTGATGTTGTTCTTCTATTAGAAGGTGAAAATAAAAACTTGTGCTCATTTTTTATATTCAGGAATTTTGAAAGAGTTAAATTATTAATTGCAAAAGTTTTAAGGGCCAAAATATGTTTATTTTAGTGATGAAATGGATGGAAAGTTTCTAATTGGACGCATATAATTAAGTAGGAAACTTTGATAAGATACCATTAAGTTAAGACACTCATTTAGCACTAAAAAAAATAAATTAAGGGACTCACGATGGATTTCACCCAAAGTAATTAACTACAATAATGTATGTAAACCTAAAGGCAGTCATCAAAGATGAAATCATCATTGAAACTAGTCTCAGTGTCCCAACCGCCCTTGGCCTCACGCTCATTGGTGGCATGATCTTGAATCTATTGCTCACCCTCAACACCATTATTCGTCGAGGGCAGCCACCATCTCAGGTATAGTGTTAAATACCGCAATATACCGCGCAGTATGCTATTTATATCAGATACGCGGCACATGATACAAATGTTTTCACATTTTATCATTTTACCGCGTAATATACTGCATACCGCTCACTTTTTATATGTATTTTGTCAAAAAAATTACTGTATACCGCAAATATTGCGTGGTACGTACTGCAGTATTTTATTTTTCACAGCTATTTTTTTTTATTTTACATAAAAAATATCATAAATATATAAAATATTAAACTATAAATAATACACATATCATAAAATAAACATTTACTTTTATTTTTTTTGTTACTTTTCTGAATTAATATAAAAATTTAATGGATTGTAGCAACTTAAAGATTCCTGTGGTATTGAACAATATTCCTCAATTGCATTTCTAGTGCATGCTAACCCAATTGAATATCTTCTATCATATATATTTTATTTATATTTGAAAAATTATGATGAGAAAAATTAAAATACATATAAAATGTGTAAAAATAAATTATTAAACAATTTTGTCATTTTAACATAATATTTTAACGTTTATTTTTTTTACGAAAACAGTAACGGTATGCGATATGGTATACCTAGCGGTAACGGTATTTAACATATTGATCTCAGGTACAAAACGCCCAAGCTAAGTTTGCTGAGCATCGTTTCTTAGGTGTTGGAGGACGGGTCCAGAGAAGGTCAAAGAAGATAAAATGCAATCAACGGAAGGACAAGAATGCAAGAGCTCGGAAGATGGAGCAAAATGAGTTTTAAGAGCGAAGATCCAAGCATTGCACAAAGATCAGGGTGCCCGCCTAAGTCTAGAGGATTGAGAGAAGAAGAGGAGACAGTGTCCAACAGCCTACTGCACATGCGGTGCCTGACACAGTAACCACTCAAAGCTCGCAATGGGGGGCGTAGTGGAGCTTGGGCATCACTTTGCAAGTACTGAGCTACCACCGTGTCTTCGTGATGTACGCGGTGGTACTACGGGGAACCATTTTCCTGCAAATTTACAGGTGGTTGCACATTCTTTTCACCAGCTTATGGACCAAGATACCTCACCAACTAAGTTTTACATAAGAAGCGTATTGCAAATGTACTTCGTAATCATATTCAACTTTAGCATTCCAAAGTAAGCAGCAATCTGCTTCCTCAAACAAATAAAGAGATACATGCACGCATGCACACGTACATGTCAAAAACACGTACATCTACAATGAAGCAGAGGACATGATATCTTAAAAAGTTTGGAACCTTGCAAGCATGGAAATCTATAACCAAATTTCACAACAAAAGGGCCTTCCCGATGGCATCATTCTCAAAGTGCAAAACTTTACATCCTCGATGGTAAGAGGAAGCAAGGGAAAATAACAAAAACAAATATCCTGTCCAGAAGGAACAAGAGATGTTCCAGATTACAACAGATGTCTAGACAGAACCAACTTCAACCGCCCAGAGGTTCAGCTTCTCAAACTGTCCATGATCCAGCTATCATCAGCGTAATCTTCCAGCCACTTTTAGGTTAGAAAGAGTTTTGAGTATGGCATGTATACCTTTGTTTCTGTAACTAGTGGATATGATTGGAAAGAATAAATCTAATCTGCTTATTGATTCAACAAGGCTATGCAGGAAATTTGAAATTAACAATGGCTTTAGTGTGTTACCCCTGAGCGTCTCCAAAATTTTTGTTCCAGATGAAATGACTGGAGATTGAATCCTACCCACTTAGGATGAACATAGGGACATGTGATCTTCCAACTGAAGCTCTAGCTAGTCATTGGGGTCCCATTCCTCGTCATAGGGTAGCAACAAGTTACTGCTGCTTCCTTCATCCGTTTCTGGCTGCTCAACTACATCACTATCATCTTCTGCTGACTCAATTTCTTCAGTTTTTGAAATTTCAGCCTGAGCCGACTGCATCCATTTGGGACACTCCTCTTCACCCCCATACAATAATCTGCCATCTTTACCTGATACCTGATCTGACGCCTTGACAGGAGAAATTCTGCAAGAGCATTCTGGAAGTGGATGAGAAAGGAACAAGGCAGGTTTTGACAACTGCGATTGCCTGATGAGCCCATCTTCAGTCAAACTTTTGTTGAGATGCTCCCTCACCAAAACTGTCCAATTATGCTTGGGATGGTACAGATCATCATGGGTGATGTTGAAAAGTTTTGCAATAACTTTCCTGCCAAAGAAAAAGAAGGAGAACAAGAATAAGAAGTTTTCAGACTTGATAATCAAACAGAGGTAAACTTTCTTGGATGTACACAGAGAGGAGGACCATAGAGGATAGTAATTCAAGTTAAAGGCAACTAGATAATGAGTCTTCCCTTAGACTAAGCATTCCAAAAGATGTATAAACTCCAAACTTGATTAACAGTATTTTAGCATTTATCTTTAATATCTAATTGGAGGAAAGAAAACTACATTAAAACATATCAACAACATCAAGCCAACATATTTGAAATCCTCACATAAGAAGCAGAAAGGATAGAAGATGAGCAATCTACATATGTTACCTATCTGGTCTATATGTTCTAGAAGCAGCCCTTTCATACAGCCTCTGTCCCATTACTAAGCTTGAGAAATCCGGAGAACCACTACCATCATTGTTGAAACCAGGAATAAAAGCATCAGCCTCCACAGACACAATATAATCAAGGGCATCCCAAATTAACCTGTGGGCTTGCATCCTAAGATCCAAAGGTGAAGGATCTGGTTCTGTGTCATTCTCAGCAATCCAACCATACCAACCTTCTTTTTCGTGTCGATAAACTGGCCTGTCTGGAGGTGGAGGAAGAGGGCGAGGCCGAGGACCAGCCCGATTCCATTCATCCTTAAGTTGTTTCTCAGTTTTGACAGGAGGCATTTGAAAAGTATCTGGAGGAAGAGGTGCTTCTGGACCAACCAGGTCTGACAACTCTGTCTTGCTGCACAAGGATGTGCGATCTACCAGGTTTGCAAACATAGCACGCAAAGGAATCAAAACACGCTGACCCCCAAAAGTTTCAGAACCTGCCAGGTAAATTATTGTTTTAGGCGGGTAGCCCATCGCTCGAAGGAGAAGCCCAACCTACAGACATTTCAAGAATGAAGAATTGAATATTGTCATGGGAGGTACAACAGCAAGAATTAGTTTTCACGCAAATACCAATTTATCTCTCATATGACTTGCTAGATATTACAAAATCTTTTTTGAGAACACAACTACACTAGCAAAGCATCTCATATACGAGTTCTGTAAGAAAGTAATGTTTTATAGTTTCACCAAGAACTAATAAACAAACAGTATTCTTGACCATATCCAAAATGCTTAAGAGTCCACAGCAAGACTCCAAATACACACAAATAGACTTCCAATTTCAAAAACGCCATAATCCATCCTAGTCAAAGATACAGGTAAGATAAACAGGAATCACAGAACTTTCAACAAGCCAAACATAAACCATTTTTTGTGGGCCACTCTTAAAACTTTCCACAAGCAACACAGAGTATTTAAATGGAAATCAAGATGTTGACCCCCAGCCCCCACACCCCTCAAAAAAAAAACCCAAACAAACTTTATAGAGACAAACAAAGGATATATGATCCCAACCTTGAAAATTGCTGCAGGTCAGATTCATCAGAAGAGCTTGGAGTTTATATTTGACATACCTCTTCAGGCATGAAAGGGCATGAGCCGTTCCCCCTACGCAAGCGTGAGTCAACACTTAGTTTCTCGTGAAGAATTCCCCTCTTGATCATCTGTGCTCTCCTATATTGTATAAGCTCAGTTTGAACATCCTTGAAGAATGAAAAATGAAACAACGGCATTACAATAATGAATTACTAATTCTATTCTAAGTTTCCTCTTTTCAGGCAAAGAACAAATAAATTTAGAAAATAGCAAAGTATTTGCACAGTTAATAACAGAGAAGAAATTACGAAAAGAGTAATTCAGACAAAACAGGAATAACAAAGAGAAAACTCATCACAAAATAACCTGAAAAAGTTCAGCACAACCATGATATGCCAACTTGTCTCTGACTAAGCCAGGATGGTAAGCTAAGAAAGGCTGTCCAGACCCCCTCAGCCTGTAACAAGGATAGAAGGATTAGACCCATGGCATGTAGGCAGATGACTTGCATTAACAGATACACTGATACATCAAATAGAAAGTTAGAAGCAAACTCTTTGTTATGATAAAACATACATATTAAATTTCAGATAAGTGGAATAAAAAACGTACCTCTCCACCATTTGGCGGCCCAGAAGCTGAATTTCTGTACGAAACTGGAGGGCATGAAATGCCACCCTGCATCTAAGCCTCTGCAACTCGGCCATACCAGGTGGAAGAATGGACTGAAAGCAATAATTTAAGTGCTTCAATAACTATTTTATCAACTGTGTTTTTGTTGCAGATGCAGTGTCAGTGAGCTATAAGAAAACATGAAGGTTGGAAGGTAAATCAAAGCACCGTCTAAAGCAAAACAAAAATTTGAGTTTTTTTCTCATGGAAAATTCATAGCACATGCATATGATGTTGAAGAGCCTTTTTGCAACAAAACAGATTAAAATTTGGGAAGCTTTTTGGTTAGACAGGTAATAGTGTTGGTGATCTGGGCCAAAAAAGCAACAAAAATACCCAAGATTCTGAAGGTAGAGGAAGATAATCATGAGGCTCCACACCAATATTTGGTAGTGGCAATCTTTTTCATTTTCAATGAAATTTATCTTTTAGATCAAGACTGAATCCAATATAATGATTGTTTTTGAACTTATTTTTTTAGCAAGGACCTAAATTTAGGCAAAATGAAACAAAGAGACACAATAAGACGAGAGAAAGATGTAAGAGGAAAACAGAGTTCACTGTCCTTTTCTAATGAAATTTGATGGAATTCACCTAGACCACAGAAGACTAAACCACCAAAAGTTTAGGGAAGATTGTATAGATGAACATTTCTAAAACTATAAATGCGAGAAAAGACTTCAAAATACCTGCAAGCATCCCCCATTATTTACAACCAATCCAACAACCTTGGATTTCTTCAGAACTGGCAACACTTCACTGATATAAAAATTTGGAGAAGCAGAGCTTTTAGGGCTAAAAGTAGGAAACTCATTCCTTTTTCTAGCAGCCTTCAAATCCTCAGGCAGGCTTTTTAGAATAACTACATCACTCTTAAGTGAAGCAATGAACTGCTCCTCATCAAATATATATGAAAAGCTTTTGAATTTGTCACTGCAAGATGTTAACAATCAGAGAAATATAAGGTACACACATAGACACACACATAAACATCAAAAAGGAGAACGAAAAGATGGGGGGGGGGGGGGGGGGGACTATGGAGGGCATCAAACTGATTATGAAGCAATATTTACCTAATGCCTTTCGAGCGAGTAGATTCTTGAATCTCTGGAATGATAAGAGTAGCATTTAAAAGCCTGGATATGGTGACAAGATCACAGATCTAGAAATTTAACAAAAATGTTATGAACTCCCAATAAAAATTCAAATAAAATTACTTGTACTATTCTAATGGATCATACCACATATCTTGTCTTCTCAAAGCCCCCAAAAACTTTGGCATAGATGAAAATATTGTTCTTCTCACGGGGAACTGCAATAAAGACAGCATTCACTTTTGGAACTACTGACAGAAAAAAGAATAGAAAATTTCCCAATAGTTGAGAAAAAAGTGAACATTCAGAAAGTGATGGAATAAGAATGTCAGGCCAGCATGAAAACAATCTAGTCAAGTAACAATCTATCTTGTTCTTTCAACTAAAATGAATTATCCTCTTTTTTTCTGACAAAGTATAGTCTATTCACACTATAAGGTGTCAGAATTCAGAAGCGGGCTTTGCTATGAGCAGCATTTAAGATTTTTCAAATAATCTTCCAAATCTTTTCTAACCGTTTCTTGATCACCTAATCAGCCATTGCCATTTATCATCTTTCCTTTTTCAATATTGTCAAATCCTGAAGTTCACCAAAAGGTGCCAACCCCAAAATTAGAGCCTTAAAGAGCTGACAGTAATTTCAGTACTATCTTTACCAATCCATCTGTCTCTAGGAAATGCCAGCTGTCTTTAGAGGAGCCAATTTAAGAGAGAAGAGGGCTAAAGAATTCAATCAAAGCATTCATTTTTTTATGGGGACACTGAGAAAATAAGAAAAGGCAAGTAGTGGAAGATATTCTTTAAGGAGTGCACTCGTTGTGTACAAAGATTGGATGTCTTATTAAGCCAGCCATGTACTAAACAAGCACAAGATGAAAGTTAGGATTGGTACTAAACAAGCACAATATCTGAAAAGATATTGGTACCAGAAAAATATTTGTATCACCTCATTAGCTGAACTATGCAGTTTCCTAGAATTTTTTTACCAATTAACAAGTCTATGTTAGGATGAAGTTATGGGCGAAAAAACATGAAAGAATCCTACAACATAGTCAAATAAAATTCAAAAAGTTAAAATTCCAGTAGGTTGACAACCGTGGTAAATGCAGGTCATAAAGCCAAAACTGGAAGCATATTCTGGGATTACATGATTTACCAAAATAAATGCATATATAGGCAGCTTGAGCAAAATCCTGTACCCTGATAGCTACTTCGTGGATTAGCATAAGGCTGCAAAGATGCCAAAGACTTCATAGAGCCCCAAAGCCTCTTATTTCTACTAGCCTAAACATATATCAAGGAGAAAAAAGGAAAAAAAAAAAATCAGTATCAAGTTAACTAAAACTTTACAATTGTGCAAGGGAGTAAAATGTTGAGTAGCTATGGCCAAAGTTATTCATAAAGCCAAAAAGATAGTTTAATACCACCACACCTGTGATCCTAAAATTGTAGGAAAATCGTGGCCTAGACCAGATGCGGCACTGTATTGCACTAGATCCATACTTGAAAACTTGGTAATTGAAAGATGTACCATCAGTGATCCCAGAGACATTATCAGCACAAAAAGTGCAACCCATTTTATCTTGGATTTGAACACCATCACTGTTCATCAAAAGAGATGTATGCTCAATGGAAGAGTGATGCCTGCATGGCAAAGTTCATGCCAGACTTAAAGCATGCATGAACAAGGAAATAAATGATAATAACTTGCACCTTGTTTATCAATCAGAATACGGGAACCTTACTGAAAGCTCCCACTCAACCAAATTTGATGAAAGAAAGACACCAAATAACATCAAAACAAGGGGGCACCAATCAAGATTTGGCTTACTTCCTTGATTCCTCAATTCTTGGCCAACAAGGAACTAGGAATTATGTAGCGCTGGAACCTGAAGTTCAATACAGAAGCATTTAAAGAGGGATACAAACTCAAAAAGAGGACCTCCACATAAAGAAGCAGAAAATTAATCATGAAAAAAAAAATCCTATCCGAGAAACATTTGGAAAGAGTTTAAAATTGAAGCACAATGCTCAAGCTCTACATCAAGTTAATGCATTTTAGGCAAAACCAGACCTCAACATCAACAGTGTTGAACTAGCTGAACTGTCAACAGGGTTGAACAGCTCAGTTTAAGTCCAAAATCAACATCCAAGGCTGACTGATCTCCAGCAGAATTCAATCCTACCATTCTTAATCCTGAACATTAGTTCATTGCTGACACTACATCTATTAAGTTCTTCCTCCCTTCAGCTAGAAAAAAACACAAATATATCAAAAAGAAGAAACAAGGAAAATGCAAGGGCAAACCCCCCCCCCCCCCCCAAAAAAACCACTATTTGGATCCTGAATTGAATCACTCTGCATTCAGACGGAAACCAAAACAGCTGAACCAGGCCCATATGAAATCAATCTCCAAAATCACAACAAGCTAAAGAAGACTGAGTAGAGAAAGAATAAGAATAAAAAGGAAAAATAATATTCGCCCATCTAAGTGCACGCACCCGGATCAGTAGAACCCAGCACAAACCTTCGTCAGATAGCAATGGCGGATTAGTGGACGAAAGCAGGCCGTCTCGGCGGCACTCCGGATCTGTAGTGAGTCTTAGCTCTCTAAGCCTCTCGATACTCGTCTGCGGAGGAGAGCTCAAGCAAGGCACGACTGGTGGGCACAGTTGTTCTGAATCCGCGAACCGAAGCATTGATTTTGCATTTCTTAGATCAGATAAGCTGATGGTTTGATCAATGACGGAGCTTTTTCTTGCAGTGTTGAGAGGAAGAAGGGTGTGGCGATTATAGATCACGAGCTCTGGTTGGATTCGAGAATTCAAGAGTCAAAAACTTGGAACCTCCTCCTTTGCTTTGGGCCTCTTTGCCTTTTTTTTTTTCTTTTCATCCAAGAAGAAGAAAATGGTAAATTTCAAAGAAACCGCTCACGTTTATGTGATTGGGCTAATAAAGCCATCAATTTCTCAATTTGGACGAAACGGTACCGAATTAAATGTGAAATACATGATCGAGCATCATTTCTTCTTTTTCATGATACATAAGAGTGCACTAATTGTGACAACAACAAAGTTGTGAATTAATTCAATGGGTTTATTTTCAATAAAAGCTTGTAAAATTTCCAAGTGCTTCTAGAATATTGTCCTAACTTCTGAGGGAAAAAAAAATCAAAAAGAAAAATATTTTGACTCAAATTTGTAACTTTCTTGCTTGTCAATCAAAACCATGTCATTAAATTTTAATGTACATACATATGTATGGTGGAAACTTAAAAAGAGAAGGAAAAAGAACCTATCTAAAAATATGCCCTCACAAACTTCGTAGGGAAACCTAAAATATGCTTCACCTGTGTCATAGATGATGATGCATGTACACATTTTTCATGGAAGTGTAAGTGATGAAGATCCATACGAAAATAGCTTGCGTTCTAATGGAAGAGCCGCCAACAAAGCAAAGATGATCAGTCTAACTCCTGCCAAGGTTGAAGAGAGCAGTAAAGGCGGTGGACATGAAGGGTAAAAAAAGAGGGTTGAAGTGATCCTTTTTCAGTTTATTGGGCTTTTCTTAATTTAGGCCCATGAATCATATAGCTTTGGGCAGCTTTAGGTTAATTCCGTTTTTCCCTTCTTGTTGGACATTGACCCAATACTTAGCGGGCCTCAAATTCTGCATGTCCTACAAACCTTTGCCTTTGTAGGTTCATTTGGATCCCAAATGGCCCAATTAACTTAACAATTTAACGTTCGGCTCAAGGTTGTCCACAAGTTTCAGTGGTGAAGAACTGATCACATTAGATTTGGGAAAAGAATTTTCTCCAATGCGTCATATACATGATTTTTGTATCTAATTACCAGTTTACCACATCATTTAGCAAAATAAATAAAGCTTTGTATAATTTTGTGTACGTTACGCGTTTTCCAATAAGTTAGCAGAAAAGCAAAACTCACAAGTTTGATGCTTTTAAGAAAAAGGTGGGGTAAAAAAAAGGCTTTTTATTTTACATGAAGCAACTTTGAACCTTAGTACAGATCACTGAGATGGATGCTACCACTAATTCTCCAGACAAGTGAAGAACAAAGGCTGAGATATTTTCTTTGTAGGAATATAAAGCTAGCCCTAAAAGTACCCTCAGTCCTCCATAGCCAACCACAAGAGAAGCTCCAACAGTAGCTTTTATAATTATAACTCAGACAGATGAGTGGAGTGGTCCCAGAAACAAAACATCTGCGCTTCAATACAACAACAGATCGAAGGGCACAGCACAGGAGTAGAGAAAATCTCATTGGAGGATTGATCAGTTCATGCCAAAGGGTTGATTTTGTGTTAATTCAGCCATTAATTGTGTTTGGTACCCGCTGCACACGTGCACGTGCCCTTCCCTGTTGGTGGGCCTCTCTCTCTCTCTCTCTCTCTCTCTCTCTCTCTCTCTCTCTCTCTCTCTCTCTTCTTTTCTGGTGAATTTGGAAAGAAAAATCTATCCATCTGCTGGGTGAGGCTCATGCGTTTCTCATATCAGATTCAGGCATTAATTCAGAGATACGTTTTTTTATTTTCTCCTGGTCAGTTGGCTGGAACCCATTATTGATGACTTCATTCATTGTTAAGGATTGAGGGGTGGCATATGAATCATCATCAACTTTTGGTTGTTGAAATCATTTCATTGAAAACTTGCTAATTAAAGTAATCTAGCAAAAATTTTACTAAATTATTGTGGGTGTGATTTGTGCAATTTGATATTTGTTTATTATTTTCTGCTTTTGTTCCTTTCTTTTTTTTTAACTATGTTCGTACCCCAATTGATTGTAATTCCATACTAGAGCCATTTTGAGAGCAAAATTATATAGGTGGATATAGTAGATGCTTAATTATTGGGCAGGAACAAATGGGGCAAAATCGTAGTTGGGTAAAGTTGCAAATGGAGGAATAGTTTTGTGCAGAGAATTCAAAGTCTCAACATGCCTGACAAGGACAAGTTAGTTCAAATACGGCTGCTTTTGGGCCCTCCACATTTTGTTCCTTATAGCCAAGGCTTGATGCGGTACTCCCGCTTGTTGTTATTGCTCTCTACAAGTCGTATATCTACGTTGCTTAGACTTCTTGCCAACACAGTTTACGTATTTAAGTAGGAAACCCTAACACATCTTTTCAGACCAACTTAGCAAGTAGACTCATTCACGTTCGTGTGTTTTGAAACTCATGAAACTAGTCTCGGATTTTATTCTTATAAGGAAAAATTACAAAAAAAACCCCTGAGTTTGACCAACCCTCATGTTTTATTGTCTCTATTTCAAATACTTACATTTACTCCTAACAAGGTAACATTGTTAATGATTGTTAAAACAAAAAAAAAATCAACATTACTATCCTAACTTTCTTTGTTCAATAACTTTGCTCCCCAACTTCCATCCATGTCATTCTACTCCTTCGCCCTAACTCTATTTTCTTCGTCGCCCTAACTCCCACCCAATTTATTCATTTCTTGGAAAACCCAAAAACAAACTCAAAAATCCACCTATAAATGAACCAATAAACCCTTGTCATATCTCATCGAATCGCCTTATGTTTTGAAACTTGAATCTGAGACCAAATTGAAACTAGAACCTAGAAACCCAGAAACCAAATTGAAAATCAAACCTTGAAACTTGAATCTAAAACCTATTGACCATCCTAGCCCTCTTGGCTCAGCAACTCCATTAGATATGGCATTATATCAAAATCACTCTCCTTAAGCGCAAAACAAGCCCATCACCCTCCTCGTGCGCTCCGCCATCCCCATCGCCTTCATTGCAGGCACCATCAAGCTCATCTCCGAAAAGGCAAGTGTGGAAAGGAGCAACATCGCCCTCCTTGTGCACACCACTGAGCAACATTGGGTCTAGGTCTATCAAACAATAAATGGTAGATGACTTGTCCGCTTAGATTAGTTGAATGACAAATGGTGAACGCTAGGTCTGAGTATATCGAACACCATAAATCTCGCCCATTGGAATCGCCAGAAATAGAACACCCGAACACAAGAAATGCTGTTCAAATTGCCAGAAATCCCGTCCATTTGACACCATGATCGAATTGCCCACTGTTCAGATCTCGTATCAAATCCATCAATTTCCTCCTCTTAACCATCATTGGAGTTGAAGGGCAAAGACAGCAAAACCCACAACGATGGGTGAGTCTAATTCATTTTGTTGTTGGTTTGCTCGATAAATTTCTAGGTTACAAACCCCAAGAAATCAAGGATGGAGAAAACATAGGTTTTTTGTTAGATGCATAAGTTTGGGATTCAAAGTTTATAAGAAATGAGGTTTGAAAGGCAAAATCAGTTATTTTCTTTTTTCTCTCATAACAGCAAATCACAAAGTTAAGCTGGCAAGAGGAAAGTGTAGGTATTTAAAACAGTTAAGACAAAACATGAGGTTTGGCCAAATCTCAGTAGGGTTTTTTTGTAATTTTTCCTTCTTATAAACGATGAAATAGGCTTTGAAAGAACTCATATGGGGTTTGAGCTATCAAATACGAATAATTTTCCGAGTCATCACTTTTAGAGCCACATGAAAAGCTCCTAACCTACAAAAGATATTTCGATAATCAAGCTAGAAAAGAATAATATTAGCTACTTTTTCAAATAAAGAATTATTAGAATAAATAAATGTTTAAACTCTGACCAAAATTTTTAAGTAAAGAGCCTTAAGCTTGACTTCTTCCATCCAGAGATTTGATAAAGACATGTAACTGTAAAACTGGGCTCATTGATACATACAAAGGACTTTGATGGACATTTGAAGCCTTACCTTAACAATAAATTAAAAACTGAATTCAACATGAGTAAACCTAATTAAGGATTTGGATCATGCCAATTTCTTCTTTCCCCAACTCTTTTTCGAAACCTAGTTAAGGATTTGGATCATGCCACTTTCTTCTTTCCCCAACTCTTTTTCTATTATTTGAAGTCCTTATAGTGAGAAACCTTAGCAAATTAGGGCTAATTCATTTGAGCTAAAGTCAACTAATTTTTTTTAACTCTTACATCTTTTTTACCTGAAACCAATTTTATTTAAAAGTTAATATTATGTAGATACAATAATCAATTTGAAAGTAAATTTTTAAGATGTTGTTAAATTTTTATGAATTTTTCTTTTTTAAGGCTTGAAACTAGAAAAATTCATAAAAATTTAGAAACATTATAAAAATTATATTTTCAATTGATTATTATAACTACATAATATTGACTTTTAATTAAAATTAATTTCAAGTAAAAAAGATATAAGAATAAAAATAAGTCATTTTGTAGTTAATTGACTAAAGTTAAAACTAATTGGGTGTTAATCTTGGTGGATGAATTTAGTGGATGTAATCATGGATAGTGGCATTAGGGAGAGACATGGATTGTCACATCGGCCATGAGCTTGCGGCATTAATTGTTTCTACTATATATATATATATATATAGTATTTGTGGACGTGTCAAACTTTTGTTGCCTTATGGTCCTATGGACATTTGCTGGCCTAAATGTACTGCCCAGTCAATCATGAATATAATGCATCCACAGCAATAATAGGCCACACTGAACCCAATATCAATTCACCCCATTTAGACCTTTTCGCTATAAAAACAATGTTACTGCTTTTTAGGTGAAACGGGACAAATTTTAACCATTTATTGCTTCCAAATTGGTGATACGAAAGTAAAATTATTAACAGGTTTGTTTCTCTTACGTCTAGTACACTGCTGTATGGTCAATTTAAAATTTCGTTACACTTTGACAGGTGATATATCAGAATTGGTGTGAAAATCGATCCTCTACCCGTTCAGTTTCTTGATGGTGATTTGTTAGGAGTAGCTCGCTCGTTCTTTATTTCTTTCTTTCTTATTTTCTTTTAATAAGATTAGAGGTGAATCGTGTTATGTATCCTCAAGCCTATTTTTCTATCGATAAGACTTGAAATTTCATACTTAAGAAATAAGTAAAACAACCATGATCCAACTACAATTATTTTACATTTTGGCAATAAAAAGTTCATGATCAAGTATAACTTGTTATATCTTTCTGAGAAGGGGACGAATTCGTCCCATGATATAAATACTCTTTATTTGTTTTCTTTCTTTTACTTTTTGTACTAAAGTGAGATATTTATTTAAATCACCGAGTAAATGCATGTAAGACACATTTAAAGTGAAAGCAAACAAAAAACAAAAAAAAAAAAAAGAAAGAAACTTAATTATTATATCTATCTAATACTGTTTGATCCGTGTTAAGCTCCTTATTAGCAATAACATCAACGGAGAAAAGTATTGTCCACCATAATGACGAACAATCATATTATTTTACTTTATGAAAATTAACACTGCTTATTAAAAGAAATATGTTGCCTCCGTTGTAAGTTTTTTACAATGTAAATTTACTATTCATAATAATTAATTGATATATTTTTATATATTTTGATATATAAATGTAATATTTTTATATATAAATATTAAATACAATTATAGATTTTAAATGTTTTTTTCAAAATTTTTAGAAAATAAATAAATATGTTTCCTTCTTCATATACATACATACATACATACATGTGTGTGTGTGTGTGCGTGTGTGTGTGTGTGAAGTTATAGCAAAAAAGGATTACAAAGGTTATACTAAAGGGTTGCACCTTTTTTTAATGAAAGGTCATTCTCATTCATGTATGATGTATAGTATCTACTAAAAAAATATAGCAAAGAGAAATGGGATATGTTTGGCTCAGCTATAGACCTTATACATTTTTCAGTTCTCATGATACAATAAGTGAATAACTAACACATATATAGGATGCAAACCTACAGCCTAAAAATGATTGACCAAGAAAATAACAAAAAAAAAAAAGTAAACTAACACATTAATGAACCAATACTCTATTAAACTAACATACCAACACATGGTTGAACTAACAAACCATCCAAAAACAAACACATGGATGATGACTCAAACAAAAGAAAACACAAGAAGAGACCAACACTTGATTCCATTGTTTAGAAATGTATTACTACCTTTGCCTCATTGCTTTTTGTATGTTGCTTGATCTACTAACAATAAAATGGATCACCTAGATCTGTCTGTCATACACTACTAAAAAAACATAATTTTCCAACTGCCATGACTTCCAACTGCCAAAACCGTTGGAGGTAATAGAACACCTTTTTCCAACGGCTTAGCCGTTGGAACTATAATAATAATAAATATAGAAGGTATATATGTAATATTTCCAACGGTTACAACCGTTGGAAAATTAAAGTATTAGTGAAAATTTCTCTAAACTTTTCCAAATTTGAGTGGGTCATGTTTCCAACGGCTTAATCGTTGGAAAAAAATATAGTGCAAGGGGAAATTGATGTAATATTATCCAAATTTTTGTGGGTCATATTTCCAACGGGTTAAGCCGTTGGGAAAAAATATAGGGCAAAGTAAATTTGATAATATTTCCAACGACTAAAGTCATTGGAAAAATATAGTGCAAGGGGAAATTTGCCTGATTTTGTTAAGATTAAAGTTGATAATATTGAAGCCGTTGGAAAAAAATAATGTGTAAGGGAAATTTAATGTAAATTTTCGCAAAATAAAGAGGAAATATTTCCAACGGCTACAGCCGTTGGAAAAAAATATAGTGAAAGGGGAAATGGATGTAATTTTGTCCAAATTAAGTTTGATAATATTTCCAATGGCTTAAGCTGTTGAAAAAAATATATAGAATTAGGGCCAAATTTAATTAGTTTTGCCAAATTAATGGATAATGTTTCCAACGGCTTAAGCCGTTGGAAAAACAAAAGGCATGTTAATTTTACCAACAGTTTCAACTGTTGGAAGCTCATTTAATAAAACGGGTCGTTTTGAATTTTAGTTCCAACGGCTAAGGCCATTGGAAAAATCTAATTTAAATTTACCCCCCCCCCCAGCGCCAGTCATCTTCTTCCTCGCTCTGTTCGCGTCTGTCTCTCTCCTGCCTTCTCTTCATCGCACAGCACACACATCACGTTCCTTCTTCGATTAAGGGCAGAAACAGCTTCGTCGAGGTTAGTTGTACGTGGATCTGGTGTCATTTGGCGCGATCTGAAGGTTAGTTAGGTTTTTGTTTCGAGTTTTTTTGAATTTTTTTTCGGTTTTTCCTTATTTGAACTTCTTGGTTGATAATGGATTTGAAGATTTTGGTTGTTGTTGTAGGATTGAAGTTATTTGCAGGCATTTGAAGGAAGTAAACATTTGGATTTGAGGTCAGTTGGTTTATTTCGTATTTTTTAATTTTTTTTCCCCAATAAATATGCATAATCCGGATTATTACATGTTAATTTGGTTTGAAATATGTGAAATATTTGTGATTTTGTGTTGTTGATGGTTGGATGTGAAGTTTTTAGGTTACCCATTACAATTGCAAATTTATGTGCATTTTCTTACAATTTTTTTTATTTTTGGGATTAATTATAAAATATTAAATTATTAATTTTAAGTGAATTGTTTAGGTAGTATATTTATATGTGAAATTAGTTAGTATAATTAAAAATAGTAAATAATTAGTTTTATGTAAATTATTTAGGTACTATATTTATGTCTGAAATTATTTAGTATATTTAAAAATATGAAATAATTTTGATTTAAGTAAATTGTTTAGGAAGTATAATTATCTCTCAAATGAGTTGGAATAATTAAAAATAGGAAATAAATAGTTTTAAGTACATTGTTTAGGTAGTATATTTTACCTCTGAAATTAGTTATTATATTTAAAAATAGGAAATAATTAGGTTTAAGTAAATTGTTTAGGTAGTAGAATTATCTCTGAAATTAGTTAGTATATTTAAAAATAGTAAATAATTAGTTTTAAGTAAATTTTTTAGGTAGTATATTTATGTGTGAAATAAAATTGTATATTTACAAATAGGAAATAATTAGTTTTAAGGAAATTGGTGAGGTTCTATATTTATGTGTCAAATTGGTTAATATAGTTATAAATAGGAAATTATGTGTTTTAAGTAAATTGTTTAGGTAGTATATTTAAAAATATGAAATCTTTAGTCTATTGTCACTTTTTTAGGTAATATATTTTGTTTAACTAACAATGTGTAAATGGAGTTATTGTTACAATGTTTTAAGAATTGGAATTAATATAAACGTACAAAATATTTCTATTTAAATAAGCTTGTTTGAATAAGTTTGACCTTCAATATAATATATGAATGAATAATACTAATAATAATAATAATAATAAATATTTTAATAATAATAATAATATTATTATTATTATTTAATAATTGAAATAATTATTATTATACTAATTAGTAGTAGTCAGTTAAGAGTAATAATAATAATTATTATTTTTTATAATTATACTTATAATAAATCCAATAAGAGTAATAATAATTCATAATAATAATAATAATAATAAATAAAATAATATAAAAATAATTAGTAGTTGTAGTAGTAGTAATTGTAATAGTAAAAATAATAATTTTTATTACTATAATACTAATAATATATCCATTAACAGTAATAATAATTATTATAATAAATATATATATGTGTGAATATTATGCCTATGTAACAATATGTAAGTAGTAGTATTAGTAGTAATAGTTGTACTAGTAGTTTGTACTATTAATAATAATAATAATAATAACTAATAATAATATAATAATAAGAAGAATAATAATAATAATAATAATCAGAGTAGTATTAGTAATAACATACTAATACTTAAAATTAAAAATTAAGGTAGTACGAGTAGTAGAAGGATAATAATTATAAGAGTATTAGTAGAATAATAATAATAATAGCAATAATAATACTAAGATTAGTAGTAGTAATAATAATAATAATAATAATAATAATAATAATAATTATTCCATCCACGCTTATAATATGTATTGGTACCAAAATTAGTAATACTAATATATAATTATTAATATATGGATATTATATGGAAACCTTCATCCTAATAAGTATTAACACTAAACCTTAAATAAAAACCCTAAACCCATATGCGTAAACAGCCTATAACCTCTAAATAAAAACATAAACCCTAAACCTTAAACCTAAGTACTATTAACCCTAGCTAAATAAAGTAAATACGCATTGTTAGTTTTAACTGACATTGTTTAGATTAAGTGAAATATTAATGCATGCAATTAATAATAATATGTTGGCTATTGATACATGCGATTCGTGGATTTAATTTTTTATATGATTTAATTTACGAAATTAATTTTATGTGTTCATGCTTTCGTATATGTCATAAAGGTAAATATATAATTTCCATTGGTAGGACTCCATGGAACAAGAACGTAGTTGGATGTATAATAGTCGTTATTTACCTAGTCGAGTTGGGTACAGAGAAGAGTGGGAGACAGAGATTCAACAGTTCATAACATTTGCCTGTAGAAACCCAGGGCACATGGATGGAAATAAAATACGTTGCCCGTGTAGGAGATGTAAAAATTTGAGGTTTAAGGATTGTGATGACGTTAGAGTTCATCTATACAAATGAGGTTTCATGCCTTATTACACCAACTGGACAACTCATGGGGAGCCATTTAATGAACCTTCGCATCAGCCGTTTGATAATTGTGATTGGTATGAGAATGCTAAGTACAGTTCAAATGTAAACCCATATGCTCGAATGATATTTGATGCAGCGGGACCAAGTGCACATCAGAATTTCACTGAAGTGGATCAAGAACCTAATGAAGGTTTTAAACGGTTTTCTGATTTACTGTACTCCGCTAGTACACCTCTGTGGGATGGATGTGAGAAGCATTCTGAGCTGTCTGCTGCAGTTCGTTTGTTAAACCTTAAAGCAGAATATCACATACCAAGAGGGTGTTATGATGGTATCGCGGCCTTGATGAAAGAGACACAGCCAAGTGACAGCAAGATGCCATCCAATTGGTATGAGACGAAGAAATTAGTTTCACAACTAGGTCTTGCCCATCTGAAAATTGATGCTTGTGTTAACGACTACATGTTGTTTTGGAATAATGATGAAGATGGTTCACAATGCAAGTTTTGTGGTGAATCTCGGTTTAAGCAGAGAAAACCTGGGCGGGGTAAGGATAGAGCAAGAAAGACTATGCACTATTTACCACTCACTCCTCGCCTTTAGCGACTATGCTTCACTTTCAACTGCGGAGCACATGAGGTGGCACAGTGAGCATCGATCCGACCCAAATGTTTTAAAACATCCTTCAGATGGGGAAGCATGGAAACATTTTGATTCCACGAACCCGTTCTTTGCGGCGAATGCTCGTAACGTTCGTCTTGGAGTTTGTTCTGATGGCTTTGTGCCTTTTGGGAACTCTGGAAAACAGTACTCATGTTAGCCTGTCATTGTTACTCCGTATAATTTGCCTCCTTGGATGTGTATGAAGAAACCATATATGTTTTTTACTGCATTGATACCTGGGCCTCGATCCCCACGTCCGAATATTGATGTGTATTTACAACCTCTTATTCATGAATTGAAGCAGCTATGGGAGGATGGGGTCGAAACATGGGATGTTTCACTGAAACAAAATTTTCAGCTCCGAGCTTCGGTTTTGTGGACCATAAATGACTTCCCGGCTTATGGGATGTTGTCTGGATGGATGACTCATGAGAGGTTATCATGCCCTATTTGCATGGATGCTACTAAAGCCTTCCAACTTGAGCACGGGAGGAAGACTTCATTCTTTGATTGTCATCGGCAATTTCTCGAGTTGGATCACCCATATAGACGAAACAGAGTCGCCTTTAAGAAAGGAAAAGTTTAGAAATCGTTGCCTCCTGAGCATCTACCGCCTGAGACAATATTTGAACGTATTTCACATTTGCCATCTGTAGTTCACAATGGACAGGTTGTAACCATACCAGCCTATGGCAGAACTCATAACTTGACTAAACGGAGTATTTTCTGGGAGTTGCCGTATTGGAAGAGTAATTTAATCCGCCATAATTTGGATGTTATGCATATAGAGAAGAATGTTTTTGACAATATATGGAATACAGTGATGGATGTGTCCAATAAAACTAAGGACAACGTGAAGGCTCGTAAGGACCTTGAGATTCTGTGCAGTCGCTTAGAGCTAAATTTAATTCCTCAAGGCGACGATCGAGCATTTAAACCCAAAGCCACTTTTGCATTAGACAGACATCAGAGATCTGATGTCCTGAATTGGGTTAAAACACTTAGACTCCTAGACGGCTATGCATCGAATCTTAGGAGGTGTGTTGACAGTAATGTAAGTCAGATGTCTGGTATGAAAAGCCATCATTGTCATGTAATGATGCAGAGGCTTCTCCCAATTGCACTTCAAGCAATTCTTGAAAATATTTGGAAACCGTTGACCGAGTTAAGCTAATTCTTCCGAGATTTATGTTCTCTAGAGTTATATGTGAATCATATGGTTGACTTGGAAGCCAATATTCCTGTCATACTTTGTAAGTTGGAAAGAATTTTTCCACCGGGTTTTTTTGATTCGATGGAACATTTGCTGGTGCACCTACCTTACGAAGCAAGGGTTGGAGGGCCCGTTCATTATAGGTGGATGTACAAATTTGAGCGTTGTATGCATGACCTCAAAATGAAAGTATTAAATAAGGCTCATGTTGAGGGTTCAATTTGTGAAGCATATCTAATTGAGGAGACCTCAACATTTTGCTCTCACTACTTTGAATCCCATATTCCACATATGGCAACTAGAGTACCTCGTAATGATGATGGCGGAGAAGGACCATATGATGAATCGGTGTGGTCTATCTTTAGATACCCGGGGCGGCCATATGGTGTATCAAGATATCGATATCTTGATGACAATGAATTGAGGGTCGCATCTGCATATGTGTTACTAAATTGTAAGGAGGTGAAGCCGTTCCTCGAGTAAGTCAAATAAGACCTATTTTCTTTATAAACTCTATCAAATACTACTACTTTTCTTGTTTTATACTAAACTAATGAAGTTTATGCTCCATGGACCTCTTTCTATATCTTGTAGTTTGTTTGTTGATGAAGTGCGTATGCATGAACCCAATATACAGATGTCAGACCTGGATGTCTACATTGATAATTACTTTGAGACATGGCTTAGAAACTATGTAAGTTTTCTACATTTAAACTTAGCCCATATTTTGCATTTTGAAGGGTAACATATATTCATAGTATCACTATGTGTAACTAGGTGAATGATGTGCGTAACACTATCACGGACCGCTTCCTGTGGGATGTTGCATGCGGGCCATCACGTCGTGTTGAAAGTTGGCCTGTTTACTTCATAAATGGGTACAAGATCCATATTAACGACTGGGGTCGCGACAAAGCAATATTTAACAGTGGAGTATGTATAAGGACTTCAGGAGCAAGTGAGGTTGAATGTGATTTTTATGGGGTGTTAGAAGAAATCATTCAGCTTGAATATCCTGGCTGGCCACACAAAAAAGTTGTATTGTTTCGATGTGCTTGGTTTGACCCTACTCCAGAGTGTGGCACTCGGGTTCATAAACAATATGGTATAGTTGAGGTCCGTGATGGGCGCCAATATGGGAAATTTGACCCGTTCATTCTTGCATCCCAAGCAGATCAAGTGTACTACACCCCATACCCAACAAAGTCACGTGACAAAATGGGTTGGTTAGCGGTTTTGAAAATAAAACTTAGACGCATCGTTCATAATAATGTAAATGATGTCGAAGATGCATTTCAGGAAGAATTATTGCCCAGTGTGAACACGTCTCTCATTATTATGGATGACCCAATCGACAATTTAGCTGAACAAAGAGTATGGGAAGCAGTAGAGGAAGACATGCCAATCAGGGAAGAAACTTTGCAACATGACGATGAATTTGACAATGAGGAGTCCCTTGAAGGAAGTGATGAAGAAAATGAATTTGAATCTAGGGATACTGATAGTGGCAAATCAGAGACAAAAATTGAGGACGATGTAGTCCATTGATAAGAATGTAAACGTTTTACTTATTAGTTATAGTGTGAACGTGGAATAACTTTCAATATATATGTAAATACTAAGTCGAACTTCAAAGTGATGCGGGCAATATTAATTAGCAAGCTTTTTTTTCATTTATGTATGTTAGTTTTGTAAACTGCTGTATGGGTTTTTAAAATAATGCAGATGTCACGTAAAGGAGATGCGACGTATACACGTCGGCCAGGGAAATGCCTATTTCAGCAGATGAAATAAGTATTAGCAGAACCAATTGCTCGACATGAAAGGGCAGGCCAATCGCATTCCCATCATTCAGATGCACAGCCCTCAGCAGAACCAACAAATGTTCCAGATACTCACCCTAGCACAGGTGATATTCGCGGTGCTTCAGTCGGCCCTGGTGCTAGTCGATATACTCCGGCCCCTGTAGTTTCACCCGATGGTGGGAATTCCATTGGTCAGTCAGCGGTATCCCAAGGGCCAATTCAGGCGTGCTTACAGATAATACCTCATGGAAACACGTAAGTATTGCACCCTTTTGAACCATAATTGTTAAATTAACATCGAGTATGTGAAGTCGCAGTAAAATAATTATATGTATTGTCTCAAAACATGCACTTCATGTAGCTTCCTTCCATCAAGAGCAACACGGGCTGGTGACTAGATGCTTCACTACACACTTCAAGGGACATCATGACTGGACGAGCACAAGCATGGCAGATATTCAAGCCTGGTGGCGCGTATTTGAGGTTTGCACTTTCTTCGCACTATTTCAACTTTATCAACCATGTTGTCAACTATGCGATGCAATATATATATTTTTTATAACGTGTAGGGATTATGTGAATGGGATCCAGCTGACCATAATGAGTTCTATTTCAACTGACCATAATGAGATCTATCGCGTTTGGCATATGATGGTGGCGAGTCATTACCGATTCACACTGGGTGACATCCGACGGGAGAAAAATCCGGAAAAACGGCGAGCAATGGCATCTTTTATGACCAATGTACAGTATGCAGAAATGGAGGAATAGTGGGCTTCAACGGAGTTTAACGAGCGATCGGCAAGGGGAAAGACAATGCGAGCTTCATCATCGCAGTCATCTAACTCAACAGGTGCAGCAAGTGCTACTTATATAGGAGGTTCGGTTTCAATAACTAAACACCGAGAACGAATGGTAAAATTATCGTAATCTATTAATTCAAATTCAACTTATTTACTTTGTAAAAAGATTAATGTTAGTACGTTTCCAATGTAGTGTGAAAAAGATCCGGAGAAAATGGACCCTGGCTTGTTCAAGGTGATGCAGCAAACTCATAAGAAAAAAAAGCGGGAAATACATTAACAGGTGCACTGAAAAAGTTGCGGTAATTATCATACTATAGAATTATAGCGAAACATTTCTGATCTTCATACTAATAACTTATTCTTACTTTTTATGTAGGCAATAATAACTGCTGAGATTGAGGAAGCAACGCAACAGGCGGATGACGAAGGTGGCGCACCTGACATAGATGAGGTTGCGATTATGATTGCAGCTGCGGGGGGCAGGAAAAAAGGCCGTGTATTTGGACTTGGATCAGAACAACATGTTGTGCCTGGACGACGACGACCAACGCTTACTTATGCAGCACATGTTGATGTCACACAGACTCCGGAGTTCACTGAACAAGTACAGCAAGTTGTAGCGGAGCAAACTACACAACAAGCATCACAGTATGGGCAGAAGCTAGAGCGTCTGAAGAGGAGACAACGAGCTGAGCTCGAGTACATATGTAAGTCAATTGGCATTCCATCGCCCGCGTCTCCTGCAGATGATGATGATGACTCGGGATCGGATTAAGAATATATCATGTATATCATGCTACTATGTGTGTTTATTAACAAACAAACATTTAGTTGGAGAATGAAACCATGTAATTTCTACTATAAATGCTTATGTGTGAATTTATAAGTACATTTATATCATGAAGTTGTAATTTGAATTGTATATGTTTTTATGTCATTTTATATATATTGTTATGTAATTTTAGTCAAAAATTTGACTACAAACGATATAATTATGTAGAATATAATAGGTTAAAGTTTAAAGCAAACAATCAATTCGAATGAACAGTGCAATAAATGAAAAAATAATTTGATACGGAAAGTAAATATGGCCAAATTTTCAACTGCTTTTTCCAACTGCCCAGGGTCATTTCCAACTGCTCAGGTTCATTTCCAACTGTCTAACAGCCTGGGCAGTTGGAAATTTTCCAACTGCCTCAGCGTTGGAACACAAAAAAAAAATTACTACAACCGTTGGAAATTGTCCAACTGCTTATTTTCCAACGGCTGATAGTTGGAAGTTCCAACTGCTCAAACCTGGGCCATTGGAAATAAAACTTCCAACGAATGAATTTCCAACTGTGCCATTTCCAACTGCCAGCAGTTGGAAATTAAGGTTTTTTTAGTAGTGGAAGTAAAAATTAGAACACAAATTTTATGGAAATATGATATGTGATTCTATTTAGTAAGGAGTCAAAGTGAGACGTTTTTAATAGTTTTAGGATCAAAACAGAATTATTAATAAGTTGGAGACTATAACTATGCGGTATTTTAAGTTAAGGGACTGTGATGAAACTTATTCATCTAATATATTTATTGCTAGAACCTAATACATGTATATATAAGAATGAAGTGACACTAAATACAAGTTCATTAATTTAGACATTCATGGTATGTAATATAATTTCCTATATTATATGTTTTCCAATATTATTATTTCACCCATTTATGTTATATCGCCTAATAAAATACCTTCGAAAGTCAATTAGCCTTGGAGTTAAATTCAATAAATTTTCTCTCACTATTTCCAATGTTATCTTAAACAGATTATGCACCAAATAACAGATGATGCACCAAATAAATATTTATTAATTTTTTTTCCATTGACACACTTATTCTGTTTAATTAAGTAATTAAGTTAGATCTGTTTATTAAAATGAGTTCAATCAATTGGCAAATTTAGCAATCATGATTACACATACCATCTTCCCACACTGCGATGCATTAAAATAAATTATCACAATTGATTCAAAGAAACTAATAACTAATATTTTCATTAATTGCTTCAATTGAGATAATACACTACCAATTGCATATTTAATTTTGGAAATGTCGTTTGGCATTATAATATAATAATAAAAAACAAAAACTTGGAAAGTGTACAATTAGCTTTAAAAATTGAAATAGTGCGAAATATAAAATTGGACTTCAATATCATCTTTAAAACTGAAATTTTAAAATTGCTCAACCAACTCCTCAGATAAGCGTGAGATTTAAGTTAGAGATAAGTTTAGAAATATTATGTAAAATTATCTGAATTATGAGTTAACTAAATTAAAATTTATTTATTTTATCTTTAATTCAAATTATTGGATGATAGTAAAAAATGACGGCTTTGACTGCCATGTCTCATAGCCTTATTGCATTAGAGGGTTAGGAGAATGTTTGGTAATCCACACACAAAAGATTGTAGTTAACTTACTAAAAATGAAAAGTTCACTATGTGTCACGTCCATAATGAGTATGTTATGTGAAATGTCAACAATCCCTTTTTTAGATGTTCCAGTTATATATATAGAGAAAGTTACAATTACTCCTTAAGTTTACCCTAACCTACAGTTTGCCTATTTTATTTTTAAAAACATACACTTTGTCCATAATTTTTTTATATTGTCCGATAATAACTTCTGAAACTATAATTTAAACTATATGATAGTTATCTTTCAGTAATTTCAGTCTCTCCAATATTTTCTTTATAGTTAATATATATTTTAAATGATCAATTTTTTCTTTCTATAAATATATGTTTCTTTCTGTAGATACATATCAGTATTTTTTAAATGCCGGTTAGCTATGAAAAAAATATAAAAAATCTTGAAATTACTGAATATAATTATCAAACAGTTTAATTTAGGTTTTCAGAAGTTGTTATTGGACACTATAAAAAAAGTAGGGGGTAAAGTGTGGGTTAGATCAAACCAAAGGGATTTTTGTAATTTACCTATATATATATATATATAAGATGGTAATAATAATAATAATAATAATAATAATAATAATAATGGTAATAATTAACTGACTAGATTTGAATTGAAATCTAAACACAACTAAAACCGGAAAACTGAAAGGAAAAGTCAACACAAAAAAGATGAAGATAATAATTAATTGGCCAGATTTAATTGAAATCTAAATCCAACTGGAGAGGAGGAAAAAGTCGGCACAGAAAAAGATTAAGGGAGCGGTAGCTAGTTGGGCAGAAAGCACCACAAAGGCTGCATCTTATTCCGAGCCCAACCTCATTGTCAACCATATTACTACGAGCCTAACAAACTCACAACCGGGGCCCCGTAATTATTTATCCGTGCGTGTTGGTGCACGTGCGGCGCTTCTTTTGGTTCCTTGTCTACCGATCCTTTTGAAATTTTTTGTTTGTTTATGCTACAGCCTAACTTGGCACATTTCTGTTTAAAGAAAATCATACGGAAGTAAATTGAAAGTTTTTTTATAAGAGCAAACTGCAATTATAATTAGACTGTTTGGATAGTGAAATGGGTTTGGGAAAATTATTGTTTTAAAAATCCAATTTCTAGCTAAACGTGAAAATATCTAAGAAATTCACATGCACTATAAGAAAAAAAGACATTTTTGTGATCAATAAAGGTCAAAAAAAAAAAAAAAGTGGTCACTAGTCCATCTATCACCAAGTCGGTTGCCAAAAAATAGGTACAATTTATGAAGAAAAACAGCGACCGATTGACAATTATAAAAAAACGATCACCTTAAATCTATCACCATTTTGGTTGCTTTCCAAAAATTTTCATGTTAGTGATCCACAAGATACATGATTAACCAATCAACTTCAATGCCTCTGCGTTATAAATTGTCATCCTTTATTTTTTTTTTCTTATGTTTTTGTTTCTCCTCTCTCACTCTGTGTTTTCATTTTTGTGCGCAGTTTAATTTGAAGCGAGAGATTTGGCTAAAATGGAGATAATAAAGAAATGGACGTACGAATCCATATGCCCCACAGCAGGTTCCATGGCACCCAATAAAATTATTAATTTTTTAAAAATTTTAAAAATAACTATATGGATCCCACTGAAATTTATAAAATAATTTCATTAATGTAAGAAAGAAAAAAAATATAATATAAAAATGAATAATTAAAATTATTTTTTATATAAGCATAGTGGAGTTAAGTTAAAATTTAAGATTTTATTTTATAAGTACTTTACATATAAAAACAATTATATGTTTAGCATATTTATTTAATTCTTTTTTCTTCTTTTGCAAATATAATGTTATTGAGCAACTATCCTAAAAAAAATTTCTAATAAATTTTTATTGTTTTATGAAGTAAAAAAAATATAGTAATTAAGAAAACATGTTTCCTCACAAGGACAATTAGAAGTGTCTTTTGGACATCTTATAGTTTTATGTTTCAATTAACATAATATACACATACAAACACCTTTTAATCATTGTTTTTAATTTCAGCCAACAAGCTGAGCTTAAATAAATTTCATTTTTAAAAAGGTTTAAATATATTATATGTATCAAGAAAAAATAGCAGAAATGCATCTTTCACTTTGAGTTTTAGAATGAATAGAAAACGTTTCCTCTAAAACCAGAGAGAGACTAAGAGCCAATTAATTTTATCTTGAGTCAATTTAATCTGAAATAGTTTTTTTTTTATTTTTATATCTTTTTTAACTAGAACTAATTTTATTTAAAATTTAATATTATATAGGTCTAATAATAAATTGAAAACATAATTTTTATAAACGTACTAATTTTTTATTATATTTTCTAGTTATAGGCATTTAAAAAAAATTCACAAAAATTTAATAACATCATGAAAATTTATTTTTAAATGGATTATTACAACTGCATAATATTTTCTTTCAAATAAAATTAGTTACGAGTACAAAAATGTTAAAAAAATGAGTCTTTTAAATTTAAATTGACTTAAATTAAAATGAATTGGCTCAGACTAAAAAACACAAGGTATATAATAGTTGCTTCTGAAATTGTAACAAAAAAAAACTATCTATTAATTAATCAAGAAGTTTTAGCTAGCTAAAACTCGATCGGAAGTCATGCAGTGCATTTCTACCGAATCAAGAAATATCGCTATTGTCGGCTATTGAGATTCAATTCGGGCACATTTTCTTTTCTTTCAGTCAAACATTTGATCATTATTAATTTCCATTATCAACAAGTTGATTAGAAGGAACTTCAACTCGAGATTATCGAAATCGAAATTTTATTTTTCTTATGAATTGTAAATCATAAAATCATATCGAATGTAAATATTTTACCAAAACCTTCTTAAAAATGTGGAAAAGATATAGCTATGTCATAAATCTTAAAACATAACAAATTTAAATTTTCTATCAAAATACTGGTGATTATTATTAAATCACACATAAATCGAAACATATGACCAAATTAATCCGTGACAACTGTTGATAAGCATGAATAAATTTGAAATTCAATGTTTGTAATGAAAAGAGTTTAAAATAAATATAACTAAAAATTGAAATAAATATCAGATTTATGAATACTGATAAATTAAGATTTTAGATACAATCATTTTAAGTGATTTTTTTATCAATAATCTGTTGGAACTATAATTAAATACCTAAAAATCTGTTACTATATATTTTAAATAAATATAGAGTACACCTAGCTCTCATCCAATAATAACATCATATATATCTTGCAAGCTAGCACTCTTTAGATATATATATATACTAGATATATACTATATATATTGTCGTCTTGAAAACAAAATCACAGATATCATATATAGAGTGAAAATTTTATATTGAATAGAATAGGTTTGTAGTACATACACATGCATGTCACAAAATAACACTCTACGTTAATTAATTTTATTACATGATCGAAGAAGTGAATGGAAATAGAAGGTAGCATATGTAGGAATTAATGATTCTTGTAGTTTTATTCAGGCAAATGAAGGGTTGTCAAAGTTCCTTATAATATATAGTAGAAGACAACGAACACGTAAATATGTGAGGGTATTAAAAGAAAGTTAATTGAAGAAATTTTAAATACATTGAAAAAACTATTCTATGTCTCCAATTTCCATCCCTTAGAGAAATCTAGCATAGTTTCATCTCCGACGGAAGTCTCAATAAGTTCCACGTAGCAGGCCTTGGTACTGCTACTCCTCCCAAACCTTCTCAAAATGCCACCTACTTCCCAAAACCCTACCGATCTCAACACATACAGTATGGCCACCACGCCTTCCCATGCCACAACCAAACATCGCCAACTTAACTTATCTTCAAATAGAATATAAACCAAACAGAGTATCATGTGAATTTAATCCTACTTGGGAATTGGCTGGCTCAAATGGTTATAGTTGCCAAAAACGAAGGCAGCTGGTCACAACTACCCACAATAGACCACAATTTTAATTTGTTGCATTCTAATATTTAGTAACCCAAATGCAATCATAGGAATTTATGGAGACCCACTTCTGCCTTTAACCCAATAATAAAAGTATGGAGCTCACTTACAAGCCCAACCTTTTCCCCGTTCACCTAAATAGACATAAAATATCCAATCTGCACACAATCGTGAATGTTAAACCAACCGGAGAATGAATATGTTATATACTAAAATAGAAAATGTAAGCTTTTGCGTAACTGACATAAAAGACAAAATGGGAAATTCGAGGACCGAAATGAAGAGGACTACCAAATGGACGGCCAATACTGCTATTAAGCCATAACACATCCTCCACGTGTCATTCTCCCCTCTCCTGTCTATGTGAAACATCCCAAAATCCAGCAGCCAACCCACAACAAACTTAAAAATCCAAGCCTCAAATTTGACATTAGACAGCAAACAAAATAATACGTGTCGCATCTCCTTCATCACTTGTACTTATATATATATATTGGTACATAGGAAGAATCAAAGCAAAATGCAAGGAGTCGCGTTAATGTACTTTGAATATAAATGTTGCTATATGTAAGTTAGTAAAAAGACTACCATGTTTATTATATAGGTAGTACTAACGTTGTTAAAAATGCAATTCAGATTGTAGAATCGTACAATCCTATAATCCAAATCTAGAAAACCTATTCAATGCCGTAGCAAAATTGTGATAGGATTGCATTCAAAATCGTAGGGTCTTACCGATTCTAGTGGTCACTGCAACCGAGTTTCATCGCCATTGCCTTGCCTTTGCTTGTCTTGCTCCATCACTGTCAACCGATCAAAACCACATTACTCTAGATCTTTTCCTAGTTGGATGAACAAATAATTAAGATGAGAGAGTTGATTTGCCCATTTTTATTTTTTCTTTTCATGCTATGGAATGAGAGATGTAGAGAAAAAGCTACGAGCTAGAGAAAGAGAGATGAGATGAGGGAAAGAAAGGAAGCTGCAATAGAGGAATGAAAAAAGAGATAAAGAGAGGGAGGGAGTTGCAAGAGAGAGGGAGAACGAGTTGATTTGCGATGGGCCGATGAGATAGAGAAAGTTGCCGTAGAGAGAAGGAGAAAGAAATAAGATGAGTGAGAAGAACATGAGAAAGGAACAACAAAAAAAAAAAAAAGAAGAAAGGCTGGTTAAGAGACAATGTTTGACTCGTCTGTTACAATAATTTTTTTTAAAAAATAAAAATATTAAAAAAAAGAAATTAAATATAAAATAGAAAATAATTGTGTTGTATTATAACATTATTATGGCATTTAAGCTTTACATGGGTGTCCAATATAATTGATCTTTTACTTGAACTATAATATTTAGATAAGTAATTTTAGGTTTTGATAGTATCTTATGATTTACGATTCAATTTTGTAATCTCGATCTTGCACGGTGAAAAGCAATTTAAGGTAGGATCCCGATTTTGATAACATTGGGTAGTATAGTCCTTATAAAGTTTGGAGTACTTGGAGTCGCTAAACAAAAGTCTCACACTCATTATATTATTATTCTTAAATAAGCTCTATTGTAGTGGTCGAGACAGGATTTTAGGTTGGGGAGGTGAGATTTTGAAATTTTTTATATTTATGCAAATTACAGGGAAAGATAGTAAAATTATAATTTGAGCCCTACAATTAAAAAATTTAACGTACTAATTTTAGTTTCTACAATTTATATAGCAATTTTAGTATGAAACTAACTAAAGTCAATAATAAAAAATAAAAAGATAAAGAAACAAAAAAAAAATAAAAAAGTAAGTAACAAAAATTTGGCAGTGAGAAGCATGGATAATAGAGAAATTGCAATTGCAATTGCAAGTTCCAAATTATAAAAATTGTTGTGGTGTTGATGGGACTCTTTTTTGTCAAGCACAGCAATAGAGATAAGGTACTATTTAGATGACCCAAAAAATCACTATCAAACCTATTAGATAAAATCAATAAACATACTGATCAAAAAAATTACAGAAGAAAAATTGCTACTTGATGCTTCACAACCTTCTTGCCGCAAGCTCTTCTGTTTCTCGTTGTTTTATGTAGTTTATCTATTTTGATTTGTTATACCCAAAAATATAAAGCTGATTATGTAGATTTTATATGTGAGTTAATGTGACCATTTATCTTTTTCTCACATCATAAACTAATTCCAATGTGACAATAAGAAATTTCAAAAACTAATTTGATTTTCAACTACAAGTAAAAAATTGAGGTTCATACATTAATATTGGGTATAAATTTTTAGATGAAAAAGTTAAAGTCAATATTTTTTACTTTCTTTACTATATATGTTGTTATATATTTTTATTATTTAATTTCCTATAATAATTGATAAAATGTACTATATCTATTAGGGACCGAGACACACTAAAAAGTAAAATCCCCCTTATCTTTGCAACTACTCTATTATAATAATTTAAGTAGCTAGGGACCTTTTTTGGGTTATAATTTGTCATCATGATAGAGACATTACCCTTAGTTTGATCACAGTAAGTGATATCACACACAACTATTGGAAAAGAGTGGAGGTTAATTGTATCGTGGTTTGGACTTTGGAGACTATCACCCTCACACTTACCTTAAGGGTTTAAAAAAGAAATACTTGTTTCATAAAAAAAAAAAAAGATGTAATAATCACCTTTTTCAATAATAAATATATAATTTTTTATCCTCAATATTTAGATATATAAATTCAAAAACCTTTTATATAATAATAAATAAATATTTTAGCTAAATATAATTTTTTAAAAAAATATTTAACAATAAATAATTTAAATAAATTTTTAAGTGAAACTTTAATTAAAAATAAATAAATATATCATTCATTTTGGAAGGGTTGAAGTAAAAGAAAATAAAAGAAGTGGAGTATATCTATGTTAATGTAACTTACGCACTCCTTTTTGAATGAAGTCTTAGATTTACAAAAGGTGATTGTGACGGTGACCAATTGACAATCTTATCAATCATTCTCCATCACTTGCGAGAATTTTGTATATTCATCGACCGCCCGCATGCCCTTGAAGTGAGCTTATAAGATTGCTATTTTACATTTCAAATTTCAACCAGACAAAATAATTCCAACAAACTCTCTAAAAAAGAGAATGGTGGAAAATCAAAGCTCCTACCATGTATCATTTTTGGTAAATTCTGTACACAAGCGTTAATAAAAGGAAAAAGTGCCATATCACCCACTGATGCTTGACATTATGGATTGGATTGACGACTATAGTTGTCCTTGATTTTAATGTGACCACCAACGTTATAATTTGAGACCAGTTTGGCCATTGCCATTAAAAATTTAATGGTAAATATGGGAAGTTGTTGGCTTTAAAATCTTAGAATACTAATGTAACTTCTAACAGACGTTTAAGAACTTTATGTAATCTACCATTTTTATTCTTTCATGCGTCAGCTACTACATTGGTCACTGTCGGATTTGCCACTCAATGTCAAAGGTGATGTAGGAGGATGTAACATTGGAAATCACTATTTATAAACAGAAAACTATCATATCTAGAATTCAGTGATCAGAAACACATCGGTATTATATGAGTAAACTTCATTTTATTGAAATTTGGGTTATCTATAGCTTTAGAATGTGGTGATTGATTGGA
Organism: Aquilaria sinensis; assembly: GCA_005392925.1. NCBI lineage: Eukaryota > Viridiplantae > Streptophyta > Magnoliopsida > Malvales > Thymelaeaceae > Aquilaria > Aquilaria sinensis. Next base: position 262,863 of record SMDT01001915.1, read on the forward strand.
ATATTATCTCCAAATGGAATAGGCAAATTTCGTGACAAAAGCTAGTGGCTATAACACAAAAACAAAAACATAAAACAATAATTCATACAAAGTTCTTAAAATTTGTTAAAAGTTACATAAATATCATGATATTTCAAAACTAATAACTTCCTCATTTACTGTTAAGTTTTTAAAATTTGGTGACATATTCGGTTTTAAACTATAATATAAGTGTCAAAACTAGTCCTAAACTATAACATTTGCTGCCATATCATAACCAAAGAAAGCTATAGTGGGTAATCCGATCTAATAGCCAGACATTAGTGAAAAATTTAATACTAATCTAAGGTTCTACTTACCTATTTCACTTGGGTTTTCACGAAGTATTGTCAAAATCACAATCAAATCTTAAAATCTTATAATCTTGTAATCTAAAATAGAAGAAATGATTCGATTAAATTTTATAATTATAATTATAATTTTATTGAATCTACAACTACAATTTATAGGAAATTAAAAAAATATGTAGAATCCCGGTTGACAGCCTTGCTTGCACTTAATTATCCATCACGTTAAGGCGAAAATGAAAGAAAGCATTCTACTATTGTGGCAGATTCATTTCTTAGGTCTGGATATAAGCATTTCCTATTAGGAATACTAAATAATATTGCTACAGAGTTAACAAAAATATATATAGCATCCTACGTTCATACGAATTAAAGTAATATAGTATCACATAGATATACTGCATAAATTTTTCCAATAGTATCTCTATATAACCACATAATTATAATTAGTAAAAGTATAATAGATTTGTTTAATACATTGGCAGAAATAAGGCCAAAATGAGATGTAAAAAGGTATAAATAATGTCATTTATTTCGAAACAAAAAAATATGCTAAAAATGCCACTAGTTATCGTATAAATAAATAATTTAAACTAAGTGCTAACGTACTGCAAACTATTCGACAAACTTAAATTTCAAAAAATAAATAATTCTAATAGTACCACAAACTGGGTAGGATAATGTAAGTGGTACAAATAAAATACACGAGTTGATGAGTATGATCTGCTCATACTTACCCATGTCATTTTACTTGAAACAAATCACTTTTTTTTCACTTAAGTATGAATTCAAATTTTCTGACAAAAGATGTTTCATTCAAATTTAAAATATGTAAAATGGTATTTTTTTAACCAACGACGGCATAAGACTTTAAAGAATAAACATAAACATAAAAATGACCACTAAAAGATTAATCATTTTTGTGACACCAAATGAAAAGAAAAAGTCGGATCAAGCTAATTATATCTTCCATCCAATAAGCCCAAGAGAAAACATAGATTTATCATTATCTGCTTCCAATTGAAGATTAACCTTATGAGAGTTTCAAATTAAACGTAAATACCATGATTGGGAATAGATTACTATCTCCATAAAATCTAATAGATAATGTCGATTAAGGTCAGTCAAACAGTAAAAGAAATGGAAAAGAACTAGTGATCTAGACCAAAGTGCGAATCTAACTAGAAACGGTAAATGAGAGTGAAGGGGAATTGGCAGATGAGAAGGTTTAAGAAAAGAAGAGAGTTAGGCAAGTATGGAATTCAATTTATTTATTTCATTGTTTGTTAGAAAAAATTTCAGAACAAATGTTATGCAAGTAACTTTTTTAAAAATATTGTAAAATTTTTATAAAAGAAATTGCTACTTTAAAATTTAAGCATGTAAAAATATTGTAAAAATGAGAGTGAAAGTAGTAGTTGAGAGTAGAAGCAGGTGTGCAAAGAGAAAGTAAGAATCTAAAATAAAATGACTATGTAACGTAGCTCTTTCCTGCCAATTACATGATTTTATAATTACCCTCAGACTTTAAAAAATGAAAATGAAAAACATTTCTGGATTTTCCAGCAGCCAGAAGGGTACAAAAACAAACACTGGATTGGGCCTTAAGTGGGCGATGAGACGAATGAGGCAGCATGCCCGGCCCAAGACCAATAATATGGTACGGGTAGAAACAGGAAAAACAAAAAGTTAAGAAATACCGGACCACACACTCGACCAACCCAACCGGACCATGTGCGACAAATTTACAGAAGCAAAACTTACATTGCATTTCCCCATAAATGTCTTTCACTTATTACACTTAATTTAATTGAATTGCTGCAAAATTGGTGTGAGAATTAAGAAAAATGACAAATTTATTGGTCTTTATTGGTTTTTCCATCTTGTCTTTCGAAGTTTTGTATGTGAATTGACAAAGATATAAGAGATAAATATTAAATGGATAGTGTTAGGACTTCAAATATATATATATATATATAGTGTTGGGAGTAAGCGGTAAGTGACTTATTAAATACGGAAATGACGCAAAATAATACAAAACGTATAAAGTATATACAATGAAACTGTGAAATCTTTTAACAAGAAAGACAAATGTAGAAAGTTAGTTAAAACATGTCATTTTCCACATGAATAACGGTTTTCAATTGTGAGGATGGGCACGCTTTTTTTGACCGGCAAGAGTCTGTAACTTCTTATTATTCATTGTTTTATATTTGAGTATTCCCTATTTTCATGGTACATTTTTTTCTATAATCAAAATTACATAGAAAAAATAGATTAAGGGATAAATTATGTGCTAAATTATGGACTAAATTAAGCAACTCATTCTTTGGGTACGGTACCCACCAAGCAATAGAAAAACACTTTTAAGTTCACTGTGATCTATTTTGGGCTATTTTTTTAAAATGTTTATAATAAGAACAATACATAGGTAATTTGAGAAAGGAAAGTTGTAGCAAGTTGATGAATAACATTAACCTTCGCTTGGGCACCACTACCATTGAACATCATGAAAATGAGCCAAGGAAGTGAAGGATTTGGCCAATCACATGAAGAAGGGATGTGCCCGGATTAAAGGTACCCGTTAGAGCTTGCAAAACCTGAACACAGTTGGTTAGTACATTGATCGAGGAAATATGTTGCTCAAATGCAAGTGGTAAAGCCCCAATAACTACTCGAAGTTCAACCTCTGAAACAGATTCACAAGGCTGGATAATTATCCCTTGATATCGTCAATGATGGCCATAAATTCCCATCCACACTTAGGCCATAGCTCCCAGCTGAAAAGTACGATGCCAAGCTCCATCAATAATCAAAATGTCTAACAAGAAATGGGAAATGAAATCCTATCATGACCCCAAGTACAATATAAGGTAGGAAAGGGATTCTATATATCAAAATGCCACTTGTGTTGAAAATCTATAACTATGGAGAGTTGATCTATCAGGTCATTCCATCTAATAATTAGTAAATGAGCATCAAATGATGCATTCTGAAACTCATTGCGACCAATTCAAATAGTGCAGAAGGTAGAAATCAGGAATCTAAACTAACCCAGTGAATAATGTTGTTTTTATCTTAAAAGTGAAGTAAGTCACTCCTTAAAGGACAAGGAAAAAGTAGATGAAAAAGAAGAAGATAAATTACCCCAAATATCTTAAAGCCTGAACACTCCCAAAGAGATGAAACATCATTTCTAGAGCAACATCACAACGGGGGCAAAATAGAGTAGCCAAACCACCAGGAGTAGCTAGGTTTTCCATTGTCGGCAATGTTCTAGATAAGCATTACAATAAGAATGTCTTGAACTTTTGGGGGGATGTTAGAGGCCAGGATAAATTTGATCACATTTGGAAAGTCTAGGTAAGAAGAACACTGTAAGGAAGTACTTGCAGAATTTAATAGGGTTAGCAAGTTCTTTTGAAAAAACGGTACGAGACGACGAAATATATCTTTTTAATTTTTAATTTTTGATATTTTACCGTAAAATATATAATTATTATGTTTAATTGAATGCTTGTATGACAAAATATTTTTATATTAAAAATAATTTTTTATTTTTTATTTCTTCTATGCCCCTTAAAGTTATTTTTTTATTTTATAAATATATATTTATGTCTAAAAAATCTATATACATATAATATGCACTTTAAATCCATATACTTTCAATAGTTGTTATGTTCTATATATTTATATGTATATATATAATATATATAATATATAATTGGTACATTCAAAACATGACGATACGATATCGGTATTGTACAGTGTCATTGAAAAAATAGTACAGCATCCGGTACAATATTTAAAACTTTTCCTAAGACCTCGACCACTAAAATTGGATAAACTTCTTTGACATATTGTCCAGGAGAGTCACTAAAACTTTCAGTAATGACATCACATAGATCAAAATGGAAGACAAGATAGACTGGATAAAAGTGAGATGGGCAATAGGATTCAATACATTTCTCTTCTAATTGGCAAGATGTTTGTCAACTTTACCCACAAGGAATTGGTATGAAGGGCATCTGGATAGATCTTGAGCAAATGGAAATCCAAAATAGGTTAAAATCCTTTCACTAACCAGAATAGGAAAATTTCTTAAGATATCAATCTTTAAATGACCAAACACGTTACAGTTGAAGAACTATTCTAATTTATAAGCATTAATCTGTTGGCTTGCCACCATCTCAAAATCTTGAAGTATTCAATTAAGGGCATGAATAGCTAATAAACTTTGTTTGAAATAAATCAAGTAATTGTCAACAAAAAAAAAATGACTGTCTTTGGGCCATTTCTGCTAGCTTTGAGACCTTCGACAATTCCTTGAGGGTGGAGTTTCAAAAGCCTATTAAAGAAAGCCTCAACATAAGGGATAAAAATATAATAAGGTAAAAGGCCTCACTATTAAATCTCAGCCATCTGAAAGAACCAATCAGTAGTACATTCATTCACTAAAACAAAATAAGAGACTTTCGTCACACATTATATAATAAGATGAATCCATTTAGCAGGAAACAACATAGCATTGAGCACATTTTCAATGAATGACTATTGAAGACTATCATAGACTTTTCGAATATCCAATTTCAAACTAGCTTTGAACGCCCATAGATTGGTAGTTAGGGAAGTTCTAAAAATAAAATTTAGGAGCTTATGGGCAATAATTATGTTATCTTGTATATTACAGCCCGATGCAATACATTTTGGTAAATAGGGACAAAGAATACAAAACCGGCTTTAATCAGTTGACCATTACTTTGGCAATAATTTTATAGAAAGTGTTGCACAAGCTAATAGGCTGAAAATCCTCCACAGTATAAGGTTTTATTAGATTTAGGAATGAAGGTAATAAAAGTACAATTCACTTGCTTAAGTAAATAATCCTCGTTCAGGAAAGATTAAGTGGCATTTGTCACCTCATCACCCATGGTACCCAGAAGCATTTAAACACATAATGCTGAAGACCGTCTAGATCTGATGCCTTAAAGTTACCATAGTCAAAAGAAGCTTTTTGAATTTCTTCTTTTGTAAAAGAGGTATGCAGTGTGGCACATTATAGAGCAAATAAGATTCTTGTGATGTCCTCACATAGAGAATTTTGGCTTGGGCCACGGTCTTCTGGGGGGTGGTTGAAGTGGGCACGAAAGACAGCCAAGATATGTACTTAAATATCCTCTTTCGTATACAACCAATGATTGTCTTTGGTTTGAATAGTATAAATTCTGGAACACATGCACCTGTGTTTTGTAGCTTGATAGAAAAAAACAAGTATTGGAGTCACCCAATGCAAGCCAGACATGTTACTCTCTTAATGAGGAACACACTGTGGCGCCTTGTCCATTTTTCAGTTTGAGAAATTAAACCACATAAAGCATTCCTGAATAAGGTATGAACCTAAATGGCAGGAAAGGAATATCGGGTTTGAAGGTGCCTCACCGGACCACATTACTTACAAATTTTAAAAATTCTCATATTTCAATCATATTATCCAACATTGATCACCAAGCATATCTAGCAAGAAGAAACCTGGGACTACTAGTTCTTTGACTGCAAACTTAATTTTAACATAAAGATAATACCAATGATGGGGAGCCTGATTAGTCAAATCGACAACTTCTACTAAACCCAATGATTGTCCAATGAAAATAGCTATTGTTTTTATCATTAGAGCTGGAGGGATGATCATGAATTTGAACCCACGCTAAGGCATAACTGAAGTCCTGAATATCATAAGGAATATAAGGTACAAGAATCTTAACCAAAACTAAGGCACCATCAAAGTTCCAAAACCCTCAGTTGTACATGTTCACCATATATTATGCTTGTTCATATTGGATAATGAATTTGTTGGGGCCTACATTGCCTAAGACCAAAACACATCCTGCCAAATGCCTTAAACTAACCATGAATTTTGGAATATGTGAACTCAAAAAAGTATGATGGTTAATTATCTTAATTAGTAAGCAATTTAGAATACTAATGCTGAGATTCAGAAGTGGAGTAATGTAAGCTGTCAGCCATATCATTTTGTGGAAAGTCAATGTAAGGGATATGAAAGTTTTGGGCCATTTAAAGCATATATGATTGAAGGGCAATATCCCCACAATGCTTGCAACATTTGAACACGGTTAGATAAAAGGGTGACATATAATGAGATACTTGGCTATAATTCTACTAGCTTTCAAGAGTTCACTGAGTTCTCCTTCTAGTTCTAATCAAGAGTTCATCGAGTTCTGCTTCTAGTTCTAAAGAATAATGATGCAGAAGAACTCAATGTCCTAAGTTTCATGGTGGATTAGAGCCTTACATAATTTTGTAACATTGATTTGGTTAAAAAATATTGTTAGATCATACCCTCTCAATGTCTTTTTTTTTTTGCACCATTTACATTTTCAATAGTCCAAAATTTTTATACAATTTACATAATTGGTAAGTTATTTTACCTTACCATATTACCCAAAATCTGTAATTTCAATGTTCATCATATTATCCCTAAAACTATATTTTCGGTATTCATTTCTTTCCATTTTCTATTTGACATGTAAAATAAAAAGTAAAAATGGAAAGAATAGCAAACTTTACATTATTTATTATTTTTTTTTTGAAGCCTAATTATTATAAACATTAGGGGACAGATGGACTAAATTTTTTCTTGTATTAATTTGCGAGACAGAGAGGTATTTGTTTGATGGTTTCCATCATTACATAACCTTCTATGTTTCTATTGACATATATGATAGTTCATGCAATTGTTCATGCGTGTAATAAATGATAATAATCGTTTTCATGCAAATTAATATTTTCCCCACCAGCGCATGTGTGATTGATTGCCATACAATCGTGCATGTCACAAAAAAAATAAAATACAGATAGATAGTCGTATGTATTATGGGTAAATCACAAAAGCCCCTGTGATTTGATATAACATACATTTTATGTCATATGTTTTAAAAAATCCTATACTTTACCCCATTTTACTTTATAGTATCTGACAATAACTTCTGAAACTCTAAATTGAATTATCTAATAATTATATTCTAGTAATTTTAAGATTTTTGATATTTTTTCATAACTAACCGATCTTTAAAAAATACTGATATGTATTTACAAGAACAAAAAAAAACATTTACAAAAAGGAAAATCTGATAATTTCAAATGTCTATTAACTATAATAAAACTATTGGAGATGCCCATATTACTGAAAGGTAACTATTATACAATTTAAATTACAATTTCAAAAATTGTTATCTGACAGTATAAAAGAACCAGAGGGCAAACTGTACGTAGGTTTTTAAAAATAAAAGAGACAAATTATAGGTTAAGGTAAACTTCAATGGGTTAATTGTAACTTTCACTTTATCTCTAATTTGGAGAATTAAAAGTATTATTTTCACGTTTCAATTCGTTTTAGCTTAAATGAAATTAATTTAAAATAATTTATTTTTATTTTTATATCTTTTATATGTAGAATTAATGGGATTTAAAAGTAAATATTATGTAGGTGCAATAGTTTATTTGAAAGTAAATTATTATTGGTGTTATTAAATTTTTATAAATTTTTTAATGTAATGAAACTAGAAAAATTCATAAAAATACAGTAAGATTATAAAATTATATTTTTAATAAATTATTAAGTCCGCATAATATTAATTTTTAAATAAAATTAATTATAAATAAAAATTATATAAAAATAAAAATAAACTATTTTAAATTAAATTGATGTTAATTAAAGCGAAGTGTACCCCTTGAGTATTCACACCAAAAAGTTATTCTAAAGGACGTACAGGTCATTCTCCACCTGCTGAGTACTAGATTTACATTTACCGCTAGGTACACATATGACGACAACCGATTTAAACGGTTCAACTAGCAGAATCCAAGCCGTAGGAAATCCAATCTACGGCTAGTGTTCACAGGTACCATGGGCCCATCTTACAGTACCACACACCCAAGTACAACCATAAATATGTCCAGGATGAAGCAGATACTCCATCCCTTCAATGTGCGCGTGTTTTCACACGACCACCAATTATTGGCAACACCAGAAGCAAATCACGACGCGTGAGCTTACGCGCAAACGGAGAGCGTCGGATCCATGGGGGAGCAGCTAAATTATTATCAGTGCTTGCGGCAGCCTTTTCTGATACACGAGCGCCAATATTTTATGGAAGGACAATTTTGCCACTTTGAAATAATATTAGCAAGTTCGGGTTCTGCTACTTATGGATTTTGATGATTAGAAAATTGTTTCATCATGTTGCTTCTCTCAAGGGCATCGAAAATGTTATTTAATTTAGTTTGGAGAACGCAAGGGGTCCAATACCAAGGACATGTCACGAAGCGAAAAGAAAGTGCCCATCTTTTTTTATTTGTTTATATATACTTTCCCCGCAGAAAAGGCAGGGGGGCGGGGGGGAATTAGAGATGACTCTTTTCTTTTGGTACCTTATTGTCTTAATAAAGATTATCCTTCGTTGATATAGAGATTAGGGGGAGGTTAATGATAATAGGCGTAAATACTCTAGGAGTCCCTTTAACTTTAACTTGGTCATATTTTAGTCCTCAAACTTTACAACTCATCACAAATTAGTTCAACCACCTCAAAGTGCCATAATGCAATCACTCTTTATAGAATGTTGAACAACTTTAGGGACTATTTCATAACAAGGGAAAAACATGGATATTGTGGAGAGCATGTAGAAAAAAAAAAAAAAAGATCTCTTTTCAATTTTCTTTTCCAATTTATGTATCAATAATTCGGAATCACCTACAAATTAGAAAGGGCATAATGATGGTGAGGTTTGGTTGCCACAACGGAGGATGACAACATTATGTAGCTGAAGCAAGTTGTGGGTGGCAGTTCATGAGAAATGACGAGTTACTTATGGATGGAGATACTTGGATCCCAATTTGGTGAGAGAGGATGGCAGGCGGTTGCCAGAATTGGTATTATAGGCGACCAATGGGGAGGTAATCCAAACCGTGAAAATGGCTCAATGAAGGGTCATCAACAGGGGTGCTCAATCATTTTTTTTTTTTGTCTTAACCAAAACCAAATAGTTAAATTTATTTGATTTTCAATTTTATGTACTAATAACACAATTACTGGAGAAAACTGAAATAAAAAAAAATTATGTTATTTGATTTCCAACCAAAATAACCAAATTTTATGCATACGTATTCTAAATTTCAAACATCCATCATATATTTCAATCTAAATACACATTCTAATCACATAACAAACATCTATAATTCATTTAACATCCAAACATCACATTCATACACATAACAAACATTCATCACATACGTAATTTTTTTTCAAATTTCAAACATAAATACTAGTAGAGTAAAAAATTAGTTATTTTAATTAACCAAATTTCAACTGAAGCAAACCGAAAATTGAACCAAAATTATATATCGGTTTTTTATTATAACCGAAAATTGAAATTATACCTAAATATGGTAACTGAAAATTGAATTTTTTTTTATTATTCGGTTATTTCAAATATAACCAAAATTTTGTTCACCCATAGTCCCCAACATCAATTAGTAGTTACTATTCTAACACGATATTTAGATCTGGTTTGTTGTGAAATAGATGGTGGAGGAAACGATTGGGACTTTGAGGATTAATATAAAGCTATACTTGAAGGGCCTTGGTTACTAATTAAGAAAAGGAGTTGGAGAAAGGTCTTTTAATTACTGTTAGACTTGCTTTTCTATACCAGATATAAGAAGTACAAATATGCTTATTAGCGACTTCCCAAACATTATTTTGAATTTTAAAAAATATAAATAAAATAAAATAAAATTTCAAAAAACACAAAATAGCAAATAACAAACACAAAACGTTGCAGAAATAGTACAAATTCAAGTGAATTATAAAAAAAAATATTTCTTTAGCTTCGGATTAAAAAGTTTCTAGTAAGTTTATATTTAATTATAATAAGTTAAATATAGAAACTATTTAAATTTAAGTAATTTCAATCTTAAGCTTTGGATTATACAAAAAAATAGTATTACCAATCTACCAAATATTAGAATTTTTTGGCTAAAGAATGCTAATCCATATTGTTTCTCTTATTGTACATTTCAGTCCTAAGCATTATTAGACATTCAAAAAAAAAAAAAAAAAGATAACGGCATTATGTGGTTGAAATGACTTGTGATAATTTCCAAAGTTAGAGGATTAAGATAGGATAAATTATAATGTTAGAGAACTAAAATAAACCGAATTCGAGTTAAGCAACCAATTTATAGAAGTTAGTCAAGTTAATGGACCCTATGGCATATAGCCACTATAACACTATTAACTTTTTCAGTAATGAATCATCCAACCCTGAAGAATTTTACTGGTGGAACTTTAAACAAAGTGTCTTGTCAAAATGATTTTATAAAGTAACTTATATTACTCCATATATAGGAATGTGCCGAATCAGATTTCGGTGTAATTAATAATCTGATAGCACAGTATGGTCGACAAATTTTCCTCTTCCAAAGATAATGATCCATTGAATCATTTGAAATCCCAGACCTGCCGATCATCTCAAATGGAGATGAGAAACTTCTATCCAGTTGATCGTTTCTGTTATATATTCCTTAGAACAACCAGCAATTCTTTAATATATACCAAAAACTCTCTTCATCATATAAGATTTTAGTGTGAGTGATACGGAAAGTACTTTTAAATTAAAAACTACGAATATTGTGTTACATAAAGCATATTATGTGTGTTTCTCGAATATTACCTTTCACTACATGTATAACAAAACTACAATAAGTAACATAAATATGTAATTTATGGGCTTTACATTGTAAGAAGGTAAGTTTTTTTTCTAAAGAAAACAGTTATTAAAAAAGGACATATTTTCGGGCACGAAAGCAAAACAAAAATATATATACTCTTGCGCGTATATGTGTATATGAATACATATAAATAAATATTTGTTGAAACATTATAGTTTCTAAGTAGTCTTTTATGAAAAGAAAAAAATAATAACAACTTTCATTGTGAGAAAAATTAACTTAACTTTAATATTCAAAGGGCAAATATTATGAAACGGAAAGTGATTACCCTCTAATTTTAAGTGTAAAACAAGGCTCAGCTCATACTAAATTGGTAATAAATAGTTATTTCATTTCGTTCCTAAAAAATAATTATTTTTAAATTCAGTTTATTTTTCAAGAACAAAAAAGAAAATATAAAAATACAAGGTTTTCGGTAAAAATAATTTGAAAGGCTTTCCAAATATCTTGATTTTTTTTATTTCAATTAGCACACAAGTTTAAAAAAAAATTACAGAGATGAATCTTAATAGCTAGTGGTTTCTTCATATCTCCTATTTGTTCTACAATTTGTGTCACTCCCTATTTTTTTTACTATAAAAAATATGTTTACATATTTATACATTAACTTTTATTTTTTTTCTTGCAACTTTACTTACCCCACAAATTGCATGTTTATGTTACTTGGTGTAATTATGTGTCTCAATGAAGTGTAATTTGGGGAAATATATGTACCTAATATGTTTTATATGGCATAGGCTATAAACAAACAAAGCATTTGATGAATTATTCATGAACATATTGAATGAGCTATATTCATGATCTATCTGGCTTTTTTACACAAAAAAAAACTTGGTGTAATTATGTGTCTCAATGAAGTGTAATTTGGGGAAATATATGTACCTTATATGTTTTATATGGCATAGGCTATAAACAAACAAAGCATTTGGTAAACTATTCATGAACATATTGAATGAGCTGTATTCATGATCTGTCTGGCCTTTTTACACAAGCAAAAGATCCCGAGCAAATTGTCATTGTTTGTTTGTTTATGTTCAGGGGCAAACTTCATTAACATTTGTTTATGTTCATTCATTCATTTTTTTTTGTTTATTTAGTTCTTTATTATCTAAATGTTTGTTTGTTCAGACCTAATTCTCATACTTGTATTTGTTATGTCTATTTGTCAATTTTAATACGCATATATTATATTTTCATTATCTATATTTACCAAATTCTTGTTGCTCGGTTTTATTCTCAATATGTGGTGGATGTAATCATATATGTGTTCATGAACATTTGTAAACGTAGTTTTTCATCAAACAAAAACATGAACACTAAACGAACACTATTTCCTATCCATTTATATTGTTCATGAAGCATCCATGAATGTAAAACAAAAAAAATATGAAAACTACTAATTCATAAACAAACCAATATGAACAAATAGGGAAATAATATTATTTGGGTGTTCCTTTTTTTGTTCGATAATAGTTATATTAACATGATTTGATCATGTTTGTTTAATTTGTTTGCAGACCTGACGGCATCCATGTTTTTCATTAAAAAAAATGTAAAAACAACAATTATTACGGGGAATTAATGGAGTACTGCATGAAGCCAGGGTTGCATCTTCTTGATTTTGATTATTCAACATCACCAAATATTAAACATTACACTTACAAGTGCTTGAACTCCACAATAATTTTTCTGGTTAAGGACATAAGTTTCATGCATTTTTGTCAATTAGTGAAGCTTGTGGTGCAACTAGAATCATTTCAAAAGCTAGTTGGGTGAGAAGAATGTGAGTCCTCGCGAGGAAATCGTTTCCTCAAATGCCCCCGTAAAAACCGTCTTTCAAAATTGTGGCCAAACTAGTTTAATTATCAGCATTAAAATTTGAATATTTACCCTTTCAACAATGTTCTGGTTAATTAAGGACTTGGGTTGTATGTATATATCTTCGACAACTAAATGAAGCTCCGGGTGCATTTAGAATCATCTCAAAATTAAAGCCAGTTGGATAATTAGAAATAATGTGAGTGTTGGTAAGGAAACCCTTTCCTTAAATGCTTCACAAAATCTATGTTTTTGGTCCATAATTTGTCATCTTGTCAAATCTTGTTGTCGAAATTACAGCTAAACTAGTTTTATCAACAATATTTAGATTACTTACCATTTTACTTTTTTCTTCTGCAGTACTTACGCCTACGCCCTGAATAATGTTCTAGTTAGGGACTTGGATTTTATGCATCTTTGTCAACTAGATGAAGCTCCTGGTGCAACTAAAATCAACTAGATGAAGCTCCTGGTGCAACTAAAATCATTTCAAAAGCCAGTTTAAGAAATAATTTGGGCCCCGGAGATGAGAGAAAATCATTTCCTCAAACGCTTCGTAAAAGACCATGTTTTGAGTTTATAGTTTCTGCTTTTGTGAATAAATAAATAAATAAATAATTAATGTGGGTGCTTGAAAGGAAATCATTTACTTCGAAGCAGGAAGGCCTCGTAAAAACCATGTTTTGGCTCCATAATTCGCCATCTTATTAAGTCTTATTTTTCAAAATTAATAATGTGGGTGTTGAAAAAGAAACACGTTTCCCAGTATTTTTTTTACAAAAAAATGTTTGATTTTAATTTAGGGTGAATAAGCTGATATTTCACAAACCAATGACAGTATAAAATTGTAAAGGAAAACAGAAATATAAAATTGACCATTAAAATACTACTTTTTTTCTTTTGTAGTATTTGCTCATTCAATTAAGTTACACAATAACAATTTGATTTCTTTCATTATTTTCTAGACAGATAAATACTACTTTATTACTTTATCCATCCTAAAACTATGCAACACATTTTATTTTTTGTCATCCAATTTTTTTGCAACATTATATTTAGTAAAGTATTTTACCATATTACTTTTATAACTATCATTTCAATACTTACTTTTTCCAACTTTCTTAATTTATGTCTAAAAAGTTAAGGTAGAAGTAGAAATGAAACATAAACTTTTACCAATTTCTTAATCTCCACATCAAAACAAATGACTCAATAGATATAAAACACAAGGAGTAAGACATACTTAGAGCCAGTTCATTTTAATTTAAATTAAGTTAATTCAAAGTATCTCATTTTTATTTTTAGATTTTTTCACATAGAATTAATTTCATTTGAAAGTTAATACTATTATGCATGTGCAATAATCCATTCAAAATAAAATTAAAAGTAAAACTCATAAAAATTTAATAAAATTATCATAATTTTATTAAATTTTTATGAGTTTTACTTTTTTATGCCTAACTAAAGAAAAATTCATAAAATTTGAATAGTATCATAAAAATTTTACAATCAATGAATTATTATACGTAAATAATACCCCATCCATCCCATATGCTCTAAAGCATTTAATTTTTTTTTAATATTTTGACTTGATTTTATTTGAATTATTATTTGCTAGAAAAAATTTTAAAAAATATATTTAAAAACTATATGTTATGCATCATTTATATATACAATTTTTTCATTTATATATTAAAATATTAAAAATAAAAAAATAAATTAATTATTAAATAGTTAATGTTACAAAAAATTTTAGATGGAGGAGTGTTAACTTTAGATGAAATTGGTTCTAAAAATTTAAAAATAAAAATAAATTATTTTTAAATTAAAAACAAATTGGGTCTGAATATTTGCGTGTCAGACAAAGAAATGTACATGTTTACTATTATGAAGAGGAGTGGCAGTGGATGGGAGACGCATGTGAATTTCCCGATATTATATCATTGCTCTTAGTTTTCCGAGGTAAGAAAAGGGGAGCCATACTTAGAAAGGAGGGAGCAAATCAATGCCAAAATTAATCTTCTTGAACAAAAAGCCTCCCTCACATTGATGTAATTAAATTAAGCACGAGAATCTCCATTAATTGACACTTACGGATCCAATCGTTGATTACATGTACGTTTCAAAAGCTTGAAAGAGAGAGAGACAAAAGAACTGTTTTCTAGAGAGAGAGCGGGTGAGCTTTAAAGTAAACAACTTTTCTGCTTCGGAACACGTAGGGGAAAAGGATAATTAGTCCTATAACGATAGAAGCACTTTTTTATTTTACCGTGGTAAATAGATTGTACCATTTTTAAGAAGATTTTAATTCTCACATATAAAATATTTAAAAAATTAATTTATAAAAGTAAAATAATAAAAATAAAAATTCAAAAATAATTTTGAAATTTTAATTTTAATGCTAAAAATAAAACAATAATATAAACTACAGCTTTCTAAATATCCGTATAAAAAAATGGCTAAATACACTGAGGGTATCCGTCCCACGAAAACAAATTTGTGTTGATAATAATCAAGGTAAAGCTTTTGTTTAAACAAAAAAGGGTAAATTGCAAAAGCTCCCATTGTGGCTTGATCTAACCTACAGTTTGCCCCATCTATTTTAAAAAACCTATAATTTGTCCCTGCTTCTTTTATAGTATCAGACAATAACTTCTGAAACCCTAAATTAAACTATCTAATAACCATGTTTCAGTAATTTGAAGATTTTTTGATATTTTTTTTATAGCTAACAAACCTTTAAAAAATATTTATATGTATTTACATGAAGAAAATTGTATTTATAAAAAGGAAAAACTGATAATTTAAAATATATATTAACTATAAAAAAATATTAGAGAGATTGACATTACTCGAAAATAACTATCGTATAGTTTAAATTACAGTTTCAAAAGTTGTTATCAAACAATATAAAAAAATCAGGGACAAAGTGTAAGTTTTTTAAAATAAAAAAAGTAAACTGTAGGTTAGAGTAAATTTCATAGTATAATTGTAACTTTCCCAACTAAATAATAGTCAAGGTAAACTACAAACGAATTTATAATTTACAGGGTTTCTATATAAGTTAAAATTTTGATGCATAATTATTCTTTTTAAAGAAATGACTTAAAGTAGTTTTCATTCTCCTAATCTCACGTACTTTAGGCACTCATCTAGAGAGGCAAAGAGATTATTTATATAAGCAAGGCATAAAAATTTGAGCTTGGAGTAAAAAATAACATAAAAACGTCAGCTTGGATTAAAATAATTGGCCTTTTTACTATTCAAGGGGAAAAAAAAATAGTAGTAGCAGTAGTGTGCTTCTTTCATCTTTCATGCCATGTGAGCAACAGCTGTGTCCACTCCCTCACTCTTTCCCCATCTGATAAATACCCTTGTCACCTTCCTTACTCCGACTTTTGACTCCTCTCTCTCTACCAGATAGCAAGTAATAACCCGAACTTCCTCCTTTCTCTCTCTAACACCAGAGCTCGGAGCTCTCTCTAATGGCTAAGCTCAAACCAGTTCTCTCTAATGGCTAAGCTCAAACCCTGACACTTGCCCTTCTCAATCTCATCTCTGTATCCTCCATAAACACACCAAGATGAGACCTTTCTTTGCTGCCAATACTCACTTCTCTCTCCTCATTCTCTTTCTCGCCGCCGCATTTCTCTGTCTCCGAGCTGACAGAGACGCCCAGCTTCTGATCAACTTCAAAGCCTCCCTTGTCAATCCTTCTCTGCTCGATAACTGGCTCCCTAACCAAAATCCCTGTTCCTTCGCTGGTGTCTCTTGTCAGCGATCGAGAGTTTCTTCGATAAACTTCAGCTCCATGCTCATCAGCGCCGATTTCAGCTCGGTTGCTAGTTCTCTAATGGTTCTCGAGAATCTGGCGTCTTTGTCTTTGGTTAACTGTAACATTTCTGGCTCTATAGCTTTCCCTTCTGGGTCCAAGTGTAGCTCTGCTCTGAGCAGCTTAGATCTGTCTCACAACAGCTTGTCTGGTCCTGTCTCGTCTGTCTCCAACTTGGGCTCTTGCTCAAACTTGAAGACAGTGAACTTGTCCAGCAATTTGCTGGATTTTTCAGGGAAGGCGACTAAAGGGTTGCAGCTGAGTTTGGAGGCCCTTGATCTTTCGTACAACAAGATATCTGGCGCCAACGTTGTTCCGTGGATCCTCGCCGGCGGTTGTAGTGATCTGAAGCACTTGGCTCTCCGAGGGAACAAGATGAGAGGAGATATAGACGTCTCTGGCTGCGACAAGTTGCAGGTTTTGGATCTTTCCTGGAACAATTTCTCCACGGCGATTCCTTCTTTGGGAGACTGCCCTGCTCTGGAGCATCTCGATTTCTCCTCAAACAGATTCTGGGGCGAAGTCTCGCCGGTGGTCTCGCCGTGTAAGGCCTTGAACTTCTTGAATCTCTCCAGCAATCTCTTTGCCGGTCCTATCCCAGCCCTGCCGGCGGCGCCCAACTTGCAGTATGTTTATTTCTCCGGGAACGAATTTCAGGGAGAGATTCCTCAGTACCTCACGGAGGCTTGTTCGACACTGGTTGTGCTCGATCTTTCGTCGAACAAACTATCCGGTACGATTCCCATTGATTTTGGTTCTTGCTCTTCGTTGGAGTTATTTGATGTTTCTAGCAACAATTTTTCTGGGCAAATTCCGGTGAATATATTCATGAGAATGGGTTCTTTGAAGAAGCTTGGTCTAGCTTTTAATGAATTCAGCGGTGGCTTGCCTGAATCTTTGTCCAATCTCACCAGCTTGGAGATTTTGGATCTTAGCTCCAATAATTTATCTGGGTCTATCCCAGGTTCACTGTGTCAGAATCCTAGGAACAGTTTGAAGGAGCTTTATCTGCAGGACAATATCTTGACTGGTTCCATTCCTGCGAGTCTCAGCAATTGTTCTGAGCTGGTCTCACTCCATTTGAGCGTCAATTATCTCACGGGCACGATCCCATCCAGCCTGGGGTATTTCACCAAGCTCAGAGATTTGAAGCTCTGGTTGAATCATCTTCATGGAGAGATCCCACCGGAGCTCAGTAATATTCAAACGCTAGAAACACTGATTCTTGATTTCAATGACTTGACGGGGACTTTGCCTTCCGGCCTAAGCAACTGCACCAGCTTAACCTGGATTGCATTGTCGAATAACAGGTTGACTGGTGAGATTCCGGCTTGGATGGGAAAGCTATCCGATCTTGCGATTTTGAAGCTCAGTAATAACTCCTTCTATGGTCAAATCCCGCCGGAGCTTGGGGATTGTCGTAGCTTGATATGGATGGATCTTAACACGAACCAGCTGAATGGGTCGATCCCTCCAGCTCTGTTCAAGCAGTCGGGTAAAATTGCTGCCAACTTTATTGCTGGAAAGAGGTATATGTACGTAAAGAATGATGGAAGCAAAGAATG
Organism: Aquilaria sinensis; assembly: GCA_005392925.1. Lineage (NCBI taxonomy): Eukaryota > Viridiplantae > Streptophyta > Magnoliopsida > Malvales > Thymelaeaceae > Aquilaria > Aquilaria sinensis. Next base: position 281,213 of record SMDT01001915.1, read on the forward strand.
CCATGGGTCAGGGAACTTGCTTGAGTTTGCTGGAATTAGACAGGAACAGTTGAACAGAATTTCGACCAGGAACCCTTGCAACTTCACTAGACTCTACAGTGGTCACACGCAGCCGACATTCAACAATAATGGTTCTATGCTCTTCCTTGATCTGTCCTACAACATGCTATCCGGTAATATACCGAAACAGATTGGCACAATGTTGTATCTGTTTATTTTAAATTTGGGACATAACAATCTCTCTGGGAGCATCCCACAAGAGATTGGTGGCTTGAAAGGTCTTGGCATCATTGATCTTTCCTACAATAGCCTTGAAGGGAATATTCCACCGGCTATGGCTGGCCTAACGTTTCTAATTGAAGGAGATCTTTCGAACAACCATCTCTCTGGCATGATTCCTGAAAATGGTCAACTTGAAACATTTCCAGCTTATAAGTTCCAGAACAATTCAGGTCTATGTGGGTATCCCCTTTCTCCCTGTGGAGGAGATCCTTTGTCACGTGCAAATTCTCAGCGTGCAAGGTCTCACCGCAGGCAGGCATCCCTTGCTGGAAGTGTGGCAATGGGGTTGTTATTCTCCCTCTTCTGCATATTTGGTCTGATTATAGTTGCAGTGGAGATGAAGAAGAGAAAGCAAAAGAAGGATTCAGCTCTTGATGTCTACATTAACAGCCGTTCTCATTCAGGCACTGCAACTACGAACTGGAAGATAACTGGTGCACGGGAGGCCTTGAGTATCAATCTTGCCACTTTCGAGAAACCCCTGCGGAAACTTACATTTGCTGATCTTCTTGAAGCGACTAATGGCTTCCACAACGACAGTCTCATTGGTTCTGGTGGTTTTGGTGACGTGTACAAGGCTCAACTGAAAGACGGGAGTATTGTGGCCATCAAGAAGCTGATACATATCAGTGGACAGGGTGATCGAGAATTCACTGCTGAAATGGAGACCATTGGGAAGATCAAGCACCGGAACCTTGTTCCTCTCCTGGGCTACTGCAAAGTTGGAGAAGAACGTCTGCTGGTCTACGAATACATGAAGTATGGAAGTCTGGAAGATGTTTTGCATGATCAGAAGAAAGCTGGGATTGAGCTGAACTGGGCCACCAGGAGAAAGATCGCGATTGGGGCTGCGAGAGGATTGGCCTTTCTGCACCATAACTGCATACCACATATAATTCATCGAGACATGAAGTCGAGCAATGTCCTGCTTGATGAAAACCGGGAGGCCAGGGTCTCAGATTTCGGGATGGCAAGGCTTATGAGTGCCATGGACACACATTTAAGTGTCAGTACTCTTGCTGGCACTCCTGGTTATGTTCCTCCTGAGTACTACCAGAGCTTTAGATGTTCAACGAAAGGTGATGTTTACAGTTATGGTGTTGTTCTGCTTGAGCTGCTGACGGGAAAAAGGCCAACCGATTCAGCAGATTTTGGTGACAACAATCTTGTGGGATGGGTGAAGCAGCACGCCAAACTAAAACTGAGTGATGTGTTTGATCCAGAGCTCATGAAAGAGGACCCAAGCCTCGAGATTGAGCTGCTACAACACTTAAACGTAGCATGTGCTTGCTTAGATGATCGGCCATGGAGACGGCCAACCATGATTCAAGTAATGGCAATGTTCAAGGAGATACAGGCAGGGTGTGGACTTGATACCCAGTCCACCATTGCCACAGATGACGGTGGTTTTGGCGACATGTTAGAGATGACAATAAAGGAGTGCCCTGAAGGTAAGCAGTAGCCAGTATGGGGATCAACAATTTTCAAGTGAATTCTTTGAAGCACCAGTTGACTGATGATGAATGATTCATTGAGTTCCCAACTGAAGACAACAAAAATTTTCCCCCGGAGTGACTGGCATGGAGGCCAGACCACCATCTTTGTACCTCTACCATTTCAATGTATGTATCCTGGTATTTATACATAAAGAAAGGGCCTGCCTTAACTTGGTGTAAAATGTGTAAAATGTACAGTTGTTGTGTTTCATTGTTCCCAAGTTTTGCTTTATGAAGAGAAGTCTAGTTTTAGATGATTATTTTCTCCGACGGAAGATCTGTTGAACTTGAACCTCTGAAGTCAGTGAAAGGCTGAAAGCTACCAACTTGACGGCTGCGCTGGCCTCGGCCCCAGCCTTCCCCTGCTTGTCCTGGTCCTGTTCCCTCTTGTAGCTCGGTTTGACAATAGCGTACGCGAGTTTAAGATTAAAATCTTCATTTCTTTCTATCTTAGAATATACGCGAGTTTAAGATTAAAATCTTCATTTCTTTCTATCTTAGAATATATGAAGATCTTCATTGTTCAGAGCTCTCTTGCTGGAGCAGCTTTGAATGATAAATTCTGGTGGACCATCTTTGCCTGAATCTTAGGGAAGTCTTCAGTTTCTCTGTTTTTTCTTTCAGTTTCCTAAAACTTAAGTCCCAATCTCAGAAATTGGGATTAATTAAAATGAAGCATGCTCACAAGTGTCAAGGAAGGTCTGTGTTGATTAATAAATTCGAGTCCTTTTTATTTTTCTAGTTGTTTGTCCTTCACCTCCCAAACCCGAGACCATAAAGAATTGGCGCAATTTGTCCTCTTTCTTCCGCAAACAGCGTGCACCGCACGTGCTCCTGCCCATGCATGTGGACAAATTTCTTTGCTAGTTTCCAGCTATAGGGAAGTGTGTGTGCCCCCCAAAAATCATTACTTTATCATCCAAACCTTAAGCCTCACTAGTTTATTATGCTACGTGCAGGTTCTTCTGAGCTCCTCTTTTGACTTGTAACCCAGCAAAGGAAAAAATAGATTGAAATGTCAGTTGATGAAATTCTGGAGTTTTGCTTTAAAACTTTTGAGTTTATGAGATTATAAAGGATATAGTTTTATCATTAATATGGGTAAAATAAATCAGTGGCCTTTATTTAAAAGGGCAAAGCTTTTTTCCCAAAAATAGGGCCTTTGCACTAGGCTGGCTGCGTAAGAGTTGAAACCTTAAAGTTGCTTTTCCTAAATTATTTCTCGTTTTCTCTCTCTCTTTTTTTTTTTTTGAAAAAAGCTCTTAATTCTTCATGTGACATCTGTGCTTGTGGTTGTAATTTTTTAATATAAAAGTTTAGAGGAGGTGATTATTTTCTTACTTGGAGATCATAGCACCACTACTACTCATATTTTCAAAAGTATCTGATTCTTAACCAGTTGAGTCAAATTTTGTTGGCAAACCTAATTATGCGCTCCGAAGATATATAAGTCAGTGTAAAATGTTGCTAGTTTTCTTTTTCCAGAATTTAAAAGTATTGGTACAACTTAGTACTAGTTATTTATTTTTGTCATAAATTTCATACCAGAAACCCTAAACTGTGAGAGGCTCTTTCAAATCCCATATTTAAAGAATAGACGTACAACAAGTTTAGCTCGTGCGAAAAGAATTGACAGATGCAAGTGTAGGATTTAATGCAGGAATTGTTTTCCAAATCATGCTATTTGCCTAAAGTTCTGCCGGTTGAGAGGATTACATCTTAATCTCAAGTTGGAGACAATTAACGCATCTCTAGTCTGTCATTAGCATAGATTAATTATATATTAATTAATATTCTCCTCCACACAAACACTTTAAAATACGTACGGATGTTGCCACACGGACACGATAGATTTCTACCCTTCTTTTTGCGCCAAATTTTGCTATACTATACTCACATTTTTTTTCTTTTTGTTTCAGCTTCGTTTGGTTAATTGAATAATTAATTAGTACTAGATGAGATCCTGATCTACAGCTCAATAGAGCCCTGTAAAGGAAATAATAAGAATGCGACGATCCGTCAGCTAATGAATCTAACCATATAAAAATTTGCGAGATAATAATTATGGTTCATATTTTAGGAGACTTGGATGAAGGAAAGTTTGTGAATTATTTTTTAGAAGATACATACACACAAACACACATATATACATGACGATTGTTTAAACTCGGAAAAAGAAGAAAATAAATTTGATGTGTGTAGATTTATCTCAATTATTTTCTTTCTTTTTTTAAAAAAAATATAGAAGATGAAGGAAGAAATAAGTCTCTGTTGCTTCATTGTCAAGTTGTTATTTTCTGATGTTAGTATTTTGCAAGCGCGTGGACAGGGATCTAAAAAACTCTAACTATTCGCTCTTGAATCATTTGTAGGTACAAATAAATAAATAAAGTAGATATATAGAGGTAGGACGGAGAGATCAAATCATAACTTGAGGCATCGTGTTTGTATTTGAAATGGTAGGAAAAGAAAGAACATGGCTTCTTGACCCACGAGCGAAGCCAGTAAGCCACAAACAGCCCGTTTGGAACTCCAGTCACTACTAGAAAAATCACATTTTAGCAATGGCCATTAGCGACGGTTGGCCGCCGCTAAGCATGATATAGCGACGGCACACCGTCGTTAAAACGTCTGTCGCTAATTCACTCGCGCTAATTTTCTAGCGATGGTTACCGTCGCTAATTAGCGACAGCTAAACGTTGCAAAATAGGCCGTCACTAATTTTTTGGTAACGGTGTCTGCCGGCTACGCGTCGCTAGTTAGTGCTAGTTAGTGACGCATAGACGTCGCTAGTTAGTGACACGTAGCCGTCGCTAGTTAGTGACGCGTAGCCGTCGCTAGTTAGTGACGCTTAACCATCACTAGTTAGTTTTAGTTAGTGACGCGTGACCATCGCTAGTTAGTGACGCGTGGCCGTCGCTAATAACTAGTAAAAATTTCAAAATTGTAGCGACCGCTAGTTCCATTATATGCATCCATACGAATTTAGCTATGTCATGGTCAACAATTTCATCAGCAAACCTCCACTATACGTGTTTATTCCATACAACCCAAACACAAAACTAGGTAACATTAATCCAAAGTTATGTTATACACTCCCAATAGTCATAAACATAACAATTGATATTTAGAATACATACAATGTCACAATGTATTTTGGCTAATGTACAACCTTAATAATTATAGTGAAACAAGTTCATGGGATATAATTGTACCCTAATTACAACCAATATTTATAATGAAATAGTGACCTGCTTCAGTGAAACTTGCATCAAAAACCACTTTGTTAAGATGCTGTTTTAGGAAAACCTGCAACCAACCACTATGTTCAGAAATTTCTCTTTCTAGCTTAGGTGTCATAATGGGGCAGAAGAAATCAAAATTCAACTATGAAACTTTTAAGACTTCAAATGCAAGCTATCTACCTTTAAATGCAACCACCTCACCAGGATGACATACGACTATCAAACTCCAATGGAGACTGCCATAGAAAAATGGAGATTTTCATCAGTTCCTGATATCATTATGAAACCTTTAAACAAAATAGCAGTTCTCATGAAAAGGTATCTTACTTGAAGTTTACAGGAATAAAGATGTAGTCTTTCATAAACATATCCACCTTCCTTGTCCATTTGTGAACTCGTAGAAAAGCAGCCCTCCCATCAGATATACTAGATGGATCTTTGTCAAGATCAGCAAGCTTCCAAAAGAAAAAACTGTTGAAGAAGTGGAACCTTTGCCTTTCCTTGACAGGAATCTGATTCTTCAAATACCTGCCAATCATTCGCAAGAGTTGGATAAGGGTTTGTATGACACAAAATATCAAACAGAAAACCCTTCACTAACCAAGTTCAAATTATTCAAAGGATAGATATTCAAGACTTATCAGTCAATTTCATGCAATAACTTACTTGATGTAGAAATCAATTATTGTATCATTGACAAATGTATCTGGTTGTAACAGATCAACATCTCTCTTGCTAATGGAAACAGCATCAGCATCCCCCTTTGGATAAACAACCTCTTCAAACTGCTCATCAAAACTGTATGATTGATTCAATCAGTATTAACTGCTAAGAAATCAGAACAAAACAAATAGATTTCTTCTTTTTGAGTGCCTAAGAGGTTTTCTTCTGAAAACAAACGACAACATCAGAAATCTAAGTTTCTAGGTTCAGTGAGATCTTACACTTGGAAAAATGAAACAATCAAGAAGAAGGAAAACATAGGAGATCCCGAAATGGTTTTGAAGATACATTAAAACTTTCCACTAGAAGCATAATCATCTCAAAATAGTCATACAGAAGTCAAAGAATGCTTGGCTTGAGGGCTTTCACAGACCAACCCCCCTTCCCCTTAAAAAAAACATACACATTAAAAGGGTGGAGGCAATTGCTGAAAGATTCTCACTATGCAATCTACTCTTAGTCATGAAAACAATCTTGTTTTCTTTTATTAGACAATCAAACACGTACTAATGACCATAACAGAACTACAGTTGTACATCCACCACAAAGAATATAAACTTAGTTCCTTTAATATGCAAAAGAAACATTCAGTAAATGCTAATATGACATGTCAAAACAATACAAAAGGTCCACTAAACATGGATGAACGCCATTCCTCTGCCTAAATCTAATCATTCAATAGATCAAACCGCATTACAAGCGCGTTATGTTACACAATAAGCATACACAAGCTTAAAAAAATAAAAAATAAAAAATGAAAAAGAAGAAAAAAGATTTACAGAGGTGAGTAAGTCGATGGGGGAAGACTAGCTCAGTGAATAAACGAGCCCAATGGCATCAGCAATAATGCGCTGCACAATTTTTAGTCACTGTTTCTTTGATGCAGGCTCCTACCGTGTGTCAGTTTGCAAAATGGTCAATATCCTGTCACACAAAACCCGTCGACAAGTACAGTACATGATGGTACATCTTTATGCATTTCATGCTTTCGATAACAGCTGACAAGTACAATAGAAAGTGCGAAGATATCACCATCCACCTATCCTCTGCTAAATCTGGTCTGTGATTAGCAATGATCCCTTATCTTATTAAGATACTAAGCCTCAGTAAAACTAACAACTTTGCCAGCATGAAAGTGAAAACTTTCACTTAGGTCTAACTCCTAGATAATATGCAAGAGAAACAAAATCAGTTGATTAAGTATTCCCCAGTTTTGGTCATGTCATTCCTCATTTCTACGACAGAACATGGGTCAAGAAGCCATGAAGAGTATGTTGCAGTACTATACGGGTAAAAACAAGGCAAAAGCTACTAATATTTTCCGGTAGATCAGCATTAATTGGGTGAAAAACAGATAATCATTGGCTACAAACTTGGAGACTTCCATGCATCGACTGAGAAACAACATAGGATAACCAAACTCCTAAAACAACAAATACCTAGCGGAGAGTAGGAAGCTAGTAATAATCTGCTACAATTTGTATTCTAGAGTCATTACAAAATGAGATGTTATGGGCTCATATAGCTGTGGAAAACTTATCCAATTTCCTTTCCTCCAAATTTTGTCCAATAAAAGAAAAATTCTTATAATATGCATTGACAACATGGAAAACTTGTTTTCTAATTTGAAGAACTTATTCGAGATAATACTAATAATATCTTTAAGACTGATTCCCCATTTCCTCTAAGAAGCTCTCCAATGTTTAGAGGACAAGCTCTGTTGGGGGGTTCAACTTTCTAGCATGTGGAAGATAAAATCCCACATACTCTTTTGTTTGGTTGGCCTGAAAGCAAACATCCAATAACCTCATTTTCAGGAGAAAAAACAATCTTTCTTGGCAATTTGAAGGTAATCACTTCAGCCTTCAGAGATAAGTCCCAAATGCAGAGATAAGTCAAACATTTAATTTCATATATAATTGTAGTGGAACGGTCTTACAATTTCAAACATACTAATGAAGAATTTTACAAAAAAAAAATGTGATTAAAACAATAATGCAGTAGTTTTTCAGAGTAAGGATTGCATTTTCTCATGTAAGGCCTATGTTCTAACTGTAAATGATGTACACCTGAGTTCCTTTAATTTCATAAATGAATCAAATGAATTTTTATCTAGCAAAGATCGAATATCTTTAAAAATAGAAAATAAATTCTAAATATTGTATTCAAATATAAATTGTTGAGCGGGAAGAAAAATGGATGACCCATAGAGACTGAGTTGGAAACCTGATTACCAGCTGCTTCTTGACCAGTCATGGCATCCACAACAAGCAAAACTTCTGTGGGATTTAGCACCCGCTTTACATCCTTCAGCTCATCCATCATTGATTTATCAATCTGGTCAAAAAATGAAACAGAAGAAACATCAGTAGAATGCCTAAGCATGGGATGTGGTCTATTCCAACAGTCTTCCGAGGAATCAACAAGGAAAAAAAATACATAACCTGAAGCCTTCCTGCAGTATCCATAATGACAACATCAATCTTTTTCTTGTTGGCCTCCTCTAGACCTTGCTTTGCTATCTCAGATGGTTTGGTATCAGTCCCAGCTGCATAAACAGGGATACCTACCTGTCGCAAGCCATAATGAAAAAATCCAAAAAATAATAGAAAATTAAAACTAAACAACTAGCTGCAAGATAGGCACTCTATGCAATCAATTCTCTTCCAAGTCATGGATAAAACTGGAAGAGAAAACTGGAAGAGCAACTTTTAGCAGAAGACAAAGGAGAATTCAACAAGAACAAGGATCACATTGTTCAACCAACACCAACTGGCTAAGTCTAATAATCCAATGTTGCGACAAGTGTGAACCAGAGACAACACATTTTTCCTTTGAGAGCGTCTACAAAAAAGTTTTAGTTTTCAAGCTCTAGCATTGATTTGTCCCAAACGCAGAGATAAGTCAAACATTTCATTTCTAACTTTGTCAGTATTCACTTCAAACAACATTTCCTTCACTAAGATATTAAATGAACTAGCCTTCAGAGCTTGTTATACATTTATGCTGTGTGTGGGTAGGTGTGTCTGTCAGTGCAAGGAGTGGGGTTGACCAGTGAGGGAAATGCATTGAATGTTCCTGGACATGCATAAAAGGAATCATATGTAAACAATAGAGGTTCTTACTGCATTTGGAAGTTGCTCTCGGATGTATGCCATTGATCTTAACATGGCACCTAATGTATCCTTAGACACCTGAAATTTGACCTCCGATTCTCCAGTGACGGCCGTCTCAGCATCTTGAAGCTGGATTTGAGGAAAAGGGTCAGAAAAAGCTCTCTAAACATGTAAGGAGATCATTTCATGTTCAAGCTAATAAGACTTGATCGAAATAAAAACAAACAGACGATTTTAAGCGTTAAGCAAGAATAAAGTGAAAGGGAGATGTAGTTACCTGAAATTGTGGCGCCATTTCAACGGGTCGGGAGGAACTATTATGGAGCCACCGCACTAGGGGAGCGAGGTGTGACGGTGATTTCACCCAGAGGAAGAGAAGACGGAGACTGAAGATCCAAGGGGTTCCGATTTAGGCTGGGGAAGGGGAGGAAGAGAAGACGGGGTGCGAAGGAAGAAGGGTTTCGATTTAGGTTGGTGAAGGGGATGAAGAGCAGAGGCTTCGACGTAGAGAAGCAGAGCTTGGTGCGAAATGGAGGGGAAACAGGAGGCGATAGACTGAAAATTAAGGTGCACCTAGCGACGGTAATACGTTGCTTAAAACTAGCGACTAACACCCGTCGCTACTTCTTAACATATTATCTTAATTCATAATTAAATGATAACATATAACTAAATGGTTAAGCATAATGTCATAATAAACCATTGGTCCATGAATTTAATTTTCATTAAATATTTATCCGACTTTAAGGTACACAATAAAACTTCAGTATATATATTCAAAAAAAATTATTTATGTTACAATAAATGATAATTTAGCATAAAAAAATAATTATTACATGAGAAGTATTAATATTTTTAGCCTTTTTTTATTTTAGAGACGTCTAACCGTTACTATCTTAGTGACGGTAATCCGGCACTAATTTAGCGACGGCAATCAGTCACTAACGTAGCGACAGTAATACGTCACTAATTTAGCGACGACAATAAGTCACTAACTTAGCGACGGTAATCCGTCACTAACTTAGCGATGGCAATAAGTCACTAAGTTAGTGACGGTAATTCGTTACTAGGTTAAATTAACATTTACCCACTCATAACCCTTACTAAACTTTTATACGGCAATATATATTATCTATTTCTAGTAACATTAGGCCACAATGAGATGATAAAATATTAAAAAATGGTTAAGTCTTATGTGCCAATAAATCAATTCAAATGATTTTAATTCTCATTAAATATATTTTTTCTTAATTACTTAAAAAATATTAAGAGATTTGCAATCCGAATTAATCAAATTAAAATTTATAATTATACAATTAAACAAGTGGCATATAAAAGGATAAGTGATTTTGCTGAGGTAAAATAAAAAATAAGTAAAATAAAGATCAAATAATGGCAAACTAGCGAAGCTATCAGTTGCTAATTATTAGCGACTGCTAATAATGGCAAAAATCATTTGAAATTCAAGAGATTTTCACTTTTATTTAGATTATTTGTTAATAACTAAAAAAAATATTTAGAGATTTGTATGCTTAATTAATCAAATTAAAAATTATAATTATACAATTATAATATTAGTGACGCATAACCGTCACTAAATTAGCAACAGTAAGCCGTCACTAAATTTAGTGACGCATAACTGTCACTAAATTGAAAAAGCCATTACTAATGTTAGCGACGGTAAGCCGTCACTAATGTTAGAGACGCATAACCGTCACTAAATTAACGACTTTAAGCCGTCACTAAAATTTAGTGACGCATAAACGTTACTAAATTAGCGACAGTAAGCCGTCACTAATGTTAGCGACGAATAACCATCACTAAATTAGCGACTTTAAGCTGTCACTAAAATTTAGTGACGTATAACCGTCACTAAATTAGCGACGGTAAGCAGTCACTAATGTTAGCAACGAATAACTGTCACTAAATTAGTGACTTTAAGCAGTCACTAAAATTTAGTCACGCATAACCGTCACTAAATTTGCAACGGTAAGTCGTCACTAACATTAGTGACGCATAACCGTCACTAAATTAAGGACTTTAAGCCGTCAGTAACTTTACTGATGCATAACCGTCACTTATTTAGCGAAGATAACCAACCACAAACTTTAGTGACGTTTAACATTCACTAAATTTGCAACGGTAAATTGTCACGTAGAGCCTGGTGAAACTTTAGCGACGGATATCAGCCCCTACATAGCAGTAACAAACTAATTGGGTTGAAAAGTCTACAGAAGCTAAACTACGTAAATAAAATTCGTATAATCTCAAAATTGTTTCGTGAGGAAAAAAATATCTACAATCTAAATACATTTGTATTATATCAACTGAAATAATTTATGTTGTGTGAGAATTTGAGACGTAACACAATTTTCAGCTATAATATTTATATTTTTTCTGGTAGTGTATTCAAAAGCAATTATTTATGTTCAATGAGATAACAATTTATCATAAAAAATGACAGCCACATGGGAACCCAGACTTTTATTTATTTATTTTTTTTAGTTTAGCGACGGCCAATCGTCACTAAATTAGTGACGGTACACATTCGCTAATTTTAGCGACGGGCAACCATCACTAAGTTAGCGATGGTACTCCATCGTTAACTTTAGCGACGCGTAACCGTTACTAAAATTTAGCGACTAACAGCCGTCGTTAAAGTCTCACCGGAATATTACCGACTATTAAGTAGCGACGGTTTTTTGCCGTCACTAATTAAACCGTCGCTAAATTCGATTTTTCTTGTAGTGAGTGTTAAAGTGTTACAAGCTTCATAACCCGTCTAACGGACGGAATAATAATTCATATAAGGATATGCGCACCCATTAAACAATACTTCATATAAGAACGCATACCGCAATTCTCATATGGAAAACACATTTACTATTCATCTTGAAGAGATGCTAGAGAATGTGTGAGATTGGAGAAGTCATATTTTAGAAGGATCTTCAATCTTCAAAAACTCTGCAGCAACGTCAAAGTTCTCTATCAATTCAATCTTGTTAACATAGGAATTATAAGTTAGATGTGCAAGAAATTAGGTGTCTAGGTGAAGCAAAATTATAGTCTATATAGCTGGAATAGAAAGATGACAGAGAAAAGGAGTACCATTTTTGTGCTGCAATCATATAGTATACAAACTCATAAGGTGTAGCATGAGAAGAGGAAGGGTAATTTTTCAGTTCCAAATTATATGTGGTAAAAAAATATTCTAAGTATCAAAAGATAAACTGTAACGGCTAAAATTTTATTTTAGAAGAGAGAAATAGTATAAAAAAGTTAATAACATAAGATAAAGAGTGTAATTTTAGTAATAAAAAGTGGGGTTTAATGATTAATAACAAAAAAAAAGAATGGTCTTCAAACCAAGAGAGCAAATACAAATATTTTAGGAATTAAAAGCTTAATCATTAACTTAATAAAGGTAAAAAGAAAATAAATAAAAACATTAGCCAAAATGAATTAGCTTGAACCATACCGAAAAGTAGATAACTTATAGTGATTAAAGTTTTGTTTTAAAAGACAGTAATAAAAAAAACAAAAAAAAAGGTTAAATGAAATTATCATGGTTGATTAAAAAAATAAAAGAAACAAACCATACTTACCAAGATTTCCATCTCTTACTAACTTAAACTCTAATTTTTAATATTGATGGAAAACTTGTCTAGAAAATTTTAATTTTAATTTTAACAATTATAAGCCAAATTGCTTTATTTAAACTATAAAGGTTGAAGTAAATAATTGATGCTACAAAAATGTAATTCATTAATAATGATAAAAAATGATTGAAATACGAAAATGTAATACAGATATAACTAAGAGCCTATAATGGAAAAATTAAAAAGATAGGGACTGAAATCGCATTTTAACATAAACAAACATGAAATAGATTAAACCGAGAAAATTACAACATAGACCCTTAGAAAAGTGAATGTCTTGTGAAAAGATGATCGAACTCAAAAAAGAGTTTCACATTCCAAAAAAAAAAAAATGTGTAACAACAGTAATCACTGTTGATTGATTAACAGTAAAATCTTCTTCTCTTTTGAAATATAGTATAATGACTAACCATATGGCTCATGTCCAGGATTGAGAGCTTAACATATGGGTCCAAAATGACTGTAAATGACGGCCTAGAATAAGAGATATTTGGGAAGGAAAAAAATGACAATACGGTACACAACATTAAGGGTATTGGTGTAAACTGGGTGATCCTTTTTAAACTTGATATATAAAATTTCAAGAGTTTTCACAAAAGAATTAGAACAACCTTTATAATGTTAATGACCATTCAAACTGGAAAAATAAAGTAAGTGTTACGCAAATTCTGTTTACAAATCAAAATGATAGGGTGCATTGCTATTTAAAAATATTTGATTTTTAAATGATAAAATTTGTTCTTATTAATTTTGAAAAAAAAAATATACATCACAGCAAAGCAAAATAAGACCACATTGCATTTTCCCCATGACTTTGTAATGCTATTTTAAGTGATCAGTATAATTAATCCTATGGACACTATTTGAAATAAAATAAAACTCCTTATTTGTTGTGCCTTCAAGCTGGTATCAAGCAATTAAGTTTGAACACAATTTCAAATTCTATACACAATTCAAATAAATTAAAACTTGATTTACTTATTACTTAGTTCGGTTCCACTCAATTTTAGTTTTTCTTTTTCCCTTAATTTAAGTGAACATGTCGAACTTAAATCGAACTCAATTAGCTAAAAATTTGTTCATATTGTTTTCAATTAAATCATAAATACAATATAAATTTTGGTAGCTATTTCAAGCTGAATATTATTAGCCTATTACTTGGCTCGGCTTAGCTCGTTTTTAGCTTTACTTGTAACGTAAAACTCCCTTGTTTTTCTTATTTTTTTTCCCTTTTAAATTCATTCAACTTAATTAATTAAGCGTGGTTTTTGGGAAAAAAAAAAACCTAATAGAGATGTATTTTCACAAATTAAACATCTAGGTTTTATGTATTTAGTCAGATTTCATTATTCTGAATAACAAATAAAAAAATGTCAGTCCTCTCTTCACGCAATAGTGTGCTTCCGACATAGTAATCGCGATTAGGAATATTATTAAACGCGTTAAATATCATAGTTCCAGCGAGGTATAATATTACTTTTTTTTTTGTTTCTATTAATCAACATTTATTAATTCTCAAATTTTATAGGGCAAGGAAATTTATTAATCAACATTTATATGTGTAAATTCAATTGATCAAACAAATATATGCCAAAAGTCTGGCAATATTTATAGAGATAGAATGAGAAGTCATGCTTCAATAAATGAAAACCACACGCGGTTTTCAAAGAAGAAACTAGGTGTCATGAGCTAGGTGACACACATGTACTATTTTGATCCTTAATTATTTAGATATTTCGTGTTGGATATGTTTATATATATGCAGATAATTATAATTTTAAAATGAATCAGTCCCACGCATTTAAGAAATTTAATCTGACAATGGATTTTTACATATATAATAAAATTTTCCTAATAATGCTTTCGAGAAAAAAGATATTGTTTAACTAAACTTGTAAATTCGTATAACATATTTTGAAGTACTTTGCTGTGCTGATACAAAATTTAATTGAACTATTGATTACATTTTTTTTAGTAGCAAAATCGTGTCAATTTTGCATTAACATTCTTCCAAATGCATCACTTTTATTGTGTAGAGTTTTTACTTTGTATTGTGCAATTAAACTAGTTATTAAGAGCCAAGTTTAGAGAAATTACATGTCTAACATATCTATATAGCAGAACATCTGAAATATTTATAAAAAGTGATAAATATTTTTGAAACAATGAGTCTACTTCGTTTTAGTACTACCAATTTTTGTACTCCCCATTAAATATAACAAAGAAGTAATGAAGGTCTTTTCTTTTTCGAGGGGAATTAATGGAGGTGTTTTATTTACGTTTGTCGCGTAGAAAAGGAAAACTGAAACGTAGCGCGTGGATCCCAGGTTACAGGTTGTGACGCAGACAGGCGCACGGTTGGTAACACGTGGGCCAATAGGCAGCCTATTCTTGTCGGGGGTGATGGAAAGCGACGTCGTTTTTGGTCCCAATGAATGAAACTGACCTAAGAATCCCCTTTACCGTTAGATTTATCCCTTCTAAACCAATCAAGTAATATTCATCAGTCATCACCCGTGCCGTTTTGGGCAATTGGAATTCAGAGAGGATTCCGTGTACAAACAAATCTCGTAAGAACGAATCTTTAACAAACTTCCTAGGAAAAAAAAAATTAAACATTAAAAAGCCTTATGAATTTTCTTACGTGCTTATATTAGTAAACGATATGATTAAAGTAATTGAACATATGAATATGAGATGTATACTTCAATTAATAGGAGGATTCTGATAAACAGTGACTTAGTTGTACCTTTTTTGGTACTATTTATCTAACTGCATTTGCATATAGGAAATTTTTTTTTGTCCATGTTTGGGTCCAATTAATTTTAGGTTGCTTTCTCTAGGTATATCGTAATTTAAATAAAAATATTGGGTATATCTTAATCATTTTTAAAAAAATTTTAATTTTACGGTTCATAAATATTACAGATGGATTTAGACCGTCCATAATTATGAAAACCATATTACGGACGGTCCAAATCCATTCATGATGGTTGAAGTCTATAAGATAATCACAACCCATTATCTTTTATACCTTTCGTGTTACAAAAACAATAGTATTAATAACATGAAACCATTAGATAGTCACTTATTAGATTGATGTTGTTCGCCTGGATTTCAGTGCCGAACCAAAAAATTTTAGCAGTTGGGCAACTGACGGTTTACCTTTTTTTTTTTTTTAATGTCCTTAGCGGGGTTAGAGAATTGAAGAAGAATAAAGGGATTTAATTGACCATTTTTCAAAAATCGGTAGCCTTAATTACAAAAGAATTTTGCTAATTTGAGTTCCCGTCGCTTGGGCTTATGTACCTCTTAGCGGGGTTAGAGAATTGAAGAAGAATAAAGGGATTTAATTGACCATTTTTTAAAAATCGGTAGCCTTAATTACAAAAGAATTTTGCTAATTTGAGTTCCCGTCGCTTGGGCTTATGTACCTCCGCCTTTGCATAAATTTATGTAAATATAGAAAGTGTACAACTTATTTTTGGTTATTTTTCGGTAAATGTTTTTATATAAATATTAGAAAATAAAAGGCATGGAATTTGCGGGTTATATTGGGCCGTCTACCTAAAGTTTAAATTCAAATAAACTGGACTTCGTCGAGCAAAAAATGAATAAATTGGACCGGAGTAAAATCCCTCGGCCTTGATTTGATGGGCACCCTAGTTCCAATTTTGCAAACTTCCGAAGTCCAAACCCAAATGGTTTTGGGCTGGTTTGTTTGGGCTTTTTATGTTTTTAACTCAGATGGCCAGTTATCCATCAACGTGAAAGGCTCAAGGATGCTTATTAATAGCCCATTAACAATTCTTGTTTTATGGGCTTATTGGTTGGGTTGGGCCGGCGGGTGCGAAATGTTTATTTATTTATTTTTTATTGGTGCTGAAAGTGAAAGGTTATTGTTTGATCCTAAATTTCTTCTTTTAAAGCTTATTCTAATTAACAGCAAACACGTTCCTTTGATTCTAATTTCCAACTGGCATTTAAATGTTCCAAAAAAGAAGGATAAAAAAGGGACATTAGTACTGTGATCAACAAATTCTATACATACATGCACTGATCCATGGACGGCAAAAATAAAGCTATCTCATAAGTGGGGTTCAACTTGAAATAACCTTCAAGTTATTTAACCGTCACTAATTTGACCATTGCTAAAACGGACGTTTTTAGTAGTGTTGATCCATTGCAAGTTGTACATGCATGTTTAAACGTGAGGTGTCAAAATAAGTGATCTAGTTGGGATGAGGCCTCCAAGTCATGGACATCATCATGCGACGGAGAATGGACATGTCTCCCTTCATAAGTTGTTATCACCATTCTTGGGTCCTCCGCTAATCTTTCCACTCGTTTCTTCACCCGGCAATTGTCTTGGGTACACCGGTAGTAACTCCTGCACACACACACACACATATTAATTCCATAGCAATAAGTTTCGCAATCTTTGGATAAGTTTTAGACATTTTATAAGATCTTACAATTTGCTAAGGCCAATATTGATTTACGGCAGGATGATCGTGATGTTATAGCGAGATGAAAGTAGAGCAAAATGAGTTGAGAAACCAGGGCGGCAAGATGTGATTATCACATGATTTGAACTAATTACCACATTTCTAAGTAATAATTAATGAGGGTAGTTTATGAGTTCTTTTCTTGACTAATTATATGGTTCTCTTCAACACCCCAAATAATTAGTTCAGCAAACCTTCGATATTTTAAACACTTAGTTGAATCATAATCATGAAAGCTCTGTCCCTAATTCACATCACATGCATCCCTGTAATTATTGCCTTGGAAAATTTTTATCACTCAATCGACTTTTTAAGCAAAGTCTCGGCCTTTCTTCATATATAACAGTGACATAAAGAAAAGAAGAAGATTTCTTACTATATAACAGCAATAGTACATTTTTGTTCGTTTCTGATCACTATTTTCCCCATGAGCCATGATTATGGGCTTCTTTTTTTTTTCATGCAAGTATTCACAAATTGAACCAGCTATATGTATTGTAATCAATCAGAATGTAAGGCATGTAAAGAGAAAATATCCAAATTAATCGAAAAAGAAAAAAGAAAAAGAATTCCATTGTGTAATTTTTATGTTCATTTTATTTTTGAGTCAATTGGGCCCATTTACTTAATAAAATGAACTGGGATAAAGTGAGCAACATTAAAAAAAAAAAAAAAGCTTTAATCCAAGGCTCATAATTATCGTATATCCTTTTTATTACACAAGCACCCTTAAAAGATTGGCACGAGCCAATTAGGCAATTATATTTTTTTCCCTTTAACTTCGCGTAAATAATGCGCTTGTGATGTGAGGTGAAAAACTATACTGAAAATGTACTTAACGTTAGTGAAGGATGTGCAGACGCAGAAAACATTTAGGCATTTCTTGGTTTTAGGCTGACATCTTATTTTATAACCCTTTAGCCATTTCTCTATTCTAATCTTGTTCTTCGTTCAAATATTAACTTTGAATTATTACTATTTTAATTTGTTTTCGATGTGTTCTAATTACACATGTTAGTGTTTTGCTAGTCTGTAGTTGTTAATTAATTAATGTGCCTTTAACAGATTTTCTTTTTGTTGTCATATCCGTCACTATTTTTCTAAAAAGAGGAAAAAGTTTACCCAGATGGAACTAAAATAAAATTTGAACCATCTTAATTTCTCCCTCTATCTCATATTATTTACACCATTTACTTTTCAGAAATTAACTTATAATTTTTTATTTTCAACATTTTAATATATAAATAAAGAATTTTTATATAAGAATAATAAATCAAGACATATAGTTTCTAAATATATTTTTTTAAAATTTTTTCTAATAAATAGTAATATGAATAAATTCAAGTCCAATTATGTGAAAAAGTCAAATGGTACAAAAAATATAGGACGAAGATGGTATATTGCAATCAACAAGCCTATCATAGTAGTATGAACTTCGAAATAATAGCTATAAGTTTTAAAGATCTCTCAACCTTTTCAATCTCTAAAAATATTTGCCAGTGGAAGAGGAAAGCTAATAATAACTTGTTCACCATCTTCTAGTTTCCACTTCACGCTACATAATAGTAATTTCTTTTAATCAGAACACAACATAAAACATTACAAAGTTTTTTTAAAGAGGGGAAATTAAAGGGGATAACCTGACAATGGAGCGGGCTTTTTGTGTCGGGAGAAGCTTAAACTCTGGTTTTTTTTAAGATGACCAACTGACCATTGGATTAAACCTTGAAGTGCATAACAGTATTTGATAATTGATCAATAGATGCATGTCCTTCATTCAACTAAATTATGTAGAATTTTTTTTTGGTATTAACAAACATGTTTTACTTGGAATTAATATTCTAAATAAGGGAAATTGAATGTCAACTTTTTCAAGATCCAGAAGACAACTGAATGATTAAGTTAGTGTGTGCGTTTTGTTTTTTTGGACAAAATGTATTATCTTGATTTCCACCTTTTTAATCTATTACTATAACTAAGATACGTAGGTACGGAGCTGAGACATACTACTTTATGAGGCTTTTAACTAGTATATAAATTGAACGACTCTTTTAATTAAATTTCCAGTGCCCAGACCTGCAAATCCTTCCTCTCGAATATGTAGCTAGCATTAGCAATGATAACCACCTATATATTATATATACGCAAATATTATGAACTCGAGGTCAGAGATTCAGAAAAAGAAGATATCAAACCGTAAAAGGCAGCAACGAGTTCAAACTTTACTTAAGTGCGATCGATGATTAATACATAATAGATATTAAAACAATGCAGGAACATATATATATGATATCTAATAATACTACGGCATATATATATAAAACATGAGGGAAGTGAAGTGATATGTTTTGCAGGGTAGACGTGTAATAGTATTGTTAAGGTACCTGGGATGTTGGGTGTTCTTGACGACTTTCTGGCCGTACTTGCGCCATTTGTAGCCATCATCCAGGACATCGACGTCGCTCATGGTTTTGAAGCAGAATCTGGGCTCCCTCACCTTCCTCCTCCCACTCTTCATCTTCTTCTTCATCTTCACCGCCGATACTCCCAGCCCATCATACTCTCCCCTACTGCTTCTCTTGCCGCCGCCCCAACCATATCCATAGTTGACCTCTCCCCATTCATCCCTAACAAAGAAATATTACCATTTAATTAATTAATTTTGTCTATAGATACATGGATAGGTAATTAAGTGTACGTGTGTGTATATATGTGAAAAGAAATTGTTTCCATTAAAAGCTTTATTAGAATATTAGAAGCTCATAGTTAAAACCAGTTAATCGCGCGTCATTTGCATGTTAATCAATTCACGCACTCATAAAAAATAGTGTTGAAATCATGAAAGTTCTTAATTTTACGACATGAGAAAAGTTGGTTAATTAGTCGAGAGACATAATTACTTAATTAATTACCAGGAATTGGCGGTGGATCTCTGCGAGGGTATTAGCAGGCGAGGAGCTGCCAGAAAAGATGACCGGCGGCTGTCCTCCACCTCTCTGATTACGCCGTGCTTTTGACTGCTGGAAATCAGCGACCTCAACAATAGGGTTTCAGTCTCAGAGATGTCGGCAGCCGGAACTTGGGCGCTGAACGCTTTGAGAGAAGCACTTGGGTCGTCGTCGCACACTAACGACGGAAAACTGCCGACCGTCATGGTTGTCGTCGTCAGGTTTTGGGGCAGAGAAAAGAGGGCCGTCAGCGGAGCCGAAATATTACTCGAATCTTCAAACATGCCTCTCCGGCTCAAGACGCCATGGCTGGTCGGAGAAGACATTTTGTTTTTTTGTTTTTCTTTCCTCTTGCTTCGTCTTCTGCCTTCCGGGTCTGAATTTGAAATATAACCAGAGGCTTTAACGTATTTCTAGGCAGCTAGTAACTACTTATAGATAGACAAAGAGAATATAAATATATAAGTACCAAAAAAATAAGAATATATACCTACACCACACAGACTTCTTTCTATCTTCACATTAGGCTTTTTTTTGCCCTTTTTTAGATGTAAAAATTATTTTCCACTATTCACATGAGGCTTAAAAGAGGGTTTCTTCTCTTTTTTTTTTTTTTTCCATTATATGAGTTAATTATATGTGGGATAGATTCCAACATTGAACTTTGATCTATTTCTGTATTTTTTTCAGCTTCTTTTTTTGTTCATAGAAGGGATTCAATGTGTCTATAGCCCATTTGGACTATATGACGACATAAGCCTTGCCCCCTTATGAACTTGAGATTTTTTATCCTGAAACATCGATCTTAATATTAAAAGAATTATTAGTTAATTACTTAATTAGTTAGTTCAAACTTCTATATATTTTTATTTTCAATGTGATAAAACAAGTAAATTTTTAAAATTCAAGCAATTTTAATGAAATTTCTTGATTTTTTTAGAAAAATTAAGAAGAAACTATCGTATGTTCTATATACATCCTTATTTTTTCTAATCAATTTGTCATATTATGCACCCTACTTTACATTCTTTTAATATTAATATAGTTTCTATTTTTTATAAAATTAAAATTTTATCTTACAATTTTTTAACATTCATTCTGGGTTCTTAAATTTTTTAAAAGTTACAAAATGACCTCTAAACTTTGACAAAATTTGTCAAACGTACTGAGGTCTGAAAAAAGAAAAAAAATAGAAAATTGTGTAAAAACTACTCCATTCATTTTATATTAATTGATTTTTTAACCTTTTTTTATTGAAGTTTGACTTCAATATATTCATATTAATATATATTGAAAAAATTCTTAAAAATTAATCATTATCTTTAAAGTTTCTTTTTTATATAAAATATTTATATTTTTATAATAAAAGTAAAAATGCCAGTTTTTGTGAAACAAATGAAGTACTATTTTTTTTTCTTCAAAAAAGAGGCTAAATATGATTATGTTAATGAGTAAACCATGGGGAGCTGTAGGAACAATTTGGTTCACTTTGTAGGGTTGCCTATCATATATATATATATATACACAATCAAATTTCTAGGGCTTCCTTTTGGGCATCAAAAGGAAAAATCAAGAGCAATGATGATGAATCTTTGGTGCAAATCTGTCCCTCTGATCCATCCATCCGGCGGTGAAGATACATATAATCATTATGATTATTGACAAGGCCCTATTTGACTTTTTTGCACAAAATTTAAAACACTTAATTAATCAATTTAATTATTATCTTTATAGTTATTTTTGGGAAAAAAATTGTGACCAAATGAATAAATTAACATAGTATATTAATTAATTTGTCTATGGTCGGATCACAACCAGTCTGTGTGAATTATTTACCTATAATTCGACAATCATGCAAACGTTTCTGTTATTAGGGTACTTATTAATGCATAATGTAACTCCATTTATCATTTTAGAAATATTGTTTTAAATTACTTTAATCTTAGTTTTTGAAACTATTAAAATCAAAAAATTAAATTTTAAATTTTTTTCTCTAATCTCTAATGTTAATTGCTAAATTTGTTCCCTAGCTAAGCCATGTAATCCGCTATTATGCATGAAATGCTATGCATAAATTTATATATCCACTTCTGTGCTAAAAATTTATACCTCTAATATTTTCTTTTTCTGTATAATTATAGTTTATAATACATTGACGATAGAATCATTACCCTACTTATATCTTGTTGTATTTTTTTTCTTTAGTTACGCGATCCATAACACAAAATATATATCCAGAAAAAAAAAATCAATCAAATGTATGTTTTTCTCCTATAATACATGTTGTCAATATATTTTGTTGGCTTTTGGATGGATCAAAAGAGCTCTTCCCCTTTTTTTTCCTGTTTTTAATCTCCCTTGATTTCCATGTTCATTAATTAAATATATTCCTTAAACATGTTTTTAAAAATTATGAAAGCCAAAAGAATAATAAAGCGTCATGTTTCACAAGTTAAAATTGATCTGTCAATAAATTTTTATTCTTTTTTTTCCTTACGTTAACTTATTGAGTAAATAAAATTAAAAGACTCATTCATATATAGAGCATAGGTAGAAAAATTATTTACAGGATAATTTTGTTATATATTTTTTGTCATGCGTATGTGGATTGCTGGGGGAAAAAAACTGCTCGGATTGGGGTTTTTCTTGACGTGGTATTACGTAGCGATGACGTGATAATGGTACGTACTATAGGGAATAATTATGTCTTGTACATACTTTCAGTGAACTTTTTTCTTTTTCGTTTTTTTCTATAAATAATAAATAACTTAGATCTCGCCTTTTACTTTTGGATTAATGAGCAATAAAAATAAATAAATATATAACTTCTTCTCCAGAGATAAACCTTTTTCATTTTAGTTGCGAGAGGTAGGGGCGTCTTGGTGGGGGAGGTTTCATCATTTCTTTTTGTCTCTGTTTATGGGTAGCCATTATTATGGCACTAAGCTTGCTTCTACTGTTCATGCCTTTCAACTCAAACATGCAACCCAGTTTACCTAAACCACGGAGGTTTTTCTTTTCCTCTTTTGTTCGTTTATGCTATTACTCTTTTAATTAAAACAGATCACTCTCGTTTTTTTCATTTGAATTTTAGAAAAGGTCAATCACACTTTTGCTCGTGATGTTTTGTACTACACTTATATCCCAAAATTTGGAAACTTAATATACCGAATATATTATCTGATCTCAATTTTTTACATTTTACTTTAAATTGTCCAATTACTTTATACAAATAATTAATGAATAATTTAGATAATCAAATTTTCTCCTTTGTAATAGTACAAGATAGTTTTCTCATATAGTAATGATGGGAAAAAACACATAGGATAAAAGTAAATTTGCGAATTCAATGGTGCCAATGTAATTAGCATGAAATTTTTGGGTCCATCAAAAAACAGGTATGAAATTGTAGGGGGAAAGCAAAATTGATCATTTTCTAAAATTCGCAGATGATCATTGTGCTCTTGTCACAAAGTCCAACAATGGTTCGGTTCGTGCCTTGTGCAGACTGTAAACGAATATAATGGATACGAACGAATGCTGCTTATATTTATTCATTTAACTTTGAATGATTACAAACATGAATAATAAATGAACATTTATTTTTTGTTTCTATTCATTTGTTTATAATTGAATGTGTTTGTATTTGTTAATAATAAAATTGTCGCAAATCAAATTAATTGAACTAACGAATATATTAATTGTGAGCACCACATTTCACGAACAATATTAATAAATGCCTTTGTAAACAACATAGTCAAACATAAACTAACAAATTAACAAATGAATGAAAAAAAGTAAATATTAGTAATAAATGAACTTATAAAAATTAAATAATTAAGTAATCAGGCAAATGAACAAACAAACAGAAAAATAAATAAACTAACATAAATAAACATTGACCTCAATGTTCATAAATATAAATGAACAAACAACACTTTATTCATATTTCAGTGTTTAACTTAAACAAACATGAAATGTTATTTATTTTTGTTCATTTAACTAAACAAATAAATTTAAACAAATTCTCACTGAATGATTAACAAACAGTTCAATATTATATTCATTTACATTATAGGATTCTTGTACATATTCTATATAATACTGATAATACTGACAATAAAAACGTAGTGCTACCAATGTATGAGAATTCTACCATATCACATTCAATATTTGGATTGGTATTTAGTTATTAAAAATTAAATAACTAATTATCATTTTCAATTAGTAACTATAAAAATATGTGGTGTCAATGGCATCTTTGCACATTGCGGGGGTTGGGATCGAACTCGGGGCTTTGAGCTCATTTGGTTATCAGTCATATGAACCAGTGTTCGAAAAGATTAAAAAAAAAACTCGGCGCAAAGAATATATATGAATTGTGTGTTTACTTATGATTCTTTCTTTTTTTAGATAGAATTCGAGCCAGAAAATGATGAAACCCAACTATTTCTATAAACAATTGAAATTAGTGATTCAAACTGGAACAAAAAATTTGTCAATTTCACAATTTAAAAATAATTTTATATTAGTATTTTTACCCGAATTCTGTCGCAAAATAGGGGGCTCGGAGTTCAACACACAGTACATTTGGTACCACAGTTTTTTTTTATTACAATTGGATACAGGTACCGAAATATTAAATTAGGTACAAGAAAATTGTCTGTTAATGTGCTATATGTGCCATATATACTTAATAAACTGCGTAATAATGCCTTTGGTATGAGACAGTGTTGTTATTGGATGAAGTAGAGTTGCTACAATGTCAAGTGAAATCAACAATCACACAAAATTAACGGTTAAAATTTACAATATCCTGAAATTAATTGTAATATTTTCTAAAATTTAAGGCTAATTAAATTTGAAGGCGGAAAAGCAACAAATAAAGACGTGCTAGTTTAAGTGGTGGGAGTGATCATTGTAAGGGCGCAAGGTCAATAGTATTAATTCTACAGTTTGTAGTTTCCGAGAAGTCTTTTCCTCATGTTTTTTTTCACGTGAGATGAAAATGTTCGCGAGGAAAATGTTTCGAGAGGGATCATGGGACGTGTTTGTATTTCTTTGTAATTTCAAACCTTGACAATTTAAAATGGTAGTTCAATGGTGTGTAAAAATAATCATGGCGGTATCAAAAGCTTCTAATAATTACTCCGATCATATTAATCAATATTGTTCACAAGTAAAGAAAGGCACCAATCATCTCTACCAAAATGCGTCCCTCTACCAAAGTTTAGATCAATTTTATGAACCAAAACGACAGTGATTGGGTGTAAAATGTGAGTCAGTAGTAATTGGTTAATAAGTGACAAACTGATTTGTTTTGATAATTTTGGAAATAAGAAACATCTTTACAATGTACAAAATAATAAAGTATTATATATTTAAGGAAAAAGAAAAATATCCATTTTTTCGGACTTTAAAGATATCTGAATTAATATTCAATAATTTTTTTTATGGAAAAGTAAGATTGAATATGTTTTTTATGAAACTTGTCCGAATGATCTAGAATCCTTTATCAACCAAATTAGGATTGGGAAGAGGTTGTTTTGATAATTATTTATTCCATAACAATTGAAATATTGGAAGAATGATTACAGCCACGCTCTCTGTCCTTTTGTTGTCGTCTTCTTCCCCAGGCCCTGACGCCCTGAGCCTTCCGTATAAAGACTATATATCCAGTAACAACGGTCAAAAACTCCAATCGTCAAGAAGAGTTCGAAAAATGTGTAAACCTGAAAAATTTTGTTGCAGAAATTTAGTCCTCGTAAAGACCAGGATATCTATATATAACACAACGGAGTGGCACTTTACAAGGATGAACTTCCGACTTCAATTGGTAGCAGTATTCCTATATTGCTATTAATATTAATTGGTTCGGTTCTTGATACTAAATAAGTAGATATTTCTTTTATTATTGATATTATGAATATATCTTTTTAAACTCTATATTGATTATGACTACTTAAAAAAAAAAAAGAGTATATATGGTGCAAAAACAAGTTTTGGAGCGTCAAGCTCACCGGAGGGGATCCGAGTTTGACGATGAGATGAGACACCCCAATGCTCGACATGATCACATGAGCTGCGTTATTGGAAGCAAGCTAACTCCAAACAGTTTGTGCTGTGAAACACAACAGAGCAGAACAGAGGAGCCCGCTTTTCTCTTTTTTAAATGTTTTTCAGGTGGCCTTCATATGATAGGTCAGGGCCTACCCTCTATAATGATTCTGCTCGATGTTGATGCAAATTCCTCTTCTTATTTGACATCAATGGTTTGAAACCTAAGCAAACCCCTCATTCTCCTAACCTTAACCAATTCAGCCCCGACCATTGCTCTAAAGGTGCTTCTTTCGTTAATAGCGTTTTAACTAGCGTCTTAACCCAATTAACATGCACACCAACATATTACATGACCGGTTGAGGTTTCAATTATAATTTATATAAGAGATTGCTTCTCTTTGAAATTATATCCTTACAAGCATATGAGAAAATAATGGCTAGATTTAAACTCTAGTTCTTCACATACGTCCTTTAGCGACTCAATTGAGATGATTGGGCCACTGGCTGACAAATTTAAATTACCTCCTAACAGTTTTACAGGGATAAATTACAATCATGACCCCTAACATTTTATTATTGTCCTATTTTGGACCATAACCTCAAAATCTCGCATAGGTCATCCTCAATATCAATTTTTTATTTTATTTTAGACCTTTGAAGGATAAAAAAATATTAAAAATAATGAAACTTGACACGTGGCATGGCAACTTGGGCCAATTATTGGCCACGTGGGACAATGAATTGGTTACATAAAAAATTTAGGGCCTATGTTACAAAAAATGAAGAAAATTAAGACCTATTTGGGGTTAGCCCACACTTTTCCTTCCTCCTCCCTCTCCCGCTGCCTCCAGCCTTGCCCCTTTGCCTCTGGCCTCAGCTTCATCCACCATGCATCCTCCCCTCGTTCCTCGTTCCTTCATCTGTCAATCTAGTGAGATTTCGCTCGATTGCATTGTTAATCCGATGAGTTTTTGTCAATTCAGATAGAGGAGCAATTCACAAATCGTCCCCGCTGTCAAGCCGTTAATTTGCCATTGCTGCAGCGTCCTTTATAGCCGCCACTCCTTCTCCCCTCCTTCCTCCCCTCATCCGCCGATTTCTCACTTTCTTTATCCCAATTGTAGCCAAAAAAACATGGTCTAACCTAGTGAAATCAAATGCATGATTGAAAATTCTGTTTGCAAATCTCCTAGGCAGATGGTGCGTTGATGGATGAATCGTCAAACGTGGAGATTAGGCAGGGGAATGGTGACCAGGAAGAGGTAAAAAAAAAAAAAAAAGGGAGTGGTGGTGGTGGTGATGGCCATGAAAGGCGAGCAATTATGGTGGGAATAATGAGGCTTGTGATTTCCGTTCGCCCTTTCACCTCCACAAATCTCCTAGGCCCATCTCCGATTTTGTTCTCCGATTCTTAAGATTTTCATGATCATTACGGGGTTGCGTGAAAGGACACCAGGCTTGCGACGAAGCACGGAGGGCTTGTAGTGAAACTAGGAACGAGGGGAGGATGAGCGACTGTTGAGGCTGAAGGTGGTGGGGAAGGGAGGAGAAAGGAGAGATCTAGACTAACTCTATATATGCCCTAAATTTCTTCATTTTTTGTAACATAGACCTTAAATTTTTTATGTGGCTAATTTCAGGCATTTATAGTTGGTGATTCATTGTGCCACATGGCCAATTACCCCAAGCTGGCATGCCATTTGTTTAGTTATGTTATTTTTAACACTTTCCATCCTCTAAATGTTTAAAATGAAACAAAAAATTGAGATTGAGGACGGCCCATGCGAGATTTTGAGGATAAGGTCCAAAATAGGACAATAATAAAAGATTAGGGGTCACAAGTACAATTTACCCAGCTTTACATATCATCATAAAAAGAAGGGAAAATTATAATTTACCACTTGAGGTTTAGGTGAAATCATACTTTGCCTCATCTTCTTTTAGAAGTATACACTTTGCCCTATGTCTGTTTAATACAGTCTGACAACAACTTCTAAAATCTTATTTTAGTTATTACAGTAGCTATATTCTAGTAATTTCAATTTGTATAGTATTTTTTTACAATAAATGAACATTTTAAATTATCAAATTTTTCTTTTTGTATTTCTTTCAGTTTTTAAAATATCAATTAATTATAAAAAAATACCCTATATATAAAAATTACTTGAATATGACTATTGTATAATTTAAATTAAAATTTTAAAAATTATTATCAAATTATATTAAAAAAATAAAGATAAAATTTATATTTTTAAAATAAAAAAAATATAATATAATTTCACTTAAACCTTATAGACAATTCTAATTTACCCTAAAAAGAAATTATACTACTGCAAGATTTTAAGCCGGACTGCTGGATAAAAGAAAAGACTTGCCTTTGCCACCTTTTACAACTAGGAGGCCTCTATCTAGTCTAGTCTAGCAAAGTGATGGGACTTGTGTAAAATCGGACATTTCGGGCTTGCATGAAGCTAATTCTGAAATCCGTCAAAATCTTTTCTTTTTGTCAAAAGGTGGGAAAAAGAAAAAAGTCCGGATGGTAAAAAGTAAAATCATCTAATCTGCTTTCATTTCCCGTCCACTCCAAAAGATCTTTTTCTTTACTTGCAACTGCTTCTTTTTGTGCTCATTCCGTGACTTAATAATTAAACTGCTGTGCCTTTCCAACTCTAAAATACTCTTTTCTGGTTAAAATTTAAATATCATCCCCTAACTTTAAGGGTTATTCTAAAGTGACCTCCTACCTTTAAAAGTACCTCTTAAAGTCTCTTATCTCTCTTAGTTTATTCTATTTTGGTCCATTCCATCAATTAAGTCATTATCTTTGACGGGAAATGTCCATGTGGTACTTACTTTGCCACGTGGCATCATCTGTCATAACAATAAGTGGCTAGAATGAAAGAACAATAAATATTAGGCTAAAATTGAAGAAACACATAACTCTAAGGACTTGAAGTGACATTAAC
The DNA here is from genome assembly GCA_005392925.1 of Aquilaria sinensis. NCBI lineage: Eukaryota > Viridiplantae > Streptophyta > Magnoliopsida > Malvales > Thymelaeaceae > Aquilaria > Aquilaria sinensis. The sequence goes on from SMDT01001915.1 coordinate 310,216, forward strand.
CCATAATCTTTATCTTCCCCAAATCTTCTCCGATTCAAATTAGGAATGCCGCTGCCCACCTCCGGCCAATCCACTACCCACCAGAAATCCACCTTGATACCCACTCCCTCGTCATCCACTAAGATAACAACTCCCTCTATGTCGGGCTGACTCCTCTGCTTTTTTCAACTATAGCTTCCTTGGCTACAAAGACACCCTTTATGTCCATTCCCTCCACCAATTTTTTATGGCTACAACATCTATGGCATCATTGACTTCATCATCAATAATGTCGTCACCATCTTCTAAAGCTGTAACCTCTACGCCCACAAACCAAACTAGAAACTAGCAGAACTTCTATAGCTACTAAAGATGTTGATGTCGCTTCTTTTGCCATTGATTTCGACTGATTTATTTAATTGACAAATGTATTGATGGCCGGATAGGAGAATAAAGTCTTCGAATAATCTTCTAAGGCTTTTTCCACAATTGGTTTCCAGTGGACGATGGATAAGCTAGAGGTGGGCGGCGGCGTTTTAACAGTTCGAATAAGAGAAGATGCGGGGAAGATAAATATTATGGATTAATGTCACTTCAAGTCCTTAGGGTTATTTTTTTTGTCAATGTTAGCCTGATTTTTATTGTTCTTTCATTCTAGCTACTTATTGTTATGACATATGATGCCACATGGCAAAGTGAGTGACACATAGGCATTTTCTGTAAAAAAATAACGACTTAGTTGACATAATGGGCCAAAATAAGACATGCTAAGGGAGGTAAGAGACTTTAAAAGACATTTTTGAAGCTAAATGACCACTTTAGGATAACCCTTAAAGTTAAATGACCAAATTTGGATTTTACCCTCTCTTTCCTTCTTGCCAGACATAATGGATTGGTTATAATTTTGGCCTGTCTGTAAAAATTTTAAAGTTATACTCATCCTATTTTAAGTTATTTTTTTAACGCCAACGATAAACTAATATAGATATATATTAGAAATTACACCATAATTTCAGAAAAATTCTAAAATAAAAACCAAAACACTCACAAAGAAAATAACACACTCAAATCCCTAAATATCAGATGACCTTCAAAATAAAAGAACCCACAAACCCCATAACAACTATCCATTGCCTTACAAACCAACACCCCAAACAAACATAAAAAATTACACACTTTGGTACCGAAAAATCACGACACCCAAGGACCAAGATGCAATGTTAACCAACACCTAATTTTTAGTCTCCCCAAATCAATCTTTTCCATTTACACTTCAATGCCCAGCCTTTGGTTTTTGAACTCATTTTTTCCATCATTTATTCTACACTTTAGCCTTGTCAAGATTATCTAGAATACCCAATATTAATTCGTCAAAAGCATCCAAAAATGTCATAAAAAAACTTGAAGACCCCAAATTTTCAAAACTGTTTTAAATTATTTAAAACAATCACTGTTTTAGAACCTACAATATCAGTGTAATGTTTGTGTATTGGTGATCCCTTTGCAGGTAATCTGGCATATTACTTTCATTAATTTTATTTACAATGTGGGTTCTAATTTTGTAGAAAATCTTATTAACGATTTCCTTACTTGTTATATATATTTCAAAAAGTTGCAAACAGATGCATAATTTTTTTAGAAAATTTTCAAGTTAGTTACTAAAATTGAAAAACCACAGTTTAGTTGTTGACATTTTCACTTGAACAAAAATTTTAAGAAAGTAAAAATGTTTCAGACACATTAATCTTCACACCTTTATAAACATTGCAATGAAATTGGGATAAAGGTAGTACAAAAATATCAAGTGCATACAAGTTCAACTTGTCGCTATCATCGAATGTAAGAAAAAAAAAAGTTTTTTCATTTTGAGCCTAGTCCAGAACAGTCAGCAACTCAGCAGAGTCACTTCTGAATCTCAAGCAATCGATGTGTTGATAAATTAAAATGGATAAATTCAGAATAGGTCAAGTCCGACCCAGATTTGAATAGTAATGAGGCATGGTCTGGGTTGGATCAAGTGTTCTGGACAATAATTGGCATTGTCTTGGGCCCTGCCCCAAACAATAATTTCTTTTCTCTATCTGTTTTTTTAAAAAAGAAAAATCTGTTTCTTTTGGTACCATTGGAGTGTGCTGATCCAAATTTGTTCTAAAATAATTAAGTTGGGAATCAATGCATTCCGAGACATTAATCTGATAAATTTTCCTTTTTTTTTCTCTCTCTCTCTCATTACAAAACAATATCATATATATGTAATGAGAGGAAGAGATTTAAAAGCCGCCAAGCCTTAACTATAAAAATTGGAGGAACAAATACATAACACTCAAGTCCTCGCAATAATTACTTATCATGTTCTTGAATTACCATAATTAATTGTTAGTATTATCATGATTATTAAGTTTGACTAAAAACAATAAATATGAGACGTCAAAATGATCAATGGCAGTTCATTCCGTGAGCAAAGTCCTTTTACCAATCGAAGCAGCCCAACATCATGATCTTTTCGTTATGTTGTCTGCATTTGATCGGGTGAGGAAACTGTGATTGTGTTGAGTGGTGTAGTGTAGGTTGGAATCATGTTTTCTTAGCTCCTAGTTCAAAAAATGATTAATTAGGGCAGCATCACTTAAATGGATCAAATTAAAATTTGTAATTGAGGTCCGTACATGTATGAATCGTTACAGTAGTTTTTTTTGTTAACAGAAAAAATAATTTGGCTAAGACACATGATGGACAAATAATTCCGCCACTCTAATTAAATCCGCTAACATGGAACTTCTCACTTCATCTTAGAACCTTGCGTCGAATGATATTGTTTGTATATGGATCATGTTCCGAAAGAGGATTGATTGTTTGAACTTTGAACTTTGTTATAACTCTAATTCATCTTAAACGTTTTTCCTAATTTGTTAACTTTGAAATTCACTACTAAAATTCCACCGAGCAATTTTCCAATGCGTTAAACTATTGTTGACAGTTACTAATAGCTTGACTGTTGGTAACTTTCCAATTGGTTAAACTGTTAATAATTATTAACGTGAATAACCATTACTACAATCTTAGTTGTTAGAAAATGAAAAGCAAGGACTATTTTGAAACAACCATCAGAGATTTAGAACTAAAGTATGATTTTATCCCCTATTTCAATTATTAAACCAAGCAACACTCCCCCTCTCTTCTGCCCGTATTTCTGCCTCTTCTTCTGCTTCTCTCTTATCCAACTTTCTTTTCTTCGTATCTCTTTGGTCAAACTTTCTCTTTTTTCTTCTCCCCAACCCCCCCTTCCTTTTCTCTCTCTCTCACATAGACACAAACTCCTGAATTTCAAGTTTGGGCGGTGGAACCGCCGCCCGGATCAGTTTTCTGGTGAATTTCTTTTTGTCATATTTTTTTGTTTACATATCTAGATTCATTGTTTCCTATTCTTTAATTTCCTCTAAAATCATTTGTTCAAAAAATCGACCGATTTTCGTAGATTGAGCTCGAAAGTTTCAATTTCAAATTTATTTATTTATTTATTTTTATTTTTGGGTTTTGGGTTTATCTTTTCGCTTGACTCCCTTGGAGACTTTTGCCGGCAGGGAGGAGACATGCCGAATGCTGCCATGAGAGTAGAATGCTCTACCATAGAAGCGGCGCATGGCTAACAGATACAATCAACGGGTGTGAGTTCACTACTAAATTTTTTTTTTTGCCATGGACAAATTTTGCCATTGGAAATTTCCAACGGGCATTTACCATCTATTGTTTTTAACGGCTTAAACTGTTGGAAAACAAATATTTTACCAACAGCCTAGGCCGTTGGAAATGTAAAATTTAAATATATGTCATAATATGTATTTATCATAATATATTAGTATAATATGTAATTTATCATGGGTAAAATCCAAATGTAAGGATCGTCCTAATGTGGTCCCTTAACTCAAAAAGTGGCTCTTAAAGTCCTCTAACTCAACTTAAGTGTACTATTTTGGTCCCTACCGTCAGTTCAGGCGTTATTTCAGACGGAAATTGCCTACGTGGCACCTAAACTGCAGCATGGCATCTAAACTACCACATGTCATCTTATTTTATGATAATAAATGACTACATTGGAAGAATACAAAAATTTATATTAGAATTGACCCAAACTAATAACCTTAGGAACTTAAATGTATATTAGCCAACAATCCGTCTTCTTCCTCAAATCTTTGCCGGCGGAAGCGAACCGGACGACATCTCCATCTGGCAAACCCTCACCGCCCCGATCAACTTCTCCGGTAACTTCATCGTTTGGAATCCTTCACCGCTCGTCTCCTGAATTGGAAGGAGATATAATCGGCTTCCCAAAAGGTATTGCCGGCATAATCATCGGAGGCACTGTCGACACCGCCACGGAAGTCGATACTTTCCGCCGTTGGATTTCGCAAAGGAGTTTCTTTTCACCTCTCCGGAAACACTCGTTGGAAAATTCCCATCGATTGGGAACCAATTTTCTGAATCCCTGCAAATTCAAGGGCAAAAGGCACTGAAATCAGAGATCCGAAGCATATCCGGGTGAAAACGGAAAGAATCAAGCAAGTAATTGAAATCGGCGTACGTAGGTATTGAGTTGGCAGATGAAGCTGGAGAAATTGTTGTGCTTGAAGTATTTGGGAAGCAAATCGAGGGCGAAAACGGTGGGATTCCAGCAAATCACCGCCTTCTTCACAATCCACGGCCCTTTCACGATCCGGTTTACAATCTTGAAGCGCTGGTTCCAGAACGCGTCATCGCCGTGAACGAACCGGTGGAGAAGCGAACCGGCGGGAATCGGTTCCTTAGTGGCGAAGTAGAAGACTGCGCTGTGGTGGTCCTTTCCGGGGACTTGGAGATTGACGGCCAAAACGAGGAACCGATCGACGGCGGACGGTGAGAGTTGGGGAAAAAAATGAAATTAGGGTTATCAACTTTTTAAGTCCCTGAAATTATTTGTTGTGTCAAATCTAACCTAAGGTTTATTATTCTTTCGGTCTCATCACTTATTGCCATAAAATAAGATGCCATGTGGCAGTTTATGTGCCACGTAGGCAATTTTCATCTGAAATAACGCGTTTAGGTGCCACGTAGGCAATTTCCGTCTGAAATAACGCCTGAACTGACGGTAGGGACCAAAATAGGACACTTAAGTTGAGTTAGGGGACTTTAAGAGCCACGTTTTGAGTTAAGGGACCACATTAGGACGACCTTTAAAGTTAGGGGACCAAATTTGGATTTTACCCAATTTATCATAATATAATGTATTATATGTTAAAATGTATCATAAGTATCATATATATCATAATTACACACACACACACACACACACACACACACACACATAATATCATAATTATAAATATTATTATAAATATTTATTATAATATGTATGTATGTATGTATGTATGTATGTATGTATATATAATATATATAAAATATTTATCATATTTATTGTATAATTTTAGAAAGTAAAGTAAGTATTTTGAAAATATTTTGTTATAAACAACAACAACAACAACAACAATAATAAATAGTAATACAGTTTATAGATATAGTTATATATATATATATATATATATATATATATATATATATTATATAATTTATTAGGCTCAACTAATTGGCCCAAAACTAACACAAACCTATTCTAACCTAGCTATATATACATATTTCATATCCCTCCACTTTCGCCTCTCTCGTTTTTTTGCCTCTCTCCCTCCCCCTCTGCTCTCTTGGCTCTCTGCCTCTCTCATTTCTTTTCCCTCCGTCTGGTTTTATCTCCTTTCTATGCTCCGTCTCCTCTCTACCCTCCTCTCTATGCTCTCCGTCAGTTCTCTCTTTTTCGTCCGTTTGATGTTCGCTCTGTCATTCATAGTCGTTCGCCCATCCGTTTGCTTTACCGTTCATCATCGTCTACTCATTGTTCATCGCTGTTAGCTCGCCGTTCATTTCTTAGATCTACACCAGATACGTCCGTTCTCCTCTTGGCTCGCATTCTCCACCCAGATCTGCACCAGATAGGTTCGTTCTCCTCTCGACTCGCGTTCTCCGCCCAAATCCGCACCAGATCCATCGCTCGCTGTGACTTTGCCACTCACAGTTCACCTTGGCTCCTTGCTCCACCACCATCCTTCAGCTGTCGTGCTTTCAGATCTGTTTGTTTGTTTGTTGAATTTGTTTTTTAAATTTTTCGGATCTTGTTTTATTTATTTTGTGGTTTTGTTGTATTTGTTGTCTTTTATTTTATATTTGTGGATATCTGTTTTGAGGATAATTTTTTTTATATTTCATAGTTTATGTAATTTGTGATTTTGTTATTATTAGCCCATCTTTGTAATTTTGTGGTTTTTTTTGTCTCCTGCTTTTGAATTTTGTTTTGTAAACATAAGATATAGTTTATTAAATTGTTGTCATATTGTAAAATATAGAATATAATTTAGTACTATATAAAATATATCTTTTATATTTTTTTTTTGTACTATATAAAATATATCTTTTATATTTTTTTTTTGTCATCGTATAAATGTTTTCCAATGGCCTCAACCATTGGCATATTTTCCAATGGCCATAGCCATTGGCATATTTTCCAACGGCCTTAGCCACTAGAAAATCTAGCCAAATAACTACGTGATCTTCGGCCGTTGGAAATTTCTAAAGGTTTGTTTTCCAACGGCTAACCATTGGAAATACCAATTGCAAAAAAATGAGTCATTGGAAAAGCATGTTTTGCCAACGGCTGACTGTTGGAAAACTCAATTTTCTAATGTGAAGACGTTGAAAAAGGCCGTTGGAAAAAAGCCTATTTTTTAGTAATGGTTTTCATCCAGAAGGTATTATTTCTCCTCCTAACGTATTGTATGTTTGCGGTTTACAATGGCTACGTTTGATCCTAATTGCTCTTGCTATAGTTGAAGTGAGGAAGTCCTAAAATTCGTGAATAGGCATGGAATCAAAGGCAATTTCTTGTTATTTTCTAGTAGTTTAGTGTTTATGTGTTTTAAACCATGAAGTAGAATTAGGGGTGAAAGTATAACCCGCAGCCTGATTTTTGGTTTGAGCCCGGATGGAAAAAAGGGGTACGGGGCGAGTTTAAGGCGAAAGTGTGTTTTTAACCCGACCCGACCCGATATTTTGTGACTAAAATCGGGTTAGGGTCAGGCCAAACCCGACAAACCCGAAATTATATAAGGTGTAGGATTTGAGAGTGACAGTACTGAGAATGTGAGATTATAAATAGATGGAACTTAAGTAATAGAAGAAGGATAAGTAAAGGATTAAAACTGTAATTAGCCATTTTTCTTTAATTCTTTCTTCAACGTCCAATGCACTTCGTCATCGACCACCACTGTTCTAGTCGTCCATTGCCGTTCTCGTAGTCCATTGTCCATCGTCGTTTATGTCGTCCATCGTCCACCATCGTCCTCGTGATCCGTCGCTTTTCCTCGTCATTCGCTGCCTGGTTGACTCCCCACAATCTTCGCATGAATCATGATGATCAAGTGAACCCGATTAATACCAATCCGATTTCGATTAAATCAGGTTCAGGTTGAGTCGGGTTTTATATTTATTTTGGTCAGTTTCATATTACATAAATAGAAAATGAGTATGCATATTACGGGTCAGGTTTCAACCTGAACCCGAAAATCCGACCCTACTTTCACCCCTAAGTAGAATTGTTTGTTTTTCTTGGCTCCCGTAGTTATTTTTAACATTTTTTAATTGTAAATATTTGTTTGGAGCGGGTGGTTTTGATATATTTTTCTCTATTTCTTCAAATTGACAATGGTTATGGCCGAATGTGGTCATCTGGTGATATGAATGAACCGATAAAAGTGATATTCTCTTGCATTAAAGGTCAGCCATGTGCTTTGATTCTGTTTGACTTAGAAGATTCGCTTGATTAGTATACACTAGGTTTGCATAGTCCTGTTGTCTTTTGTTGCCAATGCATTTATAACATATTTCAACCTTTTTTGTAGTGGGATTAATTACTTGCCACACTACACTAAACACCGGAATATTTGCAGCTTCTCTATATGGTTTTGTGTCTAGTGTGTCCAAAACATTGTTCCCATGTATTATTATACAAAGTACTAAGTGGTTAGAACTCCAAAAATAGTTCCATATTTTGAGTGGATAATGACTTCATTTTTCTTCAAGTTTTAGCATTTGAGTAAGAAGAACACATGAGTTGTTATCTTTGTTTGTTAGTTACGATGTTTCGTTTACATATCACATTTTGAATAAACTTTGATGGGGTGTAGAATGATCCTTTTCTCAATGTTACAACATTCAAGAGCATGATATAGGCTTTATTGGCATTGCAATCTCCAGGTAAATTATTTTCTCTACTTTTTTTGTTTTTTTCTCTCAGTTTTTTATTTATGTGTTTAGGATAAAAATTATATTTAGTTAAAAGATGATGATTAAAAAATAAAGAAACAAAGTAGCAAGACCATGAATTTGTATATGTTAAAGGTTTTATAATTTTTTTTAGAATTACAGGCTAGAGTAGTTCTAATTGGCATATGACAACAATATTTTCATATAACTCTTTTATAGTGAAAGGTGAAATGGAAAAAGTATTTAATGTAGACCATGTGTAACAACTTCAAATTCCATTATTAATATTTGTTCAAGTAGATGGTACTTTTGGCCATAGTTACTTCATCTAAGCTATTTCCTCATTGGTGTTTTTTTTTTTTTTTTTTGCCTATTTTTTTGTGTTGTTTGTATTTTATTCTCTTTAAGTTATTTGTGTTTGTGTTTGTGCTATTGCCTTGGGAAGTTTCGGATTATTGGTGGTTCATGCAACTAAAGTGAGTTCTATTTTTGACTTTTTTGATTTTGCCCTAATTAATTGTTTGTCTTTTCTTTTGGGATTTTTAGTAGTTCATGGGTTGTTGGCTATTGTTTAGCTAAGGATGTTTAAAGGTGTTTTGAGTTCCTTTTTGTTTATCTCATTGGGGTATTTTTTGTGTTTGTTGTCTTACGGTCATAAGAACAAACAATGGTTCCCTTGAAGTCTCCACTAACATAGAATGATGTAGCACTCACTCATTGCTGGATCCCTTAGATTTATGTCTCTCTGTTTTATTTGAAGACCATTATATTTTTTTTACCATTATTGTGGTCTTATTTTTAGTTTTAGGATGTTAATCTTGTTTTCCCCTGCGTTATTTTATACTTGCTAATCAAGTTAGAGTAAGGTTGAAGAACATTTTATTGTTATATTATAATTTTATTCTATAATTTTAGGTAATTTTATTTTAGGCTATTTTTTATTATATGTAATTTAGGTAATTTTTTCTTGTAATTTTTTTTATTTTGAAAAGAATAATTTTAGGCTATTTCAATTTATCTGTAATTTTTTAAAAGTACTTTTTTTTTTTAGTTTCATGTAATTTTAAGTTATTTCAAAGTTGCCTCAAATTGTTGTAATGTTTGCTAGAAAACCCTTTTAATATTTTCTTTGTAAAAGAGCAATTCTTTTTGCATAAATAAAAGCTTTTTTTTAAAAAAATATTAAAAGTAGTTTCCAATGCAAATGAGTTGAAAATTATTTTTATTTTTTTTAATATTTGGTAAATTTCCCAACGATCAACACAGTGGTAATTAACAACGATCTTAGACATCGGTAATTCACCAATGGCTAAACGTATTGGTAATTACTAACGACCAACACCATTGGTAATTTATCAACGGGTAAACGCATTGGTACTTACCAACGGTTTAAACTGTTAGTAACAATCTGACTGTTGGTACAAGCACTCAAATTTGAACCATTGGTAATTACCAATGACTCATTTACCAATGAACAAACATTAGAAATTACCAATGGCTCAATACTAAACCGTTGGTAAAAAAGTTTCCAACACATTAATTACCAACAGCCATAGTATTAAATGCTGTGGTATACCGTTTATCGTAAGTACGCAAAACGTGATACAAATATTTTCTTATTTTGTTATTTTACCGTGCGGTATACCATGGTATTGTATATGCAAGAACAAACAAAATATTGAATATGTTCTTTTGTATATGCTCTTTTAAACTACGTAGATATTCTTTTACATATGAATGTATGTTAGATAAATAGAAGATTAATAATGAATTAAATTTTACAAAGAAATATAGCATATTACAGAGGAAAAATAGGGAACTATATCACTCATAACATTGGGTTTTATCTAATAAAATCCTTGAAATTAAGGGATTTTACACCAACATTCCTAACTATTTACAACTCATATTTATAGCAATCTACACCTTAATACTCCTTCTAGGTTGAGGAATAAATGTCTTCCATTCCTTGCCTACATACAAGGTCATGGGAACTTGAATTATTCAGCCTTTATGTTAGAGCAACAACCAATTAATGTCTTAATGAAATATATATTGGTAGTGGGGTCGTGTAGATTTTTTTGTGCAAATTGCCATATGAGGCATTTATGCACATTTAGCTAGTGAAGCTATTAATTCCTAGATATCACAATAACAGGTAAGCCCTTTATGCTAGTTAACTTTGAAACAAGGGCAAATGTCTCCAGGTAATTTACTTCTTCCATCCGTGCATAGCCTTTTAGCTACCAATTTTGCCTTATAATGCTCAATAGTCCAATTTTATTTATGTATGATATTTTACCCCCAATGGCAACTAATTAGCTTTTTTCCTTTTTAAAGAGAAACTAGGTCCCATGTTCTTTTTTTTTTCTCAAAGGCATCAATTTTCGCTTGCATGACCAATTATCAATTTTAGTTTTTTTGGGCATTTGAGCTGGACATTGGTTTAAGGCTGGTCAAAATAAATGAAGAAGAATTTAGTGGTACAAATAAAGAGCTTTACACCCGAATTCACTTTAACTTAAGTCAATTGACTATAAAATAGTTTATTTTTATTCTTACTTCTTTTTTACCCATAACTTATTTTAATTAAAAATCAGTATTATGTAGCTACAATAATCCATTAAAAATACAATTTTTGTAGTCTTACTAAATTTTTATGAAATTTTCTAGTTTAAGACATTAAAAAGGAAAAATTTATAAAAATTTAACAACATCATGAAAATTTATTTTCAAATGGATTATTGCATCTACGTACTATTAAATTTCAAATGAAATTGGTTTTAGGAAAAAAAGATACAAAATAAAAAATAAGTTAGTTAACTTAAGTTAAATAAATTAGCTCTATTCGAAATACAAGAACTAGGAAATAAGATTTACCTGAAGTGACTGCATTTGAATGGGTAAAGTTTTCGGGAAAATTGAGCTCATAGTCTGTCAAGTACATAAGCAGTTTTTGCTCTTGAGTGCTCTTTTTATTGATGGTGTTTCCTCTTCTTACATTGGGAAATGAATCTTGTTATTGGCATCAGTATTTGAGGGTTGCATATGTTCGATTTTAGCCTCAAGTTCTTATCTATCAGATATTATGCATGGGTCCAGGTTTAGGTTCTTGGCTGGTTTCATCACCAATAAACCATTTATCTAATGGAGGTTCACTGGGTCTAGTGGTATGAAAAGGCTTGTTACATGCTCCATTTGTTTTTTGGCTTTAATTTTGAATGAAAAAACACCCTTATGAAAAAAGACTTTTTGGAATGTGAACAGCTTATGATTTTCTAAGTCATACACTTTATATCCTCTTTAGTCCATGGTGTATCCCACAAAAACTCATGGGCGAGCCTTAGCGTAAAATTTATCTTTTGGCTGTATGAGATTTATACCATAGTAAAGAGAATTAAAGGCTTTCAAATGTGTGTAATCAAGTGCTTGACCAAAAAGAACTTCATAGGTTGTTTTTCCTTTGATTGTAAAGGTAAGTAGCCTATTGATCAAGTAAGTTGTAGTGAGTATGTATTTCTCATAAAATTTTATTGGCATTTGTGCTTTAAATATTAAGGCTCGTGCAATATTAAGGAAATCTCAATGTTTCCTTTCTACCACCCCATTTTATTGTGGTGTCCAAGTACATGATGTTTGATTCACAATACCTTTTACTTGACAAAAAAATTTCATGGATCCTTTAATTAATTCAAACCTATGATCATTTCTAACAACTATTATTTTCATCCCAAACTGATTTTCAACCAAATGATGATAGTTTTTAAAACAACTTGCTACCTCATTCTTATGTTTCGTAAAAAAGGTCTAAGTGGCCTTTGTGCAATCGTCAACTATGGACAATATATAATGTGCATGATTTGTTAAGGCTATTTTGTATAGTCCCCAAACATCAATATGTACTAGTTCAAAAGTAGCATTACACAATTTATTACTTGACTTAAAAAAAATCTAGAAGGATAAACCAAACAATCCTTACAAACTTTGTTCATATCTACTCAGAACAAGTTTTGGATGGCCGTCAGTTTCTCATAAAAGTGATGCCCAAGTCTTTGATGTCAAATTTTTGGGAATATAGTTTTTAATCTCCTTACATGCTCCAAGTTTCTATTTATTTTTGTTTCAAGATGATGCCATCCCTTTATTTGCCCACTCTAGTCAGTTCCATCGAGATTGGATCCTGAAGTACACAAAACCAAGAAAAAAATATGGCGGCACAATTGTGTTCCTTTGTTAGATGGCTCATGGAAATTAAATGACATTTAAATAAAGGGTCACTAAAGTAATGAGTAAGTTTATTTCATTTGTTAGAGAAATATTTCTTGATTGATTTGGCTTTAATCGACATGTCTAGTGAGTGGGCAGGTTAAGGAGGTAAGAATTGTATTTTGGCTAGATTTTGATTACTTAATGTGATGTGATGTATGACCATATTGTCTAGGATCCTAGTGTTCTTAGGTAAGTGTTTTGAAGTTGTGTTACAGATAACCTTAATAGCAAAATTAATCATACTTATTTGCATATCCATGCTTAAAAGCCTAACTGGTTGCTTATACTGTTCTCCAGTCAAGCTAACAGAATGACGCCTTAAGCTTTCTGATGCCACTTTTTCATTGTTACTACAAAGCATTGGCACTTACTTTTCCTCTACCAACATTCACTCATTCTTTAAAATCTTTATTCTTAGGACCTTATGGTAGCATATTTAATGGATTTAAGTGTCACTGATTATCATTTATTTGAGATAGTATAGATGGCCTATTTGATATCATGTAAAACTTTGGATAATAATTATGTTATATTTATTATATTTACAAACATTGGTTGTAAAAATATATATAGGTGTGCAACAATATATTCAATAATTAAGGACTGAATCAAAGATAATACAATATATAACGATAATTATAGAATACATGATAAATGAAAAAGATAATTCTGGCTTCTCTCATCCTCATCTATTCAAATATGCACAACCTCTCTCATCCTCATTTCTTTATACACTCACAACTTTTCTTATCATCATCTTTTTGGATATATGTGTTTGAGTGTCTTCTAACCGATAATGCCATGTAATTGAAAACAAGATGACAAAAACTAGTTGAATAGTCTTTAGTATTATATTTCCTAAATCTTTTTTATTTTAACCTTAAATTGATTTTAAATCATTGAGTGGAAACTGGCTATAATAATGCAACATCAAATTTTTGTTTAAGAACTAAAAAGGGAGAACCATGTAACTTGAGTGCAATTATCAAATAAAGAAACAAACCGATGAGCATTAGAAATATTAGGTATAGTAGAAGAACCCCATATATCATTATGAATTAAATCAAAAGGATGAGAACTTCTTTTATTGCTAATAGGAAAAGATACATGAGTATGTTTTACAAACTCGCAAATATCACAATGGAATTATGAAATATTTAATCCATGAAACAATTAGCAAACATGATATTTCAAACTCTAACTGATGGATAACCTAGACATATGTTATACAACCAGATGATATGTTTATTTAAGAAGCTAAGAAAAGACAATGGCAAATTACTTTTAAATACCTAAGATAATTCAAGGTAGTAAAGGTCATTTCTTTCCTTAGCAAGTTTAATCCTCTTACTTGAGCCTCATTCCTGACAAACATAATAGGAAGAGCAAACCTAGCATAACATTTAAGATCATGGGTAATCTTTTGTATAGAAACAAGGTTGGTCAACAATTTTGGTACATTAAGAAAATATTTAAAGATAAAGGCATGAGTGTATGTATATCTCTAAACCTAGCAACTATTCTAAAGTGCCATTGGGCAATTTAATTTTTCTATTACTTAGACATGGTGTATATGTGTGGAAAAGTTGAGATGTTGGTGTCATATGATTTATAGCACTTAAGCCTATTATCCAATAACTGCCACAAAATTTATCTAAGTTATTTATACAAAGAGGAAATAAAGGTCTACCTAAAATAGTTAACAAGCAAGTTTTAGAAGGCTTCTCAAGGGACGCCAACAAGTTTTTTAGATTTTCAATTTCTTCACTATTAAATTCCCTAATTTTAAAATTTTCCTTAGTTTTGGGTTGATTTGCCATGTGTGCTTGCGTCCTTTGCTGCCCCCTGAGGTTTCTTTATTCTTTGCTTGGTGGCTTACCATTTAGCTTCCAACACTTCTTCTTTGTGTGCCTTTGTTTCTTGTAATAAGTGCACAAGAGGTTGTTTTTATTTTTTTTTTTCATTGATTTTTTTTAAAATTTTTTTTGGTAGGTCATCCTTTTATTTTTCTTGATGATTTGTTTTTGCCACAAGAGCTGACCCGTCTATGACATGTGATTCAAGCATAACACTGCTTCATTTTTCTTTTGCTGGAATCAATGAGATTGTCTATTTAAGGGATAACATGTCTATATTCTTCAAGAATTTGAACTTTAACCTAACCAAATTTAGGATTCAATTTAGGAAAAAAAAAAGAAGAAATAGGCACGATCTTTTTTAATGAAGTTCTTCAAGATGGCAACATCCTCATGACATTCCATCTCGAAAACTTAGTAATGTTCAAGTACTTGCCATAAATTTTCTAGCAGGTTTGCATATTTAGTGATAGATTTATCTCATTGTTTAGAGGTTGCAGTTTTGATCTTATTATCATACATTTGAGTAGCATCATGAGCCTTTGAATATGTGTAATCAATGTAGTCCCAAATCTCCTTTGTTGTAGTGAAAAACATGCATGTGTCATTAATCATGAGATCCATTTAATCCCATAACCAGGACATTATTTTGGAATCTTCCTTATCCTTTACTTCAAATGAAGGCTGATCATTTCCAAGTCATTTTCTAATAAAGTGAGTAAGTGTTCATTTACCCTTGAGGTATGTAAGAACAAATTGAGACCATTGAGATAGTTTTTTTTATTAAACCTATAAGAAGCCTGAACATTTTGCAATTCTCAATTTTTTTTTAATATGGTTAGATTTTTTAAAAGTGATTTTAGAGGCTAACATGGTGTAGAAATGATAGCATTGAAGGTTAGATTTCTCAAGCGAAAATAGGAATCAAAGGGAATAATTATGTAACAACGAAGACTAGTTGAAAACGGAGAAATCCTAAGAAAAATCCATAGGGCTTTGTTACCATGTAAGAAAAGATATAAAAAAGAAAAAGTGGTTTTAAATTTCTTTTTACTGATGAATCAATTTTTATAGAGATATATAGCAGATTATAAGGGAAAAAAAAAAGAAACCAAATCACTCCTAAAATTGGAAACTATATAATAAGATCTCTGAATTTAAAGGATTTTGCATCAACCTTCCTAACTATTTACAACTCATGTTTTCAACACTATAATCCTTGACAACAAAAGTTGGAAACTTAATTATCTAGAACAATGGCAATCTTGGCCAAAATAATACCCTTTTTCACAAGAATATTGGCAAAAAAAACAGTCTAAATGAGGGAGTCAGGCAAGGCTAATTAAGGAACAATGATAGAATGATATTATGGACATGACAAAATATGGGGTTGTAAATGGGTTAGGCTGAACTAGAGGTGGAAATGAGCCGAGCCGAGCTCGAACACCCTTAGGCTCGAAGCTCGGCTCGTTAAGAACTGGCTCTACTCGAAGCTCTGCTAGAGCTCGACGAGCTTGGAAAATGAGGCCCGAAACTCGGCTCGAAAAAGTTTGAGTTTAGCTCGGTAGCTTGATAGACTCGAAGCTCGAATTGAGCTCGTTTTGAGAAACATATAGATCTTGATTTATCATTTATATATAAATATTTTTCATTTATATGCTAAAATGTTGAAAATAAAAAAATCATAGATTAATTGTTAAAAAGTGAATGATGAAAAAAAATTGGGATAGAGGGAGTATTATATTAATTTTCTTACCAGGCTAGTTAGGCTCGATAAGGATTCGAGCCGAACACTACCTGGCTCGAAGCTCGGCTCGTTAAGGATTCGAACTTATCTTATGGCTCGAAGCTCGGCTTGAGGCTTGTTAGGCTCGGCTCGATAACAAAAAAATCAAGCTTGAGCTCGAACTGTTTGATAAACGGCTCGGCTCGTTTCAACCCCTAGGCTGAACCTGAGCCGACTATGTTTGAGCTCGGTTTGATAAGATAACGATAACCACCCGAGCTCGAGCTCAATAAGAAACGACACCATAATTAAGGCTTAAGCTTGGCTTGAGATCTTGATAGACTAGATAACATCAAAGGCTCAATGTAACTTTTCAAACTTAGGGGGGCGTATATAACTATGACATAACTTTAGGGGATAAATTGTAATTATTCCCACATATAATGGTCACCTTAATGAAAGTTTTAAAACTTGAGAGGTATATTTACTCATGTTCTAACTTTAACGGGATTAGTGTACTTAACTTTATTTTTTCATAAGTTTCTCATTAGGCTCGATCAAACTCGAGAACCGTGTAGCACTAGACTTGAGCTTAACTTATTAAGATATCAAACCTATTTTTTGACCTGAGTTCTATAAGACCTAGCTTGAAAACTTTATCTCGAACTTGAGTTTGAGCTATTTGATATGTGCATCACTCATTTACAAAAGAATAATTTTTTTTGGATGAACTAGAATAATCTTTTAATTTTTATCAAATTTATGTAATGTATTTTTTTTGGAAGAAAATAATGCTATTTCTTGTAAGCAAACGTGTTTATCAGCTAAAAAAGAAGAAAAACAAAAAAAACAAAAAAGAGGTTACTAGACAGTACTTGAAATTCGCACTACTTGGACAGAAATGGGAAATGACCAGAATGCCCATGCAAATTTCATTTCCTTCCTTCACTTCCTCCTCGGGGCTGAGCGTATATCAGACAGACAAGCTTACCTTCTTTCCTTCGTCATAGATCGAAACTTTGCGCCCTGCAAATCGAAATATCACGCAATAAAAGCTTTTTTGTACTGAAGAGTCGAAATCCCCCGATACAGAAACAAATAATTCAACTCAAAGCACAACAAAAAGCACAAAAAACAGAAGAAGTGGAGGCGATGGTGTTGAAGAGACCATTTCGATAGACTCAGGTTTTTTTCCTGATATTTTCAGTTACTTGGATTGCGATTATGGTTTTGTTCTGTGTTTCGAGGCGGGTTTGATCCTTTTTCCTGATTTCTGTTTCTGTTTTCATCCATAGTGTTAGTATTGACGGGAAAAAACTACTGATTTGCATTATAATCACTGCGTTTCTGGATGCTTGTGGAGTTTAAATTTAAGCTGTTAGATATAATTTGCAGAATTTTTCAGTTGAAAGATATAATTCCAGCTTGATTGAGCTTATTTCGATCATTGGGAAACGTTATGAAATGCGTGTATATGTGTTGGGGTCATGGGTTTTCATGAGTCCTCAATTGCATGATCGGGATACCTGAAACATGACTGGGTTCGGTGTTTTTTTTCCCTGGTAGCTTGTGATTTTTTCACATCTGGAGCAGTGTCTTGGATGAATTGCAGAGTCCCTTACAAGTATTGTGTATTCAAAGATGAACAGAACTAACAGATACGGAGTAGTACACCTAGTATGTTAACTACTAAGGCATCAATCATATAGCATAGATGCGCATGGGATGATGAACTAGAAGAAAGATCCATACAATAATTCACAGTGGATAAACGTCCTTAAATATTGATAAACGTCCTTAAATATTGTAAATTGAGAAATGTATCATATCCTCTTAGCACTAGGGGATATGATTTTTCTGAGTTGCATTAGAATGAATTTGATGGATTGATAGTTCCTGTGTTATTCTTTACTTTTTTCCCGTGCTGCTCAGAGGGTAATCAGAATGAGTCACTCTACTGGGGGTGAGGGTCCTGCTGTATTGCAGCTGCAAAAGTGGGGACCTTCCAGCTTGCAATTCGATCTATCAGAGTTTCATGAGGCTTTTATATCTCCAACAAGGGAGTTGCTTTTATTGCTATCTTATCAGTGCCAGGCTTTGCTGCTTCCTCTAATAACAGGTTTGGTATTCTAAGTTCTGCAATTTCAGCTTTCTAGGAGTATCTTTTTGTTTTCTTTTCATTTTAATAATTTATGTTCAGATCTTTTGCAGATGGCACTGAGAGGACTATGACTAATAAAAAAAATATATATATAGTTTCTGGACAGGCAAATTTTATGTTCACATGCTTTAGGGAACTTTTGTTTGTAATTCACTTATATGTTCCTCTTTAGGCTATGTGATGATTGTGGTTGAGCTTTATATGTTGTTAGATGTATCATTTTTTTAACTTCAATTCTTTATTTCTTTTTTCTTTTGTCATTTTAGGGAATTTTGTAGATATTGATTCGTCCACAAGATGTTCCAGGGAGAATCATCTGGATTCAGATTCACCAGTTCTATTATCAGAGAAGTTGCCTGAATGTAGTGGCTCAGATCCAAGTGAAAATGTTCCATCCACTTCTGGATCAGCAGTGGATCTTGGTGATGGTTTTTCTTCTGAAAATAGGTTGTCAAAAGCTGATAAATATCCTATTCTGTGCGATGTAAACTCTCTGGCTTGGGGTGCATGTGGGGATACCTATAATCAGCACAATGGTTGTTTATTCAGAGAGTTTCTTTTTGTGTCTGGTAAGCAAGGTGTGATGGTCCATGCATTTTGTTATCATGGTGATACTTCTGCTGTGGCAAACCCAGCATTTCAGGATGATTCTCAGGAAGGAAGGTGGGTGCAGTGGGGTCCTTTGCCCACTGGATCTCGTAATATGGTGGACAAGGACCCTACCTCTCTTTCCTTTGGTACACCTGGAGATGTTTTATGTAAAAACAATGACGATGGAAGTGGAAATAGGGAAACTCCAAATAAGAGTTGCAAAAAGTCCGATAATGATTACATACCAGGAACTGATACGTCAAAGCGGTGGTTGCAATCTTTTCTAACAAAAGTTGAGACGAGAAAATGTGAGGGCTGTACTTGGACCAGGTTCCCTGAGAAATCTTCTTTCCCTCCCTCTGCAAAGGTTGTTTCCTTCGGTATTTTTGATGATAACTTTCCAGTCATGGGTTTTATTGGTCAACAATCTGGTCTCAATGAGAGCATCCAACATGTGGCTGTGAATTTGGAGAATGTTTCTTGTTATTCTGAGTCACCTTCTTCCACTGTGAGCGTTGACCATCCATACAAATGTGTCAGAGTATTCTCCAGCAATTCGCATCAGTTGCTCGGGTTTGTGTTAATGGTGTACCGGGAGTCTGTTGTTACCGATGTAAGCAAGAGAAACAGGAGCAAAAATGTAGTTATTGTTGCTAGGATAGATGTACAGGGAATCCAATGGACTTCTTGTGTGAAGCTTGATGAAAGTGTGAATGATTGCGACTGGTCAGATTTTTGCTTTTCAAATGATCTTCTTGTTTGCCTTAATGCTTCTGGCTTAATATTTTTCTATGATGCAGTTTCTGGAGAGTTTGTCGCCTCTCTTGATGTTGCACTTAGTTGTGGGCTGAACGGTCTGTCGGTTTCAAGGAAGATAGATGGACCCGTAGATGCTTTTCTAGAGAATAAGACCATTTATCAGGATGACTTGTCTTGTAGTAGAAGAAAGTTTAGGAGGCTACTTTTGGCTTCTTATACATCTCTTTTGGGAGTGGTTGATGATTTAGGTGTTGTGTATGTGATCTCTGCTGGTGAGCATGTTCCAGATAAGTACTACACATTTGAGAAGTTTCTTCCACATTACAAGCATTTAGGGCTTGGCATGTTAGTTGGTTGGAAGGTTGCTGGTTCAGATATAGGCAGTCAGAGAATCTATTCAAAAACTTTGCAATATACTGAGTTGGATACTCCGTTTAAAAGTAATGGATGTTTGTCTACCCTGAGTAGCATTATAAGCAGTGTGATTTCTGGAACCCAAAGCAGGGAGGAGGAGTGCCTTCATGACTTGTTTTCAAATGATTTTTCTTCCTTAAGCAGGATTTATCAGAAATTTCATGATTATCAAAGAAAATTTCACCTCATGCGGAAAGTCTTTTTTCCTGTGGATAGAGTTAGTGACAGTGATTCTGTCTGTTTTTCACCATTTGGGATCACCAGACTAGTTAAGAGGAATAGTTACAAGGAACAAAATGCTTTTCATATTGTTCATTTCAACATGCATGTAGGTGCTACAGTTCATGATGATTGGTGCTTCTCTCATGGGAGTGAAGGACGTTTTCTTCAAGGGGGAGAAGAAACTTCTATTGGAAAGGCAGTTGGTGGCACTTTCCAAGGGCTTCTATATCTAGTTACTGAACATGGTCTTTCAGTGGTTCTTCCTTCAGTTTCAATTGCACCAGATTCCCTTCCTGTTGAAAGCATTGGCTATAGACAACTGAGTATTTGTCTGGGTGCGCAATGTCATAATAATTCACTGGATCTAGTATCGCAAAAACGATTTTGTTCATCAAGCAGAGTAGAAATTTTGGACCGTGTTCTCTTGTATGATGGCCCTGAGGAGGCAGATCGCTTGTGCTTGGAAAATGGTGAGGATGCACTCTACATTTATCTTATCTATATAACCTCAGTATCATTTGTTATTTTTTATGATATTTGCTTTTTTGGGGTCTGTTCCTTCATAGTATTTGCTCATTATGCTTGCTTGTATTTGATATGTGCATGTAAATGAGGGCTTAATGCGAGTTGTATAATCCTAGTTATCGATAATTGACAATGAAGTCTTTGAACCCTGCATTTTCACCTAACAGAGTTATAGTTAGCTCTAATGATCTGTTTCTAGGTATAATAGATCATATATCCTGTAATCGATGTTTAGTTACACAGAAGTTGCGCAATTTACTGGCTGTTAAGTATTCAGCTCTTATTTTGCCAGTTGGCATAAGTAACAAGGTTTGATCTTTGAGATTTTTTATTTTATATTGAACTCTCATCCTTACGGTTTCCCAAGGGCATAGAGTAAGTGTTAAAATCCGTACAAAATTGCAACCAGTTTGTCACAGGTCAAAGTAAAGATCAATCTGTCTGAAATGTCCTGCAGGAAGTTTTATCTGTTTCTTTTTGTGGTGTCCTCAATGCTGTTTTTTCTAGTGACATGGTTTGTTAGGGAAGTATTTCCTTCCTCCTTGTACCTCCTAGGGAAGAAAGATTTGACTAGCAACATCTCTCTCTTGCTTCATGTTTCCTCTTTTATTTTATTCATGTATAGAAACTGTTCTTCTGTTTGTTTGAATACTGAAACTATGAAAATTTTAGGAGTTGTCTTCCTTTTGAGGTCCAATATACCTCTGTTTTGTCGAGCTGGATATGTAGATGAATAAACCAAAGGCTGATACTTTCCTCCAGGAAAAAAAAATGGAACACTGAATCATGTGGGCAAAGAGGAGCCTATTTTCTGTCTGGATGCAAGAACACTTGTATAAGCCAACTTCTTTCTGACATTTCTCTTGATGAGATAAAGCATTGAAGTGTGATTGGGAGGCTTTTAGATGAAAGACACATTTTTTTTATGTTTTCTTCTTATAAACAGAGTTCAGAAACTTGCATATCATTTTTTCTTTATAGTTTGTACTTATTCAACACTTATACCAGTATCCATTTAGAAGTGCCTGTTATGAGTACCTTACCAAGCATGTGCTGTGAAAGCAAATAATTATTAGCGTAACAAACATTAATGGGTAATTGATCAGCAATTTCTTTTTCCTTTTCATTTTTTGCCTCTCTTTCTCTCTCCACACACACATACACACACATATGGAAACTATTGACAGAGCTTCAAGAATGTTGAAGATTTTTTCCCTGCTCTCTTTTTCGAAAATAGTTGGAAGATTAAACTCACTCTTGGTGTTAGTGAACTGGATCTTTTACTTGGAGAAAGATTTTGTGTTCTTCTGGTGTGCATCTAATTGTCTTTGTGCTTACTTGTAAAAGTATTTCAGTTAAATGACTTTGTATTCTTATAACATCTTGTATCTTCAACCTTTTAATACTTTGACAGGTCTTCAGGTGGTTTCGAATCCAAATAGCAATTTGTTCTTGCAGTGTTTGTTAATGGTTGTTTATGTTTACAAGGATCAACTTACCGATAAAAAATACTGTTCATATAAAGGGACTTGGACCTGACGCAAATTATCTTTTCTATACTCTGTAAGATGAATGGGGTGACATAAACTCTAAGCTGCTGTTTTCATGTGAGGGTGGGGTAACTTGGGCTTCTCCAAACCTTTGAATTACATGCCTATTGTGGGATGCAAATTGTCTACTGTACAGTTGAAGATAGGTACCCTGTTACGAACTTTCTGCCTTGTATGCTACAATTCTTTGCTTGATGATTAACTGCTATGGTTTTGGCATTTTGCGGCACATTCCAAAGAGAACTGGGGTGCAATTCTAAAATAACATAAATTACTGCCATGCTAGGATGGGACTTGAAAATTGCTCGGATGCGTCGACTGCAGATGGCATTGGACTACTTGAAATTTGATGAAATAAAACCGTAAGGATATCTTTCCTCGATGTTGAATATTAAGCTATGCTTTTCAGTGGATTATCCTCCCTTTTCCAGATGTCTTCAAATGGACTGTTTTCACAGAATATTTATTGCCTTTTACATCCAGACAAGTAACTTCATGAACATAAACAAAAACTGGTTTGTCAATGTTGAGTCGTTTGATTAGGATTAGAGTGAAATTCATCTTTCCAATAGAAGAAGTACTGCTAATGCTCCCATGGATCATGTAACCACCCACTATATATATACATATATAAGCATGTTAATCAATTTGTTAGAACAATTTTTATCCCAAAATGACCTTTGTGGATACTTTTAGACTGATGGGAAGGAAAAAAATGATCAATTTAAAGTCTGAGGGGAAGTGTATGTTTGTCAAGCTATTCCTTTCAATGTTTCTCGCAAGCAAATTATTTTATTTTATTTTTTTTTGTGTATATTGTACTTCCAAGTGGTAGTCTGTCTTCATTGTTGCCTGCTGGTGTCATGTTAGAACTCTCTCTACCACTATGCATGGCTGTTGTGTACAAAACTGATCCAGCTGAGAATGGTTGTTCCAACCCGTTTCTCATTCTGCTCCCTTTACCTTGCTCTTTGCAAAACTTTTTTCCTGTAATATAATTAGTTTAAGCAGAATATGTTCATTCTATAGCAAAAATTTTGTGTACAATAAGACCTTGTTTCCCGTTGAACTTGTGCGATCATTGGCTTTCTGGCATTTTTGATTCAATCAAGATAGATCAACTGTGCCTTAATCCCAAACTAGTTGGGTTGGGCATATGTAAGTTTTCATTTTGCTAGGTTGATGGTAAGTTCCTTTACAAGACATGATAGGACAGTACTTGTTTTACTATTTATACCTGAACAAGTTTAGGTCAATCCCCATTTTTCTTTCCAAATTGTCTATCTAGTCAAGTGCTCTTACACTTTGACGCATCTATTTGTTCTAAATTGGATATGCCCAAACCTTCTTCATTGACTATCCTGATTTTTAGTTCTATCCCTTGTTGTATGTCTGTATGTTCTTTATGTTTGGTCAGCATCTATAACTACTGAAGTGAATTGATATTATCTTTCTTCTTGAGTTCAAATGAGTTGAATATTAGATTTTCTCTCCTGCTCTTTGAATGCACTTTTACACGGGTTTGACAAGTGTATGTAGTTAAGATATTTCATTTCTTTTGGGTGACCATCAGATCACTGGAAGGGCTTGTGGAAGCCAATATTGCAGAAGAAGGGATTTTAAGACTGCTTTTTGCTTCAGCTTATTTGATGTTCAAAAGAAATAGCAATGATAGTGAGATATCTGCTGCATCAAGGTAATGCCTTTTTATTTTTCACTTTATGATGTAATTTATGTGTGATACATTCTCAGGACTAACAGAATCCTCCAGATATAAGGTAGCATGCTGCATGCAATGTACTGAAAGATGAGCAGTGGTCTCATTAGTCTTGTGTGCAGTAGTCTCGCTAATCTTGTGCACATCATGATCCTAGGCACGGAGACTATGTTTGCTGTATGGTCTTCACTTTCAAAGCATATCAGATGGATTAGCTGAGATCTAGGCAAAAGCCACATTCTTGAAGTTTATCTTCAATCATTCTGGAGAATGTGGTTCAAAGAACTCAAGCTATCCCTTTTGGGTCACATGGGCTGGCTCTGGTTCTTGATTTCCCCTCCTGGGATCCTGACAACTATCCAGAAACTCTTCCAAAACCTAACAGTGCATTAAAGGAAGAACAGTACAATATATTTAGGAGTACACTTGCAAAGCTGGCCTTGCAAACAAAACAAGCCGCTCTCACATTTCTGAATTGTAATTTGTAAATATTATTGATCAAGCGTAAGTAGCAACTTGAGGTTTTGTAATTATGGCTAATGTGTCCCCTCTTCTCTTTTTGTATTTTCCTCCCTTTCTTAACCTGCTTTTTGCCAAACCTTTCTACCAACCTTTCTACTTTACTCTGTACTGCACTGTTGGTAGCTAAGCGACTGTTTGATGTTGCTGTTTCTGTTGATTTTATCCTTTTTATCAATTGCTCATGCAGTTTCAAGCTGCAGTCTTTTCTTTTTTTTTTTTTTCTCAAAACTCATGGGTTGTTTCAGTGACATGCATCAATGTGGTATAATACTTGCCGAGATTTCATTGGTAAAAACATGCAAAGTATTTTTTATATTGAGAAGGTGAAACTGTTAAATAAATTCTTCAACTCGTTTTACAACACACACCAAGATATTAATTCTTTTTTTTTTTTTGGTTTCCTTTTCATTTGGAATATCATAGGCTACTGGGGGCAGCAACCTGGTTTGCAACCAAAATGATCCGGAAATATGGGTTTTGCCAGCAGAAAGAGGAGGGCTTAATCCATGACGTAGATAGGATCTCCCTGTTTTCTCTTCCCCAAGCTATACCTGATAAATCTTGGAGTAAAATGGGATATGCTGTACGACTTCAAGAGATTGCTCACTATCTGGAGATTGTACGGAATCTGCAGCACCAGTTGAGAGTGAAGCTTAATAAGCCAAGCAACGAACTGGTAGGGTGCTGGTAATGTCTTTGCTCTTTTCCTTTCTCAGATCACTTTTCATTATGTGTTTTTCCCCATGATGCAGGTAGTTCAGGAAGAATTAAGTTTCGTCGATCATGTTGGTTCCCAGGATGAACATCAACTTTCAATGCTCTCGGGAGATCATTTGGAAATGTCAGATCAGCTTGGATTCTCACTTTCGGAATCTGCATCTAGAGCTGACGATTATGAGATGCTTGCTTTGGTGCACAAAGGTTTTCAAAATTCAGAAGTTTTTGTGACTCTGGAGGATTCAAGTGAAGCTTCTGCCATTGTGCCACAAGGAATTGCTCAAAGAAATAATGTTCTTCCATTGGAAAATCCCAAGGATATGATTGCACGTTGGAAAATAAATAAACTGGATTTGAAAACTGTGGTCAAGGATGCCCTCCTTTCTGGTCGTCTTCCTTTAGCTGTTCTTCAGTTGCATCTTCATCGCTCTAGGGAGTTTCTTTCTGATGAAGAGGCTCAAGATACCTTCACTGAAGTCAGTGACATTGGACGAGCTATTGCTTATGACCTATTTTTGAAGGTAATTTTGTTGAACACTATTAAGGTTTTTCCTGTCTTGAGTTTCGTTGCATTTTTCATCTGCACTACCTTAAATTACATGAATGTTAGGGTGAAATTGGACTTGCTATAGCAACATTGCAAAGGCTTGGGGAGGATGTCGAACTGTGTCTAAAGGAGTTGGTGTTTGGCACACTAAGAAGATCTGTACGAGCACAAATTGCTGAGGAGATGATAAGATATGGTTACCTGGGACCACGTGAGTTGAAGATATTGGAAAGGATTTCAGTAATTGAGGTGAGAAAACTTTTCTGTGTTTTTTTTGAAAGCATTTGTTCAAGATTTCTAGTGCCATGGTAATTGGTGGTTTCATGGGATTGATGCATCTCTGTTTTTTTTTTTGTGGGGAAGAGATCTTATCCTAGCAGTAGTTTCTGGCAAACATTCATTGGCCGTCAGCAAGATACATCAGTTTTAAGCCCTCCTGAAGGGCTTAATTTGCAATTATTGGATTCACATTTATTCAACAGTTTGATGATCGAGTGTGGTGAGGTTGATGGAGTTGTTTTAGGTTCTTGGAGAAATATCAGTGAGTATATACCTGATGCAATGATTGATCAAGATGGTGCCTGTTCTGGATATTGGGCTGCTGCTGCTGTGTGGTCTAGTGCATGGGACCAAAGAACCATTGATCGGGTAAGTTAGTTTTGTGGTTTCAATGGCAATATATTTCTTTTGAACATACTTTAATCTATTGAAAGAAAATGGATGTAAGTCAAATGCTGAAGATGGTCTTTCTTATCATCTGCAAAATATTGAAAGGGAAGGGTTCAAGTAACTAATACCCTGGTTCCATAGATATGACTCATCCTCTATCCTGGCTTGTGTTTCACGGTTATACTCTTATTTTGCAGCAAGAATTATTTCCACTATAAGGTAACCTGAATTTGTGTGTCGATGCAATTTTCTGGAATGATAAACCGGAGCAATAAGTACTTAGTATAAAGATTTTCTGTAATTCTTTTATTTCATGTACCACTTGATTTGACAACAAAAACATTTGAAGTGCTAGTACAAAAGAGAGAGCATGTGCCCTTTGGTTCTTGTGTTTTTCCTGGGAGAAATTAAATGTTTTATATGTGAAAAGTGCGTCATACACGCAGCTTTAGCATGCTTAGCTAGAGTGGCGCATATCTCTGGACAAAGAGTTCTGCTGAGTTCATGTTGGAAGCTGAGTGGTAATCGACATATCTAGGGCCAATTTTACACTGTATGCTGTCACATCTTTAAATTCTTCAAGTGGCTCTCTCTACTGTAAATAAGTGAAAAATCTGCTGCTTTCAGATATTGTTGGATCAGCCTTTCCTCATGGGTGTTCATGTATTGTGGGAATCGCAAGTGGAGTATCATTTATGCCACAATGACTGGGAGGAAGTCTCCAAACTTTTGGATTTTGTTCCTGTAACAGTTTTATCAGAAGGAAGTCTCCAGGTCGCTCTAGATGGTGTCCACCTGGCTTCAACTGTTAGATGCATCAGTGACTTTCCTGATGATAATAGTTATATATGCTCTGCTGAGCAGCTCGATGCTGTCTGCATGGACATTCCAGATGTGAAATTCATTAAGTTGTCACCCTCTGTTATGTGCTCTTCATGGTTAGGGACACTGCTGGAGACTGTGCTTGCAAAGAAATTCATTTTTTTGAAGGAATTCTGGGAAGGCACTGGGGAAATCGTATTCATTTTGGCCCGGTCGGGCTTTGTTGCGGATAGGTTTGGGTATGGTCCTACTGGGACTGCATCAGATCTGCGCTTCCCTTTTACTGGTGAGAATTTGAATGTTGGTACTCTGCATGCACTGGATAAATTGGTTGTATATCACTGTGTGCAGAACAATTTGCCAAATTTTCTTGAAGTTTACCTTGATCATCACAAGTTGGCCTTGGATGATGATTCACTTTCCTCACTACTAGATACTACAGTAAGTCTACTTCTCTCCCTCCCTCCCTCTCTCTCTCTTTTTAGTTTTTACTTATTCACAGTTCATCACAATTTGTTTTGTGTTAATGTCCTTTTTATTTGTTTAGCTTGTTTAGTTGTTGCTCTATGCTAATTGTGCTTGCCATTTATTTCTGAAATAAAGAAACCTCTCTTTTGTGCATGAGCTATTGATATGTAATGTATGATCAGTAACCTATGGTTATTGCTTTCAGATATGGTTGTAACTGATTTTATGTGTTTCAGACTTTGCCCTCAATTATGTTGTGAATGCTAGATGTCTGGCTTACTTTTCTGGTGTGTGATATCTCAGGGAGATTGTCATTGGGCAAGATGGTTACTTTTGTCAAGGATTAAGGGGCACGAGTATGATGCGTCTTTTGAGAATACTCGTACAATACTGTCACATAATTCAGGTCAAAGTAACAACCTTCAAGATATGGAAGTCAATGAAATAATTCATACAATAGATGATATTGCAGAAGGAGGGGGTGAAATGGCAGCATTAGCAACTCTAATGTATGCTCCTGCCCCAATTCAGGATTGCTTAAAGAGCGGGAGTGTAAACAGGCATTGTAGCTCATCAGCCCAATGCACACTAGAGAATTTGAGACCTACCCTCCAACACTTCCCTACTTTGTGGCGCAGTCTTCTAGCTGCATGTTTTGGACAAGATACTGCTTTCAGTTTTCTGGGCTCTAAGGCGAAGACTGGTAGAGCTTATATTCTATTGTTTCTTCTTGACTTCATGCTCCTGTACATAATAATGATTCTTTTCTTCCATGACTTTTTTCTTTGATTTGGTAATTCAGCTCTATCAGACTACCTGAATTGGCGTGACAGCATCTTCTTCTCTTCTGGACGCGATACATCACTTCTACAAATGCTGCCGTGCTGGTTTCCAAAGGCTGTGAGGCGTTTGGTTCAGCTTTATATTCAGGTATCTTCTCCATTACGCATGCAGTTTAGATTTTCTTATGTCACTGTACTTCCAAATTATTTTCAGTTAAAGCTTTCATGTATTTCTAATAGTAGGCGTCTGCAAAAATTTTATCACTCATCTGGTTTGCATTAATTCAAGGATGAATTTCTTTTAAAAAATTATAGCAGATGTTCATTGGCACATTTGTCTGGGTTCTCATTTGGAAAAAAAAAAAGAAACTGATACTTACTGGGTTGTGTTGCAGGGTCCTCTTGGATGGCAGTCAATTTCACCTCTGCCGACTGGAGAATGTTTGTTGAATGGAGATGTTGATTTTTACCTCAGTGGTGGTAGCCAAACTGAAATCAATGCAATATCCTGGGAAGCAACCATCCAAAAGCATGTCAAAGAGGAACTTTATGACTCTTCACTTGAGGCATGTTTGTACTTCCAATATCACAGTTTATGACATAATAAACGTCTTTCTTTTTCTGAAAGAATAAAATTGCAATTCCTGTTTTTCTTGATGCACACACTGCCCACATTAAAATGAACTCTCTGCGCTTGTTCTGGCATTGCTGTATCATGGGAAGTGTAGTTAAAAGTCAAACTATCTCTCAAGTTTGTGCGTTCTTTTCGCTTTTTTCCTTGATGTTGATTTTCTAATAAGAACTCAGGGTCCATCAAAACTATGCTTTTGGTATTTTTTGGCAGCTTTCATTTTATTTTCCTTCAAAACAAGGAATATTAATTAAGAGTAGCAAACGCATGTACTTAAAGGTACTGATCTCCTCCGCAGAGAATGCTGGTGAATTATTGCTTAGAGCTCTGATACGTTATTACTTAACATTTTTTGAAATAAGAATCAAATTATGTTTGTATTCTATGAAAGTTAAAGTTGATCTCCTTTTGGTTTATGAACTAAATTGGAGAGTAGCATTCCTTTCCTCAACTAAATCTATAAGGAGGAATAGGTATAGCATGTGTTTGATTATGCTGCCATCATGTTCTTTATCCTCAGACATGCTTAATATTCCATTCTTTTATGAATTCAGGAAACACGAATAGGGCTTGAGCATCACTTGTATCGCGGGCGTGCCCTTGCTGCCTTTAATCATCTTTTGGCTTTAAGAGTTGAGAATTTAAAAGTAGGGAGACCCAGTACTTCAGCACAGGTGCAAAATAATGTTCAATCTGATGTCCAAACACTTCTTGCATCAATAACGCAGAGTGAGGAGTCTCTTCTTGCTTCTGTAAGGCTTGTTTTTTTATACTGTTTTGGATAATTTCATAGTCAATTTTGTCATTTGGTTGATCTGAAACACATAGAGTTTTATTCAATTGATTACGTCTCTAACACCGCGAACTCTCATGCACATGTTGATCTCTTTAGCTAAATAATTGCTTTCTGGATACTTTTTATGCACAAACTTTCAGGTCCTGCCTTTAGCTATCACGCATTTTGAAGATTCTGTGCTGGTAGCGTCATGCAACTTGCTCATGGAGCTGTGTGGCTTGTCAACCAACATGCTGCAAGTTGACATTGCTGCTTTGAGGCGGATAGCTATATTTTACAAGTCCAGTGAATACAAGGAGAATGTTAGGCAGCTTTCACCTAAGGGTCCTGTCTTTCATGCAGTCCAACAGAACGATGTAATGGAGTCTCTAGCTCGAGCATTGGCTGATGAATATTTGCATCAAGATTCTGGAAAGAATTCTAAGCTGAAGGAATTGTCAAATTCTGTTGTCAGTAGACAGCATTCTCGAGCTCTCATGCTTGTCCTACAGCATTTGGAGAAAGCTAGTCTTCCGTCAATGGTAGATGGACCAACTTGTGGGTCTTGGTTGTTGACTGGCCAGGGTGATGGAGCTGAATTAAGGTCGCAACAGAAAGCTGCAAGCCAGCATTGGAGCTTAGTTACTATGTTCTGTCGGATGCATCAACTGCCCTTGAGTACAAAATACCTTGCTGTATTAGCAAGAGACAATGACTGGGTATCTCTTCTGTATGTTTACTTGCTTTAGATTTTGGCTGAAGTTTTGGAGGCAAAGTCTAACAGTACAAATTTTGTCTTTAAGGTTGGATACTTGTACGAAGCTCAGATTGGAGGACATCCATTTGATTCAGTGGTCCAAGTTGTAAGTTTTGCTCTTATTTTTGTATTTAGCTGCTTGTTTTTTAAGTTCATTGTATTTCGGATGTCATAAATTTTCTGCTGTTATGGAGGATCTTCAATGAACTTGATTTGAATTTTTTACTCTTGATGTTCAATTATTCAGTGAATCTTATGTTTCGCATTAAATGGTGCAAATTTGTCTTTTTTTTTTTTTGGGGGGGGGGGGGTTACTGCTGGGAGATCATATTTGGCTTTCATGTTGTGTTATCCAGGCATCTATGCCTAGAAAAGGAAAAGGTCCATTTGTTTAGATCAAGTAGACTAGTGATGAAGGTAAAAAATAATTGATGTTGTACATAGGACTCGATTCTTTGCCCATGTCAGGAGTGGAAAGTGTTTGGTGTTAGAAGCAGTGCACTGGGGCAGAATTCTATTCTATTCTATTGCAATACCAGGATGGACATATGGATAGTGTATTTATTTATTTATTTTTTCCTTAGCATGGAATATGTTCTCTCTGGAAATAATGTTAATTGATGTTTCAGGCATCAAAAGAGTTTAGTGATCCACGTCTCAAAATTCACATTATGACAGTCTTGAAGAGCATGGAATTCAGAAGAAAAGGAGGGTCCTCATCCTACTCTGATGCTACTACTGTAGAAAGAAGTGAAATTTCTATTCCAGAGGAAAATGTCTACATCCCTGTGGAACTTTTTAGAATCTTAGCGGCTTGCGAAAAGCAGAATAGTCCTGGAGAAGCCCTCTTGATAAAAGCAAAAGAGTTATCTTGGTCAATATTAGCCATGATCGCGTCTTGCTTCCCAGACGTGCCTCCATTGTCCTGCTTAACAGTTTGGCTGGAAATAACTGCAGCTAGGTTGCAACAAATATCTCAAGATCATTGCTGTCTTTATTGTCTTGTTTTGGAGATTTTGAATTTCAGTGAAATTCTTTTATTGCTTTGTTTATTTCTGATAATAGGAAATCCTTTCCAGGGAAACCTCTTCAATCAAGGTGAATAATATAGCTTCCCAGATATCTGATAATATTGCAGCTGCTGTGGAAAGTACGAACTCCTTGCCAGCGAGTAGTAAAGCTGTTGTATTTCACTACAATCGACGGAATCCAAAGCGTAGACGACTCATGGATCCTGTATCTGTAAGTACCCCATCTGACAAAAAAGAAGGTTTGCTTGGAGGAGTAGCCAATGAAGGAGTTGCTGATAAGCAAAGAATTGCTGAACTTGGTGATGAGATAAATCTTTCTAGTGATTCTAAATTGGAGCCAGCTTCTCTCTCGGAGATGGTTGCAGTGCTTTGTCAGCAACGTTTGTTCTTGCCTCTGCTGAGAGCATTTGAAATGTTCCTTCCTTCATGTTCTTTGTTGCCATTTATCCGAGCTCTTCAGGTGTGTAATGTTTTCTGGCTTTCGTTGATCTGTCAATCAGGGGGAACTTAATTATTGTATAATAAGTGCTAGAAAGTCATTTTTAAAGAACGTTTACCCTTTGTTTTCTCAGGCTTGACTGATACTTTCTTAATATCCATGGAGGATAGGGTGTTTGTTCTGTTTCTGCCATTTCTTTTAGTTCTGTTCTTATTTTCATACTGTTAGCAGTTTTGTTGTAGGACTTTCAAAGATAATCATGAACACTGTTCTTTTCGCTTGTCTTAAATACATTTTTATTATTTCTTTTAACTAGAAACGGTAGATTTTGAAGTGTCTAGGAGTCGCAAGCCTTTCTACCCTGCTTCTATTAGTTTACTATGGCCTAAAGCCCTTTTTGCCCTTTGAACTTTACCAACTCGGACCTTTTACTCCCTGGACTTTGACTCAGTTCGACTCACTCCTCAAACTTTGCAAACTGGGACCTTTTACTCCTCGATCCAATTAAATAAAGAATGTGTACTAAAATGAAAATAAGAACAGAACTGAAAGGCTAACTAAATCATTTGTCCAATGGTTTACCCTTGTGAGCAAACAATAAGCACAAAGGCTTCAATTTCGCATTTAAGACTATCCATCTTTCCTTTGTTTTCACCTATAAGTTTGTGTTAAGGCTTTTTATTGTTTGCTCACAAGAGTCAACAATTGGACAAATGATTTAGTTAGCCCTTTAGTTTTTCTTTTATTTTCATTTTAGTACACATTCGTCATTTAATTGGACCGAGGGGGTAAAAGGTCCCAGTTTGCAAAGTTTGAGGGATGAGTCGAAGTTAAAGAGGTAAAAGGTCTAAGTTGGCAAAGTTCAGGGGGCAAAAGGGGCTTTAGGCCGTTTACTATTTGAAAACTAAGCTTTAGGCCGTTTACCATTTGAAAACTACTTCCATATGTTTATGTTTCCTTTCCCCAAATACGGAGTGATATTGCTTTGTGAACTTGCATAAAATCATGAAACACTTGCTTTTGCAGGACTTTTCATTGTGGATATAGTGCCAAGATCAAGAGATCACTTATTATTATGCTAGGGATTCTGTTTCAAACTCAGTTGCATATTATGCACCTTTGCAATCTCCAATCATTGGTGCACATTTCTGCTTTTTAGTTAATCTAAATAACATTTTTGGCTTGGGTCTATCTTAATTTAAATTTTGATTGGAAGTTTGATTAATGCTTCAGGAGATATCATCATGCATATAATTCTATTCTGTTCATTCTCTATTCACATTCTCCGGCCTGGTTTCTTGTTCTCATTCTTTTTCCTTAGGCGTTTTCACAAATGCGACTCTCTGAGGCTTCAGCACATCTTGGTTCATTCTCTGCCAGAATCAAGGAAGACCAAACTGATTTACAGGCAAACATAAGAAGAGAAGGACATACAGGAACTTCATGGATTAGCTCCATTGCTGTAAAAGCTGCAGATGCGATGCTTTTGACTTGCCCGTCTCCATATGAGAAAAGATGCTTATTACAGCTTCTTGCTGCTACTGACTTTGGAGATGGAGGCTGTGCAGCAACATATTTTAGACGCCTTCACTGGAAAATTAATCTGGCAGAGCCTTCACTTCGGAAGAATGATTATCTACACTTGGGGAATGAGCAACTTGATGATGCTTCACTTTTGTCAGCACTGCAAAACAACAGGCAATGGGAGCAAGCACACAATTGGGCAAAGCAATTGGAAGCAAGCGGCGGGCCTTGGAAATCTATTTCTCACCATGTTACTGAAACCCAGGTGCTGTATAACAATGTGATGACATCTATTCATTCTGTTGGATTGTCTTGAACCAGAGCTTGGGGCCGTGATTTCGTTGGAAACTGAATGCTGCTTGTTATCCAATATATTTGCTACCACCACAATTACTTATGGATTTTATGACATTTCACCCTACCCAGTACAGAGTTTGCTTCTAAATGTAATCGAGTTAATTGCAGACAACATAATATTATGAACCTGTTTTGTATTTGGCAGGATTTTTTACCCTCTGCTTCTGGTATCATACTGTTGTTTTCTGGTATCTGTCTGTTTTCATATGTTTGCATTATCTTTTTACTTATTTTCTGTATAGCAGTAAGCTCATAAAATGCACATAGCCGGATTGAAATGAAGGAAAAACTTGATTTTTTTTTTTTGTTTTGCTGGTTTTGGGTTGTTTGGACAGTCAGGAATTCAAGAGTCTTAATTAGGAAGTTCTTTGGAATATGGTTAGCGTTTACCTCTTTCTGTGGTGAAGCCATTGTTTTCTTTGGACTTACATTGATCTGTTTTCTATCCACATGTACTCCCTCTCTCCCACTTTCTTTGCTCCATTTGCCTTTTTTGACTAGTTTGATTTAAATTTATTCATATTATTGTTTGCTAGAAAAAAATTAAAAAAAATATATTTAGAAACTATAGTTCTTGATTTATCATTCATGTATAAAGGTTTTTCATTTATTTGCTAAAATATTGAAAATAAAAAATCATAGATTAATTGTTGAAAAGTGAATGGTGCAAAGAATTTGGGACAGAGAGTAATATTTAACAAAGGACTGGGAAAACAAAATGGCTGGGGAGGTTCGGATCGGGCAATCTTAAGTTTTGGTAACTGAAGGGCTTAGATAATTTACTTAGCCAGGACAAGGTGAAGTACTGAAAACCATAATCTTTGACCATTATGCCAAGGCTTGGTTGTTTCATGCACATGATATCTATTCTTAAGCTATTAGACTGCTCAATGCATAGTTTTTTCCCCTGTAGGCTGAGTCAATGGTTGCTGAATGGAAAGAGTTCCTATGGGATGTTCCTGAAGAGAGAGTTGCTTTATGGGCCCATTGCCAGACTCTGTTCATAAGATACTCCTTTCCTGCTTTACGGGTATATCATGCATGTTTGGAAGAAAGGCTTTCTTAGGAGGCATTTCCCAATTCTTTTCCAAATTTACTTTGATAAAAGTTTGAGTGCGTAGTTTGTTTTTAGGATGTGCAAAATATTGTTTTCTAAACTTTGGAGAACTCGTGTGTTAAAATGGAAACTTGTTTTAAATGTTTTCACTTTTTCAAATGAGTCCAAGTTTATAAAATGAAGTTTTCCACCTTCTTAAAACAACCTATGTGTTCAAACTTGTAACAGAGGAAATTTGGAAAAGAAAAATGAGAAAATTTTCTACATCCAAATGCCTTTTTAAAGTTCTTCCCACATCTTGTTTGGTTGCTTGTCTCCTTGTATTCTAAAATGTTATATTTTTTTTCCAGGCAGGCTTGTTTTTCCTTAAGCATGCTGAAGCAGTGGAGAAAGATCTCCCAGCAAAAGAGCTTCACGGACTGCTGCTTCTTTCTCTACAGTGGTTAAGTGGGGTGATAACCCATTCAAACCCGTGAGTATTTCTTATTTTAATTTCTTTGCATTAATCTGGCCATCTATCTTTTATGACTTCGTGTGGAACTCTTGTCAGTGTTTATCCACTCCATCATCTGCGAGAGATTGAGACTAGAGTTTGGCTCTTGGCAGTGGAATCAGAAGCTCAAATGAAAAATGAAGGGGAATTATCATTGGCCGGTAATGGTTGGGACCCTATTGGTGGGAATATTAGCAATATTATTGACCGCACTGCCAACATAATAATGAAGATGGACAATCATATGAATATAATGAGGAGCAGAGCAGTAGAGAAATTTGAGTCCAGGGATACTAATCAGGGTCATAGCAGGAATCAGGCTTTCGAATCCAACTATTCTACTGCAGTTACAGGAAATATGAAGACAAAACGAAGGGCAAAAGGCTTTGCAGTGCCACGACGAGCATTTGTTGATGCCACAGATAGGACTGCTGACTTTGAGGATGTTTCCAACTTAAAAACTGACTTAAATATGCAGGATGAGAGCGTAAATATAGAAACATCCTTTTCAAAGTGGGAAGAGAGGGTTGGACCTGCTGAGGTGGAAAGAGCTGTTCTTTCTTTACTAGAGTTCGGGCAAATAGCAGCTGCCAAGCAGCTTCAACAGAAGCTTTCCCCTGGAAAGATGCCTTCTGAACTTGTACTTGTGGATGCTGCTTTGAAACTTGCAGCTATGCCTGGTCCCATTACGGAAGTGCCAGTGGCGATGCTTGATGCTGAAGTGCGTTCTGTCATTCAATCATACAACATAGTGACTGGCCATCGTTTGATATCCCCATTGGCGGTACTTGCCCTTATCTCTAATTCTCCTGAGTTTTCTGCATTTGATTAGAGATTAAAATGCGCATTACAAAGGGCTAGCTGTTTTTTTGTTTTGTTTTCCTTAAATTCTTAATAAGAAAAATGTTTGACCTTTTATTGTCCATTTTTGTTTTCATTGGATATGGAAGGTCTTGGAAAGTTTGGCGACTTTTTTCACTGAAGGTAGTGGACAAGGGCTTTGTAAGAAAATCATTTCAGTTGTCAGAGCTGCCAACATCCTAGGTATTTCATTTTCGGAGGCCTTTGGTAAGCAGCCTGTTGAGCTGCTACAGCTCCTTTCTCTCAAGGCACAAGAGTCCTTTGATGAAGCAAAGCTCCTTGTGCAAAGCAATGCTATGCCAGCTTCCAGTATAGCATCAATCCTGGCAGAATCTTTTTTGAAGGTGTTCACTTGAACTTTGTTCGCTTGTTGATGCTTGTGCAAACTCTCCATATAACTTTTGCCTTTCTTCTCCTTGTGTAGTAGACAATCAGGGTTTACTGACCATATGAGAAAATAAAAGAAACATATTTGCATTTCATCTAGAACCAAGAATCTGTCCTATATTAAAAAAAAAGAACCAAAAATTCTGTTGTTATCCATTTTAGTTTTATTTCATTTTCATGCGATCCAAATGCAATTTTGGTTGACTACTACTGCCTGATGATGACTAAAACCTTCCAAAGCAACCAAAAACGTTACTTTGCATTTTGTTAACTGTTTGACTTAGTATTCTCCATGTTCTGCAGGGTTTATTAGCTGCACATCGGGGGGGTTATATGGATTCTCAAAAGGATGAAGGACCGGCACCTTTATTATGGAGGTTTTCAGACTTCTTGAAGTGGGCTGAGCTTTGTCCTTCTGAACCAGAAATTGGGCATGCCCTGATGCGTTTAGTTATTACTGGGCAAGAAATACCGCATGCCTGTGAGGTACTTCCTTTGATGCTATTAAATTTTTTAATCATAAACATTATCAAAATTGTGAAATATGAAATAGATTTGAATATAGTTTGAATTTTGAGGCTGGAGTTTGGTGATCCCTTATTATTATTATTATTTATTTTTAAGTTTGTTTATAGTCAATGGGTGCCAACATGAATGATACTTTTGGAATTGGTCCAGAATAAATGGCATGGAATTATATGGTCCAACCAAACTTATGGTATCTGAATGAACCAATGATAGCATGCATGTAGTGGGTAGGGAGTGAAAGGGAATCAAACACTAAATATGGTGATGGGGCTTGCTAAATTTTATTAGGAATGACAGGACTCTTTTCTAGTAGCCTACTTCAATAAACTTTACCGTTGTCAATCCTTCAAACTATAGGCATGCCTTCTATTTTGTTCATTCAAGACAAGAGGAAGCTTTTTATCAACTCTCGGGGACACAGAGCTGCAGCAACTCACCGTGCAGCCTGTTAAAGCATCCAACCCAAAATCAATTGGCAATGAGTGCAGAGGCCTCATCACTATATAAAACCTTGACTAACCCCCTTTTTGGCAATATGAGATTTTCCCAGTTAATATGCCCCCACATGTACGCCAGTTCAGCTTATCATGTGGGTTATTTTTTGCAATGGCTGGGGTAGCTTCAAACCTCGGGCTTTTATACCGCGAAAGCTTTTGAGAATAACTTCTTGTACTGAAAAGTGATCATGGAACTGTACAGTGTGACCTCCTATTTAATATACAACAGAGAGCTAAGAAAGGAAAAAAAAAATAAGAAAGGAAAAATGTCCTAGAATAGGCCTGAGAATCAGTGTAATCAGCACCTAATTTCTACTTGCCTCTAATAGTTCTATCTGCGTTAATTACACCTTGATTTTAGGGATTTCTACACAGCCTTTAGAGATAAAAAAACTCCTCTTAAAAAACAAACAGCCAGAGCTGATAAAAATGCAAATATTGAAACTTATCTCAAAGTGTATGCGTAGCTGAAACCTGACTTTCAAATTTCTGGAGCTCCTATCTTTCTATAGCCCAGATTAATACAGAGATTCCGGCGATTATCTCTCTCTTTTTTTTTTTATCATGCTCACAATGATTTCTTCTTTATGAGCAAGGTGACATTCATTAGCTGTCAAATATATTTTATGAGGAATTATAAAATTTAAGGCTCGATATAAACCTATAGCTTTTTCTATTATTTTTTGGTTTTGTGTATATGAGACATTAAAAGCTTTTATTTTCTACCAAATTATCTTTTCAGGTTGAGCTTCTTATTCTTTCACACCATTTTTACAAATCCTCAGCCTGCCTTGATGGTGTTGATGTTCTAGTAGCCCTAGCTGCAACCAGGGTTGAAGCTTATGTATCTGAGGGAGATTTCCCATGTTTGGCTCGATTGATAACAGGAGTTGGGAACTTCCATGCACTTAATTTCATTCTTAACATTCTAATAGAAAATGGTCAATTGGATCTGCTGCTTCAGAAGTACTCTGCTGCTGCTGACACAAACACAGGCACTGCAGAAGCTGTCAGAGGATTTCGGATGGCTGTTCTTACTTCATTGAAGCAGTTTAACCCCAATGACTTAGATGCATTTGCTCTGGTTTGTATTCCATTCTTCTTTACATCATATGTTTGAAATAACTGTTCTCGATTTTATAAGAATCATTTGGTTTTACTATATCGTATGAGTGATTAAATCACTTTATATAGCACATCATCTAGGTCGTTAAATCAATTAATACGTCAGCCTGATTAAATGGAATGGGATTATGGTTTTTCTTTATAAGAAAAAAAGAATTAACTTTGTGTTTTAATTACTTATTTAGAAACCTCACCAGGAAAAATTATACACTACATGTAATAAATGAAAATGAGAAATACTATTTTGTCACAAAGAAACTTGCCACTTTGTCCATGACAAATGGCTTCTAGTTTTCACAGGTGGATTTTGTTTGTGAATCTTCTCTAATGCCCTTATCACCTGCATATGCTGGTTAATATGAATTCTCCAGCCTCGTTATCCTCTGCCTATCATTAAACAAAACCAACATCCTCCTTTTGGCAGGTTTACAGTCACTTTGACATGAAGCATGAAACAGCTGCTCTTCTAGAATTGCGAGCAAATCGATCTTCTCATCAGTGGTTTCAGCGCCACAACAGAGACCAGAATGAAGATCTTCTGGAATCCATGCGTTGTTTTATTGAAGCTGCTGAAGTTCACTCTTCAATTGACGCTGGAAATAAAACCCGCAGGGCTTGTGCCCAGGCCTCACTTGTCTCCCTTCAGATAAGAATGCCGGATTCCAAGTGGATCTACTTGTCTGAAACCAATGCCAGGCGTGCCCTGGTAGATCAATCACGATTTCAGGAGGCTTTAATTGTTGCAGAGGCTTATTGTCTTAATCAGCCTAGTGAGTGGGCGTTGGTGCTTTGGAATCTGATGCTTAATCCAGAACTCACAGAAGAGTTTGTCGCTGAGTTTGTTGCTGTGCTTCCCCTTCAGCCTTCTATGCTCGTTGAACTAGCAAAATTTTACAGAGCTGAAGTAGCAGCCAGAGGGGACCAATCCCAATTCTCAGTTTGGCTTACTGGTGGAGGACTGCCAGCTGAATGGGCAAAATATCTTGGGAGATCATTTAGATGCT
Source organism: Aquilaria sinensis (assembly GCA_005392925.1). NCBI lineage: Eukaryota > Viridiplantae > Streptophyta > Magnoliopsida > Malvales > Thymelaeaceae > Aquilaria > Aquilaria sinensis. Next base: position 350,318 of record SMDT01001915.1, read on the forward strand.
TGTTGAAGAGAACCAGGGATGTGCGGCTACGGCTGCAACTGGCTACTATTGCAACTGGGTTTACTGATGTAGCGAATGCTTGCTCAGGGGCATTGGATAAGGTCCCGGAAAATGCTGGGCCACTCGTTCTTCGGAAGGGGCATGGTGGGGCATACCTCCCTTTGATGTGAAAACGCGCTGATTAAGGGAGAAGACAAATTTACTGTGAAGCAGTGATTATTGTGATCATTGACCGGTGATTTTTAGGATGGAAATGCTGGCTGACAGTGAAGAAGGCCGATAACACAAAATGATACATCTACAAGGATTGAGGATTGATTTTTGTATGATACTTACCAAATAGGGCACCAAAATCCGATGGTGGTTGGTGAGTGGTTCTAGAAATTTATGACAACTCAGAAAGGAGAGGGCTCCAGATTGGAGAATTTATGTTCACAAGGCTCTTCATGTTAAAATCCTGTGAAATGGTTCGTTTTCCAGGCTGTTTTTCAGGGCCCTATGAATGCTTGTTTGAGTTCAATCAGGGTAGGCCATAATTGCGACCAACGTATATCTAGGGCCTATCTCATTTTTGTAGGCAATTTATGGTTCTTTTATTCTTTGTTCAATCTGTAGGCTGCTTGCCCATACAAAACTGCTGTATCTTTTGCCCGCTGTAGATGCACATGATTCGGACAATTTGTTTGGGTTCAAGTACTACTGAACTCGCATTGTATTTACACAATTTTATGCTTTTAGGGGGTAAGTGAAAAAAAAAGTCCTAATTGATTGATCGATATATGTTAAAAGATGGAGTAAACTCCACAATGGGTCTCATTCTTTTATTTTTTTTTGTCTTAAACGGGTAACATAACTGTATTTTTAATTATTATACTATATACATATGTCTTATTAGATATACTAATTTACCTTTAACTCTCTACATATAATTTACTACCATAAAAAGAAATTGGTAAAATTGTCCTCCCGCTAAAACTCTGTACCTTAAAAAATCTGACCTTGAATCCCATTGCCGTCAAATTTTGTTATTACTTACATCTGTATAAGTGTTAAAGATAAAAATGTAAAATATCTAAAGTAATTGAGAAAAGTGTGTGAACAAGTACATATAAGTGTCTGAAATAATATGCAAACTATTTGTTCTCTTCAACAATATGTAAATAATTTGTTCTCTTTAATAAAACATAAATGTGCAAAAGTGTCTGAGTAAATATATTAAAAAGTCTATATAAATATGTAAAAATATCTGAGTAATATGCTAATAATTTATTATTTTAAAGATGAAAGTGTTTAAATCAATAGGCAAAAATATTTGAATAACTATGTAAACATGTTTGCACAAAAATATTAAAACGATTATAACAATAAGAAGAAAATTTGTTATCTTAAAAATTAAAAGTGTCTGAAACAATAAGTGGAAGTATCTAAATAAATATATTAAAATGTCTAAATAGATGTACAAAAGTATGTCACAAAAATATGTCAGAATAAATATGTTAAAGTGTCTACAGAAATATGTAAAAGTATTTAAATAGTATGCAAATAATTTATTATTTTAAAAAATGAAAGTGTTTGAATCCTTAAGTAAAAGTATCTAAACATTATGTAAAAATATTTGACAAAAATATAAAAATGGCTATAATAACATGTAAAAAAATTTTACCTTTAAAATTAAAAGTGTCTAAAAGAATAAATCAAATAGTTTAAAAGAATATCTAAAACTGTCTGTTTCTCATTTGGCTCTCCCTTTCATCTCTCATCCCTCCCATCTCTTCTTCGCCACCCTTCCTCCATAGCCACCCTCCCCCCACAACCTGCTCTCCCTCCACGTCCGTTCACCTCGCCAGCCCGCTTTCTCGGCCTTGCCTCATCGTTCCCTTCGCTGCCACTCTGATCTCACTTATCCTTTCGTTGCCGCTCAAATTTCTTTGTTTCTCTCCTCCGCTTGCGGTCTTGCTCACCGCTGCTCTAATCTCGCTCACTGCTGCTCTAATCTCGCTCGTCCTCTCACTGCAGCTCTGAACTCTCTTTTTCTTTTCTTCGCTTGTGTTCTCACTCGCTGCCTCTCTGATTTCGTGATCTTGCTCATCCTTTTGCATCTCGCTTGCCACTTCGATCTGCCTCTTCCCTTGGCCAACAATTGAGATAGTGCTCCGATCTCTCTTCTCTTGGCCGGCAACTGCTATCCCGATCTCTTCTCTTGGTTGGTAGCGTCCTGCTTCTTTTTCGACTCCAGTGCGATCTTTGCTTGTTTGTGGAATCGAGAAGCAACTGGTGTAGGAGTAGGAGCCGTTGGCACTTGCTAATCGGCAGTTAGCTCGAGGCGTCAGGAAAGAGGGCTTAGCGAATCGAGAGAGTGTTTGAGAAAGCGAAGATTTTGGGCGTAAAATTGTAAAATAACTCACATGTCTAGTTAGACATATATCTATAATATCAATGGTACTCTATTTTGTGTCCCTCACTTTATTTTGTGCGTGCTATTTAAGTTATTTTCGTCAATTTATTTGTTAATTTTAACAAAATTTTGATAAAAATTAATAATTTCGGTTCCTAAATTTTCTCTATCTTGCTCATAGCACCAAAAAATTTATAAATCTAACAATTTAACACTCATCTACATCTCCCTCCAAAGTCAAACACGATTCTCTAAGCGAACAATGCTTCGGCAATTGATTAATGCTTATTTCCTTGCAGATGTACTCCTTTTTTATGTTTCAATTTCTATTCCGCAAAGTTTCCCCTGGCCAGAACTTGGTAGCGTACGCCTCTACATCCGCCTAAGGAGAAATCCTCCGTCTCCCTTGACGACCTTCGAGAAAGGTAGACGGAGCGCGGCGGGCAAATTCAAATCGGACAGCCGAATCGCGATGCGAGGCGTCGAGTGGCGGCTGGGAAGCATCGATCGACGATGGGAGGCATCGATCTCACCATCCCATCCATAGGTGTCGCTGAGCCCACCAGCGAAGGCGACGATGTGGCCACCAGATTCGATTTTTTTGGGATGAATCGCGGCGGGCTTTTTTACTCGACGGCAAAACATTTCGGAGCAACTTTAGTACTCCGGCTGCGCGATACGATAGGTCGGTGTGTGAGGTGTGAGCTAGAGTAGTGGTTGATGTCGTAGATCTAAAACTTCTACGGTGTTAGAAGTAAAGTGGATAAAGTTTAGGATATTAAGAGCAGGATGAATAAATTTTAGAGACTAAACTTATCATTTTTTATCAAAATTTTGATAAATTTAACAGCTAAATTGACATAAATGACCTAAATATGACACATAAAATAAGGTAAAGGATTCCATTAGGACAAAATAAAGTTATGTGACCGTTTAAGACAAAAAAATAAAGGAAGAGGATCTACATAGAGTTTACTCCTAAAAATTAAAAATTGTTATCTCCCTTCGTGTTGGTCTATGACCTCGAATAATTGGGCCCTAATTTATTTATCGAGTGAGCCGGACGGACCAAGCTTAAAGGGTAAAGCTCCACTCAAGTTTGTTCTATTCACAAAACTTGAATCTTAGACTTTGGTTTGAGTCCAATCAAGGTCTTTAACTGCTTTAACCAATAGGCATTGAGACAACGTTTGCAGTTTTAACAAGTTTTTATTTAAAGTTTAACATTGCCCACCTCACAAGCTACCAAATTCATTTATAGGCCAAAGTACACTAGAGGCCCTTGAACTTTCCCAGCTCACACAGTTGGTCTTCAAACTTTAACTTAATCTACGGAAGCCCTCAAATTTTGAATTTTGGTACGGTTTGGTCCAACTCATTGACTTGACACTCTTTTTTAATGGCTTAAATATATTAAGAGCCTTCAAACTTTCACAACTCCTTTAAGTAGGTCATCAAACTAGAACTTAGTTTGCATTAAGCCCTAAATTTTACAATAACCAATGAGCATTATAAAAATTAATTAAAATATTATTCAAGTGCTTATCTAGTAAATATAGAATTAGCTACAAATATGATCTTGGTTCTTGATAAAAAAATGGTCAAAAAAATAATGTACTATGTACAATGAGAAAAAAAAACATAACACAAAAATAACATGTGTTTAATAAAAAAATATGAAACAACTAATTTGTGACAAAATTTTACTAATAACCACATTTATTTTATCCATCGTAATGGTGTAACTAAAAAAATGCAAATAGAAATAAGGAGGAGAAATAGAAACTTGCTCCAAATAAAAAGAAAGTGGAACAACACTGAATAGACAGTTGGAAAATAAAAATAAAGTAAAACTAGATAGAACTAAAAATAAAAAATATATTTTATGCTATATGTGGTCATTTGCATTTTTCTTGGTACATCATTATTGTGGATGAAATAAAATGTGGTTATCGATGGAACTTTTTCACAAATTGGTTGCTCCATATTTTTATTAAATATATGTTATTTTTGTGTTATGTTATTTTCTCATTATAGGTAATATATTTTTTCTACTTTTTAACTTTATCTTTATCAAGGATCAAGATTATTTTATAGCTAATCTTATATTTACTTGACAAGCACTTGGATAATATTTTTTATGAAGTAATTAATTTTCATGAACTTTTTATTTATCCAACCTAATAAATCACTTTTAGTTAATTTAAAATGAATTTTAATTAATTTTAATGAATTTTTATAATGCTCATTGTTTATTTTACAGTTTAGGGTCTAATGCAATCCAAGTTCTAGCTTTGATGACCAACTTAAATGAGTTGTAAAAGTTTGAGGACCGTTCATGTATAAGCCATTAAAAAAAAATAGAATCAGGTCAATGAGTTGGAGTAGAGCATACTAAGTTGTAAAGTTGGAGGGCTTTTGCAGACTGAGTTAAAGCTTGAGGACCAACTCATGTGAGTTGGGAAAGTTCAGGGGCCTTTAGTGTACTTTGGCCTCATTTATATCATCATGGAGTTGCATGCTTGTGTTATTTTGTCAATCAAGTTGTATCCGAAGGAAGCTGTTAGTGGTTCACTTTGGACGGATGGGTGGGGGCGATGAGGCAATTGTTCCCATTAAACTTTTGAAAACCTTAGGTTATATATGTTTATGGTTGGTAAGTATATGTCTTTACTTATGATTTGGCCCCTCTAATTCTTTGAACTTTTTGAAACCATAGGACACTCACACAAATATATACTAAATTTGGGTCCTTAGTATACATTTAGTCATTTTAAAGTTGACTAATATATAGCAAATTAAGGACATTACTTATAATTCGCCTATAAATTTTGCAATTGTTTGTTGCTTGACGAATTCTCTGCTTTTTACAAATTCACTTGTTTTATGTCTTCTTACTTCATCTCACCCCTTAATAGTTCTTACTTTAGTTTTATATTTTTTGAGAGATTAGTTGTATTTTTTTGTATATGCTATAATTTATTTTTATTTAATTTTTATATAGTATTGAAGCTTTTAATGTTACTTGGCCAATTCATTCATACGTTTTTTTAACTCAAAATTATATTATAAAAGATAGTTACAAAAAAATCATATTATAAATTTACCGTATACCTTACTTGATCCTAAGTTAATCATTTTGACTGCACAAGAAAAAAAATTCTCTTGTACCTAATATCCACAAATCCTAATATATTTGCTCTTTTTTATTATTATTTTCATAATTATTTATTTTTAAAAAACATGTTTCTCTCATAATTATTAAGTCCTAAGTCATGCAATTCTTTTTTTTTCTTCTAGATATATAATTCTCTATTTTTCTTATTCTTAGAAAATAAAAAGGATACTGATTAATTGCTTTCATATCATACTACAATATGTCAATAATTGATAAATATCTCATAAAATACAATATTTTAAAACACATTTCAAATGCAAAAAGAACAAATTCTATTGGAATTGGAAAAACAACTAAAAAATGAACACTTCAATGCATTTTCAAGCAAAACAAATATCTATATTATAAAAAAAAATACATATATAGTTTTTATTTATACATATAATTAATGTATTTATATATCAGTTAAATATAAATTGAAAAAAAAATCAACATCTATAGCAACTATGTTTAAAGTGTTAAAAATTTTAAACAAATGAACCAATAAACTTACCCACACATAATATAATTCTTGGAGCTGCCACTGTTTGGAGGTGCTGCTAATCTTACCCTATCGAACAAGTACTTACAATCTTCAGAAAGAAAGTTTCCCGAAGCCTTCAAAATATTTGGCCATGTAAACTGACTTCTATGAATAGAAATTTGGTAGATGAAATATACAAAAAACTTGCACAAGAACCAACAAGGATAGTACAGCAACTTACCCTATGATTCTGTGAAATGAAAAAACAAAATAAAAATTGCTAGGAAACTCGATTATAAATCATGCCGTAAATCTAATATCAGTCGTGTTTCGATTGTTTCTGAATGGGACGCCTTGCCTCAAGCGCCCGCTTTGTACTCTCTAGGACTCCGAAAAAGATTGACCCGCCAATGCCAATCCAAAGTACCCTTGGTCCAATGCCCTGCAGCAGCAATAAATTAATACAGGGATGATTCCAATACTTCAGATGAAGAGCCAAAGGGGAAGAGCCATGTTACCTTCAGAAGAGCTGGGGGACCTTCTTCCCTAATGATAGTCTGAACACAGTCGAAAATTCCCTTGTACTGGTTTGCTGATCCCTAAACAGGGAACTTATTAAAAGTCAGCTTCTGCCCACAATAAAATGAAAAGGGCACCAAAAGGGGAATACTCTCATTACCTGAACCATTAGTCTCGTCTTAATAACATCAAGTGGGGTAGTTATAGCTCCCGTCAATGCACCTGTAATAGAATGGTTTACATGATTTTGCAAATGCTAAGTTCATTCTGTGTTGTATGTATGAAAATCAAGAGACATCTTCGAACAGAACGGTCCATAAACTAAGAGTTGACTTCAGATGCAAATAAAATCTGATTAAATGACAATGTGTTCAAGTCTCTCCTCCTACGTATCTGAGAAGTACGCAAATCTAGTTTAAATGGCTTTCTGGATACACAAGTTATTGATCAGTGGCTCCTGTGTGTTCATGCAAATGAAAATATCCTACAACATTACCCGTCCTTTCAACGGAGGCCACAACTATAAATGACATGAACTAATCATGCTTCCTCCAGTAATCTCAATTTAAAGCAAGAAAGCAGAGAGGAAATCTTAAGGGGGCACAAGTGACATTAAAGCTTGTTATGATGGTTAAATTTAGAACGCAACAAATGTTGGCATGAAAATAGTAACAAGTACCAGCAAAAGCACCGATGATAGCATTCTCAGGATCATTTAGATCTCTTCGAGCCTGTGAAAATCAACATGCTTGAAAAGTTATTCCAGAACATAAAGATTCCTTGGTGGATGGTGCAACAAAATGTGGTGTGTGTGTGAGGGAGATCGGAAGCTTACGGCTGCTTTATAACCAATTCGAAGCTGCTCATAGATACAAAACTGAATGGCATCAAAAGGTAAATCTCTAAGTAGAAAGGATCCATAACCCTGTGAGGGAATAACAGAAAATAAAATTGAGATGCCTTGCACGCAAAAGCCCGGGGAGAGATTGTTCATCATTGTCTAGAAAGGAATTTTCCATATAATTCTAAATAATAGTAAGCAATAGGATGGATCTGTTAAGTCAGAGGATATGTCAGGAAAAAAAAAATAGTAGAGAAGATGAAAAATTGGGTGGGTGGAATCCAGGTTACATACCGCATAAAGACCCTTAAACCCCTCATTTGCAACAATAAGACGAACAGCAGCAGGAGCTGAATTAAATTGACCGGTTTGCATCCTCTGCTTAACCACCTAAGTTTTTCATGAAATATAAAAAGAAGTCACCAATAATAGGACTGGAAGATTGTTACCAATGTAAAAAGAAGAAGAGAAAACAAAACTACCTCCGTTGGAACACGAATAAGTGAAGCAGCAAGTCCACCTACAGCACCAGCGGTCTGAATGTAGAGTATTCTTAGGTGCAATTGAGGTTTAAGGGAAACAACACTGTTTTAACTTTAATTTTTATGGGGAAAAGACTAGGAGAAAAAAGCGAGTGCTAAGTAAACCAAGTTATTGCCTGGTTCAGCATTCTGACCAGTTACCTCCAAATGATGGTTACTTTTACGTATTTGCAAAAAAAAAAAATGTCAATATGAGGAGAATATATGAGTTCTGTAACTTCCTCACCAAGTGAGCCACAGCACTCAGCTTTTCGGGGAAAGTCTTCAGTAATTTCAGTTTTGTAGGTTCATATACACCAACAAAAACAGCAGAAGCTCTGTACATTGGAAATTGTTACCATCAGCTAAAAACCTTGAGAGAAAGAATTAACTTCAGCAAATTTGAAGAGAAAAACACCTTGAGATAAGAGGAAAAGAAAAAGGCCAAATGGCACCCCATTATCCCACAAGTGAATTTCAATACTTTCACCGAACTTCACTTCATATGCACTACTGTTAAGCTATTGATATCATCTGGCCTGAATGTACCATCTTCGTTCATTTATTGTGCACAGAAAGCTCAGATGATTTGAAAAATAAAATGTACACAAAAGCATCATCAAAATATCTCAACTGTTAATCTACCTCTAGATTAGCTACATCTTGGATTTTGAAAAACAACAAGAGAGAGAGAGAGAGAACAGCCAAACTGAAAAGCAAGTTAAAAAGACTGTAGGCTACAGATTAAAAGAACAACAAAAAGAAAAGGATCAAGAATGTGGAATTGCTTACGGGAGGACACCAGCAAGATTCCCAGTCAATCCAGAGTAAAGGCCCCTCAGATCTATTTTAGCGCCACCACGTACAGCCTATAATTAGACCATGTCAGAGAAAAAGTGATTTTCTATTGAGGCAATCAATCTAAAGTGTAACCAATTGATCAAGTATTTCTTAACTTGAAGAACAAAATCCTTAAAATCATTAGTTCACCAAATGTCTAAGCAGATAGTTATAAACAGATGTGCAATTCCTTGTTGTATAATCCTCCTTTGCTTCCATTGCAGACAATCCAACAACAAATAGAGTAATAGACAAACATGTGACGACTGTTCAGTGTTACTCTCATTCTATTTCTCTAATGCCATCTTTCCAAACAGGCATGGCAGGAAAGTCAAGTGCAAAACAATTCCCAACTTTTATCCCAGCCTGTAATAGTTAGTCCACAGTAGACCTGCCTGTAGCCGTGTCTTTATTGTATCAATGGGGTACAATGCTGTCTCAACCACCACACCAGCTGTACCACCTGCTATAGCACCCTCTGCCAAAAAAAATGTCTAGTGAGAATGCAAGCCTAATGCAGTTGCATTAACATTAATTAAAACAGCACTGAAGAGGAAAACAGAATAGTAACACACACCAAATAAAGTACGAAAGAAATCAAAGGGATTTTCGTCTCCAACAGTAACTGATGCAAAACACTTCCCTTTTTCCATTGCCAACGTTTGCATCTTCCAATCAGATGAATCTGCAAAACCACATCAACTCTTTAACCAATAATCAGTAGATACAACCAAAACAAGAACATGTGAATAAGTTGCAATAGTGAAAACCAATCAAAAGAAGCCTTAACCATAACAGAGGGTGCTCCGTTTCTTTTCTTTGTAACTGATCAGAATCAAAAGCAGTCACCCCAAGCATTTATATAGCAGAGTAGAAAAAAGCAGTATCTAGAAAATAGGGAAAACAAAAGAAATCCACAAGGCAGAATCATGAACCAATCTAGACCAGACGCGAGAAACAGTTTCCAAGACCTGAAATGAAATGCCTAAGGACTTTATCACCATTCCTCTCCAGTGGCCAACTTGACCTCTTGGCATACTTTTTTTCTTCCTAGTAAACTAGTGTCCATGCAGGAAGGTAACGCTGTATGATAGAAAAAGCTGCTTCATAGAAAATCTTGAAGCTTATGTACACTTCTTTTTATTTCGTTATAGCAGTATACAATACTTAAACGTGCTTTTTATTTCCTCCAAGCACTGAACGTGTCAAGAAATTGACTACTGGTTAAACGATTATAAATCAGCTCGAGCCAACAGAAAAGGTGAATTCAACTCAGCTTCAACTATCAAGATTGAAAAAGCCCTAATAATGTACAAATTTTCTTAAACAAAGTATAAAACTACCAAACAACCTCAATCCATGCCTAAACCGACCAGACCAAACTCATCCTAGCAATAAGAGCTGAGAGGCAATGGATCAAAAATATTACCGGAGGAGGCTAAACAAGTGCTCCTGGAATCAGTGGCCAGCGTCATCGGGCCCATCTGATGAGCAAACCCTCAACCACAAAGAACCCAAATCAGAACGCTGAATTTTTAAACTGGAAGTCACAGAACGAAACCAAAACAAGATTCATAGCAGTGAGCATTTCCTAGCCATGTTCACTGGTTCTATTGGATGGTTCGACTCCATGAAAGTTACTCCATTTTTCACGAAAAAAGAAGAAAGGAGAAGAAGAGAGTACCAGTTGGGCCGGACTGAAGCAACTCCTCGCCGGAAAGTTGCGACGGCGGCGATTCTATAGGTGGAAAACAAAGAGTGTCTGTCTCGTCGCCGGGGCAGCGTCGCTCGCAGGAACAGATGGGTAGGCTTTGTGAGTTCTTGCGGCGAAACGACAACACTAAACCCATAGTATATGTGTAACGGTCAGATAAGCCCATATTGTTTTACTTAGTCCAAGTAAGTCCTCCTTATTTGGGTTATTTAAGCCCAATTCGATTTCGTTTTCCTTTTAATTTATACAAAAATAGCACAGACATCCTGTAATAACGTTTTAGTTCCAAAATATGTTTTACCCGGAGGTAATTTCTGGCCACTTGTTTTCCGGCATTTAAGATCGTTGCCACTTGTCTTTAACAAATTAAGATCCAAGTGAATAGCATGGAAATTCGATGTTTTTTTCTTCTGTTTTTCTTCAGCCAAATAAAATTTCTCAGGAAACCAGTACCTTATCATTGTTAAGATCATATCGTGGAAGATATTTTCAAACACGATATATATATGCAACAGAAGTTGTGTTTTTTAGCATCTAGAGCTAGCTCATATGTACATGCTAGCTGTCTCCTAAACCACTAACCAGCTAACTGTAATTACCTTTCATCTCTTTTTAACAATTCTTGAAATAGATTAATCTTTCAATCTTCATCTCCTTAATTCAACCATCCTTCAATTCTCAGCTTGAAATCAAATCGTCGCACAGGGGCTCGGTCGTTAGATCGATGGGTCGAGCCATGGTCCTAGTATGGGCCTTGTGGGTGGTGATGGGCATGACCAACAATGTTGTGGAGGCTGATATGAGGCACCTGGGCATCAACTGGGGGGAGCTGGCGTCGCACCCAATAGACCCCAACATTGTGGCGAAGATGCTCAAGGACAACGGCGTCAAGAAGGTGAAGCTCTTTGATGCCAATCATAACTCCGTCAACGCCCTCGCTGGAACCGGCATGGAGGTCATGCTCGGCATCCCGAACGACCGGTTGAATCAGCTGGCCAAGAGTTACAAAGCTGCCAAGGAATGGGTCAAGGAAAATTGCACCAAACATATCCGTGATAATGGTGGTGTTGACATCAAGTAATTCAACCTTCTACTTCTAACATTTTCTTTTTCTCATTTTAGGTTCATAGATATGATTTTAAAACTTTCATTTTAGTGTTATTTATTGGAAGAGTTGCGTTAATTAGAAAGAATACAGTGCAAAAAATAGTTGCTTCGTTTGATCAAATAAATTCTTACAATGTTTTGGAAATGTTTTAAGAAATTATAAATATTCAGATATTTAAAGGAGTACAAATCTTTGCATGTGAAAGAAAACCAATAGTTATTATCATTCTTGTTTGGAAGCTAGAATAAAAGCATTTTGATGTAGGATAAAACAAGATCATTCATTCCTTGTAAAGTTTGAGCAACCTCTTGGAATTGAAAAGATAAATAAGAATTGGTTTGGGGGAAAAAATGTCTATTTAAATTGAAAATACTATTAACAAGGAAAAGTGCACTAATTGGAATATTATATGAATTTCCACGCAGATACGTCGCCGTCGGGAACGAGCCGTTCCTACAGGCGTACAAGGATTCCTTCAAGGGCGTAACATTGCCGGCGATGAAAAACATCCAGAAAGCCCTCAACGACGCCGGAGTGGGCGACAAGATTAAAGTGACCACCCCCCTCAACGCCGATGTCTACCAGGCGCCGTCGGGGAAGCCCTCCGGCGGCCAGTTTCGCAGCGACGTCCGATCCATCATGACTGAAATGGTCCAGTACCTCAAAGAGAATGGCTCGCCCTTCCTTGTCAACATATATCCCTTCCTCAGCCTCTACCTCAATGCCAACTTCCCCCGCGACTACGCCTTCTTCGGGGGCGGCGCCAGCCCCATCTCCGACGGCAACACCCAGTACTACAACGTTTTCGACGCCAATTACGACACCCTTGTCTGGTCCCTCAAGAAAGCCGGCGTACCCGACTTGAAAATCATAGTCGGCGAGGTCGGCTGGCCCACCGACGGTCACAAGGAGGCCAATCCAGAAAACGCCAAGAAATTTTACGACGGACTCTTCAAGAAATTGGCGACCAAACAGGGGACGCCATTACGGCCTGGAGAATTGAACGTATACATCTTCAGCCTCTTCGACGAGGACCAGAAAAGCATCGACCCGGGTTATTTTGAGAGACATTGGGGGATTTTCACGTTTGACGGAAGACCAAAGTTTCGGATGGACTTCTCCGGCGGAGGGAACGACAAATTCCTCGTCGGCGCCGAGGGGGTCCAGTACTTGGAACGGCAGTGGTGCGTTCTCAATGAGGCGGCGTCGAATCAGGAGAATGTGGGCGCGAAGATCTCGTGGGCGTGCGGGAACGCGGATTGTACGAGCTTGGCGCCGGGGGCGTCGTGCGGCGGAATAACCAAAACGGCAAGAGCGTCGTACGCTTTTAATATGTATTACCAGGTGAATGATCAGAACTTCGAGGCTTGCAAGTTCGACGGACTGGGGAAGATTGTGACGACGGATCCCTCTCAGGGAAGCTGCGTTTTCCCCATTGAAATATTCTATGATGGGTATGCGTCGAGAGAGCGGTTCCGGTTCACGCTAGGAGCGGTACTTTTAGGTGGAGTTCTACTGGCATTGTTCGGGCTCATTTGACCTTTTTTTTTTAATAATTTTTTTTTCATTTTAAGGATTTTTTAGTTATATTTTTGTGCTTAGTAGATATTGTAGTTATTTAAATATTTATTTATTTTTATTATATGAGTTCATAATTTCAAAAAAAGAAATGGTGGTCATTGTTATTTTATTCTTCTTTATTCTTTTTCCTTAAGGAGTTCATTGTTTTGCCATAACAAAACAAATTAGTGTACCTTCTCATCCATCTTAAAAAAAACTCTTTTTTTTTAATTTTCAGTTTGGTTTTGCTCTAAGTGATAGAATATGGTGTTACTCTTCATTTCTCTGCCATATTCTTAATACATTGTGTCTTGGGCTTATGGTTAATTTGTTTTGTATTAGTTTTGCTAAAAAATATTGTATATTATTCTTATATAAAGTTAATACATGCTCAAATTGTCAATTTATTGAAACATTGCACATGTCTAAAAAATGATTTTAAGATATTTTTTAAAAAATTAAGTGTTTTTTTATTAATTTCTTAAACTAATTAACCTAAATTAATAAAAATATTCACTTTTCACAAAAAAAATTACAAATTTAATTTTTGTATAGGGTTTCAATAAATTGATAATTTTAATAAATAGTCACTTTAAATAGGAATAATGTACAATAATACATTAAATTTTGGTCTCCATAATATCCTACTTTATCTTTTTGGTCCTCACAATTTTCTTTCATCCAGTTGACTCCTCAATTTGTTGTATTTGAGTCTTTAAAATATTGTTCTTCATTCTTTCTAGGCCATAAATTTTGCATATTTATAATCAAGTGCTCAAACAACAAAATGTTGCTGCAACATATGGCCGATCCATCTAGTATTCTTTTTTTTTTTTATCTGTATAAGTATTCTTTTGAATTTAAGGGGCAATTCATTTGCCATTAACCTAATTAATTTGACCCCATTAATTCCAGGTCGCATGCGGGTCTTGGGTAGGTAAGTTTGACCCGTGTGTAACCTTTGATCATTCGACCCTAAGTTGGCGTTTATTACTACATTTTCTACCACACGCATCATCCCTATCCATTGTCGCCTCCACCAGCCCTCATCAAAGATATGTCAATCGCAAGCTGGAGGTAGACGAATGGGTAAACAAATATGAGGTCAGTGCTCTATGCCGGTGTTGAACTGAGTTTGGTTTGAAGGTGACAGACGATGGATGGGTCATGGATTAAATCATGGTGCCAGTGGCGGACGACATAGATTCTTGCTATGGGTATTTGGATCCAACTTCATTGATGGTCGCTGCAAAGCTTCTTAAGCTTGACTACTGGTGCCAATTTCTTGACCAGCCGATGAGACAAGGTAAGGGAGGGTGAAAGGGACTAGATCAGGAGCTAATGGTAGAGGATAAGCTGGTATATGCATAGTGGGTAGCAGCTATGAGTAGTGGAGAACAAAGTGAGAAATCAGAAGTAGAGGATGAAGTGTGAAAGGGGGGAGAGAAATCTTTTGGACTGGCTAAAATAACCAGTGGCACAATAGAGTAGTTTCTCACAAATTGCACTCCTTTTTGTCTCTTTGACCAGCCCTTATTCATTGACCACTTAATCCCATTAATGAGAAACGAACTCAAGCCCTACCCCGACGTCTCCCAGCCCAGAAAGGAAATGGGAGCAACTTTCCCAGCAGCCCAATTTCTAATCCATAATCACTAAACGTGACACGCCTATTCACTTTCGTCAATCGTCTCTCTCAGCCTCTCTGTCTCGCCCCCCGCTCTTGCAGCACGTACCCACAGTCACAGACTCACCACCAAGTTCTACCAAATCTGAAACCTCACGCGGGCAGACAACGAAGGAAGAACGACGAACGAACACACACTCCCACAGGTACTATTGCTCCCGATTTGTTCATTGGCTCCTCTTCCATCAGACCGGACCTCCAACTGCAATTATCATCACCACTTCTCGGAGTGGGCATCGAGGTATTGTTTACAAACCAGAACCGAGTCAACCGACAATTCAAGAACCCACTGTTTGTTATTTTCGCCTTTCCTTCTAATTCATTTAGTTTTCTCGATTTCAAATATAATTCTTTATGGGCGTTGATTTAGTTGTTAGCTGATACTGTAGGCTTTTGAAATGTTTTTCTTATGCATTTTTCTTTTGCCTTCAAGAATCAGAAACCAAGCAAGTAATCGAATCAGAACCACTGCTCTTCGGTGACCTGCACCTTCATTCTCCGGCACTCTGGTGGGGAGTGGCTAAGTGCAGAGGTGAGTTTTGTTTTTTGGACTCACGAGTCTCTGTAGGATCGGTTGACAATAGATTTGGAGCTAAGCTTATTGGTTTACTGATACCATGTTCGGGAGGCTTCTTGTTGATTAGGCAGACAGTCGTAGTAGAATGACGAGGAAATTAGGCCAAGACCAGTTAATGACAGTGCCTCGTTAGCATTAGTGTTCTAGTTGTTTGCTAGAATTAGTAACAACGTTAAAAAGGAATAGAATATAAGAACCAATCTGTTTACCTGGAAAGAAAAAAAAAATACAGAAGCACAATCTTACAATGGTTGGTTAGTTAAGTAAGTTATAGCCCAATAAGAGAGCTATAGACTATACCTCGTGCTCGTTAACGAGCAAAGATAGCTAGACTAAACTTTGCTTCAGAACTTCTATGCTCTGCTTGAATACCATAAAACAATTGTCATTAACCACACTCTCATTCCATCGTAATTAATAATTATTCCTGGTATAGACAACTTACTCGCAGAATAATGAAAGAACCAGTTGCATGCACAAAAGATTGATATGCAGAATTGGTCAATACAATGTATAAGGCATCCATACTGCCACCATTCCAATACTTTTCTTTAAGAAAAGGTAACTTTAAATATATAATGATGATGGCAACCTACCTCCCATTCACATGGCTTTTTCATTTCACCTGTATCCAGTAAGATTGGTTTTGGATGCTGGCACAAGCCTCCAGAAGGGATTTCCCTGAAGATAGATAAAGCTATACCTTAAATCATGCAAACCGAGTAGCTCTAGAGTGTAAAACACACAATGAACCATTGTTTAGTAATGCATGTTTTGCTCATTGTTGCTGCAGGGTTAATTGCTTTCTTGTTGTTAGTGGTGGCCTCTTATTGTTCTTGGTTTGTCGCTGGTTCAGTAGTTTCTTCTTGCTTGCATTGGTGATTGAAGTTGGAAAGGCCTAGAAATTGCTTTTATGTATTTTAGTGCACTGTTATGATATGGATTTTATATGGACTCAGCTAATGTCTTTATATTCCTTAATGTATTGTTAGTTTGTTATCATGAATTTTATTTGGATTAAAATTTTTGTATAGATTTCATTTTAATGTTATTGTTTGTTGTTTTAAACGTGTACAATTTTGTGTTTTGGACATCGATTCTTTTCCTTTTAGTGTAAATTAAAAACTTGGTCATACTGAACCAACCCAAACCGCTTTCAGTGTGGTTCAGATTTTAATCGGGTTTTGGGAAATGCAGGTTGAGTATTTGGGTGTGCAAACTGGTCAACGATGCAGGTCAGGTTGGATTCTGCTGGAATCCAGTTATACCCACCCCATGAAGGCCCCTAGCCCCATCATCTTTTAGGTAAAGATGAACAGATGTTAACTGCCAGATCAGCAAATCCGTCTGCCAAGGGGAAATTCGTTTAGTTTAGGACTAACAGATGAAACGTCATCAAAGTTATATGACTTCTTTAGGAGAATGAAAAGTTATATGACTGACAGAGAAAAAATGGAAAATTTTTAGGACTGACAGTGATGTTTTCTTCGTCCTCCAGACGCGAGTTGCTCTTGGTCTCTATCTAGTCTCTACTCATTTAACTCTTTCACACCCATGGCGAACAGCAAATACGAGTATGTCAGAACTGATTATGAGGTTTCAGATGAAATTTTTCTGCCCAATTGCATCATTGTTCGAGTCGACGGCCGTGATTTCAAGAGGTATTTAGGAGTTCGTTTGATTTGTAAATAATATTCTGTGATTAACATGATCTCATTATAGGATTATGTTGCTTGCACTTGTTGCTATAATTTTTGCCACTAGTTACCGTCAATAGTTCAGATGATTGTTGTGGGTTTGTGAACTGCTGTATACTTTTGATTTTTATTTTTAGTAGGTTCTCTGAAGTTCATGGCTTTGAGAAACCCAATGATAAGAAAGCTTTGAATTTGATGGACGATTGTGCAACTGCAGTCTTGGATGAGTACCCGGATATAGTTTTTGCATATGGTTTCAGTGACGAGTACAGGTAGGAGTTTTCACTTGCTATTCAGAATTTGCCAGATTCTGACTCTACTAGGTGTAGTTCATGAGCTTAAAAACTTATGCTCTTCTTCTTGTTTATGATTTTCAGTTTTATTCTCAAGAAGACATCCCAGTTCTACAAGAGAAGAAGCAGGTTCAAGTCTGAATTTTTAAGTATTTGAAGAATAGTGCAATGACATGTGTCCCACTTCTAGTTATTTTAAAAAAAGAGATATTTCTGTTCTTTCCTTTTAGTCGAAAGCCTTTTCCTATGTAGTTATCATTTTCACAACAGATTACTAAAGCTATGGTTTCAAAAGTATTTTATTTTTCTTCTCAATATCATATGATAGCATGGCTGTTGTCTTTTTTGTTTTCGCTGAATGTGTTGACATCCTGTACCCTACTGTAACAAAAATTTGGTTTCAATTATTTCTTGTTTTCATCCGATGAATTATGTACTGACTCCTCGCTTCTTGAACCAACCGTGCAGCAAAATATCCTCCATTGTTGTTTCATTTTTTTCTTCTGTGTATGTCATGAAATGGAAAGAGTTCTTTCCCCATAAGGAGTTGAAATATCCTCCTTCATTTCGTTCACGGGTTGTATGTTGTGCATCAATAGAGGTTCTTCAAGCATATCTTGCATGGAGACAAAGTGATTGTAAGTTATAAAGTCACTGAGAATTCACATATTTCAATTCCAAAGCTTAATTTATAGTTTGGATCTGTTAGAGAGGTATCCCATGCTATTTTCCTAATCAGAGCCTTTGAACAGAGGCATAAGTTTGTAGGAGGAAAGCAATTAGTTTGAAGATCCTAAAGGAATTTCACCGTCTGCAATGCTTGTGATGAATATCTTCTTCGTTTTGCAGGTCATGCTAGTAACCAGTACAATACTTGTTTCTGGAATTTAGTTAAAACTAGCAAGGCGTCTGAAAATGAAGCTGAGCAAATCTTAAAGGTACTAACAGCTCTATGTTCCTTGTGTGCATGGCTGTGTTTCTCTATGCATTTTGAAACCATCTTCTTCATAACTCCTCCATGGACCGTTGATGGCTTTTTGTGATTTGTTGTCAACTATGGGCCTTTATGCAGACAGAGTTAGTCTATATTCTATACTCGAGGCCTGTGATATACGTTCTCTATAGGTTTAGCACTTGGTCATCCAAAATGAATAAATTGGTTCTTCAGTTGTTCATATGGATGTGTGTGTCAAGTCTCTTATTGTTTTAAGTTTTCAGAAGTAGGTGCATAAAAAATCTATTTTATGAAAGTTTAGCTGGTGGACTGTAAATAAATTGAAGGATTTTATCCCAAAAAAAATATATATAGAGACATGCAGCAACTTAATTTTTTTTTCAAAAATGCTACTGCAACACAGAGAAAAAAATAAAAGATTTCTGGCATCTGTAAGAGGTAAAAGGTATTGTTTAGCTCTAATCTTTGTCCAAACGCTTCAATATGCCCCAACAAAAGCGTGCAGTCGACTTCCATGATTTTCATTAAAATGCGCTAACTATGGTCTAAAGGAGGCAATTTTTACTGGATGAGTTTATATGCCAGTCCTTCACGTTTAGTTTGTTGCAGCTTTAGGGAAGAAAGCCTTTGATTTTGTTTCCCTGAGGGAAAAGTTCTCATAATTGGGATGGGTAGGTCATTCTGAAAGTGATATAGAAGGTATTGTAACATATAGGTGTGGTATGCCATCTGTGCTAGCTCCCATATTAGAAAGTGACCTGTGAACCCCTAAGTTTGAATTTCTATTCTCGACATCTTACCTCTTTTGTTCTTGGGTGTCCATATATTGTTTCTCATTATCATTAATAACATGTGTATAAATTTATGATGTCACATGGCTTTTAACAGTTGGTTGAAATTTTGAATTTTCATGCAGTCACTTCAACCTTGTTTTGATCAAGAGTAATATGGTAGCAATAATGATATTTTTGCTTGTGCAGGATGCTCAGAAACAAGACAAAAATGAGCTTCTTTATCAATTATTTGGCATCAATTATAAAACAGATATTGATGAGTTGTTTCGTCAGGGATCCTGTATTTTAAAGGCAAAGGTTAGTCTTCAATTAATTATAGGTCTCTGAATTTAAGTACTCACGTTGATGTTTGCCCCTTTTTTTGCATGGAATTGCAATGACATTTGCATTCTCAAAAAACATATCCTTTCAGAAAACAAGAATAAAAAATATCATTGGTGGATATTATAAGGAAGAAAAAAGAACTTAATGATTATCTTGAATGGACAAAAATATATGGATTTTAGAAGAAGAAAGAAGAGAAACATCACGGGAAAGTTGGATTACTGTGTAAATCTTGTTTGTTTCATTATGTCTTTTTGTATCTCCTTTTTTATGAAGTTGGCCTTTTCAACCTTAATTTCTTTTGCTCTGCTTAGGTTCAAGATGTTGTCAAGTACAGTGAGGATGGTACTCCTATAAAAAGACTGCGAACAAAGCCAATAATTGTTCACTCAAAGAACATAGCTGCAAAACGCTTCTGGAATGAGAACCTAATCCTTTTAAAGGATTTGGGGCCTTTTAATGAAGATCTTAGTAGAGTTAAAGATGATTATATAAGGTCCTTTCTGTTTGAAAACAAGTTGATTCAATCTACTTGGATTGTCATCAGAATTGATGGTTGCCACTTTCACAGGTAAGGTTTTGTGCGTGTTAATGTCTGATGGCTGTTCATGTGAGTTTCCACTCCTATTTGGGATATCACTGTATGAACTCTTCTTTTTCATTTGAGGGTACCAAGGTAGGAACACGTGCATAGAGGAATAAAAGCTTAATTTGTCTAGTGCAAAGCCCCTCGTTTTTCTTATTACCAAATTTTTACATGAGTATGATGGGACATGGTTGTGTTCTACTTAGGAGTGTGTGTTATTCTATTTCTAGACAGGGGAACCTTGCAACTCTATCAATGTTGGATTGCTCTCACTGCTAGAATGGAGAAAAGATTCAAGGAAAGTAAATCTCACAACATGCAATATAGTTATCTGATAATTCTTAAATTAGTAGCTTATTTTGAATTGTTAATGCAATTGTTCTTTTCATGAGTTTGGGTATGCCTGCAGGGAGTTTAGAAGGTTAAAAGCTTGCTAGTAAGTTAAAGCTCCCTAGGCCATTTCAATGCTAGAATCTGATGAAGCTGTTTGATTTTTTGTTTTACTGTTTCCTGCTTTGGAGGAAACTAATTATTGTATTCAGCTGACATTTGATAGATTTTCTGAAGTTCACAAGTTCAAGAAGCCCAATGATGAGCAAGCTCTGAGACTTATGAATTCATGTGCAATGGCTGTGTTAGAAGAGTTTCAAGACATTATTTTTGGTTATGGCACAAGTGATGAGTACAGGTATTAGCTTTTATCTATTATAAACCATTTTTGGTTTCTTGTTTTTGGTGTTTCATGATTGTTTTTTTTGGTTTAAAACTTGCAGCTTTGTATTGTCCAAGAGTTCTCAGCTCTATCAAAGGCGAGCCAGGTTTTTCCCAATCATTTCCCTCACACTTTTGCCTTAGATATGTATGGATAGATAACTCAAGTTAGTTCATGGATAAGAAGGCAAGGTAGTTCATGGATAAGAAGGCAAACTTTATTTTTCATTGGCTTGAAAGGATTAGAATTAGGAAGGCATTAGTTTGAAACCCATGTAGTTTCAGTAGTTTGCTTTAGTTTTATTGCCGTTGCTATTAAGCTGAACTCTTTACCATACAATTCAACTGACTAAAGGATTGCAAAAACGTGTGCAGTGCAATAGTGGCTACCATTGTATCATTCTTCTCTTCCTTGTACGTAATGGAATGGAAAGAGTTCTTCCTATCGAAAGAGCTGGAATACCCTCCATCATTTGATGGTCGGGCTGTATGCTACCCAAACTCTAACATTCTTAGAGATTATCTGGCATGGAGACAAGTTGATTGTCAGTATCTTGAATGGCTCTTGTTGTTGTTTGTTACTTTGGTTTCCTTAAAATGAAAAAAACTGTAACAATAAATGTATATATGTTAGTAATAAAAAGCAGAAACTGTCTATATTTTGAAGTACCACATTCCTGATATATTGAAATTTAGTTTAGAAATTCTTGGTCTCGGAACTCATTACCATGCATCTTAGTTTTTGGTCATTCGTTTGGTGGTGATGCACAGGCCATATTAACAATCAGTACAATACTTGTTTCTGGAATCTTGTTGAATCTGGTAAAAGCAAAAGTGAAGCACAAGCCTTGTTAAAGGTACTCTTTTTTTTCCCCCCTGTTCCTGTTTAATTCTTTAGGTTCTAAGATTCTATATACTGATTCACTCTTATCTGGCTCATACTTCTCCAAATATTTGATGCTTAGAGCACTTGCATTCACACCTTCTCTTTAAAAGGAAGCTGTATCATGAAGAGGAACGTGGAAGTTTCATGAATTTCAGCTTGTCAAGAACTGTATCATGAATTTTGACAAATAAATCAAAGGAGATTTCTTGGAAAGGATTAGTTATCTTCACATAAACATATGCAAGGTTATGGTGCATTTGATGAAATATTTCCCCACGTTAGGATTGCAACCTATCTCTGCCATTTCTTGCAAATCCATGACCGCCATTTCTGTTGTCATTTCAAGTTCATGATCAAATCTTTTGCTACGCTTCTGGATTTTACTGTATTTAAACTTTCTCAGAATTGTTCTTTTCTATGAGTTTATAATGCCAATATGTCTTCTAACAGTTAATTGAAATTATAAATTTCATGGCATCAACCAACCAAAACATAGTCGGAATTAAGGTGTAGTATAATGGTGATGAGGATTTAGAAATGAAACCAAGGATGAAAAACAACCACCAGCAGGAGGCACTGATAAAACTGGCCTGAAACTTGAGGTTTCCTCTGCTTATTTTTTTCTTGTTTGTTCTGGCTTTTGAACTTTCAGGGCACTCAGACAGCAGAGAAAAATGAATTGCTTAGGGAAACATTTTGTATCGAATACAACATGCTACCTGTCATGTTCCGATTGGGTTCTTCTGTGTTCAGGGTATGCTTTGCTGTCTCTAAATGCATTGTTCATGTTGTTCAGTTCTTTGGATTTTTTTTAAGTTCTCTAAGATCGTAAAAGATGTATGGATCTACACCAGAAGTGCTTTTATTGGGAGAACTATGATTTGTGATTTTTGGGGTAGTTTTTTCTTTCCTCAACTCTTTTAAACTCGCATTTTTTAAAAAAAAAAAATACGTTAAAATGGTCACTTATTGAGGCATTCTGTTGAACTCGAAAATAAAATTCGCCTTTTTATTTTTTTCCATTGTATATGCAGACAGAGAAGCGTCCGACGCATGAGAATGAACTTCAAAACGAGGTGGTTGTAGAACATTGTAACATAATTGATGAGGACTTCTGGAAAGCACATCCCAGCATTCTTCAAGAATGGCCTTACAGACTTTGCTAATATATGCTGTTTTATGGTCATTGTATGGCTTTTCCTTAAAGAAATTTGGTAGGAAGTATAATTTCTGTATTTCATAATTTGATTTGTCTTCGATCCCTCCATAATTAGTTTAGTCTACTGATCTGATATTAATATTTGAAATAGATCAAGCGCATTAATAAAATTATTGATCCACAGGAAATAGGAAACCAAACAAAGGAATTAACTTGATTTTTCAATCCAAATCGGAACATATAAAACGCTGAATGGTGTGTAATCAAACACCTGTAATCTTCTCCATCCGTTCCGTATTTGAACATCTCCATTTAGGATTCTCGCTGGCCACAGATAACTTCGTTTGCAAGTTATTAGCCAAGCTTTAAAAGGCATGTGAACCATAGGGCATGTTTTTTTTTTTTAATCTTTCGCAGAGAAAAGATAAAAAGCCATTAGACAGTTTTGTCTTAATCAAAATTACTATCACTATTCCAAATTATTTGCCTCACTTAGTTTTTTTAATTAAATTTGATTTGAATTTCTTTATATTATTATTTAATAAAATTTATTAAAAAATTATTTTTAAAAACTATATGTCAAATTTAGTTTCTAGATATATTTTTTAAAAAATAATAAATAATGATATAAACAAACTCATGTCAAATTTAAATAAAAAAATTGAAATGAAACAATGAACTTGGGGTGGAGGTAATATTTGTTAATTACTGCACCCATATTTTTATTTTCTTATTCAAAAATAAATGAAACTTAGGAACACAAAAAAAAATAATCGAGGAACACAAGCCAAAGCTGATGTGGCTTCAACTTTTTTTTCTTTTTGGTAATTCAATTATTATTGAAGACTAGGCTTATCCAGTCTAATGACTGCAAATCCAACTAGGACTCTCCTTTAAGAGATTCATCCCATTACAAATTCGGAATACCCACGGCCCTATAAATATGGTTCCCGCCCCCAATCAAATTTTGGGTCTTCACAAAGTTTCGCTTCCATTCTATTCACTTGCTCGCATAACCACAACTCAGAGTTAGAGTTAGAGCCATGGACGACCAGAAAAATGGAACGATAAGCGACGATATGGCGAAGCTGGGGGTACTCGGCAACGTCTTCGACCAAGTCCAAGCGTTGCAGATTCTGAAGCCGGACCAAACCACCCTTCTTCTTCTTGCCGGATCAAGACCAGACTTCAACATTGATGCCGACCGACTCGCCATCAAGGAACAGATCGGCTTCGGTGCCTTTGCTTCTGTCTTCAAAGGCCGCTACAAGGGCCACCAAGTTGCAGGTATGATATACCTACTAACTAAATATTTTCTTAATCCACCCCTAGTCGTCGGCGTCCTTCCATTGTTCTTGCAGTTTAGTTAATCATTATCCACTTGTCTTCAGTGAAAGTGGCCAAGATTTATGAAGATCAATGTCAGAACATGAGCGAAGGATGCAAGAAAATTCTGGAGAGAGACATCTTTCTGCAGGAGGTCTCCATTTGGTGCAAGCTTGACCATCCTAATGTCACCAAGGTAAGCGAGCCATCCAGAAAGCTTGCGCAACAAGTTATCTGAACTTTTTCCCTTCACACACATATTCCTAACCCTTATCCTGTATTCTGTACAGTTTATTGGCGCAAGTATTGGAGAATCAGTGACGAGAGGCAGGCAAAAAGACAGATTACAACTCGTGACGGAGTTTCTCCCTGGAGGCACCTTGCAATCGTTCATCATGAAGAACCGAGGGAGGGTGCTCCCTCTCCCCACTGTTCTGCGGATGGCACTTGATCTTGCAAGAGGGTATATATGTGCTTAATTGATTACATTCATCTAATTATAACTAGTTAACCACACTGTTGATTAATTGATTGATGACTTAAATCTTGTGCTTGCAGATTAAGTTACCTTCACTCAAAGGAGATCATGCACAGAGATATAAAACCAGATAATCTGTTGTTCGATTCTCATGGGAGGCTGAAGATTGCTGATTTTGGTGTTTCTTGCGTTGAAGCATCAGACCCCTCTCAAATGACTGAGAAAGTTGGGACTCTTTCCTATATGGCTCCCGAGGTAAGTTCTTTCTCGTGATAATATTGATGTTAAAATTGGATTTTGCATGAAGAGTCTGATTAACTCGATTAACTTTTGCAGGTTCTAAAGTCAGAGCCATACAACAAGAAATGTGACGTCTACAGCTTTGGGATATGTCTATGGGAAATTTATTGCTGTGATTTCCCATACGATCCCAGCTGCATCAGTTTCTGGGAGATTACATCAATGGTACTGAACTTGAAGGTGAGGCCGCCAATCCCAAATCGGTGCCCCAAGGAGCTGGCTCTTCTGATGCAGAGTTGTTGGGACCCCAACCCCAACATGCGGCCAGAGATGCAACAAGTTGTTACAGCGTTGGAAGACCTGCAGACGTCCAGAGGCCGTGATTGGTGGGGCTTGTTTGCTTGCCTCCGTGGACCTTAAGGCTAAAGACATTCTCCAGCAACTGTATCATTCACTGACATATAATGGAAAGATCTTTCTTCAGCCCGTGGAAGTAGGTCACAATGACCGAACCACGTATATCTTTTCGCCACTAAATCAATGCAATGAACAATAAAGTATTGAATTCAGAGAGGAAAATTACAAAAGGACTACCACCCCCACCCTTAACAACTTCAAAATTCTTGTTCATAAAGATCAAACAAATCTTCCGAGCCTGAGTAAGGAATAACCAGAGTTGCAGGTTTAAAATCATCAGAAGGGCTAATGGAATTAGGAATCTGCGCATGGAATTAGCTGTACATAAGCAACAGTGTACTGGAGCTCAGTCAGTAGTACTTAGGTAACAGTAAAAATGGCCACTACCATTCGTGGAGCTGCAGGCATCCCTATCACATTACCCTGTAGTCATATCCAATAACAGACATAAATCAATGTCTGTCCTCAGGCACCCGCCTGTCCCTTTGACAGATACTTGCTGTTGGTGGTATTTGTCCATCCATTCCCATTTTCATATGTACAGGAGAAAGTACTTGCCCTCAGTGTTATATGGTGCGGAAATGATGGTATTTTTTGCTGGATTTTTGGGCACGGTTAAGGAATTTTCCAAGCTAGCAAACAACATGCTAGTTAAGGAAGGGCTATAGTGGAGGGTGTGCCACGGTTTCGTTAAGTGGATCTTATTTGAGATGTAGTTGAGTGGTATTTTGCTGTGTTTTCTTGCTCTTTAGTGTATCTTGCAAGGACAACAAGTAAAAGGGTGCTAAAGGTGTTTAGTGAAGGGATTGTTTCGATAGTTGTTTAAGGTGAGTGTGTGTTTTGTGGCTGTTTTGTGAGGCTATTTAAGCTTCAGAGAACTACTTGAGTAACCAAAAACACAGATTTGACTTAGAATTCTTAGTCTGCGTGCACCAACATGTTTCTTCCAAAGAAGAAGACTTGAGCACCAAATTTCATAGCAAACTATTGTATAAACCAGAAAGTCAAACCTATGGTCAACCTTCTTAACTAGTTAACAAGTCCATACAACATTTCATAGAAAACTAAAATCATGGAAACCATGGAACTTCAGGCCATAAACCACGTAGATAATAGATCATTAGAACAGGTTCCAGAAACTCCATATTTACCAAAACATTATCAAACCCAAAATGCCTTGAAATGCAAGTTACAGAACCAGTTCAATGGAAACAAGAGAGAAACATTAACTGGACCCAACTTGCTTCTTAAGTCTTACACAAAGCACTACCTAGGATTCAGGAATCCTTATCTAGATCCTAACCTAAGTCTTAGTCATGAGATAAATCCTTGCTCTTGCCGCATATCCTAGCCACAGCTTATGCCTTAGCCACTTTCCTGCAAAAGTGGGATAGTAAGGGTGAGTTTCCTAAGCAACTCAGTAAGGTACACCTTGATCACAGGATTGTCATGGTGATCAGTCATAATTCATAAGTTCTGGACACTGATTTAATGGGGTTAAAAGAGTTTCAATGAGATTATGAACCTGGTTCTACAACCCTTGCAGCAAGAAAATGGACAAGAATAGAGTAGGTTTCAAAGTAAGAACAATCAGCATAAGTGTGAGTGAGCAATGTTGACCTGGAATTTTGGGCAGGAATTTTGCAGGCAACTTTAATTCCACATTCTAGACTTGCTCTAGCCATTAAGTTGGACTTTGGCTTCGAAAAAAAAAATTCTGGTTTTGCCGCAGGAACTGTTGAAGGCAGGATTGCTTTCCTGGACTATGTGTACGCCACTGCATTTGATTGGAGCGTATGACTGCAGCAAGAAAGGGGATTTCAGCTGTGTTGATGCATTGAACCAGTGATCATGGTATTACAATGCGTCAAACTTATGGAGGCTGAACCAAAAGGAACATGCAGAACTGAAGAAAGGAATGCTGCAGCCGTAAAACAAAATTTAAACAGCAAGCCTTTGAGGTTACTGAGATGTACAGCAGCCTGAAAAGAACAGAATTGATGGAGGAAGATGTCCAGGAGTGTTATAGCAGCAAAGATAACGTATGCATCATTGAGAACCAAGAGAAAAACGTTGGTCTGGTTCTAAAAGAAATGATGGAAGATGCTAGCTGCTATACTAACAGTCACTTGTGAGGTGTTGACCTGCAAGTTGACTTTTTGATTGGGATGTTAGTTTGTGGGGAGAACAGGCTAAATTGTCCTTTGAAATGATTTTAAATTTTTGGAGAACCTGAAGATTGGGATCTATGAGCTGCAAATATGAAGAAAGCATTAAATCCCCAAGGCTGTTGACAACGGCAATTGATTGATGACTCAAATCGTGTGCTTGCAGATTAAGTTACCTTCACTCAAAGAAGATTGTGCAGAGAGATATAAAACGAAATAATCTGTTGTTCGATTCTCATGGGAGGCTGAAGATAGCTGATTTTGGTGTTTCTGGCGGTGAAGCATCAGACCCCTCTCAAATGACTGAGAAAGTTGGGACTCTTGCATATATGGCTTCAGAGGTAAATTCTTTCTTGTGATAATATTGAAGTTAAAGTTGGATTTTGCATGAAGAGTCTAATTAACTTGATTAAATTTTGCAGATTCTAAAATCAGAGCCACACGACAGGAAATGTGACGTCTAGAGCTTTGGAATATGTCTATGGGAAATTTATTGCTGTTGTTTCCCGTACGATCCTAGCTGCATCAGTTTCTGGGAGATCACATCAATGGTAGTGAACTTAAAGGTGAGGCAGCCAATCCCAAACAGGTGCCCCAAGGAGCTGGCTCTTCTGATGCAGTGATGGGACCCCAATCCCAACATGCAGCCGGATATGCAACAAGTTGTTGCAGTGTTGGTGGACCTGCAGACGTCCAGAGGTCATGACTGATGGGGGCTGTTTGCTTGCCTCCATGGACCTTAACGCTACCACATTATCCAGCGATTGTATGATTGATTAACATATACAGTGGACCATTTTTTCTTCGCCATTTCAACTAACGTAGATAAATGTAATGAACAACAAAGTATTAAATAAAAAATTAATGAACTGATTACAGAGCAGGTTATATACATCAGAAGCAGCGAGAGATGGCCGTTTACATTAAGAATTTCTCCAGCCACAACAGCAGCTTGGTTTTATTGTTAGAAAGCAACAGGGATTAGTTTTACCAAAACCAGGCCACATTCAGCGAGTAATGAACAGAATAACTCAATCAGTCAAATAAAGTGCCTCTTCCTCACAAAATCAGTTAGATACTAGCAGTCTAGACATCTTTCTGGAAAGAAATTGATATTGAGCTTCAGAATCTTCCTAGGCACATAATTCTAAATTCAGAGAGGGATGTTACAAACACACCGCCACCACTGCCTTTAATGGCATTAAAATTCTTTTTCATAAAGATAAAGTCGATCTTCAGAGCTCCAGTAAGGAAGTAACATCGAGTTGCAGGTTCAAAATCAGCAGAGTTAAGCGAATTAGGACCCTGCACATAGAATTAGCTGTACATGCAAATAATTATCACTAAGGACCTTCATTCGTGATGCTCTTCTAAATTAATCACAGCATGCAAACTTGAACCCTCAGGAATCCCCAATGGAGGACCTTGGCATGAAGTGTTATCAACTGCAAATAGCTCCCAATCTTTTATTTCACACCGCTCCAAAGCATCCCTCAATCTGTGACTTTCCTTATCCTTCGGGTATGCTCCATCTGGAGTAACAAGCACTGCACCTGTATAAGATTGCCCAGCCACACGAGCAGCCCCATGATAATGAAACAAACCCCAGCTAAGGTCATCAGCCACATCCACCATAGTCCAGAACTCATTTGACACAACTCCATTATCCAAGACGCTGAAGAAGAATGTACCTGGAGTTTTCCCTCTCCTGACACGATATTTGCGCCTTCTCCAAACCATTTTCCCCTCCAGAGTTTTAACTTGAAAGATTGGCTCATACCAGAACGAGCCTTTTGTCTTTCCCCTGTAGAATAGCTGGTACTGGCAAGGAAATTGATCGTAAGCTGGGTTTTGCCCGGCTGCAACACGCCAGCTCCAATCCAACTTCCCCAACCAACCAACGAAAAGATCTTCTGCAGTTCTATGGCACAAGACCTTCTTTCTGAAAGTAACCATGGGAGAGACCCGGGGAGTTTCAGGGATTTTCGCATCCAGTTCCAAACAATTGTTTTTCTGAAGAACACACAATGAAAATGCTTCCAGGTTTGGGCTTTCATATGAAGCAATACACCTATAGTTGCATACCTGATCTACTGGGCTGCACCTGTTCAAGCATTGAAGTGCTTTCCTACAGTTTGGATCCAAAAGGCAGTTCAATATCTCAGACCCACAGTTCTTGACCATGCAATTCAGGGTGGAAAAGCCCTTGGACCTCAGGTTCTTCAATACAGGAACTGGCCTTACATAAGCATTTATAACAATCAGCAGACAGAACCTTATATCATCAGAACTACATCGATCCCAAGCCTCTGAAACAGTCTGTAAAACCTCAAGATACTCCTTTTCTTTCATTGGTTGAGAGATTTTTACTATTCTGTCCAATAAGGTCCCTTTTCTTGCAGTTTGTACATAATAACCTCCTAATCTGTTTTCCAAATCTGGTGAAGAGTCAAAACTGATAATGTTTGGGACGCTCATGCAGCGTGTCTGAATCCACTTCACTGACTTTTGGCTTGTAACAGCAACCACCAGCAAAATGTCTGAAGAAGCCAACTCCCCTTCCAGATGCATAGCAATTTGATCAGATTGAAAAACGTCATCTTTGAAAACGCACATATCATATTCTTCATCAACCCATTTCAATCTCTTTGCCTGCTTAGAGAACAAATCAAGGATGGGAAAAACAACTAAGATGGAAAATTCACAGAACTATAGAAGGTGTCATGGAAAGAAAATGATACCCCCGAAAAATGATATCCACATAAACACAATGATATAGACCTCAAGCAGACGTATATATGTCAGATATCCAAAGTGGGCACACAAATTAAGTTAATTAGAATTTGGTTTCTCAAGTTCCCTATTCGATTTCGCTGAACGCTAACCAGAACAAGTGGAACTTCGGAAAAACATAGTACTATAAATTTCCCAGATTACCAATTTCCTGCAGCTACATTCTAACTAACCAGAATAATTGGCAACAAAAAAAAATAAAAGAGAGAGATAGTGATAAAAAAAATTTCCCAGGTAACCATTTCTTGCAGCTACAGACCAAGAATAGATAGAATTAGAACCTACCGTGTGGATCATGACTTCCTCCCAGGTCGCCTTCCCCAAAGGGCTAACGGCTCCTCCACCGACGACTGCCGTTATTCTTACAGGATTCGCGTACGGCAAATCCGCAGCAGCTCTCTTCTCTTCTGCCTTCAAAACCGCCGTCGCTGCAAACTTCCGGCGACACACCGGGCGACATCGAAACTGATCGCCTCCGTGGCGGTTGCGCTCCGAAAACCAACCACTAAGAGTAACGGCTGACCGGTGATCACACAAAAAAACCAGGCCCGGCTTGGTGGGCAGCAGCGGTTTCAGAGCGAAGCTCATTGCCGATTGGTACTCCGGAGTCCGGAGTGGAACTTGGCAGTGTAGAATGGGAGATTCGCGTTTGTTGTTTGAGAGGCCCTTCAATCTGACACGTCACTTGTTAGACGTAGCGGGCTAATTTAAGCGTGTAACGTCCAAACACAAAACAAAGATCAATTGATTTTAGTGTACAATCTCTATTAACGACTTTTCCCTGTATTTTGTAAATGATTTAACCCGTTTTTATTTTCTAGTTCCTATAAAATATCAGTAAGATATTGGTACTAAATTATTATTGATATTGGTACAAAAATATCAATAAGATATTACACTATATTCTAAAACCAGTGACGAGGTATTGTTCAAACTATAGGGATGAACAATGTCGTGACGGTTTTGCCTTTCTGAGTTCCATGCACGGCTGCCTTTTTGTTTTTGTTTTTGTTTTTCTTCCAACTATGGTCAAACCCCTCTTTTGGTCCCAAGATGTTTCACTTCTATCCTAATGCTCCCCAACTTTCTCTTTCTATCGTCAGCTTTTGGTATTTAATATGAAATAACTTTAGTTAATTTATTTTTTTTATTTTTCTTTTACCTTTACTATATTAATGGTTAAAACATTCATTGATTAACATAAATTCAACACAATTTTATATTTTTTTATGATGTGTTATTTTCTAAAAAAAAAACATTGGTTACCATTAACGTAGTAAAGATAAAAAGAAAAAACTCTATGGTTTAATGAAATGATTTGGTCAATAATTCCTAAAATTAAAAGTGAATTTTTTTAAATAAACTTTTCATATATATTAAAATTTTAAATTTAAATTGATAAGAGATAAAAAAATTTTAGTCAATTATTCTTTAATCACCAAAAAAATATCTACCATTTCAAATAATGTACAATATTATGTTTCACAATTTTATGTTTTGATCATAATTGATGGTTTTAATGATAAGAACATAACATAGAAAAAATCTTAACTCAAAATTAAGATAAAATAAAATTTTAATCAATGAACATAAATTTATGATTTAGAATTTTTAAATTATTATTGATATTTATTTTAATTATAAAATTATTGAAAAAATTACCCGCTACAACGTGCGGGTCAAACATAACCTCGTTGGGACTAAATATCAGGTAAATGACTTATAGTTGTATAACGACTTTTTTAACAATAAGTAAATAATTTAATTTAGTAAATTTTTGTTGATATTTTTATTAATATTTGACCTCTAAGTAACAATGATAAGTCTTAGCTTTGCTTTTTTAGAATTAACTACAATTTGCCTCCTAAAATTTAGGTGATATTATACTTTTTCCCTCTCTTATTTAAAAAATATACAATTTCCCCTGCATCACATTTTACCCTTTGAAAAAGAAACTGTTTTACATTTACAGGAATAAAAAATTGATAAGTTCCATTAACTGTAAAAATGTACCATACATAATGAAATTACTAGACAATGACTACCGCATAGTTTAAATTAAATTTCAAAAGTTGTTGTTGGATAGTGTAAAAAAATAAATGAGCAAAGTGTATATTTCTGAAACGGGAGGGACAAAGTGTAATATCACCTAAACCTCATGAACAAATTGCAATTAATTTCTTTTTTTTATCAATAATACTATACTTCTAATTATTATACTATACACATTGATGTAATTAGACATACTAACTTACTCATATTTTTTCATATATCATACACACCTATCCCAATAATTTGACAAAATTGCCCCTGATCAAAAGTCTCTCTCTCTCTCTCTCTCTCTCTCTCTCTCTCTCTCTCTCTCTCTCTCTCTCTCTCTCTCTTTCCCCCTTAAAACACATACCTCATTCTTGCTATTGTTGTTGCCACTACAATCACTGTCGCACACCACTGTAGCCACTACCGCTTGCCGATGCCAAGCAGTCATCACCTCCAAAATTTTCATTGTTACTTACCGTCAGATCTCACAGTTGTCGTGCGCCTCTAGATCTCACCAATCCTTCTGTTTTTGCTTCCAACCTGCCATAATGCCACCCCTCTCTCATCCCTAACCAAATTGTACATAGAAACTATTTTCATAAGTGCCATAAACAAAGATGGAAAGTGCCTAAATAAATTGGCAAAAGTTTCTGAATAAGTATGTATAAACATCTGAAATAATATAAAAATAAATTATTCTCTTCACATGATATAAAAACCATTTGTTCTTTTCCAAAATAATATGTAAAAAGTGTTTGAATAAATATGTTGAAGCATTTATAACAATAGGTAAAAATGTCTAAAGTAATATTTAAATAATTTATCACCTTAAAAATAAAAGTGTCTAAACAAATATATAAAAGTGTCTAGTGCTATATATAAAAATGACTACAACAACATGTAAAAAATTTGTTATTTTTAAATTTAAAAAATGCATGGAAGAATAAGACAAAGTGTGTAAATGAATTTGTAAATGTGTCTTAACAAAATAGAAAAGTGTAAATGAGATGTAAAAGTAAATAATTGTGCTTGTATTTTCCTGTAAGCTTTTTATCCGATAATTTCTGGTGATTTTCACCATTTGTTAGCCTTCGATTTATCATCGTTTCCTAGAGATTTCTTGCCATCTCCCATTTCTCCTCCTCTAGTCACTGTTTGCCGTTCATGCATCTGCCTTCGCAGTAGTTGCCTCCTCTACTGCCTCTGCCAGAACCGCTTCTCATTTCTCCTCCTTTGATCAACGTTCGCCGCTCTTGGATTTGCCCATTCTCTTAGCTGGCAACTGAGATTGCACTCCGATCTCACTATTAATTGCACTTCGATATCTTTTTTCTCGGCCAGTAACTGCAATCATGATCTCTTTTCTTGGTTTATGGTGGCTGGCTTTTTTTTCCAGCTCCGATGCAATCTTTGTGAGTTTGTGTAATCGAAGATATGCCAATGCAGGAGCAACAGCCGCTAATGCAAGCTAATCAGCAGTTTACTTGGGGCAAAGTTGGGAAAGAAGGTTGGAGAGAATTGAGGAACATCGTTTAGGAAAACCAAAAGTGATTTAGGGTGAGGGGTAAACTTGAAAAATTATCCTCTATGTCCTATTACACATAGGTTCACAATAGCCATTGTACTGTACTTTTGTTCTTGTTTCCAAAATTTGTTCACAAAACCACCAAATAAATTAATGACGGTGAATGTTGTTAAAAGCATCAAGACATGAACACTTTGGAGTTGGAGCAATTTAACAGATTTCATCTATTGCTTCAAGTTTTCCATTATTTATGGGCTAATTCATCACCTTGTGAAAAGTGTAAGGGTTTATCTACACCAAGTTCTATTTAAAAGACTAACTCATTTGAGTGGGCTAAGTTTAAGGCCTAGTAGCCTTAGGCCTAAAATGAAACTTTTAGGGAATAGAGATTTGAGTCAATTCATGAAATCACTAATTGGCCGCATTAATCCTAATGTACTTTAACAAAGTGTAAAGTCAATTCAATGAAGTTTTTCTAGCTTAATTCAAAGCAGGAAGTTGATTCACTTGTTCAAAAGTTGACCCAAGTTGAAAAGTTCAAGGGCCGCTGGAATCCAAGTTTTAGTTTGAGGCTCTTACTGTAACTTAGGGCCAAAATTGAAAAATGAAAATAAGATCAATTGACTCCCTCATTGTACTAGCTCTCATCTTGGTCCTTCTCCTAACTTGACTTGTTTGCAGGAGGAAATGAAAACCAAGACAAAAGGCTTGCTTCAACTAAATCTAATTCCTCCAAGAGTACACTATTGATGGCAAGGAAGAGGTTCTCAAGAAGGCATTATGGTTGTAGAAGCAGAAAAAGGGTAACAACAAAGCAAGAGCAAAGGTGAACATGGTTCTAAATGGAGAAAACCTGTATAGGTAATTTTTTTATACTTGTATAGATGATTCTGAATACAAAAAAAAAAACCTTGATTAGCATAAGAGAATTAAGGTACATATTGAAAGGTATTTGCTTGTGGAGCTTTTGGCTTTGATGGTGAAAATGGGAAGTTCTTACCTTATTAAGTATCAACATTCATTTAGACTCATACCTCAAAATTATGGGACAGTTTGTTTCCAATTTTTACAAATTAATTGGTTAACATTTTTTGCTGGGTAAAAAAAGAGCCCATAGTCTGAAAAGGAATAGGGGGTTATGGTTGGTAGAAATTACAATGTCATGGCATTTTACCTTTTTTTAACCTCCCCTTCTTCTGTCACCATTCACCACTGCCCTCTCACATTCGTCTACTGCAGCAAGAGAGAGAAGGTCATCTTGATTCGCATCGAATGAAACTCTATCACATAACCACTTCTTCCAGACGGTCATTGATGAAAGTAATAGTTGTTGCTTTATGAAATAACTATTCTATGAATGATCTTGATGGATTAGCCGTCGTTGTGGGTGAAAATGGTGATCTTGGGCTTGAAGGAAGGGTATTTGTAGACAAAGGAGGTAAGGCGTTAATGTATCAGCCATCTGGTATTCTTTACGTACGGCAGAGCCACTGGCCCCTGCTAAAAAATGACTAACAAAAGAAACTGCTTGATTTGTTGCAAATTCGATAGTGGCACCATCGTTGCCGGATCGAGAATAGATTAAGAGAAAAAGGATCAACTAACGATTTGGCTAAAGTGAGGTTAAAATGAATTGATTTCTACTTGCGCTATACCGAAAACCAAAATAGACCAAAATAGCAGGACACCATAATTTCTACCAACTTTTAACCTTATTCATTTTTAGACAATGAACCCTCATTTGACCCAACCAAAAATGTTGACCAATTAATTGGAAAAAAAAAAAGGAAATGAATTGCAACGCCTTACTAATTAATTAAGTTGACTTCAAACTACAAGCATGAAGCATGCTATTGTTATCAATCATGCCCCCACATATAAGTAGTTTCGCAAAAGTGTCTTAAAATCAATCTGGTTCAAATATGTTGAATCCTTACTTGAAACACTTATTCCTCTTAAATGTTACCTCACTTATTTTCCCTATTAATGCGATGGATCAAAATACTAAGTGATTCCTTGATTTCATATAGACACCTGTATTAGGTGACTTTAGGTGCTTTGTGGCTCAACACTTGGCTCATTAAATCCAATCATATATCTTAAAAGTGCTAAAGCCTACATTAAAACAAAGTTTTCAATACCATTATCCCTAGGTATATCACATCTTATAAATCATGCGTAAACTGTATAGTATACTATACTGCATATTGTTAGTAATGTTACAAAATTAATATATATATATTAAAATGTTTTTTTGAAAATGAAATAAATAAATATATTTTTTTTTGCACATTTTTATATGTATTCTAATTATTTTCAACATAATTTCCCTAATATAAAATTAAAATAAAATAAAATAATTATAACAATTTCTAAATCTCAATTATATTAACATCATTTATCGATTAAATTTTAATTTTTAAATAAAAAATCATCAATACCTATGTAAAAATATGGGTACTAATTATATTTTGTTATTTTATATATGTATATATGTGGTACATTAAAGCAAAATGAAAAAAATTCCATAACTTGCGATATGCAGTATGCTATGACAAATTGAAAAAAAAACATATAAAAAAACATTGGCACACGAAATAACATGATACATCATTGTATCTAATGTGGTAATCTGATGAAACATGATAACTTGTGTTATATGCGATATGCGGTATTTCACGAGATATTTGAGACACTACATCAAAGATGACAAAGCAATGTGCATCACCATTCTACACAAGCTAGCTCACAGTACTCTTTCATTACCCATAATTCAAGATGATTAAAGCTTGAAACTAAAGCAAGCCTCTGAAATTTGTGAATGCCTAAGTAACCCAAACTTGCAATTATTGGGTTTTGACGTAGGTAAATGGAGTTAGTATCCACTACTTCTAATTTGAGGATAATCACTTTAGACCTAGTCCATTTCATTTTGATACAACCTAGTTAAGTGGTTTTTGCATTTTAGG
Source organism: Aquilaria sinensis (assembly GCA_005392925.1). NCBI lineage: Eukaryota > Viridiplantae > Streptophyta > Magnoliopsida > Malvales > Thymelaeaceae > Aquilaria > Aquilaria sinensis. The sequence goes on from SMDT01001915.1 coordinate 387,082, forward strand.
TATGGTCATGTGTGCGACCTAGTTTGGAAAAAGATGAAATTGTCCTTGCTACTCACCTTGCATCCTAGGTCGTATTTGGTGAAGTGCGCTCTCTAGTAAGACTTGTCTGCACTATTCTAGCATCTGCCAAGTAGGCAACATCCTCATTCAGTTTGGAACCCAGATAACCCATTAAGCCCTTATTAGTCAAATAGCCCCCTAAGCCTTCCAATTCACTTTTGCAATCAACCAACCTGAGCCAACTCAATGCTAACTTGGCTCATCCACACCACTCAACCAGGCCAAGGCCCTACTTTTCTAAAAAGTAAAAGATTAAAATTAGGTGGAATTGTCAAGGGTTCCTGGTCATGGAGGATATGGGTCTTGAGGAATTTGAAAGTAGAGAAAGGTGAAAGCTAGGCACTAAGGTCATGGGTCTTGGATGTTAATAGGTTCCTAGTGAAAACATAGTAGGGGAGCTTTATGGACATGGAAACGAAAGCAAGACATGCAATAGTTCTTCTTGATCAAAGGTTTTAAAGGGAAAGATGAAAAGTTGAGGGTAAAATAATAGTGACTATTCAAGGCTTAAACTTCAAACTGTCCGACCAGTGGCTGTCCAAATAGATTGGTTCATGCAAAGCTTACCAAAGGCCATAGGGTGCAAATCTAGTTTGGTGGATGCCGTGGGCAAAGCAAGGGTGGTGACGGCCAATGTGTTAGTAGGATTAGGTAAATCAAGCATGAGTGACAGATGTTGTAATTTCATGTAATTTGAGGCATAAATATGTTTAGCTGAAAAGTAGGTCAAATTTGATGCTTTTAGAACACATTAACTCTCTCTACCTGAAATGAACAGGATGTAAGTCATTACAAGGAGGCACAGCCGTTGAGGTTGATATAGTCCTCATTGGCTTAATTGACAATTTGATTCTTCTAACTCCTAATCCATACTCTAGATCGAGGTTTCAATATCGTTACAGATAAGTATTCTAATCATAGGTATATTGCATAATATTATGCACTACATATTATTACAAATTTTGCAAAAAAGAAATATATATTAAAACATTATTTTAAGATGACAAAATCAAATATATTTTTTAATAGTTTTTATATATATTGTAATTATTTTCATCATAATTAACCTAATATAAATAAAATATATATGAATGACATTGTTTATACGAAAACAAAAAAAAATTGAAATATATAGAACAAGATAAATATTGTACATAAAAAAAGTAATTTCCTGATCCACGAGAAAAAAAAATAATTCTCTAACAATTTATATACATACTGTAAAGGCGTGGGAGGGGGATGAGAATGAGCCATCTGTCCAAATAAAACGGTGTCGTTTCAAGTACAAATAGTGTCCGCTTTGCAGACGTGGTCATTCTTTCTTTTCTTCCTGACGTTGCTCATCCATTCTGTTTGCTCTCTCTCTCTCTCTCTCTCATCAATTATCACCAGCACCTGCCACCTTTGTCTATTTGTTGCTCTCCGGACCTCCGCCATAACCGTACTTCCTATTTCTTTGATTCTTGGCTCTCTCTGCCTCCACCGGATTTTGGACAATTAGCAGACGTTCGAAACTGCTGGAGACATTTCGATCTTGGGTGCCAGACCCCTCATCATCGTTGCACTATAATGGCTGGAGCTTGCTCTGTTCCACGACTTGCTCTTTTGAATTTCAAAACACAATGGGTCAACTCCATAAAAGCTATCCAAAGATCTGCATCTTTATGCTCAAGCCCTCTACTTCACATTCCTGCCAAATGAGGCACTAGGGGCACAATCATCTAACGGTTTCATGCTTATCTTTGACGTGGCGGGTTGCGTTTTTATCTTTTTTTTTTTTTTTTTGTAATGGGCAGGGATCAATTATGGGGTAAAATCCAAATTTGGTCCCTTAACTATTCAGTTTGTCCTAAACGGGTCCCTTAACTCTAAAAGTGCCTATTGAGGTCCCTTAACTCAAGTGGCGTGTCCAATTTGAGTCCCATCCGTCAATTGAGCCGTTATTTTGGATGAAACTTGCCTATGTGGCACTCATAATGCCACGTGGCTTCCTCTTTAATTGAAATAGGTGATTATTTTGTATAGAAATGAAAAAATTCGAGTTAAAATTGACACAAATAAATAACCATAGGACTTCAAATGTAAATAGCCCAACACTTCGCCGGTGGATCTCTCTCTTCTCTTTCTCTCACCGGTGGTTCTTTCCATCGCCGATTCCGTCTCCGTCACCATTGTAATTTAGTTCACCGTCTTCATCACTGTCGCGATTTAGTTCATCGTCTCCGTCTTCCGTCGCGATTTCCTCCTCCATCACCATCTCCATCGCGATTCGTCTTCCTTTGCGATTTCATCCTCCGTCGCAATTCGTCTTCCATCGTGATTTCTTCTTCTGTCACCATCTCTGTCGCGATTCGTCTTCCTTTGCGATTTCCTCATCCGTCGCGATGCGTCTTCCGTCGTGATTTCCTCCTCCGTCATCATCTCCGTCGCGATTCGTCTTCCTTTGCAATTTCCTCCTCTGTCGCGATGCGTCTTCCCTCGTGATTTCCTCCTCCGTCACCATCTCCGTCGCGATTCGTCTTCCTTTGCGATTTCCTCCTCCGTCGAGATTCATCTTCCGTCGCGATTTCCTCCTCTATCATCATCTCCGTCCTGATTTCGTCTCCGTTCACCATCTCCAGTGGTCCGCCTCCGTCCCATCCATCTTCGTCTCCGTTCACCATCTCCGTCCATCTTCCTCTGCCGTCAAATCCAACACCATCGTCTACGGCGAGTTAATCTAACAATTGGGGCTAATCCATGTTTTAAGCCCCAAGATTTTGTGTTTGTGTCAGTTTAGGTTTAATTTTTTCATTTCTATACAAAATAATCACCTATTTCAATTAAAGAGGAAGCCACATGGCATTATGGGTGCCACATAGGCAAGTTTCATCCAACATAACGGCTCAATTGACGTATGGGACTCAAATTGGACACGCCACTTGAGTTAAGGGACCTCAATAGACACTTTTTGAGTTAAGGGACCCGTTTAGGACAAACTGAATAGTTAAGGGACCAAATTTGGATTTTACCCATCAATTATGACTACTACTACTACTATTATTATTATTACTATTCTCTAATACGTTAGAAATTACTGACCTATGCATTTATCATTATTGACTTGACTATTACAGGAAAATAATTCAGATCTTTTGTAGACCAGTAGACCAACAGTCCACTTACGAAAACTTCTCCCACAAACTGTAAATTCTTAATTTTTTGCTGCTCAAGTTTTACTTAATTTTTCTCTTTAAAATATTTACATATTCTATAATGCAATATTCATATACTCTTATTCTCATTACATTATCATTGCTCTATTATCATAAACAGAAAATCCAATAACATACCAGCTTGAAGGGTAAAATCCAAATTAGGTCCCTAATTTTAAAGGTCGTCCTAATGTGGTCCCTCAATTCAAAAAAGTGACTATTAAAATCCCATAACTCAACTCACCTGTCCTATTTTAGTACCTACTGTCAGTTCAGGCGTTATTTCAGACGAAAATTGCCTACGTGGCACGTGAACTGCCACATGGCATCCTATTTTATGGCAATAAGTGATGAGACTGAAAGAATAATAAACCTTAGGTTAGATTTGACACAACAAATAATTTCAGGGACTTAAAAAGTTGATAACCCTAATTTCATCTTCTTCCCCAACTCTCACCGTTTGCCGCCGATGTGTACGCCCAATAATCGCATCGCCCAGTCCCTTAAGCGGGCTCAATCCCAAGGTCTATCTCTTAAAAGCTTCGTTTTGGCCGTCAATCTCCAAGTCCCCGGAAAGGATCACCATAGCGCAGTCTTCTACTTCGCCACCAAGGAACCGATTCCCGCCGGTTCGCTTCTCCACCGGTTCATTCACGGCAACGACGCGTTCCGGAACCAGCGCTTCAAGATTGTAAACCGGATCGTGAAAGGGCCTTGGATCGTGAAGAAGGCGGTGGGAAGTTACAGTGCTTGCCTGCTGGGCAAAGCTCTGACGATCAATTACCACCGAGGAGCAAACTATTTGGAGGTCGATGTCGACATTGGAAGCTCCACCATCGCTAGCGCGATCTTGCATCTGGCATTGGGATACGTGACGAGCGTGACGATTGACATGGGGTTTGTGGTGGAGGCGCAGGCGGAGGAGGAGTTACTGGAGAAGTTGATCCGGACGGTGAGGGTTTGCCAGATGGAGATGTCGTCGGCCGCAATGCCGGATCTCTACGGCTGTCGCCACCGCCCTTGGTAACTTTCTTCAATCGCTGCCCTTCTTACTGCATCCCTCTTTCTACACAGCGCCGCCTCCCATCGTCTACCACTCCCTCTGGTTCGCTTCCGCCGGCAAAGATTTGGGGAAGAAGACGGATTGTTGGCTAATATACATTTAAGTTCCTAAGGTTATTAGTTTGGGTCAATTCTAATATAAATTTTTGTATTGTTCCAATGTAGTCATTTCTTGCCATAAAATAAGATGCCATGTGGCAGTTTAAATGCCACGTAGGCAATTTCCGTCTGAAATAACGCCTGAACTGACGATAGGGACTAAAATAGGATAGGTGAGTTGAGTTATAGGACTTTAATAGTCACTTTTTGAATTAATGGATCACATTAGAACGACCTTTAAAGTTAGGGACCAAATTTAGATTTTACCCCCAGCTTGAATGACTGAGACAACAACATAGCAACAAAGGACGAAAGAAATTTATATATGCATGATGAAACATTATGTATGTTTCAATATTATATATATTTATATACTTTAAGACTATTTTGTGATATATGATACAACAAAAACATTAGCTGTTAAAACACCCGGTAGCAAAGCACGGGCATGTTCTAGTGACAATGAAACGGTGAAGACTATGGATACCTCCAATAAATTTAACTTTTTACGCATATATGTTTCAGGGGCTCCTATCATGAATTAACAATTCCAAGAACTTGCATGCTTGTTGCGGAGGCTGCCTCATTTTCATGCAACGGGTCAGCCTAATGATGGAGGATCGAAGACTGTTAGAGGCGGTTTTACAAGTCCCTCAGACTCAGTTTGCAACAAATTACCCTCTCTTAAGTTTACACATGATTCAGTATACATAAAAAATGGGAATATATTTCCACAAGTTCTAATATTCTCAATGGCATTGATGCTTTGGCGCCAAACATATAAATTCACGACAACACATGATTGATCCATGAGCATAATTTAACAACCACTTTTCTCTGTTTGTGCTGAAAAGTAAAGAAATTCCTGACTCTATTTTTAGGAACAACATACTGATGCTACAAATCTGGATGAAGAAGCGCACCTGAGTTTCAATATTTGAACTTCTGAACATAAGATGACAGAGGAAGATCAGGTCCTTCGTGCAAGAGAGTGTTGTCTCCTAAAAGTCACACACTAACAAGTAGGCCAGCATTTGGAGCAAACATTGTTTACAGAAACACTGCCTATTTCTCATAGTTTTTTGTCATAAAGTTACTGTATGTCCAAAGCCATACCCGCTAAGCATGTAACCAGCATCAAAGATTTGAGAACCAAATGAAACATGCTGTCCACTCAATTCGATGGCAAAGTCATGTTGCCGCCTTTCTTTTCTGGTAAGAATATGCAGCATCAAATTCCTTCTGGAGCTTTTCCCAGGATTTGCTTCTTGCCTCTATCACAACATCATCAAGGAATCTTCTCTGAGGAAATTCTTCGGGTACAAGACTCTGATAAATTTCAAACTGGTCTGCAGCTTCATGCCTTTTGTCAAGTAGACTGTAGATTATTCCCTGCATGTACCACTGTATTTTTAAGATTTGGAGAGTACTGTTTCTCCATCAATTCATCTATTGACATGAAAGCCAATTAAATAAGCCCATGAAATCAAGAATTTGACACTGGGGGTAAAGAACATCATAATGGCAAATGCTTTTCCATAGAGAGTTAAAGAGAGCCCAAAGAAGCCTTCTTTATAACTCGGAAAAATGCAGATGTTCTAGGTTTTTGCTTAAAACTTAGCACCACTAACGTATCCAACCATTGTAAACTGAAATAGCTAACTACCAAGAATCTACCTCCTGCATTCTTCACTTTACCTGACAAAGGTAAGGTCGAAAATCTCGAGGATCCTCATTCACCAACTCCTGAAATTTCTGCAGTCCCTCCTCCAATTGTCCCTGCTAAAACAGAATCATGAGCCTCACATTTAAGTGTGGAGGAAGGTTCAAGAATTCGATCTCACATTCCACTTAGGCTGGATTGTCAACATGTTTAACATGTAGAGTAAGTACATCTCCCTTATACATGAGGAAGAACAGAATTCTTAGGATTATCATCATCTAGAATATAAAAAGAGGCATCCACTCCCTGGTTCTATTCCCAGAGTGTTAAGCAATAAATATCTAAAATATGTATAGTTCACTAACTTTGAGAAGACATACAACAGGCAGTAACCTGTACAACGTGCATTTGCGCAATCAGAATTTTTATGTTTCTTTCCTCAGTAACTCTCTTCTCACGCTTTGCAACTTCAAGTGCCTTGCTTAACATTTCAAACACAGCCGGACCCTCGTGGTTTTTGTGCATTACCATTGACAGACCCTGCAAAGAGAAGAGTACGTGAAACAATTGCTACTCTCTTTCTATACAAACATATGATGAATGTATATGAATATAGGCAATATAATGACACCAAGGCGTGCAAACCCAAGAGCCAAAAGATCCATTCACCAACAACAGTTCACCTCACCTACCAATGCGTCCCTTCAGGTGCTTGGGCTTCTATTTTATCTGGAGGCTAAGGAGCCTCCTGCCACCTAAAAGTACTTAGAAAACAAAGCTCTCACTGGTTTCTCTCAAAACATTCAAAAGGTAACAGGATAGAATATTTATTCTAAGAGGCTTAATTGCTTAAGGACCTAGTCAAACTAGTACTGCATTAAGACCACACACCTCTGCTCTAATATGTGGAAGTCATTGTTTCAAGACTTAAAGTGATGAAGCTAGGAACAATGATATTTTCCACTGAAACTAGCATCACACTCCAATAGGATACCTTCATCTAGAAAGCTATCTAACCTACAATTTATTCAGCAAGCAAATAACAAGTAGTAAACGAAAAGCCAAATGAGTGCAAACAATCAGGAGAGATAGATTAATGGTGGCAGCAATAAAATAGACAAAAGAAAAACAAAGCTTTTGCTCTTGCAACATTTGACTACCACTAATTTCCCATAATAACATGCATTTGCAAGAGCAGCAGATTAAGTAAAAACAAATAGCTCATTTTCAGCGCACTGATTGAGCTCATCTTGTCGATGGTCCAGGAACTCATCTTTCTCAAGGGCAAGCTAGACTCGCAAATCTACTATCCTCTTTGGAATCTAATTCTGAACCAACAGGAACCATTAATTTCCATTTTCCAGGTTTAATTTCATCGAGATATCATGCAATAGTATATATGAGCAATTAATCAACACTTTCAGGTTCCAACAACAAAACATATCACAGACACTACCAAATAAACAACTGGAAACACAAAACCAACGAAAAAATGTTCGAAGTAAAGAATCATACATGTAAAGCTCTGAGCAACAAAGGCCTCTCCTCCAAGATTTCCTTGAACAATCGTTTCGCCGTGCTGAAACGCTCTAGCATTTCATAACAAAGCGCCTGCAGGAGCCTCCACTCGACCTCATTAGGCTCCACATCAATCAACTTCTCCACATATCGTAAGGCCTGTTTGGTCTTGCCACTCCTCATCTTCCCAAACAAAACCACCTTCAATGCCTCCAAATTCCCGGGCTCTCTCTCCAAAATCTTCTCGCACATTTCCTCTTTCTCACTTTTCACTTCCTGGCTCTCCTTCCTTTCCTCCATATTTATTTTGGAAGGCAGAGCCACACATGGCCTAGCTCTGAAACTCCCCAAGAAAATGAATGACCCAACAAGAAAAATCACAGATTTCTGTGAGAAAACCATAAAAAATGGCTTCTTGGGATGGATAGAACAATTTATTGGTGAAAGTTCTGAACTTGGCGTGTGTGGGAGATGAGAAACAGAACGCTTCGGAGATGTATGAAGCTGGGTCAGTCCAGAAGGGAACGATGCTCGCCGATTCTGTGCTTGGTTCAAAGTAATGAAAAACTGTGGATTAAACGCCCTGGAGGGTCTATGGTTCAGAAGCTTCGGAGAGTGAACTTTCAAATCTACCGTGCCCATTTACAAAGCGAGCTCGAACTCTATTTGCGTAAAATTGGGTAGCTGAAAATAGAGTGCAGGGGACCTAGAACAGGAAGTCATCACGCAGAAACGCATGTTCTCCATTTTCACGAGCAGGAATTTCGAATGAAGTCATGAGCTACACTTACATCCCTAATCTTGATTAAAACTCTAACTTAATCTCCTATAGTTTCAAACCCTAACACTTGTCCTCTCTCTTTTAACACCGAATAAAAATATTGTTAACTTAAGCAGAGAAATTGGATAAACTAATAGTATAAGTTCTCTTTTAGGTAGTGAATTAGTAATGGTCAAAGGGAAAGTTACAATTGTACTTATGAAGTTTACCCTAATCTATATTTTTATCCTTTTATTTTTAAAAACTCACATTTTACCCTAATTATTTTATACTATCCGATAACAACTTCTAAAATTGTAATTTAAATTGTACGATAATTATTTTACAGTAATATCAGTCTGTCTAATGTTTTTTTTATAGTTAATAGGTTTTTTAAATTGTTAGTTTTTTCTTTCTATAAATGTATTTTTCTTCCTGTAAATACATATCAATATTTTTTAAAGGTTTGTTAGCTATGAAAAAAATATAAAAAATCTTGAAATTACTAAAAAAAAAGTTATAAGACAGTTTAATTTAGGGTTTCAGAAGTTACTGTCGAACACTATAAAGGAAGTAGGGGATAAAGCGTAGGTTTTTTAAAATAAAAGGGGCAAAGTGTAGGTTAGATCAAATCATAGGGGGGGCTTTTGTAATTTACTTAATAGTCAAACTACCAAGGGTTTTAGGATAGATGGTGGAGGCTTTTGATCGTCAGCTAGCTTTGATCATCTGCATATAAAGACATAAAGAAATTGGTTAGAAAGGCCCCCGAGTGTATCTCCCTTCCAACGTTCAAGTTATTATATTCGTAGTATAAAACGTTAGGGAAAGTGAGAGAGATGCTTCCTGTACTTGTAACCAGCATGTAGACTTAATGGGCCCGTGCCTTATTTTTTAAGCTTGATAGGCTTCAATAGGTCTTTATTTGCTAATTAGGCTTAGAACCCGACAACTAGAGGTGAGACCTGGGCTAGGTCAACCCAGCTCAAACCAGGGTCGGCCCGGCAGTCAACCTTGCCCTGCCCCGCCCCGGCAAAAAAACTGCTAAAAATTAGGCTGAATATGGGCCTGAGAGAGGAAAATGATGCAAAACGGCCCACCCTGGCCCATATTTGAGCCCGACCTGACCCGCCGTACTGCCCCACAAACTGCCCTGACCAAAGCTTGGCTGGTCCGGGCCTAGGGTGCAACAGTCAAAAAACAGCCTACAAAAAATTCAAAAAAATGGGTTAATTACAATATAAGTCCTCCAATGGTTTTCTACTACATTTTAGCCTCCAAAATTTCATTTTTATCCTTCCCAACAACTAAATTTTGAGGACTTTTTGGTCCAAATATTTTTTGACCCTCCCTTATAAATACCAATGCTATTTTCACTTTATCCTCACACCACCACTCAATTTCTCTTCTTCCCCTTACTATATTCTCTCAAGCATTTGAGCTTTTTTCTTAGTCACTTCCAAATTTTTTACTAATCTCTCCATAATATCTTCATAACTTCTCTTAATTTTGCATTAATCACTACTATTAGTTCGCGACTTATGGCTTCAAAAGGAAAGGGCAAGGCGATAGAAAGTTCATCTTCCCGCATCACCGGCCTCCGAGGCTTGTTCCATCGCCGTTCTTTGCCCACCGATAAAGGCATATTAATTGAAGAGTTGCACTATGATAATGCCGAAATCGATATGATAAATTATGATTTGAGACTTGACGATCAAATTATCAGAAGATGAAGTTGAAGAGTTAGATGCAATGACAGCAGGGAATTCGTTAATACAACCGATGCCGACAAGTTATGGACCCACCGTGGAAGAAACCCAAGGACAAGGTAAATTCTCAAGATTAACTGCTTGGGTTTGGGAGCATTATGAGCTAATACACGAATGAGAGTCAAGGTACGGGAAATGTAAACATTGCAGTAAAAAATTGGTGTATAAAAAGAATTCCGGCACTAGAACGCTGAAGCAAAATATTGAAAATCAACATTCTAACGTCCTCCTCAGTGCCAGGACTAGTTCTGAAGGACAAATACAACTTGGGTCTACAACCGGCGTCGACGGGTCAGGTATTTTTCATTTTAACCAATAATCTTGTAGAGAAGGCACTGTAAATTATATTATGCTTATCAAAAAGCCTTTTTCACAAGCTGAAGATGTGTACCTAGAATATTAGATAAAATCACAATTAAATCATGTATTTAAAAAAGTGTCTAGGAAAACCGTTATAAAAGAAAGCTTTAGATTATTTGAAGCCGGAAAGTCAGATTTGCAAGCCTATTTTTCTACTATTGATCATTGTGTGGCATTCGCTTTTGATATGTGGACATCACTTATATGTCAATCATTTTATTGTGTTACTTCTCACTGGATTGATTTTGATTTGATTATACAAAAATGAATTTTGTCATCTAGGGTTATTGAAACGGATCATAGTGGTTATCACATATTCAATTACATCTTAGAAACTTTAGGTGATTATTTGTGTGTTGATAAGTTCTATGCATTTCATTTGATAATGCTTCAAACAATGATGTTGTCGTTCGTCTTTTGAGTCAAATATTGAAACCATCTCTTAATGGTACATTTTTTTACATTAGATGCATATGTCATATTTTAAACTTTTGTGTGCAAAAGGGTTTAGAAGTTTTCCAAAATAAAATTCTGCCTATTCAGAACTCATTAATGTATTTGAAATCAAGACTTACTGTGTTTTGTGAATTTAAAAACTTTTGTTTTGAACATAAAAAAGAATTTTTTTAGAAACGGTTTAAATTGGATTGCTCAACCCGTTGGAACTCCACATATTTGATGTTATAATATGCATTCCCGTATGCAAATTTGTTGATGCATTTCATGAACTTAAAAATGGGTTGTGAATTTCTTACGATTGAAGTTTGGGAAAAATATTCTAAAACTAGTAAATTGCTTAAGTTTTTTACAAGGCTACTCAATTTTTCTCTGGTATTTACCACCCAACCATTCATCAAGTTTTGCTTCATTTAGTGGGCATTATATATGCTTTACATCAGTTTAAAGATGATGAGTTATTAAACCAACTATCAAAGTCATGCGGGCTAAGTAGCTTCAATATTTTGAAAAAATTTCGCCTATATTTTTAGTTGCTTCTTTGCTTAACCCATATGTCAAATTAACGAGCACAACAACATTACTTGAAGGAATTTTTATACTTATTTAAAAATGTCTCATAGCAATGTTTTGGCTATGTCTGCTATTGCTTCCGAGTACTTGCATTCTTTATATAAGTTATATTGTAAGCAACATTTGGATAAGGTAATATCCGAATCTCTTTAAACCGAGCCTCCAAGGAGTTCAATCTCATCAATATTCAACCCGGTCCTCTAAATGCTCAAACGACCCCAACCGACAATATCGGGATTAGCTGAGGTCAATGACCATCTTAACACATCATTCGAGGCAAGCGACGTCGACATATTGGAGCAGTGGAAACAAAAGAGATTAAAGTTTTCGATCTTGTTGATAATCGCACAGGAGATTCTTGCCATTCTAGTCTCCACCGTATCATCCGAGGCAGCATTTAGTATAGGGAAATAGGTGATATCGGAAAAACGATCAAGATTGACACTCGAGACAGTAGAAGTATGCATGTGTAACCGAGATTGGAGTCTCGTAGCACTCCAGCAGCAAAACCAAAAGAGTTCAGATGATGAGGTAATATTCGATACCGAGACTTGAAATTTTTTTTTAATCATATATGTAGTTTGTATTTGATCTAATTATGTTGTTAAGTAAAGATCATAGGTTTCCATTTTTCATCATTTTGGAACGTTTTGCCATTTCAAAATATAAGGTCCGTTCCGATTATTTATAAGTGCCGTTTAGTTTTTTAACTTAATAAAACTTACAACGAAGGTGGTAATTTTTTCTTAAAAATATTTATTACATATACAATTAATTATGTTTCTATTTAAAAAAAAACCCTTTAAATCCGCCCCGCCCTACCTCGGACTAGGCTCGGGACTGCCTCACTTGGGACCGGGCCGATCCTGGTCCTTCTTGACCCAGGCCCAGGCCCAGCCAGTCCCAAGTTGGGTTGGCCCATTGTCCACTTTTACCGACAACTAGGTAATAATTGAATCTAATTTCAGATTTTGGCTATCAGGTAAGAATCTTAACCCAAGTTTCTTTCTAACAAATATATCTTCTGAAGTTGTTCATCCTTTCAATACTCAAGTTAAACTACCATTTAAAAATGTTTGAGTATATTGTAGATAGTAATGATAAGTACATTTTCTCAAGTTATCCTCCTTATTGATATAGATTCCTTTCAGATATAGTATGTAATCTTATTAATGGATGAGATCTCAGTTCTTATATTTTGATCTGCATGGACATTTCTTTATTTAACTCACTTGGTGGTTTTTTTAGTTCTCCTAGCTCTTGGGCCTGATATGAGGCTCTTTTGGACACATACTATAACTTTTTTTCTTTTGTAATCATGGAAGCTTGGGATGAGCTCTCGCTATGGCAAAGCAACAATTTGATTTGATATGATCCTTATTCTAATATGTTATATAACTATTAATTTAGTCATAAGTACTTAGCCATCTTTGTTAATCATGTTGGATTTGGCCTTATTATCAGGTTTTTGTGGTTTAATGTTTTAGGCCCTTAGTCCTCAAATTAGGATTCAACACTAAGTTGGGTGCCAAGCAACACTTCTGTGCAAGTCAAACAAATAACAGATGGGGAAAAATGGATAAAAGTAAACAGAAGTTGAGCATTGTGACCGATTCATGGTTTAACGTTTTAGGACCACATTGAAATAATGCAATCAGTTTAGGAACCAAAATAGTACAAGTTATCATGATAAGAAGTAGAATGGCTTATATCGTTTAAATAAACTACTTTAATGGTATATTTGTCCATTTAATAAAAGTATAGGGGTAAATAATAATTTAAACTTAAAATCGTGTTAATTCGTAAAGGCCTAAAGACATGTTTGGCCCCTGAACTTGTCTGACTTGGACACTTTACCCTTAGACTATGACTCAGTCTAACTCGCGCCTTGAACTAACCAAAGTGGGACACTTTACCCCTTTTTCATTACGTGATATCTAGAAAAACATCATTTGTTTTTGTTAATGACATTGGCCAATCAGTGTGGCTTGTTTTGATTCCAATCGATCTTCTATGCCTCTTGATTATCATTATCGATGAGATCAACAATGTAATCGAATTCGCTGATGGCAATGAGTTCTCATCGACTTGTTTGAGGTGCATGCATGTTGAAGATGAGACGAACACGCAAAGGTCCTTATCCATGGGGTCAGGGGTAAATACCTTCTGAAATTGATGGATCTGTTTCCAGGATCTAGCGAGCTTCCATAGTGGCAAATATCGAGAATTGGATTCACACCGCCAAGGTCACTGTCAAGACTCTGTTCTATGGCGAGCGAGTTCTCTATGATTAGGTATTTTCAGCCTCATCATTGATTCGTGAGTCTTGCTTCTCCTAAAATACGCATCGAACAAATTGACATTATTTGAAACTGGGTTTTGGCTTGCCATTCATTCAAATCTCAATCTGCCAAAACCTCCCAACCCTTGACAAAGACTCAGAATTCTTGATGAAAAGAGGGCAGCTAGCTGCTACAAGAGGAGAAACATAAGAGCATGGATGATTTGGCATAAGAAAATATCATAATAAAAAATCGTTGATTTGTGAGCTTGTTTAGCACTGTAAGAAGGTGTCTTCTTGGGCGGTGTCGGAGGGGTCTGCATTGACGGCAAAGCCAATGATGAAGTAGAAGTTGATAGGGTCACTGGATTTAAATGACGTTTGTTTCCAATGTATCATGTGATGTGCACGTGATGCATAAGGGGTAAAATGTCCCATTTTATTAAGTTAAGGGGGCGAGTTAGGTCGATTCATAGTCCAGGGGGTAAAGTGTCCGGGTTAGGCAAGTTCAGGGGCTAAAAGTGCCTTTAGGCCATTCGTAACTGCTAAAGCCCCAAGCGGAACCGCCGCGCTCCCGTAAACCCTTCACACAGGTCGACGATTCCACAGCTCATTTGATTGGAGAGAAAGTGAACATCAAACAGGAACGATGAGGAAGAAGGTGGACGAGCGAATCAGAACGCTCATCGAGAATGGCGTCAAATTGCGCCACCGTTCCATGTTCGTCATCGTCGGCGACAAGTCTCGCGACCAGGCAAATCATCACCTACTGTTTCTTTGTTGTTCATTGGTTTTTTTTTTTTTTTGGTTTCGTTATGTCTGGGACAGGTGGTTTTTGTGGTTGGGCTGATTGTGATGCATCTATCTTTATGCAGATTGTTAATCTTCATTATATGCTAAGTAAGGCGATGCTCAAGTCTAGGCCCAATGTCCTGTGGTGCTACAAAGATAAGCTCGAAATTAGCAGGTCTGTTTTCCTCTCTTTTGTTATAGATATGGAGATAGAAGAGGTGGACTCGCATAGTTTAGAACCTGAAATTTGTTAAGCCTGCGGACTAGTCTTCTCGTTTTCTGCTTTCATGTGGAAAAAACGAAATACTTGTACGTAAAAAGTTAGAAGCATTCCAGTGTCCACGAACTGTTTGGTGTATTTCTTCATGTTTTTAATGTTTTCGCTTGTGAAAGGGTCTTTTTGATGGTTATTTTTTGAAACGCAGCCATAAGAAAAAGAGGGCAAAGCAGATAAAGAAGCTTATGCAAAGGGGACAGTTGGATCCTGAGAAAGCTGATCCCTTTACACTTTTTCTTGAAACTGCCGGAGTAACATATTGCTTATATGGAGAGTCTCAGAGAATTCTTGGGAATACATTTGGCATGTGCATTTTGCAGGTATGACAACTTCCATGTGACAGGTTTTTCTGTTATTATGTTTCTGACCACTCTGTGTAATTGATCCAGTGCTTTTGATAGGATTTTGAAGCTTTGACTCCAAATCTATTAGCAAGAACAACAGAAACAGTGAAAGGTGGAGGATTAGTTATCCTGCTGCTACGCTCTCTTTCTTCATTGACCAGTCTTTATACCATGGTGATGGTAAGTTCTCCTCTTTTTAGTTCTCCACAAGTATCTAGGAATTCAGCCATAAATTCATTTTCTGTTTGGAATTGTTCCCAATGCTGATTTTTACAAAATTTTCCGCTTAAACGGTTTTTTGAACCTTTTGTATCTTAGTGAAACTCATACTTTAGATTTTGAATATTTGAACAATATATTCCAAACCATTGTAATAATTGTTACATGTAAATTACCATATTGGCCCATTTCAAAGATTTTTCATTGGAACCAGAACTTTTATTGGTATCGGTAGACTTCTAGAACTTGGATTATGGGTCTAAAAGTAGGAGAGGAATATTAATATTAGTTTGAAAATTAGCAGATATCTGTAGTGAGATGAAAGAAATTGAGACAAGTTTGCAGATAAATTGGTGATGTTTATGAAGCCCTTGATTTGATGGATTGACAAGAATAAAAGAAGAGAAAATTCATATTTGGTTAAAAATACAAAGTGCAAGCAAACAGTATGTCTACGATGGAAGCAAAGTAATATGAAAATAGGTTTCTCTCCTTTCTAACTGGAGTCTATGTCCCAGAGGGCTGAATTCATTAATTTCTGCTGTCTATGTCTTCAATGTACTAGATTTATTAAGCATGAATTTTATGCTGTTTTTATTTTGTTTATCACACACTCACACAGAGACCCAAAACTCACAAAGATTGTGTGATTCAGGATGTTCATGAAAGGTTCCGTACAGAATCCCACTCTAAAGCTGCTGGACGCTTTAATGAGCGTTTTCTATTATCTCTTGCATCATGCAAAGCATGTGTGGTCATGGATGATGAGCTGAATATCTTACCGATTTCTTCTCATGTAAAAGCGATAACACCTGTTTCGTTGAAAGAGGTATTTGTAGTCAATCTCTTAGATAATGCTTGGTTGAATTTTGCAGCTGAAAAGTTGTCATGTTCCTAACATTTGGTGAATTGCATTGAATTTCTCTTGTGCAAAAGTATTACAATTTTATATTTTTGTGATTAATTAAATAGTGGATTTAATGTAAGTGGCTTGTTCATTTATCTTCCTATCACAATTTTCGCTAAGGACGCTGAGGGACTTTCAGAAGCTGAAAGAGACCTTAAGAATTTAAAAGAACAGTTACAGGATGATTTTCCTGTTGGCCCTTTGATCAACAAGTGTTGTACCCTAGATCAGGTAGTTTCTTTATAATTCATTGCATACAATTTGCTAACATGATGGTAAATGGTGGGTGTGCTTAAAATTTTCAATGTTTTGAGCAGGGAAAAGCTGTCATTACATTTCTTGATGCTGTTTTGGACAAGACTTTGCGTAGCACAGCTGCTTTACTTGCAGCTCGTGGCCGTGGGAAATCAGCCGCACTTGGTCTTGCAGTTGCTGGAGCTGTTGCTGCTGGGTAATATGTTCATAGACTGCTAATTAGTTTTTACTTTTAATATACTAATTTTCCACTGCTTTCCCACTTTATTGTTCATTAGGTTCATTTTAAGTGGCAGAGTTTTGTTATTCTGATAAGAAGAATGTCTTTGTAGGTATTCAAATATCTTTGTTACAGCGCCTAGTCCTGAGAATTTGAAAACATTATTTGAATTCATTTGCAAAGGCTTTGAGGCTATCCAATATAAGGTTCTCTCTCTCTCTCTCTCTCTCTATCTATCTATCTATATGTATGTATGTATGTATGTACGTACGTACGTTTTTGTGTGTTCGCACATGAGCGCCTGTGTGTGTGTATAATTGTGTTTGGGTTGCGTGTGTATAGTTATGTTTGGGTTGCATGAATGTCAAACTGTATCTAGTTGATTAGCATCACAGTATGTGAAGTCATGTTTGCATCAGTTAACATTTCCAATTCCTAGAATTATAGTGTTACTTCTTCTTTTTGTTTATCCTTGATAATTTTTCATTAGTAACTGATTGTCATGTTTACATTTCATTACTATGCTTCAAAATAATATTTTTTTCCTCATTTCTTATAGAACTTCTATTGGCATTTTTTGTTTTCAGGAACACATCGATTATGATGTTGTGAAAAGTCCAAATCCTGAGTTTAAGAAAGCGACAGTGCGGATTGATATTCACAAGCAGCACCGACAAACAATCCAGGTTAGAAAAGCCTGCACCAGCACTTCAGTAGAACAATGTCTGTTGTTGTATGTAAACAATGTCTGTTGTTGTATGTAATTCAGTTTTCCCAGTTTGATCAAAGTTCCTTGAGCTGTTTGTTGATGCATTGCCTTTCTTTTTTATCATTGCTTGCAGTATATACAGCCACATGAACATCAAAAGCTATCCCAAGTTGAGCTTCTGGTTGTTGATGAAGCAGCAGCTATACCATTACCCATAGTGAAGTCTTTGCTTGGTCCTTATTTGGTCTTCCTTTCATCTACTGTAAATGGGTATGAAAAAATAGTCAATTCAACCGATTACCATTGTATAGTGTTTCAATTATCTCAGCTGATGTCCCTCATTTTTCTTTTCTTCTCCCCAATTTGTAGTTATGAAGGTACTGGGCGGTCTTTATCCTTGAAACTTCTCCAGCAATTGGAAGAGCAAAGCCAAAAACCAGCTAATAGTGTGGAAGGCCCTCTTTCTGGTATTCCCAAGTTTCACTTCTCTTTATTTCAGTTACTTGACTAATATAACTCATTTTACCTATATACGTACATACATAAATACATGCATACATATATAACTCATAGCATGTCAGCAATGGTGCAATTCAATCTGTTGCTTGTGTCAAGCAAGCATGCACTTAGATCAGTTGAATCTTGAATGAACTTGGTTTCCCAGCTTGTGTGTGAAGAGAGTAGCTAAAGCGAGTTAATCCACACATTCAACCAAGCAAAATGTTTTGTCCCTAGTTCAAGCACAAAGCTTTTTTACTTATAAGAATACTGAAAAGTGGTTACCTGAGGCACATGTTGTTTAATGTATTTATGCTTCTGATTTGATTACTTTTTATTGGTTTTTCGATTTCTTGAATGCTATTTGGTGCAGGTCGTCTCTTTAGAAAGATAGAACTTAGTGAATCAATTAGATATGCTTCTGGTGATCCTGTGGAATCCTGGCTTAATGCGTTACTCTGCCTGGATGTAACAAATTCAGTACCTAATATCAGCAGGTTGTATTAATTTTTGTGGAATTAATATGGTCTGGATGTTTGCAATTGTTTATATGTTCTATGCTCACATCTCTTTCTTTTGTGTTTAGGTTGCCTACTCCCAGCGAATGTGATCTCTATTATGTTAATAGGGATACACTTTTCTCTTATCACAAAGACAGTGAGATATTTTTGCAGGTAACTTCATAAAATTGAAAGATGACTTGCATTTTCCACAATCTGGAACCTGATTCCATTTGTTTGGTACTTGCAGCGGATGATGTCCCTGTATGTTTCTTCTCACTACAAAAATTCTCCAAATGATCTACAACTTATGGCTGATGCTCCAGCTCATCATTTATTTGTTTTACTTGGTATTGATCCTTTTCTGAAAACTCCTTTTCCAAGCCTTCTCTGATTGGGCTAAGTCTTGCCTCAATTATTGTAAGTGCAGGCCCTGTGGATGAGTCCAAAAATCAACTTCCAGATATTTTGTGTGTCATTCAGGTATATGCCTTTTCCTTTGCATGTTGACTGGAATTTTTTTTTCCTTTTTGGATTGGATAACTGAATGGGTTCCTCTAATGAGACACACACACATACACACACACACACACACACACTCTCTCTCTCTCTCACACACACACACACACACACGTGTGGTCCCTTCTCTTTGGGTCTGTAAGGAAGTCGAATAGAAATTTTATCTGCCAAAGTAATGCCAGTGCCAAAATTCTTGCTTTTTCGTTTGTGTGCATGTGTGCGCGCGTGTGAGAGGGAGAGAGAGAGAGAGGGGGGGGGGCAAGTGGAGACATGGAAAGGATGCGTGCTCTATACTCAGGTTTTTTTATTCCCGGCAGCTTAAAAATTTCAGCATTTTGGAAGCTCATTGTTGATTATATTAGTGCATTGGCATGCATTTCTCTTTTGAAGTCATAGTTGCTATTAGACAACTTGTCATTCTTTCTTCATTGCTGATGATCTCTGTGTATCAAATACTTCCTTGCACAAGAAATCTTTTAAAGACCTTTTGGCTTTTCAGGGGGTCTTGAGTTCAAGGTCCTTTTTTGGTTATGCATTAGTTCCCAATTCTGGTATTGCTGTCATGTCTTTCTTGTTGAACTTCAAGACCTCTTTTTCAAGATTGTCTTGTTTGTGTATATGTACTTTGTTTTACAGTTATTTGCACACTTCTTTGCAAACTGGTGATATAGGTTGCTTTATGAGGTTTTTTCCCTATTTTGCAATGCAGTGATCCCCCTAAAAAAATTCTAATATTTTGTTACAGGTGTGCCTAGAGGGGCAAATATCTCGTAAATCTGCAATCCGGAGCTTAAGTGATGGTCATCAACCCCACGGGGATCAGATACCTTGGAAATTCTGTGAGCAGTTCCGGGACACTGTTTTTCCTACCCTTTCAGGTGTTCGCATTGTACGGATTGCTACTCATCCCAATGCTACGAGGGTAAATTTCTAACTCAGGCTTGTGATTTTTATGGTTGTGAAATTTTACATGGTGATGCCTTAGAGTTTTTTGGTTGTTTGCAGCTTGGTTATGGTTCTACTGCTGTGGAACTTTTGTCAAGGTACACGAGTTTTTTATATTTCCTTGAGACCTTTGTGTGATGAATGTGTAGCATCTAATTAGTTTGTTAGGGTCACATATAAAGATGGCGAAAGAATATGGCATGTGGTAACCTGCTTTGAGCACTTCTGCTTTATAAGTAGAAATGCCCAAAAATCATGTCATTTCCTTGCACTTTGTTTGGGTGCTTATGGACTCTGATTTGGTTTTATACAAACCTGATAGCACTTTTCTATCCCTGTAAAGCAAAAATATGAACTTTGCTATGCATAGGATTTGAAAGAATGCAGTTGATATGGTGAATTGATCCACAGTTGAGTTTTCTTGTGTCATTTTCATCCTGCCTGCTTTTAATAGAACTGGTTTAAGTTGGATGGTGCACAAACGCACGTACACACACGGAGGGAGGGAGGGAGAAAGAGGGGAGGTCATAAGCAGTTGTAACCTGGCTGGTTATTACAGAAGATGTCGTGTTTATGTAAGACTTTTCTTGGCAGATACTACGAAGGACAATTGACTTCAATTTCAGAAATTGATGTTGAAGATGATGTGGAGGCCCTGCCTGTCAGAGTACTGGAAGCTGCAGAGAAGGTTAATTGGCCAGATGAATGTCTTTCTCTACTTTGTGAAGCTAAGAAACTTTTCTCAAAGCCTGGTGGAATTGAAAAATTTTCCTTGCGGCAGTAACTTGATGCCTTGAGATGCAGAATTTTCCTTCAGAGAAGCTCTTCAGTTCTCTTCTTCTGCTTCTTCTGCTTAGAAAAAAAAGAAAAAAAGAATTACTGCCTCTTAACCAAAACATGACACAACTTTTATTTGTTTGGCTATTTAGGAATGTTTGGGTGTTAATTTTCTCTTCCTCAGCATTTGATTTTTTCCAACTTCAATCCAATTAAAAGCCATGTCAATTCTTATGCAGGACTTCAGTTATTCAAGTGATGTCTGCCATATATTTCAATTTTTGTGGAAATAGGGCTTCATAAATATTGGTGTTTTCATTCTTCTTCGTTCTTTTTTCCTTCCAACAACAAAAAAGATTGTGATGAACTAGTATCTACTTTGGTATCCATTGTTGAAAATTTGTCTCGGGCATTTTGCTACTCCTAACTTGCACTGAGGATACACCATCCTTACTCTTTAACAATTCTTTGTAGGTCTCATTGCTGGAAGAGAGCATTAAACCTCGGAAGGATCTTCCACCTCTGTTGGTGCACCTTCGGGAGCGACGACCAGAGAAACTTCATTATCTTGGTGTTTCCTTCGGGCTAACTTTGGACCTTTTCCGTTTTTGGAAGAAACATAAGTTTGCCCCCTTCTACATTAGCCAGATTCCAGTTAAGATCTTTTCCTGTTCTGTTTTCTGAGAATACAGATTCAACCAATATACTTGTAGTGTTGAAGCAATATTTTTTCTTGGGGGCTCTTATTAGAATACTGTAACTGGTGAGCACACTTGCATGGTCCTGAAACCACTTGACAATGATGACATTGAAGTTACTGGATCTGATGAATTGGGCTTTTTTACTCCCTTTTACCAGGGTGAGTCCAGTATTTCATGAACATTTTCCTGCCAATTCCTTTACATTTTTCTTTTCTTCTTCATTTACTGATACTGCTATCCTTTTCTCTTTGTTATTATTTTTTTTTTTCCTTCCGGTCTGGATATAGATTTCAAGCTAAAATTCACTAGATTGTTGGGCGCCGGTTTTAATGACATGGAATGCAGACTTGCTATGAGGTAATATTGGAATTAATATTCTTGAATGTTGGATTTACTTGTTTCATCTGTGGTTGCTGATGGTACTACAATGCTTCAGCGTCCTGGACCCAAAGATTGATTTTACAGGTCAAGAATCTGGTGAATCGACCTCAGATGATTTTTTGAAGTCACTCAATGGTGTATTATCACCCTATGATATGGAACGGCTGAAAGCATATACAGAGAATTTGTCAGACTACCTTGCGGTGAGTTCTCTGATGATCTCCCTGACAAGGATTCTCAATAGGAACTATGGTAGCAGATGGTGACAAATGGCCTAGAAAAAGCTTGTCTTATTCTTTAATTTACAGAAGGCACATGGAATACCTCTACCTACACAGTGTTGTGTGATGAAGGCCCCAGTATAGAAATAGGGCTGCTTCTTTCAGCTATTTTTGTACTGGAAGTTAATAACCATTATCATTTGGTGAGTGTGCATGCTGCATACATGCATCATGTCATTTATCAGAAATACATGCAAGTCAAAAACCTCATTAATGTACTGGCGGTTCTAGGTTTTTTTTTCTTCTTTTTTGCATCTCATTTGTAGTTTTGCCATAAGTACCTTGTGTCATTAATGGATGAATGCCCTGTAATCAAATATTGCTTCTATCTTAGGGTTATCTGCTATCCATTAATGAGTGGTGGTTGACGAACTTGTTTATTGGTTTAATTTTTTACTGTTTACATTTATGGTCGATCTGATTATGGTTTAAGTGAGGAAGTGCTAGAACATTGAACATAATGGAAAGATGTGTTCATCCTTATTATGCAATTCTGAGGAAACAACATTTACTACTGTATATCCCTCTGCAAGTTGCTTTATGCATGCTGCATCAATTTGTCAAACAGCTATCCGAAATCCTAGTCCAATTTATGTCTGTTTTAATAGAGGTTGATTGTGTGTGTGCAGCTTCAAATGATCGGTCATGCATTTGTTTTCCGTCTGATTGGTTGATTGATTCTGTTATTCATTTTACAGATCTCAGATCTCATTCCAGTCCTGGCTCATCTGTATTTTCAATTGAAACTACCAGTTACATTGTCATATGTTCAGGCCTCAATTTTGTTCTGCATGGGCTTGCAGAATCAGAACATCTCTTATGTTGAGGTTTGTGTCTCAACTGATTCTTATACAGTGACACTACACATACTTATTCATGTTCATTATTGCGATAGTCAAATTTTACTCGCAGGGAGTGCCCATCGCAATCTACCCAACAATCTATTTTTTGACATTCACGTGCACACACTGCCAGACTTTCTTTCTTTTTCCCATGTTGACTTGAAGCATCCAAGCTCAGAAATAATGTGAGCCATGTGTTGAAATCTACTTCTTTGCAAAAGTTCTCTTCATTGTATATAGTTATTTTTGTTTTGTTTTATAGTTCAAAAGATTTTTTAGAGTTGATCTCAATTAACCATTAATTACCCTAGGAATTAAAAGCTGTCTGCTAGCTTAGCCAATAATGACTTTTGGTACTGAAACCAAGCACTTGGGTTGAATCTTGCCTTCACTGGGTGGTGGAGGTTCAGGTACTCGAGAGGGCTATCATAATGGTGTAGCCTAATAGGCTTCTTTGGTATTGATGCAAAATTAAGAAAGAAAAGAAAAATGGCGTTACTAAATAAAATAAAAAAATTTTCCATACTAAAGTACGCCAATAGAAAAGGAGGAATATGAATTATGCAATACATGTTATCACTAGAAAACATATAACATTTTTTCTGTAACTTGTTAGAGTAATAAATAAGAAATATCAGTATTCTTGCTTTGATTTGGGGAAGGAAATTCCAAGTATGAACCTTTTTTTCATGTTTGATGTCAATTTTGAAGCCACCCTATGTTCTTTTTCATTTTAGTTTATTTATTTTCCAATGGTTTAGAACGTTAATATGATTTCACTTATAGATTTAGCTCCAACTTTTCTTGCTTTTATCTTCCAAGCACCTGCTATAGTGAAAATTTGTCGTGACATGATAAGTAGACAGTTATAGGTTTTAATTCTTTTCATCATTGTTTTCCAACATGTATTCTTGATATGTATAATTGGATGAACTGTTACCTTACAGGGACAACTGAAAATTTTGGGGAGCGCACAAATACTCTTGCAACTGAGGAAAGTTATGATGAAATTGCACAAATATTTACATGGAATTGCATCCAAGGAGATCGAGTCTACCTTACCTCGACTGAAAGAAGTAAGTCCTGCAGCAGCCTGATAATTTTGCTATATTTGATACGTAATCTGCGTCAGAAAACTATTGCATTGAGGTAGTCCGAGTGTTGGATCTGGGCTAGATGCCTGCAAACAAGTTGATTATGTTGTACATCTCTTCCTCCAAACTGGATATAGTTAGCAATGCCCAAAAGAGAACCAAGTACTTGCAAGCGTTTCATGTGAGCTGCTTGTTTAGATAAATCAATCTATATTTGGAATGGTATCGTAGTCCAAAGGATCATTACACGGTACATTATTTTTTTTAGGAACAGTGAATTATCAGTTTCTAACAAGAGACTGCGTGATTCTCCTTTCTCATCAGTGCAAAATATATCGCCGTTAGCATTTGTTCAGTAATGTGTATCCTGAAAGGATGAACTTTGACTGCAGAGAATTCTCAAACCTCATAGTATATCCGTAGATGAGGACCTTAATGATGCTGCAAGGAAGGCTGAGGTATGGCTGTTATCTAAGTTACTATCTCTCTCTCTCTCTCTCTCTCCTGACTTGATCATTTACAGGAGGAAATGAAAACCAAGTTAAATGGTATGCTTGAACGGGAGTTCCTTCAGGAGTATGCCATTGAAGGAAGGGAAGAAGATCTTGAGAAGGCATTGCAAAATGGTAGTGGGAATGTCCATGCGGGGAGTGTGATCACTGTGAAATCAAGCAAGGAGAAAGTTGAGAAACCACGGAAGCAGCAGGATGCCAATAAGAGCGAGAAAAAGAGGGGAAAAGATGACCATGCCTCTAAATCAGGTAAAAAGAGAAGAAAACCTTGATCATCTTTGAAGGGAGTGCATGTAGACCGAGCCTCTGTTATTCTTTCAAGGGAAGTTGGCAATTGTGGGGGATGAATTTGGATCATAGGGTAAGCCAGCACATTGGAATTAATATCCACAAAATTTTGACTAGATTATCACATGCAACAAGCATGCCATCTGTTTTGTAAGTTGTTACTCTTTAATTTTAACTCAATTGTAGTATCAGTTAATTTCTAGATCCTCTCTCTCTTGGGTGATTTTGCTTGCGAGAATTTCTGGTCATTCTTCAACCTGGGTTAAAAAGAAAGGCGTCAGAAAAGCATATACAAGCAACATCATCAACTAAAGTAAAGTCCCAGTTGATACCTTGCGTCCGAAACTCCCTAGTGGCCCAAATCTCTAAAAGACCTTTAAGGTTTCAGAAGTATGCATATCAGCTAGTCCTTACGTAACTTGTGGTTATTAACTCCATTTATCAGTTTATTCATACTCCTACTAAAGCATTTTTAAATACTAGAGATTTTTTCTGGAGTATAAAATTTTTTATCATGCTTGCATACCCAATTTGTAAGTTTCTACATTTTTATGTATATATGGTATATGTCTTACTGTATATTTTTTATATTATTAAATATTTAATATCTTCCTGAAAATAGGCCTATTTAATCTTTATTTTTCAAATAAAATATCTGACCTTGCCTTACTACTTTGCTTGTATTTTTTTCTTTTCATTGGTTTACTGTCTGATAGCTTTTAAATTAATGAGCTTCTCCTTGTCATTCCAAAAGCGGAAAGCTAGTCGATGAAAAGGGGGCGAAAAAACAATTGAAATTGGGAAGCAAGATGTGGAAGGAATTATTTGATCACATCGCCCCTTGAACTCCAATTAGCACCAAAAAAAAAATCTCAAATATTCAATGAAATCAGTGGTGGTTTTGCATTTTCCTTTCAGCCACCAGTCACGACTTCCCCAGTCTGAGTGTTATTCCAACCTCCAAAGCCTAATACTCATGGCTAGCAACAGAGACCATGATGACCCGTTAACATTCGATTCATTCACCCAGCAGGCTCCCAGCACCCATCCTCCTCTCCTCTCTGATCTCCAGCACTGATCACCAACATCAGTGACAACATATATAGACCCTGTCGTCGAGACTTTTCAGTTCTACCAGCAGAACGTGCATGTGTCTATGTCCTAACAATCTCACGGACTAGTTGCATGAGAGAAGAAAAGGGATATATAGTTGGGTATGTATGGAGTGGAGGCTATGTCATTTGCGAATGGTGGCTCATTCATTAGATGTAAAGTTTAGGATTCAGAGTTTCCAGGCAAAGAAGGTTAGTGCAAAAGCTGGGTTTTGACCCTTTTTAGGCTTAAGAAAGACCGACGAAGTTAACACCTCAAGGTAGAGTATAAGGTTGTTTTTTTTTTCCTCCTCCTTTTAGTGTAAGTGTGCATTAGGATAAGGCAAAAGTTTTAAATTTATTACTAATATTTAGGTGTGAGCTCATTTCTACCTTCACAGTTTTTTTCTTTTCAATCTACCATAGGTTTGAATTGGTCACCGATTATTAAATGTTACAAGTTTTATAATTTCAGAGTGATAATGTAATGTTAGCAAATTTTAAGGATTTTAAGTAATTTATCATTGCACAGTTGGCAAGGCAGTGGGCGTGGTGCAAGTGTCTAAGGTGGCAAGTGTTGGAGGCAGCAGGTGTCGTAGGTGGCGTGTGTTAGAGGTAGCAGGCATAGGGCAGGTGTTGGATTCTATTAAAAAAAATGATAAATTACTTAAAGTTCTTAAATTTTATTAAATGTTATATTATCATTCTAAAATTATAAAACTTATAACTTTTAATAGTTAATGACCAATTCAAACCCATTTTAAAATATTAGTAGGAGATTGTTTAAAAAAAATAAAAAACTATAGTGGCAGATATGAGCTCATGCCTAAACATTAGTGGCAAATTTGAGACTTTTGCCATTAGGATAAACTTCAAAAGTATTCTTAATTTTTCTTAAAATGTTAAAAGCGTGGAAAATTTGGGTAGACTAAATCTTAGACGAAAGCAAAGTCCACATTTTGGTCTTTCTATCCATAAGATTGTACATTTCTTGTTGCGATGACTTATATGTTTAATTTTACAAGTAACACGGATTAGTTGTAGCAAATTTTAAATTCAGAAGAATCAAGTGTTGAAATGAAGAAATGCAACAATATTAAGGCAAAAGAACAAATAGTGAGAATAGGAAGAAGAAACAAATAATGACTGAAAAAAAAAAAAGAAGAATAAAGAAACAAAGAAACAAATTCATCTCTTCTCTCTTTGTTCTTCAATTTCGTCGTCTGCGCTGCATTCTAAACTCTCTCCTCTTTCCGAATTCGCGGCCCCTCAAACTACATAATGTAGTAATCTTAGGCTAATTATATCTAAATCATATAAATGCCTTTAATCTGAATAGACATAACATAACGGGTAAGGGTATTTCAGTCAAATTAAAAAAAGAGAGACAATTTCCTCAAACTTTCAACTATAAGATTTCTTCAAAAGTTTTTATCCAATTTATTTTAACTTAAGTCAATTAATTTAAGATAATTTATTTTTATTTTTATATTTTTTTCTAAAATTAATTTTATTTGAAGAAAAATATTATATGTGTAATAATCAATTGAACATATAATTTTTATAATGTTATTAAATTTTTATGAACTTTTCTTTTTTAATGTCTGAAAAAAGAAAAATTCATAAAAAGTTAATAATATCACAAAATTATGGTCCATTCATTTTTAGGGGCTAATTCACCTCAATAAAATAAAAGTTAAATAGGCAAGGGTAATAAATCACTTAGTTATAATAAAATAACTTAAAATTAATACTATAAAAATTAACATACAAATTAAGCTGATCAATGAGGTGTGAGATTAGAGAGATTTTATTTCTTTTTTGGACGTAGAATATTTTATTAATTATTGTAATCTTTATTGTTCATCATAATAATACAAGTCTTATTGCTAATTAGCACATGGCTAATTGCAGCTTCATCAACCAAAAGTAAGTTGGTACTTGGGCTGCTTGTTGGGCCTGAAGAGGCCGAAGTTTTGCTCAATCCCCGGAGGTTGCTTCAAATTCTCATCAAACATAGCAAAGAGGTAAGCCTCTATAGCTTGTCCAGGCCTCCTAGGAGTCCCTCTTCTCACATGATCAATCAAACCCCTATAGTACGTCCCAGCATTCCCGACGGTAGCAGCGTTTTCTCCGGCCGACGGCCACCCACTTTCCGAAACCACAACCTTCACGCCCGGTGCACCAACCTTCTCCAAGGCTGCGTAAATCGAATCAACCAACGCATCGAACACGTTCTGGTAACTCCATTGTTTATCTTGGACCACCGTCCCAGGTGCAGTAAATAAAGCATACTTAATATCCATCCCCGGGGTGTTAACATAAGCAAAATAAGGGTAAACATTTGCTAGTAATGGTGACCCATTGGCTTTCAAGAAATCTATGATTGGCCTCAGAAATGAGATTGCTGAGCCACTGAATTCCCCATCAGATGGAGGGTAAGATTTTCCTAGCACGGTTGTATCCACGGCTGTGGACACTTTGATTCGGTCCCGTAAATTGGCTGTGCCTAACGCATTGAAAATGTTCCTCATCGCTGGGAGGATGAATTGGGCCTTCGGGTCGGATGGTGGAACCTCGTTTCCGACGGCAATATACTTGAAATTTACGGCAGGGTAAAAAGAAATAATGTTTTTCTGGACCCAGGTGTTGGCGGCGGAGGCGTCGGTGAGAGATTGGAGGCTATCGTTTGGGACACCTAGGATGAGTTCAATGTTGGTTCCTTTCAAGGCGTCTAGAGTATCCTGCTCTGGGCTATAGATTCTCATTTTTCCAATTTTGTTTGCTCGGCAGAGATCCACTCCTTCTCTCTTCGGGGGTAAATTATTGGCATCTCCTCCATAGCATACACCGATGGATTGAGCACCTACATAAGTAATGGGACAAACTTAATATTGTACTTTTAGGCTCGACAGGGAAAAATATAGTAATTTTCTTCATGAAAGGAAGACATTTTCACCACAACGTTAACTCTTCGCATAAGAGTTTGCGTGAATGATGAAAGTCCACAAAATCTAAAATATCTAACGTTAAATAAGCTATCGTTTAATAATTCAATGGAAAAATTACAAAACTCCCCTATGGTTTGGTACACGTCCCACTATTTTGAAAAACTTAATCTTACTTTAAGCTCTAACACTGAAATAAGCTATTTCGTTTAATAATTACAATTTACAGAAAGGATAATTCAATTGAAAGCTGAACAATATTAATAATTATCCTTATTAAATAGTAATGTTAGACAGAGCTTATATATAAGCAATAAGTATAGTGTGTAAAGATTCGCGTAAAAATTAGTACATAATTTTAATAAAGTAGAGGAACATGGAGGTTTACCAGCAAGATTTGGATGAAAAATGAACAATCCAAAGAGTATCAACAGAGCAGCCATGGAAGGTCGTTCCTTAAGAATTGTCCCCATGTTTGAAGGAAATTGATTAATTAGAGAAGAGCTTAACTTTTAATTTGCATATCCATGTGCCTATAAAATGTCCCTATTTATAGAGGAGTTAATCTAGACTCTAGGGCTGCTAATAAGAAAAGTCTTGAAATTTCCACTTGAAAAGTCATTGGAATAGAAATGGACAAAAAACAGGGCCTAAAAGATAAGGTTTCAATTGAGCATCTTATCGTTATTCTTTTCATAGGTGATGGCTTTTTGTTTTTTATGAAACAATGCGAAAAATCGTTTCTTCATTCCGGACAAAACAGAGGTTTTAAATTGAGAAATACGCAAAACAGGCTAATTACAACATCTGTCCTACGTAATGGCTAATATTGCTGCAAATACTTATCTTTGTAGATTTATAAAAAGTACAAAAAGTACAAAAAATCGATAAACACACCCAATTTTCTATTCAAAAACGTGCTTTTGTTCGAATCCCTTTAATGGAATTCAACAAGAGAACCATTGTTGATGAGCTGATTCCTGTATTAAAACCACCATATCACACATTGGCATTTGTAGTAATTCTAAATATAAAAAAATTTTCTTGTTGGTTCTAATGATACTGGTGTTATATGGTAAAATTAATTGATAGAAAAACATATATAAATTGTTACAAACTTATTTTTAAAAAATACGAGTGTTTTTGTTATTTTTTTTCCCGACAAATGTACGGCGGTGTTGATGGATAATGTTTACACGCTCGAAATAGCTAGTCAGCCGCAAGCTAAATGACATCAATCATCCCGGACTGGTTATGTCACATATTCATTATCAAATTATAAATTTTTATATCATTGTCTTAGAAATGTTGATAATACTACAACATTTATCCTGTATGATTAAATTGAACATTTAAATCACATTAGAGGTTTAAGAAAGCAATTCAACTATAAATATAAAATTAAAGTTGACAGAAACTACTTGATTTCCTCCAGATAAGGACTATCTTGCATTTTTTTGGAGGAAAACTAGTAAATTAAACTGTTTATTAGCTATAAAAATTCATTACCAGATTAAATTTACTGAGAGACCGTTGCGAGACAATTTTATATTT
Organism: Aquilaria sinensis; assembly: GCA_005392925.1. Lineage (NCBI taxonomy): Eukaryota > Viridiplantae > Streptophyta > Magnoliopsida > Malvales > Thymelaeaceae > Aquilaria > Aquilaria sinensis. The sequence continues at coordinate 417,531 of SMDT01001915.1, forward strand.
GTATTTGAATTACTTCGCCAAACATTCAATTTGATTTAAGCATTATTTAATTTATTCGTAGAGGGTGAACATTACAACATTACCAATAATTTAAGGACAATGGTGCATCATTTTATGGTTTGAGGATAAATATGCAATGAAAGTGATAGTTTAGGAATGATATATGCCATTTACCCATTCATACCTTTCCTTTTCTTCTCCTCCACTTTGTCTCAAAACATACATAGGATTTTCTCCTCATTTTTTAAAGAACTTCTTTGAGTGGGAAGCTTCCTACCAATAGTGTACTATATTAATTTAATGTGTTCTCAAATTTTGATCTTGGTCACGTCAAGATGTTTTTTCTTTAAAAGTTAATTCAACAAATTTATTTAGTATCGTTCATCTAACCATATGCTAATAGTGGCTATTACGATTTTCTTCTAATATAGAAATAGCATTGTTCATTTACCGCGTCAATGGCGGCTAAACCATCTATGTGACTATGTTGCTCCCAATTCATTTTTTTTAATAATAAAAAATAAAAAACAAATTAATAGGAATGTTGGGAAAGTAAAAAAGAAGTATAAGCATGCGCCGGAGATACACATTGTATTTAAAGTGATTTTTTTCCTATATTGTATTTAAAGTAATCTTTTTTCTCTTTTGCTTTTTAAGCGTAATTTTTTCAAATATTTGAATTTAACACTAAAATTAAAAAACAGGAAAAAATTATATTATTTTAACTTTTACGTTTTATTTGTTAAACATAAATTAAGAAAGATGAAAAGGGTAAATATTTGAATAATAATTTAAAGGGTAATATAGTAAAATTACTACTATATTATGGAGTGTGGGCCAAATACTGTTCATTGAACAGTAACACCCCCCTTCCTGTTTGTGGTCGAGCTTCTATTTCAGTCCTCAAGTATGTTATTATTATTTTTTTAATCTTTTGATCCCCAACTCCTCCATGTGATGATTGGGTCATCAATTTGGTTCATTATTGTAGTGATATCAACAAGCCTGGTTTGAGGTCTCTCTATGAGTAATCAGGTTAGGAGTAGTACCTATCGTATGGATAGATGAGTATTACCTGTCAACTCATTTAAGACATATGCTTAATATTTTAGACTTCTTTTTTATTTTTTATGTATATTTTTTCAAACAATGTGTATATTTAAAATTAATAATAACTAAAAAAATAAAAAAGTAAAGTAATATATGGTAATTTATGTTATTATAATTTTATTTTGAAATAAAATCATATTTTAAATTTAAATATATTAATTTGGGAGGTATATGAGTACGGTCAAGTAGAATTAATTAAATATGTACCCTTTTCATGGTTATGTGAGTGCGGGTGGATTCAGGGTTAGGCGGCCAAGTTCGGGGAGGGTGGAGGCATGTAGTGTATTTTTTGATTTCTCCACAGTATTGTAATTGAAATCAATGTCCCAATTATCATATGAAGAAGTTAGCGACTAAATAAGCAGCAATAATAGACTTAGAAATTGGATAAGAAATTTGTACACTCATAAAAAAAAACCTTGCATAAACAAACTTTGAGTGTAAAACTTTTACTCGCTGCAATGTGTGGGGCTCGCAAATAGTAATTTATTAAATATAAAAATATTACAAAATTTAAGAAGATCCAAAACAGTAAATGTTAGAAATAATATAAAACAGGGGAAGTATAATGTCAGAATAAAAGCATTATGAGGAATGAAAAACCGCCGCATAGGCATAGCCGCCACACGGCCACCACCATGTTGCAAAGGTGACTAATTTTATAAACCAACAAGTACATGACATGTTGCAAAAGTCCATTTTTTACCATATCTTGATTATCTATTTTCTCCTAGATCCAATGTTGCCTGCCTAACCAGAGGAATCTTAGTCCAAATTTTGATCATGTAAGAAAATTTAGAGGCAATTTAATTTAAGTTAAGTCAATTTTTAAAATAATTTATTTTTATTTTTATATCTTTTCTGTCTCGAACTAATTTCATTTAAAAGCTAATATTATATAGATATAAAAATCTATTTGAAACTAAATTTTCATGATATTATTAAATTTTTATAAATTTTTTTATATATAGAAGCATATACAAAGGTATAGGTATTATAGAGTTATTAAAGAAAGATTGGGAGATGGGAGGGGAGGGGAGATGGAATCTGCCTGCTTCTTGAAATATTGAGAGCGTTAAGCCACAGTTTGACAGATAGGCACACAATGCTTCCATGGAGAGTTGAACCCCGGTCACAGATGGAGGTGTCCAAACATGTAACTACTAGATTGCGGTATTGTAGACAAATATTTCTCTTTTAATAGCTGAGGCTAAAAAATTTCATAAAAATTTAGTAAGATTATAAAAATTATATTTTTAATGGCTTATTACACTTATATAATATTATCTTTTCAATAAAATTAGCTTCATATAAAAAACATAAAAATAAAAATAAATTATTTTGGATTAAGTTAAAATAAAATGACTCTTAGTTTTGTGACCAAGTACAATTGATCACTCCGTGTTATTATTAAATTTTTATACTCATAACTATTAGAAGAGGAAAGTATATATTTGAGAGATGATTAATCTATACATAATCTACCATACATACATATGAATTGCAAAGGCAAGAAATCATTTATATAAGTTAGAACCTAAATCTTGACGGATCAAATGATATGGTGATTCTCATGCTAATTGGGCTTTTATATATGGAATATAAATGAACAACATAGTATTTACGCGGCCCTTTCAACTGAGTGTATATTACTAAGGAAAAACTCTACGGCTTTGGGTGAAAATATAATTTGCCTATATCTGTCCCAAAAATATGCGTTTTACCTAAAATGTACCACAACCCAAAAAAAATATTTTTTTTGAAATTTATTATGTAAAAATAAAATTCTAAATGTACCCTTGGAAACTACATTCTTCAACTACTTTTGAATAAATTGAAGGGCCTCAAATAATGATAAAAATTTAGGCCGGACGATTTATTATAAGTTTGGTTAATTAAGAACCCAATAATGTAAATCTACTATGCATACGTTCAATTGTTTTTCATTTTTTGGAGTTATAAATAATGCTATCGAGCTGTTGAGAAAAGCTATTGAATTGCAATCTAATTTCACTCATCTGTAACCAATTAGCAATATTTTGCAATTTTTTCAATAATAGCTCAGTAACATCATTTTTTTTCCCAATGGTAACATCATTTTAATCCAAATTCTTACTTGGACAAAATGAGCATAATATAGTAATGATGAGTAAATTAATATCGTTAATATTTTAACTAAATGTAATAATTAACCGTCTAGTTGCCAAGCTTTAAGATAAGACGTTTGAGAAAGAAATTAAAATAAATAAGAAACACTTTAAAAAAAGCCCGCCTAATTATTTTCATAGGAAAACTACATAACTACCCTGGAACTTTCAAAATTTCAAGTAAAGGGATCAAATTGGCCATCAATCACAACTGAAGGGATCAGAACGGACATTGAATCTCTCCATTGTTGACATTAATGTAGTCGCTGCTTGGAGTCTCCTCTTTATATCTTGACTCATTATTTGGCAGAGATTTTGCAGTCAATTGGTCAAAATTAAATCGTGTTGGAATTGGAGTCGACTAATTCACAACTTAAGAAAGACTTGAGCAAAGACTTTTTCTCTAATTGAAGTCTACATTTTGGCATTCCATTAGCGCAAGATTGCGTACACACGGATTACACTTCTTGCTGCAAAACTGACGTGTTATATCTGAGAAATTTAGCACTTCCTCCGTTCCAGAAAAACAATCATGGCACCTGACCAATAATCACTTCAAAATATACCAAAATTGCCCCTGATTAGAGGGTTAGGGTTAAAGTATATTCGAAGGTAAAAAATCCAATTAACCCCAATTGCAAATGTTTATCTCTTAATCTTGTACTGCCTTATATTGTATTATATTCTGAGTACAAAAAAAAAATGATAGTGTATTTCTTTATATATGAGGATTAAGATAGATGTAGTTTATGAATTTTTTTCTTTTTTACCCCTAAAACTAAAATTTTTAAAAAATTATTTTTTTGGTATGTGCAATGATGAGAGTTTCAATAATAATTAAATTTTTTTTTGGGGGTTTTGTATAGTGAGAGTTTTAATTAAGATTAAAAAAATTCTTTTTGGGTTTTATGTTGTCAGATTTAAAATGAAAATAGTAAAGTAAATTAAATGTTAAAAGCTTTCTAAAAATTAAATACTTCATCCATTTTAAGATTACCAAAAAAAATGTATTTTATCTTTTTGAGATGAAGAAAATATTAATTAATCTTTATGTTATTTATAAAATAATTAAGTTAATTATATATAATTCAAATTTTCATAAACTTTAATAATATTTTATTCACATTCATCTTATGCAAAAGTAAGTTTAAAGATGATGTGATAGAATGTTTGACAAGTTATATGCAGAACCGACAAACATTTAAGTAGTTTTCTAACAGTTTGATATGTCAATTTGTAAGGAAAAAAAAAAGAAAGAGGATATTTATACATTTTTTAACTAAGATTTTCTGATGAGTTTGTAGGGAGAAATAGTGTATTGGTACGTTTTTATTTAAACTAAGGGAGCATTTTCTGATGAGTTAAAAGATAACGAGACTTTTTGTACCTTCGTTCCTACAAAGGTTGCTCCGTTTTTTTTTTCCTTTTAGGTTGTCTCAAATTACTTGCATCATTTTCTCATTTGGTAAGTTTTAGCAACTCAAATGATAATTATGGGCCCGACTGGCCTCTTTGTTTTCCAAATTTTGTACTCTATTTCTCCACCCATTTCCTCGTCTTTTCTCATCTGGATTCTCCTTCCAATCTTAGATTGATCGTCGCCTCTTGTCCTCCCTGCTTCTTCCTCCAACATGATTCCACCTCCTTAAGTAAAGTATGTTGGTGTTGTGGCTGTTGATTGTCCAATCAACAGCATGGGATCATCATTATGGCTGCGATTTCAAATCCCTAAGCCAAGGACTAGCCTTTGAATCAAGAATAGGAGTGGCATCGATGGCTTTCAAATCGTGATGGCACTGATGGCTGGGCTTTCAAATCACATATATGCCTTCAAATCAAACATGGGAAGAGTGGACGAAGCCATTAACTGATGGGATAAGCTAGAATGGCAGGGACAAGAAGGAAATGACATAATAAAAGGTAGCTAATAGGGATCTAGAGGACGATGAGAAAGGAGATGAGCGCCATTTAAGAATTTTGGCATTTGATTTTTTTTTTCTAATTTAATTTTCGCTTATTTGATGTTTGTGATTCAATCTAGATTGATTTTAATGTTTGAAAATTGAGGATTTGGCCTTGTCCCTCATCCCAGATTGGTATCAGAGACCGCAATGCTTGGTAGTTGGTCTAGGTTTTATGATTGTGATGAATGACTATACTTATGATTTCTCTTTATTTTTTCCCTTGCTAGAGAAGATGAGCTTGAGGAGAAGGGATGGAAAACTGTTTGTTGTTGGTAATAGAAAGAAATTCCAAGTGGAGCAATTGGTTGAAAGTGTTGGCAACTTGAGCTTGGATGACGATGGTGCAACCACCTTAGCATCATGGTTGGAATTCTAAAGCAAGAGTTGGTGCAACTAGGGGTGCACAGGTGATGGACAATCTAAATGCTGAAGAGCAAAAAGAAGATGATGTTAATCTTATTAATGACTTTGATGGTGAACTCTTAATTATGAGTTTGATTCAGATGTCAGCCAAGAAAGCCATGAGGCAAAAAAGAAACGTAGATGGTTTAGGAAGTTTTTTGAGATGCTTGATAGTGATTGTTGTTTGATGTGTAGCAAATAGGGGGAAGGAAAAAGAGTAGACAAAGGTAAAAGTGGACAAAACACATAATTTTATCATTCCTTAATTTTCACGTCAATCACAAATGGACCAATCTTCGTGGTATGGAGAGAATAATATTTCTACCAAAGCATATCTGAATTGATGAACCAACTTGTAACAATTTATAACCTTCAATGGCATGAATTGACATACGCCTGATTTATTTTAGGCCTAACTATAGAATTAACCCCCAAACTTTGTCAGCTTAAGCAAGTTGGTCTAAAACTCACAACTCACTAAAATTGGCCCCTAAAATTTTAAAACCTATGTGAGTCAATCTAATTGCTATAGTAACTAGAAAACGATGTTTAAATGATGGTGACATATGGCGATGGATTGAATTGAAGAATAACTAGGTAAATTCCTACATGGCTTGATGTCTATCCTTGGATGAGAAAGGCAAAGTGCAAAGTGCATGGTGAGAACACTTTATTGCGTGGGCAACTGCTAATTGTCCTTAATTGATCGACTGTAGGAATATGAGAGATAACTTCCTCTCAATCAATTCCATCCTTACCCACTTTCTCACTATCATCTCCATTCATCATCACCGGCTAGATGGAGGCATTAAGCATTTAATTCAAGCAGGCCCTGATGACTTGCTTTTTTGGTCCTAGCTTTAGGTACAACACAGGCTCACGTTTCTAGCTTTGGGGAAGAGGTTTGGGTTTCTGACTCTAAGGAAGAGGTGTTGTTCGACCCAAAGATTCACTCCCGTTTGGCTTGGAATGAGTGGTCGGACCCATCAACATGGGTTAAGCTTCTTCATCCAGCCCAGTAACTCAACGACCAATCCGCCAAACGCACATTTGATTTCTTCTTCAAACCTGCCTCCGATGTCAAAACACTCCAATTTGGTAGCCAATTTGTCATCAAATTCTTCTTGATCTGCCACACTTACCTAGATTCGGCAGTCCTCAATTAAATTAGTGGTCTTTGGCCCGAGCTCTACAATGTGGTCAAAAATTGGAGAGGCCGATCTGTTTTGCCGATGCTTTTGAACTGAACCAACCTATCTCCGAGAGTACATGGAGTGTCTCGGAGGTTTAGGATCTTCATTTCAAAGATGAAAATGACTTGTAAACGGCTGGTGGGAAGTCCATTTACAATTTTACATGGGATTGGATGAAACTTGTTAGATAGTAGAGCATCCCATTAACGCTGCCTACTCCACCTCAGCCATCCATCACCACGTCACCATCCCGTTAAACGTTGTTTGTTAGTTAATATAGCAATTGGACTGACTCGCATAGCTTTTTAAAGTTTAGGGGCTAAATTTTAATGAATTGTGAGTTTTGAACCAACTCACTCAAGTTGGCAAAGTTCGGGGGCTATTCTGAAGTTAGGCATTTATTTTAATTTAAATTAACTTAATCCAAAATAACTTTTTTTTTCTATTTTTACATTTTTTGCCAAAATTAATTTTATTTGATAGTTGATATTATATAGGTGTAATAATCAATTGAATTTTAAAAAATTAATATTACTAAATTTTTATTTTTTTATTGCACTAAAATATTATATATTTTACTTCAAGTCTAGTGATTGAAATGAGTACAATCTAAATCCCTTAATGAAGATCCTTGAAGGCAAGTTTGGTGCCAGCAATCACAATAATTTCAACTCCAATCACATATACTACATTTAAGTTATTGCAATTAAAAGGCTCGTAGTTGAGTCTTGGAATGAGTCGATCGATCTAAAGTGTACACTAGTCTCTAATCGATCTTGCATATGATGCGCTCATGGCCTTAACTGATTTGGTCGTGTGTCCAGCACTGTTACTCTAAAGAATTAGAGTGCTCAAAGCAAGCCTATGCTTTTGATACATTACTATGGGATAACATCATAGGATTCTAATCCTATTATGTCGACTTTCAGGATTAAAAATAATGATTAATTTGAATAGTTGGGAGTGTTTGTATTTCATGGTCAGAAATGAAATTCTTTTATTTAGAAAAGACAATTATTACAAAAGCATTTGCAACATAAAACCTCCTTCAACCCGTAAATTTTGTCAATTCGGACCTTTTACCCTCTGAACTACTCGAGTTTACGTACCCCTCAAACTTTGAAAATTGGTATCTTTTATCCGCTCAGCCCATTTAAATAGTTGTTTAAATTATATAAGGACTGAAAGTAAAATAAAATAAAAGATGAAGAACTAACTAGCTATTTTGCCACATAAACCTCTAGTTCTATGAACCAATTAGGTAATAAAATTAAATGAATCATACTTTAATGTAAAATGTTGGTTAGATTATGTAGATTATACAAAGTTAGTGGCCCCTTGAATTGCTCGAATAGAGAAGATATTAAAGTAGATAATTGAAATAATATAAAAGTTTGAGTCAAATGACAGTTAGCTAGACATTCATCTTCCGTTTTATCTTCATTTCGGTGCCCATTTAACTTACATAGCCATTTAAGGGAGCTGATGGGATAAAAGGTACTAATTCCAAAAGATTAAGAAGTGAGTAAATTCGAGTAAAAATTCAGGAGATAAAAGGTCCGAGTTAGTAAAATTCAAATGGAGAAAGGATCTTTATGCCAACATACGCATGCCAATGATGTTTGTAATAATCAAGATAAAAAGTAAGGGGCTTGAAGAGTATCAGATAGCATCCTACTCTTAATCATAAATAATGCTGATCAGAGGCCTATCGTTTGTTGGTAAGCTTATAGTATTTAGTTGAAGTGGAGAATCCAACATAAAGTGAGGGTTTGAACGTATGCGCTACTTAGTTTGGTATTTGAAGTATGACAAGTAATATGGATATTGTTGGACTTTTGTAATTTTCCTAGAAAGTAATGTTATATGTTATATTGTAATTTATTATAGAGTCCAATTTAATTCAAAATATAGCTTACTTGTTAGTCGCCATATATATAAAGATGTGTACATAATTGGAGTCACACGTAAAAGACATATATAGGAATAGGTTCTTTGAAGCTCGAGTACTCTTGTCTTGTCAAAATGATGTTTTCTACTAATTATTTTTGCAAGCTCTAATTTTAATTAATCGATATATGAATTGATCAACTGATTATATCCTTAAATTATTACTCATTAGCGTGAATAGGTCATGGGGCCAAATGCATACAAGCTAATTAGTTATTTAATTAATTAAGAAGAACATGTCTTGCTGCCGTTGAATACAGGGGCCATCCATGGAAACTAGCTAGCACAAAGACCTAGCTAGTCTATGCATATATATATATATATATATATATATGTTATTCGTGTGTGTTAATTAAGTTTCTTGGCTTCTGCTAATATATATACGCCTTAATTAGTGCAATTAACAGATAATTAATCTAGCCAACAATTAAACACACCTGAGCTACTGATCTTATTGACCATGGCTCTCTTCTTTGCAACTATAAGCCCCGTACCAATGCTACTTCTGGGAATTCTTTTGTGCAACTTCAAGATAATTGGTACCACTCTTATTTAGGTTTTCTTTCACAAACTTAATTACAGGGACTTCAGTTAGTGTATATATGGATGATAATTTGTAAATAATTTTGCAGGAGGTCAATCAATAGGCGTATGTAACGGCATGATCGCCGACAACCTACCGGCGGCGGAAGAAGTGATCAATCTCTACAAATCCAACGGAATCACCAAAATGCGACTCTACTTCCCTCACCAACCAACGCTCCAAGCCCTTCGCTCCTCCGGCATCGACCTCATCCTCGACGTACCCCGCGAAAACCTCCAAGCTCTCGCCGCTGACGCCATCGCCGCAGCCGAATGGGTCAGCACCAACGTAGCCGCCTTCTCCCCTGGCGTCAACTTCCGCTACATCTCCGTTGGCAACGAGATCTTACCCTCAGATTCTCTCGCCCAACACGTCCTCCCCGCCATGCAAAACATGAACGCCGCCCTCGCTGCCGCAAATTTACACCAAGTCAAAGTTTCCACCACGACGTTTGCTTCTCTTCTGGGCACCTCCTTCCCTCCATCCACGGGAGCCTTCAGCGCTGCCGCAATCCCCTTCATCGAACCCATCATTCAGTTTCTGGCCGCAAATGGGTCTCCGCTTCTGGCAGTGGCGAATCCAGGATTTTTGGTTCGGGGGGGCAAGCCCGGAGGAGAGTCGGCGAAGCCCGGAGGAGAGAGACGATGTCGCGGTTAGGTAAAACTATAAATTGGGACTAATTCACACTAATTCAAAGATCAATGAGCAAATCATACGAGTTGGAAACGTTTGAGGACTAATAGTGCATTTAGGCCATGTTAGAATACCCCCTTAATGTAAAGGGAATAACTACTCACTGGGTCCCTACTTTCTTCATAGCCTACCTTATTGCCCCCCCATCTTTATATTTTTTCACAATATTTGGGGGGGTAAAATGCACACACAATCCTTAACTTTTGACAAAATCATCAAATTAATACCCCATATTTACGTTTTTTCAAAATTCCCGGGGGGCAACAGCCCCCCCCAGCATAACGTAGCTACGCCCCTGGCTTCTGGCTAACGTCTACACTTATTTCAGCTACGTCGGCGACCCTCAAAATGTCGCGCTGCCCTACGCGTTGTTCACTTCGCCGGGGGTTAACGTTAGGGATGGCGAAAGAGGGTACCAGAATCTGTTTGATGCGACATTGGACGCGTTCTATTCAGCTGTGGAGAGAGCCGGAGGGAACGACATGGACGTTGTGGTGGCGGAGAGCGGGTGGCCGTCGGCGGGAGGCACGGCGGCAACAGTGGAGAACGCGAGGACATACTACAGGAATTTGGTTAGCCATGTGAAGGGTGGGACGCCGAAGAGGCCCGGGCGAGCTGTAGAGACTTACTTATTTGCTATGTTTGATGAGAACCAAAAGGGTGGTGCTGAGACTGAGCGTCATTATGGGCTCTTCTCCCCTAATAAACAGCCTAAGTATCAAATTAGTTTTAGTTAATTAGTTAATTAGCTAGTGTATATTAATTGGAATGATGTGTTGGCCTGGGTAACTATTGGTGTTACCACAATTGTTACAACGAGAGCTCAGTTAGAAAAAAAAAAAATTTATAACATGGAATAGTGGCCTGGCTGTTTGCTTTTGTCAATGCTCGACTTTAGACCTCAATATCGGAGCTAACTATAAACTTCAGGAGGAGCACTAATTTGAAGGCCAAGTTTAGTGTTAAGTGAAGTTATATAAGATATTTTCTTAATTAGTCTCAATTTCTTTGATATATTTACGTTTCCATATAAAGTTCTAGACAACTTTCTACTTTTTACCATCTTTCCAAAGTTATCCTTAAGAAAAGTAATCATCATGTCATATGCATCAGCTGAAATCCAACAAGAAGTTACTACTAATTTAGGAAATTAATTTTTATCATTTTAGGACATTTAATAACTGGAAACATTTTCATCTAATGATCCAATCATCATCTTCAAATGGTGTAAGTGGTAGTTCTATAGTAATATGAAAAAGTTTTAAGATTATATGATAAAAGAAAAGTTTTCAGGAGTTAAAACCATTTTTTCCTCATACAATTTTATGTTGATACAACATTGGCCGTATAACATAATGAATTGAGGACTTTCGTCTAAAAAAAGGGGTTGAATGGAACACTTATCCAAGGTTGGGGAGCCTCTACAAACATAATCAAGGTTAATTAGGGTAAAATGAAACAATAATTAAAGGTTAGAGGCCATCAATACAATTTACCCAATTTGTAATTAAAATATAGCTATAGGATGACTAGATCTACTGCAAATATTTAAAGTGTGTTACTGACTTTTGCATCAAGAATAATGTTAAATGTACTAAAACTTCCTCACAAAAACTTTTTTATATCATGTCTTTCACAATATTCTAATTTGTTCTTAAAAAATTAAGTGCGTAGATTTAACTCTTTTACATATAATGGGAGGTAATTAAGTGTGCCTGAAACGGGAACCCATTCATTGGATGGAAAAGTTTGGGGAATAAATAGATAGAGATAAAATATTTAGGGAGTGGAAGTGGGCTTTGTTCATTTATTGGGGGAGGGAAAGAAAAAAATATATCAGTGGATGACAAAAAAATTTATTTTTTTCTTTTTATATATAGTAGGGAGGTAGATACAAAAGGCTGAACTGAATCTGTTCTTTTCCTTTGCTAATAACGACTGAGTGGAATGAGTCGAAATTAATTTTTACCGGGAAAGAGACATTTTAAAAAAACAAAATAAATCTTGTCTTTGCACATGATACACGAGACTAAAAAGAAGCAAGAAAGAACTTACAAAATGTTCCACAACATGCAACACAAGAACTGGGAAGGGGAGATATATATATGTAAAGAAACCTTCTTGCTTTGATCCGCAAGGAAAATCCTGCACATATGGATTGTGAACAAAGGTATGCATCTTTCTACACCATTAAACCTTCAATTCCTTTTATGTCAACCAGTTCGGTTGGTTCTTGTTTTTCTTCATTTTCCAGTTTCATTTTCTTAATCCAAGCCGTAGCAATTAAGAAAAGACCCACCAAAAAACGGCGGGTTTCATTCCTGACTAGGTTATTTCTGCTGTTTGGGAAAAGATTCGGCTTCAGTACAGATACATGTTTCGCTTCGGGAAGAACATTGAGGATCTCAAAAAACAAGAGTGGAGAGCCTGGAGAAAGAGATTGCTGAAGCAACGCGCTTGTGATGCTGCTAGAAGAAATGGGGAAGAAATTGATCCGGATGTCCAAAAGTGGTTGGAAGATTCTGGAAGCAAAGACAAGCGAAGAAGAGAGGTACTTGCATGCCAAAGAAGAGGCACGGAAGAAATGTTGCTTCCATATGTGCCCACATTACTTGTCCAGCAGGAAACTAGTGAAGAGGCTAAGGCTGTGGCAAAACTCTTAGAAAAAGGGATCGGAAGTCCTTCATCATTATTTCTTAACTACCTGAACTGGATATCCTAACAACTGATCTTTCCAGGGAATATGAGGCATTAGAATCAAGAAAGTTGGTTTTGAATGAGATTTTATCTGTTGCAGCCAATCCCAATGTGAATGTGATTGGAATATACGGTTCCTCAGGGGTTGGCAAGGGCATATTAGTCAAAGAAGTGGCCAGGCAATGCATGCCAGGGAGCAGAAGCTAGCTATTTGGTGCAGTGGTGATGGCTGTTGGGTCTACCAAACCAGAAATCAAGAGAATACAATAACAGATTGCCGACTTTTGGGGGCTGAAATTTGTCGAGGAAAGTGAATTTGGGAGAGCAGCCAGGTTGTATGCAAGGATGAAGAAAGAAAAGAGCATTCTGGTGATTTTGGATGATTATGGAACTTATTCAAGAAGAAGGTTGGCGACAAGGTTGAGAATCCTGAGTTGCAACTTGTAGCTGCTTAGATATCCAAAGAATGTGGTGGATTGCCAATTGCCATCGTTACAGCTAGGGATGAGCATATATATATGGTTTAGGTTGGTTCGGTTTTATGGTAGAACCGAACCAACTTAAAATAGCTTTGGTTTTAAAATTTTTTTACCTAACCCGAGAACCAAAAACCGAACAGAACCATAGCCAGAGTTAGAATCATGGTTTTGAGTTTTTCGATTCTAGTTCTCAGGTTTTTCAATTTATACTATATACCTATAACAACACCAAAATTCAATAAAATTGCATCCATATATAGCTAGTTTATGAAATATTCAACATAATATACAATTAAATCAGCATTGAAATACTTTTATTTAGACACATTCAAAAAAGCTTAACATATTGTTACCAAAATGGTTCAAAAAGTTGTTTGTGGAGTATTTTCTATCTCAACCAGTTTACTTCTCTCTAATAATTCCAACATTGGTATGACATTTAATATGGAAAGCTGAGTTTTTAAAACCATATTCTTTAGTATCAAAACCTGAAATATGTTAATATCATGAATTTTCAGTTTCACTTGGCTCATACATGAAAAAAAAAAACATAAGGATTGTTTTGTAGAAAGTAGTCTGAAGTAGAGAGATAGATTACAAAATAACCTAGGAGTAGTCAATCTAGAAAGCGAAATACTTCAAGTGAATATGAAGAAATTTAGCAAATAGTCCCACAACTTTTATGCTATTTCAATTTGGAACATCAGTTTAAAGGTTTAATATAAAAATACAAGATAACCATTATAATTCTTTAAAGAAATACACATATATATGGATATATTAGTAACACTATAATTTTTATTATATAATTATATGTATACTTTGGGTCTGGTTCTACCTCAAGTTGATTCCATATAGAACCAGAACCAGTTTAAAAACCATTGGTTTTCTTATATGTAGAATCAACCTACAAACCATGGTCCATTTTTATCCAACTCAACCTAACCCAATGGGGGTGGTTACGGTTAGGTTTTGGGTTTACCCAACCCATACTCACCCCTAGTTACAGTTGCAAGGGCCTTAAGGAAAACAAGTTCATCAAAAGCATAAAACTACTATTGAATATCGATGTGTGATAGCTCAGGTGATTAAGAAATCCATTATCGATCCATCAATATTAATCGTGGATAAAATCATGTTGTACACTAATATATTGAGACTTTTCATTAAAAATTTCACTATCTATTTTTGATATAATTATCTCAATAACATAGTTCAAAGAATTAGAGGCGTCGATTGTGGCCATAACTCTCTTTCAAATAATAATATTTACGTTATTCTAATTCCTCATCTCTAACAGCAAAAGTAATAAACCTTTTGATACTAATTGGCAAGACAAATTTGTCTATTTGATGCCAAATTTATAGCACTTTCACATAAAACAAATAGCCACCTATGAGTAGTTTTATTTTCACTAGTATTTCTCATTCAGTTTCCATTACACACCCTTTTAGCATAGGGTAATAATTTGAATAGAACAACTTCAAATATTTTATTCTTTTAAAATATATCAAAACTATTGGAATTGTTTTCTAATATTCTCTTTCATGTTTGTTTATATATAACAAACAACAAATACTGTATCTAGTCCTGTACATTTTATGACGCGTGTCACTACTAAAAATTAGCCTTTTTCCAACTGCCATTTCCAACTGGCAGTTGGAAAATTTTCGTTTCCAACTGCCAGCCATTGGAAATTTGGCAATTGGAAATCCATTCGTTGGAAGTTTTACTTCCAACGGCCCAGATCTTATCAGTTGGAATTTTCAACTGTCAGCCGTTGGAAAATAAGCAGTTGAAGAATTTCCAACAGCTGTAATTATAATTTTATTTTTTTGGTGTTCCAACGGCAACTGCTCAGGCTGTTCGTTGAAAATTTTCCAACTGCTCAGGCAGTTGGAAATTCTCCAACTGCCAAGGCAGTTGGAAAAATCTCTGGGCAGTTGGAAAATTCTCCTTTTTCCAACTGCTTAGGCAGTTGGAAATTTGGCAATATTAAAAGTTTAGCCGTTGGAATTTTTTTTTATTTATATTATTCATCCCTGTGCTGTTCATTCCAATTGAATGTTTAGTTTAAACGTTAACCTGTTATATTCCAGTTAATTATATGGTATGTAGTCAAATTTTTGACTGAAATTACATAAAAATATATATATAACGACATAAAAACCTACACAATTAAAAGTACTAATTCATGATATAAATGTACAAATAAATCCACATAAAAACATTTATACTAGAAATTATATGGTTTCATTCTCTAACTAAGTGTTTGTTTGTTAATAAACACACATAGTAGCATGATATACCTGATCTATTATTAATCCGATCCCGATGCATCATCATCATTTGCAGGCGGCGCGGGCGGGGGAATGCCAATTGACTTACATATGTACTTGAGCTCAGCTCGTTGTCTCCTCTTCAGACGTTCTAGCTTCCGCTCATAATGTGATGCTTGTTGTGTAGTTTGCTCCGCTACGACTTGCTGTACTTGTTCAATGAACTCCGGTGTTTGCGTGACATCAATGGTTGCTGCATGAGTAAGCCTTGGTTGTCATCGTCCAGGCACAACATGTTGTTCTGATCCAAGGCCAAATACACGCCCTTTCTTCCTGCCCCCAGCAGCTGCACTCATGATCGCAACCTCATCTATGTCAGGTGCGCCACCTTCGTCATCCATTTGCTGCGTTGCTTCCTCAATTTCAGCAGTTATTATTGCCTTCATAAAAAGTAAAGATAATTTATTAGTAACAAGATCAGAAATATTTGCTGTAATGAGTATTCAAATAATTACCGCAACTTCTTCACTCCGCCTGTTAACGTATTCCCCGCTCTTTTTCTTATGAGTTTGCTGCATCACCTTGAACAAGCCAGGGTCCCTCTTCTCCGGATCTTTCTCACGCTACATTGGAAACGTACTAACATTAATTTTATTACAACATAAGTAAGTTGAATTTTGTGTAAAAGAGTATGATAATATTACTATTCTTTCTCGGTGTTCAGTAATTGAAACTGAACCTCCTGCATAAGTAGCACTGCATGCACCTGTGGAGTTAGATGACTGCGATGATGAAGCTCGCATTGTCTTACCCCTTGCCAATCGCTCGTTAAACTTCGTTGTAGCCCATCATTCCTCAATTTCTGCATACTGTGCGTCGGTCATAAAAAATGCCCTTGCTCGCCGTTTTTCCGGATTTTTCTCTCGGCGGATGTCACCCAGTGTGCATCGGTAATGATTAGCCGCCATCATATGCCAAACACGATATACCTCATTATGGTGAGCTGGATCCCACTCACATAATCCCTGCACGTTAAAAAAAAATTTGTTTGTCGCATAGTTCGCAATTATGGTTGATAAAGTCGAAATACTCATAAGAAAATGCAAACCTCAAATACGCGCCACCACGCTTGAATATCTGCTGGGCTTGCGCTCGTCCAGTCATAATGTCCCTTGAAGTGTGTGGTAAAGCATCTAGTCACCAACCGTGTTGCTCTTGATGGAATGAAGCTACATGAAATGCATGTTTCGACACAATTAATTACTGTCTTTTTACTGGGCGTTCACATACTTGATGTTAAATAAACTATTATGGTTCAAAAGGGTGCAATACTTACGTGTTTCCGCGAGGTCTTATCCTTAAGCGCACCTGAAGCGGGGCTTGGTATACCGCTGACTAACTATTGGAATTTCCACCTTCGGGTGAAACTACAGGGGCCGGAGTAGATCGACTAGCACTACGGCCGACTGGAGCAATGCGAATATCACCTGTGTGAGGGTGAGGATGTCGAACAGTTGTTTGTTCTGTCGAGGGCTGTGAATCTGAATGACGAGCAACCGATGGGCCTGCCCTTTCATGTCTAGCAATTGGTTCTGCTAATACTTCTTCCATCTGCTGAAATAGGCCTTTCCCTGGCCGA
Source organism: Aquilaria sinensis (assembly GCA_005392925.1). Lineage (NCBI taxonomy): Eukaryota > Viridiplantae > Streptophyta > Magnoliopsida > Malvales > Thymelaeaceae > Aquilaria > Aquilaria sinensis. The sequence goes on from SMDT01001915.1 coordinate 434,667, forward strand.
CGTGTATACGTCGCATCTCCTTTAGGTGGCATCTGCATTATTATAAAAACCCTTACAACAATTTACAAAACTAACATACACGAGTATTGTAAAAACTAGAAAGACTATGTGATATTGCACCTAGTGCTTTGAAGTACGACTTAGTATTTACATATTAAAAGTTACTCCACGTTCACATTACATTTTATAAGTAATTGCACGTTTACATTATTGTCAATGGACTACATCGTCCTCAATTTCAGTATCTGATTCACCACTATCAGTATAAATCCACGAATTGTAGGTATTACTATTACATATAAATATTTTATCCATATAATATAATTACTACTACTCTTATTATACTATTACTTTAGTACTACTCTTAGAATAAAATTTATTCTTTCAATTATTATATATTATTACTATTTTTATTATAATTAGTATTACTCTCATTGGATTTATTATTACCATAATTATAATAATACTTATTATTATTATTATTACTATTAGTAGTACTACTACACCTACTATTGTTATTATTATTTTTATTATTATTATTATAATTATTACTATGACTTTACTACTACTCTTACAATAATATTTATTCTTTCAAGTATTATATATTATTACTATTATTATTATTATTGACATATATTATTATTCAAGGTCAAACTTAATCAAATAAACTTATTTAAATAGAAATATTTTGTACCTTTATATTAATTCCAATTCTGAAAACATTGTAAGAATAAATCCAATTAAACATTGTACGTACTAACAAAATATATTACCTAAACAATTGACTTCAAACTAAAGATTTGGTATTTTTAAATATACTAACTAATTTCACACACAAATATACTCAAGCTAAACAATTTACTTAAAACTAATTATTTTCTATTCTTAAAGATACTAACTAATTTCACACATAAATATACGACATAAATAATTTACATAAAACTAATTAATTATTATTTTTAAATATACTAACTAATTTGACACATAAAAATACTACCTAAACAATTTACTTAAAACTAATTATTTTCTATTTTTAAATATACTAACTAATTTTACACAAAAAAATACTACCTAAGCAATTTACAGAAAACTAATCATTTTATATTTTTAAATATACTAACTAATTTCACACATAAATATACTACCTAAACAAGGAAATTTAAAACTAATTATTTATTATTTTTAAATATACTAACTAATTTTACACATAAAAATACTACCTAAACAATTTAGTTAAAACTAATTACTAACTATTTTTAATTATACTAACTAATTTCACACATAAATATACTACCTAAACAATTTACTTCAAACTAATTATTTTTTATTTGTAAATATACTAACTAATTTTACACATAAATATATTACCTAAGCAATTTACTTAAAACTAATTATTAAATATTTTTAATTATACTAACTAATTTCACACATAAATATACTACCTAAACAATTTACTTAAAACTAAAAATTTTCTATTATAAAAATTAATCCCGAAATTAAGAAAAAAGTAAGAAAATGGACATAAATGTTAAATTATAATGGGTAACCCAAATACTTCACATCAAACCATCAACAACTACAAATCACATACATTTCACATATTTCAAACCAAAATACCATGAAATAATCCGGATTTTAACTATTTTTTGGGAAAAAAAATAGCAAAAAACGTATTAAACCAACTTACTTCAAATCTGACAATTTACTTGCTTCAAATGCCTCGAAATAGCTTCAAATCAGCTACAACAAGCAAAATCAAAACCCATTATCAACAAACAACATCAAAGAACGCAAATCCGTGAAAAAAAAATGAAAAAAAAATCAAAACAAATCCAAACTAACCTACAGATCAAGCAAAATGAGACCAAATCCACGTCAAAATAAGCTCCAGGAAGTTGATTAACCCCTTAATCGAACAAACGAAGGTGGTGTGTGTGCGTGTGGGAGGAAGCAAATCGCAGAGAGGAGAGAGACGAGACTGGTACTCAACGAAGAAGACGACAGGCCTAGGGGGGGAATTTAAATTAGAAATTTCCAATGGCCTTAGTCGTTGGAAAAAAATTTGCAAAACGAACCGGTTTATTAAATGAATTTCCAATTGTTGAAGCCGTTGGAAGCTGTGGGATGCATTAATTATTTTTTCCAACGGTTAAAGCCGTTGGAAATAAAACAATTAAATCCTAAACTCCTGAAATTATTTCCAACCGTTAAAGCCGTTGGAAATTCGAGAAACATTTTTTCCACAACACTAAATACCAACGGTTTTAGCCATTGGAACAATTTGAGCATAAATTCACCTAAAAACCCCTAATTTCCAACGGCTAAAGCCGTTGGAACTATTATATATATAAAATTTGTAAAAAATCCCATTATTTTCCCCATTTTCCAATGGCTGCAGCCGTTGGAACTATTATATATATAAAATTTGATTCAAAATCCCATTATTTTCCCTAATTTCCAACGGCTGTACCATTATATATATATATATATAATAGGTAAAAAATTCCATTATTTTCCCCATTTTCCAACGGCTACATCCGTTGGAACTATTATATATATAAAATTTGATTCAAAATCCCATTATTTTAAATTTCCAATGGCTAAAGCCGTTGGAACTATTATATATATAAAATAGGCAAAAAAATCCCATTATTTTCCCATTTTCCAATGGCTAAAGCTGTTGGAACTATTATATATATAAAATTTGCAAAAAAAATCCCATCATTTTCCCCATTTTCCAATGGCTAAAGCGCTTGGAAATATTATATATATACATCTAAATTTAATGTCTTAAATGTTCCAACTGCCTAGCCGTTGGAAATAATAGCTGTTGGAATTATCTGTTTTTTTAGTAGTGTACATCAAACTATCAATAGTATTTCCACGCTTTTTTTAATAATAATTTTATCAATATTATTTGGCAATTTTGACCCTTGAATATTTTGTAACTCGAAATCAAATTGATTGAAGTTAAGTGGCTTATCCAACTGTCGGATAATTTTCTTAAAATTCGTAAACCTTTCTCTCAAGTCATAAACAGCAAATCACCAAAAAATATATATTTTTAATACGTTCATCGATAAAGCCCACAAATAGAAAAAATCATAGAACAAATTTAAAACGTATTAATTTCAACACCCAATGAATCCAAACAAACCAATGATTAAGAATCATCAGGTAAATAAAACCCAACAGAGAGAGAAGGTTCTCACTGGATAAGCAAATTTAAGACCGGATATATATACTATCTCCCCAAACAAGGCAAAACGGCCACCAAATTCAAACAATTTAACCGGAGAGAGAAAGAGAAGGTTCTCACCTAAAAAGGCAAAATCGAGTTAGGATCAATAAAACCAAGAGAGTTCAAAACAAACCAAATTACGCAACCAAAATATAGGGGTACCTCGATTGAAACCGATCCAAAAAAGCAAATCATAAAACATTTATAGGGTACCTGGTTTGTGAATTTTAATTATTTTATGGAATTAATTAAAATCAAAAAATCAAAATATATTTTTCATTTTTGTGGAACTTACAAACTACACATGAAACATAAAAATGTTGCAATAGAAATGGGACAACCTTTTCATAGTAATAGGGTTCTGTGTCGTTTCCAGAAAATACCTGATCCAGTTAATTCAAAGTGATTTACCATCATAATCACACCACCCAAGTGCACTTGCTCACCCATCAATTTTTGTAGCTAAAAGAGCTCCGTCCATGATGGTTACAAACTGTCATGTTAGCATTGTCGTTTTCAATTTTAAGACCTGAAAACAAATGCACGCCTAGGTAAGTGCATGCATGCATGCATGTTCCTTAAAGAAACACTGCATGCGAACAAAATGACGTATCAGTTCGACCTTAAAAAAAGAATGACCTATCCGTTCAATTTGAAATTATATATATATGACTACAAGTTATTTCCCTTCTCTCTTTTTTTATTTTTTTATTTTTTTAAGATACCTCTCGTTTGAAAAATTTACCATTTGAATTACGTGGGAAATTAGAAAGGGGCAGCAATATATAGAGTTAATTCTTCTTTTGGGGAAAAAAATTGAACCACACGAAATAAGCAGGGTAATTTGTAAAGAAATATACTTTGTGACCTATAAATATGGGTAAGTCGTACCAGTATTCATCAATTGAAGAAAGAGGGTCGCGAGGTAATAATTAAGTTGGTGGAGAAGATGAGCAATAGTAATTTGTTCTCAGCTTTGTTTTTGCTTTCGCTGGCGTTTTACGGCAAAGTCCAATCCGCCATAGAGATTCCGGCCCCCCGTGAACGGCTCGGTGGAACGGCTAATCTGAGCAGAGACAGCTTCCCAGAGGGCTTCATCTTTGGGACAGCAACTTCCGCCTACCAAGTGGAAGGTGCTACGGGACCAGAGTATGGCCGAGGGCCTAGCATTTGGGACGCCTTTGCCGAAACTCCGGGAAACATTGCCGGAAATGCCACCGGTGATGTTGCCGTCGACCAATACCATCGCTATAAGGTACACGCACATAGTTTAATATACCATAATAAGGCACTTGAGTGTTAATTGTTCATTGGATTTTAGTCTTACATTTTAATTTAATTTAACTGATTTGCTTTTACTTTTATATATTTTTTTTAAATCAATTTTATTTGAAATTTGATATTATTTAGATGCAATAATTTATCTGAAAGTAAATTTTTATAATGTTGTTAAATTTTTATGAATTTTTTCTTTTTAATGCCTTAAACTAGAAAAATTCATAAAAATTTAATAAGATTACAAAAATTGTATTTTCAATGATTTATTAAAGTTACATAATGTTGGTTTTTAATTAAAATTAATTATAGATAAAAAAAAAGATGTAAAAATAAATAAATAAACCATTTTAAAGTCAATTGACTTAAATTAAAGCGAACTGGGTATGGTACCATTCATTAATCTATATATATTCAAATTGCAGGAAGATATTGATCTCATGAAAGGGCTCAACTTTGATGCTTACCGCTTCTCAATCTCGTGGTCTAGAATATTCCCAAGTACATATACATATATTTACATGTTGGCTATACGGTACATTCATAGATTTTTATTTTATGTAAAAATTACCTAGCTATATATATATATAAAGAGAGACGTTGGTACTGATTGTTAATTGATGATTGTTTTGTGATTATGTTTCTTAATGTATAGATGGTACCGGAGGAGCGAACTGGGAAGGAGTGAATTATTATAATAAGTTGATTGACTACATGCTACAAAAAGGTATGAATATATTAGCTCTGGTTGATGGTAGAGTTAGTGATTAATGTAATGTGTAAAAAAGTTATTATTTAAGGATAAATTTTAAATTTAGAGGCTAATTAAATCTCTAGTTAATAAATAATTGAAAATTCTAATGTTAATTATAAAAGCACTTTCTATATACTTCTTTTTTTTATTAACCTTTGTTGTTTTTGTTTTTCAAAATATTTGAGTTCAACTTGTTGGATTTTTTTTCTAAATTACACATTACTGTTCGAGAAAACATTATACTTACTAAATGTTAGTTAAAAAATTGTAAAAACCTTCTCTTCGTCTTGAATTATATGAGGTATATAAATAAGCAACAAACATTATCTTATGGTATAGATAGAACATTAACTTAGGAAAACGTAAAGATGTTGCACCTAATAATAAGGTTGAGGACAATAGTGTGACAAATGCAATTCTTGAAGGAGGACTAATATCAATGAAAAAAACACTAACACAATGCCATTTAAACTTCGGAAGAAAAAAAAAACGAAAAAACAAAAACAAAAGTACAACTACTACAGTTGCTTAAATACTATCTATTGGTTTTTTTTACCCTCACAAAGTTTAACAGGCTCCGCCCATATTGTTAATTAAGGTTAATCATTTTAGTTATGGGGTATGTTAATCTATAATTAATTGATTAATGCAGGAATAACGCCGTTTGCGAATCTGTATCACTACGACCTTCCACAGGCGCTGCAAGAGAAGTACATGGGTCTGCTTAACCGACAATTCGTGCAGGACTTCGCCGGCTACGCCGACTTCTGCTTCAATGTCTTCGGCGGCCGCGTCAAGAACTGGACCACCTTCAACGAGCCCCGCGTCATCGCCGCCCTCGGCTTCGACACCGGCGTCTACCCTCCCAACCGGTGCACCGCTAACTGCACAGCCGGCGGCAACTCCGGCGTCGAGCCCTACATCGCCGCCCACCACCTCATCCTGGCCCACGCGGAGGCTGTTCGGCTGTACCGCACCAAGTACCAGGCCCTGCAAGGAGGGGCTATCGGCATCTTGTGCGACTTCGTCTGGTACGAGCCGCTGTCGCATAGCAAGTACGACAACTATGCTGCTCGGAGGGCTCGGGACTTCCACATCGGCTGGTTCTTGGACCCTCTCGTCTACGGCGAGTACCCGAAGACGATGCAGGAAAATGTGGGCGAGAGGCTGCCTAACTTCACCGACAGTGAGGTGGAGATGGTAAAGGGCTCGTTCGACTTCCTGGGCATCAATCAGTACACCTCCTACTACGCCTACGATCAGCCCCCCGCCACCGTCCCCAGCTACACCTCCGACTGGAACGCCGGTCTCACTTGTAAGTGACCGTTAAATTCATTACATTACATGAAATGAAGTTTCTTCGAGGCTGATGATATATTTGCAGTTTATCGTCATGGAGAACAAATCGGCCCACGGTCGAATTCGTTCTGGCTGTACGAGGTGCCAGCCGGCATGTACAAAGCCATAACGTATGTGAAGGAGAGGTATGGGAATCCGGCGATGGTTGTGTCGGAGAACGGGATGGACGACGCTGGGAATGTGACGCTGCCGGGCGGGCTGTTCGACTACGGAAGGATCCAGTACTACAAGAGGTACCTGAGGCAGCTGAAGAAGGCGATCGACAAGGGAGCCAACATGAGGGGCTACTTCGCCTGGTCCATCTTGGACAACTTCGAGTGGCTGCTGGGTTACACCTCGCGGTTCGGGATCGTCTACGTCGACCACACGGACAACCTCCGACGACATCCCAAAATGTCGGCCTACTGGTTCCAGAGGATGCTCAAGAGACCACCTGTGGCTGACGACGTAGATTACTTGTTTGTCTAATCAGTTTCAATTAAGTTAGGCTTGTGTTGTGATCCCATTCTGTTAGTTTCAGATTATGAGCCGCAGCATTGGGATTAATTTAGGCTTGTGTTGTTGCCTGATCTGCTTGAATCAAAGAACTTAACTGCCAGTAAAGACAAGTATCTGCCCTTTCAAAATCCAGCAATCCAACAATATTAAAATCAACTAGACTAATAATAAGCTTATACTTTCTGTGTTAATTTGATATATATATATATATATATATATATATATATATATATTGCAGATATCAATCTTCGCTAGCTATGTCCCAATTTTGTTTCAAATACTTGTCTATCTGATTTTTGCTTATTAAAAACATTATTTCTGTTAATCGCGATGGAAAGCTAATCTTACAAAAATTGAAACAAGTCCAAACTGAAAAGGGGCAAAAAAAATTTGACTGAATAAAAATTCTAAAGAATAAACTAACCCTAAATTCACACGATTTTTGTAAGATATTTCCTCCATTACATTTTGAATGAAACATTTGGGTTTGATATGATGATTAATAAAGAGAAAAAAAAAAAAGGCTTGTATGTTGTTTCAATTTTTACCTTCACTTTTTATACATAAATCAAAAAAGATGAAAAATGTAGGTATTGAAATAATAATTTGAAGGGTAATATAGTAAAATAATTTACTAAACATGAAAATATTACAAAGTTTTAGGATGGCCTAAAATAAAATATTTTCCATTCTTTTTGAAATAGAGGGAATAATATATTATCCACATAGACAGGTATATCTCTATAGCTTATAGAGAGAGAATAAATTGTATAACACTCCCAGTTATATATGTATGTACGTCCTTAACTTACAAGGATAACAAAAATTAGTTGAGCCTGCACGAAAGCCACTCAAACCCTAATTCAATCTTTTGGCGATTATTCCACATCTTGATCGACCCTTGTTGTTCAAGAACGGAAGAAAGTGTTCCGTCACATTATGTTTTGCTTCCCTTGGGATAAATTGATTCTATTCCTTGAAGGCCTTTGGATGGCAAAGATGTAAATTTCATGAAATTTCAATGAGAAGAACTAACCATTTTCTTGAATCATGAAACAATTTTTCTTTACTTTTATTTTTCTTCTTATAATAAAAATAAGACTACTCCCAAGGAGGTGGGAATGGCAGAGGAAGCTCTCACCTTGGGGACTAATGGCCCGTTTGGACATCTTTGGAGCTTACTCTTCCCGGTTCTAAAAGGATGCTCAAGAGACCAGGGGCTGCTTCATTACTTGGCCTAAGACTAGTTCACTTCTTTAGTGTTGCTTCTTCATGATTCTTTCAAAAATGTTTCGACTGAATATGGCTGCAACTGCATGAAATTTTTGGGGCAATCAAGTGTTTTCCGATTGTAATTTACTAGTTAGTATTAGATTTTCTAAACGATTATGTTTTGGCTTAATGATTGAGACAATAATTGCTGTCACAAGTTTCAAAGTTCAGCCCACGATGCCTTTTAGCCCCCCCACATGTACGAAAAACAACATCCAATAGTACCAGAGGACCTGCAATAAGAACAGTTTCACATCCGGAGTTGCAGCAGCGTAGGTCAATCAAGTCCAGTGAATGAGCCATGCGCGGCCATTTTTAATCGAAGAAGAGCTTCTTAGCCTACTTCTATGGTCTGATCGAATCCAACCAGAATAAGAGTCTCCCAGTTTTTTCTGGAAATGTTGGCATAAAATATGAACATAAAAAGAGAGAGATGCGATGCTTAACTGAAATATCACATAGTTTGTGTGAGAAAATTTAGACTCTCCAAGGTGACAAGAACAATGCAGAAAACATCTAATACCCAAGCGATATTGCATATGCAGATGATTGTATTTTTATTTATTGAGCAAATCTGGTACTCCGAAAAGTTTATCACTGCAACTCTTCAGTGTACCTCAAAGAAAGATTAGATAACAAGTTCCAACTCTCACAGGAAGTTTCGGATGTCCAAAGACCTAACATCAGGCATTTCTTCGTCCTTGAATTCCTCCCTGAGAAAAAGACATTTTGTTACCAGATATACAAGAAACTACCATTCTCACAACAAATAAACTAGAGGCTTTCTCTTCCTGCATAAACATATAAGACAGCTAGTAGTACAAAATCACCACATATGCCGAACTAGCACCATGCCTAAACCCGAACAACCCCAAAAGAGCAAACGTAGGATTCTATAATACTCCAAAAGAATGTGCGCTTCTCATATTTTCATGAAGTTTAAGGAAATAGTGTTACATCACCAATTTTTGTGTAGATTCTCTCTGACACTCATTTGTACAGGTATATGTATCTTATAAATGTTAGTTCATTGATCTTTGGACACAATTTAGAAAGCTGCAAATCTTTGTCGGACTGGGGGATCAACAGATACCACTCTACAAACCAGTACAAATAGTCCTCAATGCTAAATCAGCAAGTTACGAAAAAATAGTGGTCAGCAAAGCAAGGAGGCAGGTAATAACTACAGGCATACCTTTTCTTCTGTGTCTCCATTGCTTCAGTGACATCCTTTTTCATCTCTTCCAGTTGTGCTTTAGCAATTTTAAGCTCCAATTGTTCCTCATACTTGGGCAGCTCTTCAATTTGGATACCAAGCCTAAAATATTACTGGTTCATTATATAATCTTAAAATAGAATAAATTACTACACAATGTTGCAGCACACGCAATCAATGCTCACTTCTTATTAATCCTGTCAAACTCAGCCATGAGAAGAGCCATCCCTTTCTTGTCATTCCTCATAAGCGGTTGCTTAATTTCCTGTTCAACTTTTTCCAGTGCCTCCATCATCATAGCCTCAGCACCCAGGTCATCAGTGAGACCATCCCTGCATAAGGCAGCAATCATTGAAATATGAATAGATGCCAAGCCGATGCAACACATTATATTACTGGCTATATTCATAACTGGAAAAAAAAAAACAAATCGAAATATCTAGAAACTCTTCACATGAGCATGCAAGATTGAAAATTCTCACAGCTGAAAAAAATGAACAATGCCTGATATTCTTTATAAAGGGGGGAAATGGGAGAGAAAATGAAGAGCGATGACAGGCATTTAACACAAGATAAATTATCAAAAATAATTAGCATTCACAAAAACAAAATATGCAGAGAGATGAATCCACGGAAAGTGACTCAGTAAAACATACTCGATCCTTATCTCCTTCAGCTTCAGTAAATAGGATCGTGCATCTTGAATATCTTGAGTTTCTGTCTCAATGGCCTCCTGAATCTCTTCAGATTCTGATAACAAGTTGGCCCTGAAAAATCCAGTTAAATTTGGTATCATAAAAGCTAAAATCATACCAGAAACACCTGTACTGCATGATAGACAGGAAACAAAGTCAACCACATATTTTAACTGTTGGGACAACAGCAACAGCTTCAGTAAAATGATGCATGCTCATGATGAGTAATTCTAGTTTGTTATATGTAATCATTACTTAACATTGTACAATTGGGTGAGGTAGGTCAAGATACAAGCTTTTATATTGCAAAGGTTCAATACATCTGAGGCATCAGTCAAATGCTAGTCCAGCTAAGGAAATGAAAAAACTTGGCGTAAGTGCATTGAACTGTATGTCTACTTTAACAAGCGCTTCACTTAATTCTATTCCCAGTGACAGCCACAGACAATCAGTTGAATTTCTTGAAAGTTGATCCCAAGTCACAAAAGATGATTAACAAATACAGGGACCATATATATTGACTAATCTAACACTTGTCTTAAGCTTAATCTTATCTACAATACAGTAGCCTGCAATAAAGGATATACAAGACAAGTTTTCAGAAGAGCTACTAGAAAAGAGGATTAGAAAAGAGGATGGACGGTATTAACAAATAACTTACTTCTCCCTTACTGTTTTCATAACCTTTGCATAATGTGAAACAGCAGCTGGATCATCAGGGTCAATGGTGATCTTTTCCTTCCGAAATACCCCAACAGCTGTCTCAAACTTCTGCTTAATCTCCAAGAATATGTTCTTCAGCATATCTTTTTAACATTAAAGAAGAAAACAGCAGTTGTCATTGAACAATACTAATGGCCAAGCAGCAGAAATTCGCAGATAATTTCAAACTAAGCAATTTAAGATATAAAAGTGATTAAAAAAAAGCCAGTAAAAATATAATTATGACAATCATCAATTTAAACGTCAACATAATTCAACAAGCCCCCTCCCCAGCAAGGAAAAAGGGAGGAAAAAGATGAATTATTATTCACTAAGCAGGACATGATTGAATCAGCATCAGACATATCAGGGACAAACATTTAGAGAAATTTTCATTAAACTCATCTGAGAAACACAAACATAAGAAATTTCACTAACCATCTCCCTTAAGGGCTGCGGGAGCTGCAGCTTGTTTTGCATATGAGCGGACTGGAATAGCACGCTCCGGTCGTACAATGACTGGATTTCGAAACAGCTGCATTTTTTCAGGAATGTAAAGGGTCAAGGCAGCATGTAAGCAGAATGAACAGTACAGGAACCATATACGTTAATGCTGCACAAACGCAGTTGCTTCAAAAAAAGTTTCAAGAGCAAATCAGAAATCAAGAATGACAGTTACACAAGCAATGAAGTTCACATTATTCTCTAATGGACACCAAACAGAAGATTCCAAACTCTCTCAAAATTCAGAATACATCAAAGAACCCAATCCTCTCTCAAAACACTCTGAGGAACCAAACAGAAACATTAGGAAAAATCCCACTTCAAAAACCATTTCCCAAAACAATGTCAAATCGTCATGTAAATCCCATAATTATCGCCACCACAGTCTCGTTTCCCAGAGATCCGAAAGAATCACATCATCTTAAAAAAAAAAATTGTATTTAACGAATGGGAAACAAAAAAAATCATCTCAAAAATCGAAATCATTCGACAGATTCAAAAGAAATGGAGTCATAGTTCGTCATTGGTCAAGAAGGGAGAAGTGAACAAAGTATCCGATTCCGAGGCGAGATTCTAACAATGATTACCTGACGAGATTTGGAGAGGAGGCGGGAAGACGACGCCATGATCAGGAATTGATCTTCTAGGGTTTTGATGATTTTGCTGCGGAAGAACTCGCTGTACCGAGCTTAGAAGATGATGAATTGTGAGGATGAGTGTTCGAGGCACTCGCAGACACTGCCAGAGATACCCGATTCTGGGCCGGGCCCAACAGCCTGTTGGTTCCATCCCGACTTGGATCCAACCCACTAATCAAATTAAATCAGAAGCATCATATAATTAAATAAAATACTCCATCCGTCCCAAAAGTTTTACTCCATTTTTCTCTTAGAGATGTTCCAAAACTTTACACCATTTCCATTTTTAGTAAATTTTATTCATTCAAAAGACAATTATACCTTTATTAACCAAACTAGAATTGGACTTTAAACACTCTCACTCCTCGGCTTCCCTCAAATTGGCCATAGACGGGCTAGGAGAAGGAGCAGATGTGGAAATGAGACTAAGCAAGCGATGAGATCTGCAACAAAGGAAGTGGTGGATGACTGATCGACCGATGATGGATAATGGACGACCGATCGACAACGAAGGACGAATGATCGATTGGCACCAGAGCTTTGATTGTAGTAGGACGACACAAATAAGAGCGTCAAATCGAGGATGGTGCGATCGACAACAGCAAATGAAAATGGTGAATTGAGGATGGGGACAGAGTGAGGCCGACAAATCGATGACAACAAACGTGAACGATGAATCAACGACGGCCAACAAGGACAGTGAGACCGTGAATAACTGATTGGGAGAGGGGAGGATTCCGCCGACGCCTCTCACCTATTGCCTTTGCCCACCTCCACAGACGCTAGCCACGGCCTTCAATGCCATCCTCCGCCTCTCGCATAACCAGATCAGACCATAACAACAGAAGAAAAAAGGGTAAAAGTGAAAAGCTGAATGAAAAACACTAACTTACCTAAAACTACTTGCAATCTCATTTGGAGCAAAACTAACGGGACAGAGGGAGTAATAAAGAACACGATTGAGATGGCCAATAAATCAGACCCGAATTCATTTCTACTACTCTGGTGGTTTCATCTTGTAAATCATGTTATTTTACATCTGTAATAATAACGACAACAAAGCATTTTAGTTAGTCGGTACGATACTGATATATATGTTAACGTTATGGATTAAATTTAGTTGGGCTAAAAAGGGAGGTAATAATTTCGCTTTTCTTACTTCTCTTTAATATCTACGACTTAAAATGCATGTGCATGTCCTAGCCGCTGAGGTGAGGGATGTTTGGAATTCGATTCTAATCTTCCCCACTTCTGTACATAATGTTCTAAACGTTGATTTAGGTACCTTTTGGTACCAAAATAAAAGACATTCCCCCTAATCCTTAAATATAAATATCAATGCATATGCATTTTTCTGTAACCTGGAGGTTTAGCGGCATGAATGGATTGGTGGAAGGAGGTAGCTGCTCGTTCTTCGCATGTCCTAAGGATGGACTTTGTGACTTGGGCACGCGTCAATGTGTCTGCGACCGTACCCCAACAGCCACCGTCAGGCCCAACAATAGGAGACTTCTGCTTCAGGCCCAACCCCAACCTTTGCCTATGCACAAATTTGCATCGCCATGTACAGCTTTCTGCAGAAATTAAGTGCTTCACAAACAACCAGCGTAAATGCGTAATTAGTAACCTCTTCAACAAAAACTCGGCTTCATACTTGAAGTTTTTTGTTGTAATTTGGGACGAAAAAGATATGTTTACTAGTAATTTAAATTTGAAGAAGTTCTCGTCATACACATCCATATTCAGTACAATAATGAGACGTTTGGCTTGAATATGTTAAGCTTTTGATATATGTAGTGCAAATTTCACCCCACCAATAATGTTGTTATTTACTGGTATTATTTCCATTTCTCCCTAGAAATCAATCGCTCGTTAAAGGACATCAAGCTTTTCATTTGAGTTCTTTGATCTGCTTGGCAACGATGTATAACCAAGGGGAAAAGTGCACCATTTTTATCCTTCGGTAGTGCAAAATCAAGCACAAAATTTTTACTGCACCTTCTGCCCCAGCCCCAGTTGCATCAATTACTTGCGCAGAAAACACTTCAGACATGGGAAAAAGACTTCAAATCCTTGTTGCCATGATCCTGGAACCTCCTGAAAAATAGTTCCGCCTCTCCTCTACTTTTCAGAAATAGAGGTTGAGAGGTTTGCAACGGCATGCCGTCCTAATGGACTTGCGACCCAAGACTCGGGAAGAGTCAAAGAAGTTCGTCTCGTGGAATTTGCAGCAATGGAAGACATTAACATTCGTAGATAATTTCCAGTATAAGCATCAAGACAACCAACTCCCAGACTAGTAGAAGCCATTTTTTGCTCTCAATACACAGAACACAAAAATAGGTCAACTAACTGGATGATTAAATGTGTCACAACAAATTCCTTGTCCTGCATTTTTAGATTCTGTTGAAGATGAGGAAGGAGGAAATCGAATATAAAAACTGAAGCTCGCTCGGTTTTACTTCTCCACACGGATAAACCAAAACAGCAAAAATAACAGTAACAAAATTGTCTAAACCAAAATGAATCAATAAGTCCGAAACACAGTGACAGTTCAAGAGTAATCTACCAAGCACAGAAATAATTACTGCGATACGCCCAACCATTTGGAGAAGTTGTCGAACTCCGCATAGTCGCTGTCAGAAATCATTGTTTGGTACCACGCCTTGCCCGCTGCCTTGATTGCAGCAGCTTCCTCCTGCGAGTTCAGTCAAGAAAACAAGCCAAAATCATTCACAAAGCGGTACTGAGATTTCTAAACGGCATCATCAATTGTAGAACCCACATAAGCACCAAGAACTGTAAATTCTTACACAAGTCAATCACTAGTATCATACTGCAGAGCGGATGAAAAAAAATTTTGAGAAAGATAATAGAAATCCACCCAAGAAATACGTATAAAGACAACCATAGAATTCTGCAGGGCATATGATCAGATGATCTAAAAAGACGACAAAGAGCCAGAGTTCAAACACATATAGACAAGCAATTATGACATGATCCAAATCACATACATATACACTGCCACAAACTAAGGATGCCAATAACCCTCTGATCAAACAATATACCAAGCTGAATAACATCCGACAAAGCAGCAAGTCACAAGAAACTAGCAGCTCATATGACAGACAACAGAGTTGAAAAATAGGCCTATCACAAAGTCTAAACACAGCACCACAATCTATTCACACTCAAAGGCAGGAATGAACACAACGATCATCAGCATCCAACAACGAAAACACGAAACTAAAGGACAAGAGAACAATGTTGGGCACTATAATCACTGATCACTTATGTCAGAACGACACACGAGTTGAGCCTAGAACCTAGACTAGAATCCAAACAATTAGTACATATGCCCTTGAATCACTAGCCAATATGATCCAATCAAGTTAACCATTCAAATAATTCTACCTACGACAGGCTCACAATGACGTTCAGAAATGAATTAGGAGAAGAATTATAGAATACAGTACCTTAGAACCAGCCTTTCTCTTCTCGTCCAACTTCTCCTTCTTAGCCTTCACGCGCTGAGCCTCAGCCAAGAGCGCCATTCTCTTTGCAGTCTTTGCATAAGGATTGAGTTTCAGCATTGTATTCAAGTTCTTCAGGGGATTCTTCTTCATTGGAGCTCTCTTGATTTCCTTCTTGATCGGCTTAACCACCGACTGCACCTCATCAGAGTTGATGATCCTCGCAAGATCAGCATTAACCATCTTCGAGCGCGGCAACACGTAACCCTTCTTCTTCTCTGATGGCTTGTCAAAAGACCCGTAAATCGAGTCAAGCTTCTCGAAAGCAGACGTTGTCCAGATCACAAACCTGCCCAGATGACCACCAGGAGCCAACTTCAGAAGATTCAATCTCTCAACATTAGCCACTTCCACTCCGGGAATGTTGCGGAAGGCCTTCACCAGCTTCGCTCCTTCAGTCCCATACACAATCAGCGGGCCCTTGCGACAGATGTACCGTCGGTTCCTCATCTTTCCCTTTCCAGGACGAATGGCCTGGCTGTCCTTAGCTTTCTCAGCGTCCGGGTAAGCTCCCACTTGCTTCAGAACCTTGATAGCAGTTGAGGTCTTCTCAACACCCTCCGCAGAGTCCGAAATGACGAGCGGCATTTCAGGAACATTCTCAATTCGGTGGCCGCGCGCCATGACGAGAGCCGGGATAGCAGATGCAGCTATGGCGGAGACAACAGCGTAGCGCTTCTGATTCACATTGATCTTACGGTGCCAGCGGCGCCAGATCTTGGTCGGAGCAAACATCCGACCGCCGCGACACATGTTTCCGAAGGCTCCCTGCCCAGCGCGGTGCGTCCCGCCGCCCGGTACACGGGGGATACGGGACACGGCGCGGCCGGTACCCCAGGACTCGGCGGAGGTCTGGTGGCCGGCGCGCTTGGAAACGGCGTACGGCTGACGGCTGTTCTTGGAGATGTTGCCGTGGACGTAAGTGACGATGTCGGGTCTGATCGGCGATTTCATGACGTCCGGAAGGCGAACGGTGGCAGCAGCATCGGTCGCCATGTCGCCTTCTAGGGTTTGCACCGTTACCAGCGGGCGAACGGCTGCCATTGTGTTGGTGTGTGTGAGCGAGAAGCGGAGGCGAAGGCGAAGGGGTTTTGGGAAAATGAATTAGGGTTTGAGCAGCTTTTATCTGGGCTGAAATGTTGCGGCTACAGGCGCGTATGTTAAGTTTTCATAAATGACAATGTAATGACTCGGGGAAACTTAGCTTAGTCACTCCTAAAAGTTTTTCATCTTTTTTATGTCAATCTCAAAATGGGTGGATCCACGTATCAAATGAAATATTTTATGTGGCTTTTAACTTTCTCTAACGCCTTTCACATTTTAGGACTCACTAAGAAAAACATAAAATTTTAGAATTGATGTAGAAAAAATATAAAAAATTTAAGACTGATTAAGCTTTTTTTTACTAAATCTCTTTCTTCATATTCTTTAAACTGTACATCTTACCCCTAACTCGCTCCTGCTTCATTTCTGCCTCTTTCTATTTTCTCCTCATAGACTTCATTCTCACTTCCATGGAGCTCAGTTTTTTTTTGTAAGATCATCTAGTAGCCAACTCATGCCTCAGGCTTCTCTGCAACTTCTTAATTGTTGAATAGTTGGAACTTAAGAGGGGGCAAAAATGGGGATGCATTGGCAAGGACCACCAACCGGTCATGGCTGTGAAAGGAGGCAATTGAAATCATCAAATTATTGGGTACAATCAAAATCAGATCAAATTATTGGGTACAATCAAAATCAGACACTAGGTCTAAATTGAAGGCATGATCGGACGAGTTAGGACTAGAAATCACAGGAAAATATGCAAAGGTATGCCGAAGACTTGGAAATTGCAGTTGGAGCAGCTGTAGAGGACAACAAAAACAACCAAGTTTTCCTAGGGAAAGGAGGAATAAGGGTCTTGGGTTTTTATGCTAACATGTCAAGGGATTAATGAAAAAATGAGGTCAACTAGGACATTCCATTTGACATGCCAGCAGACATCCATTTTAGGATTAACAGTGCTTACGACGTTAACGTTTTAGGACTCACTTAGAAAAATGTAAAATTTTAGGACTGACATAGAAAAAAGGCAACAATTTTAAGACTAACTAAGTCATTTTCCTGAAAAACTTTATGTGTAATGTTCATTTCTACCATTAATTATTTACACCTAAATAATAGGCTTGGGAAATGGTAAATATTAAAATAATAGTTTGAACTCTCAAATAAGTGTGTAAGTTTCAGGTTTTTGGTCATATTCGGGTTCAAATTTGATTTTTTAGGCCCATAAACAACTTCCATTCTCTGGCCTGAATCCAATCCGAAACAGGCTTCTAACCCGAACTGACTCTATCCCAAAAATGTTGGATTAGGCCGGATTGGGTTAGGTTAAACCCAACATGTTTGCCGTCAGCTTTTCTTCCCTACAGTTTTTTTATCCTCAGCTGAATGGACTTAAAATTCGAAGAGAAGGAGAATCTCGGCCACTACCAAATCGACAATGGGGCATTGAGGAGGAGATTGACAGCTTAAAGACAACGATGATCTAGTGCAGCGTGTGTTGTTAACTCTATTCGGCGCGTTAACGCCAAAGATGAACAAGACGACGACAGACGATGATTGAACAATAGGATGCTAGATGATGATCGAACAAAAGAACAACAGACAATGATCGAATTAGAGGGTAGGCCGAATGCAAGGTGAAGCTGCAAGAGACGATGGCGCAAAACATGACTAGGAAAGTAGAGGCAGCGACTAATCTTATTCTCCACATATGCCAATTGAGCAATTAATGAAGCTCTCTCTTTCTTAAAATGCTTGAGCTTTTAAAATATTTGTTGCTTCTTATCTTTATCTTTTGCAGCTTAAGCTAGCAATCCTTTATTGTAGCTGCTTTTCTCACTTATTGGATGATAGGTTGCAACTTTTCTAACTCTTCAAGTATCTGCATGGGAAAAATAAAACCATTTTGTTTATTTCTTGCCTATCATGAATAGTATATGCATAAAAAAATGATCATGGCTCATACCTTAAAAGCCTCATTGGCTTTAAATATTTCTTCAACAAATAAAGTGCAAAAATCTTTCTCTAACAATGCTAATGCATCAGCTAAAGTACTAAGCATTTTTCACATGTTTCTTTTGCTTTAAATCTTGATGGCAAAAAAGAAATCACATCCTACATCAAAGATGACATGTAAGTAATAAAGCTGCAACTTTGTCACTTGAATACCATAAAATTCAATAAGATCAACTTTTGCAGAAATACTTGTGTCTCCTGCCGAAGCTAGGGGAGGAGTAACGCGGGGTAGTAAATCAACATTATGTCCAAGTTGTGAGTTTATGTCAATACTAGTATTTGACTAAGACAACAAGTTTGTGGACTTTGTTAATTTGCCTTCTTCTAATGTAGAAGAACTTTGGGTAAATTTTGTTAGTGATTTGCTAGTAATGGTTCATCTTTTACTCATTCCATGTTTTAGTCTTAACCTTAAAGAGTCAATCTCAGGGGTAGATGATAATACCATAAATGGTGTTTTTGCATGTGTATGTTTCAAAAAAAAAAGGTTGGTTTGTTTGAATGAAATATTAATAAGTAATGGGGTAAAAAATTTTGGCGTACTTGAGTTGTAGCAGCAATTGGGGACATATCCTCACAATCATCCAGGGGTATATTAGTATTATCTTCTTCAGTCTCCAAATTAGTATCAAGGCCAGTCTTAAATTTGGGGCAAGAAACATCAGTATTATTTTCATCAGGCCTATCTAACTCTACAAGCTTAGTTGAGGTTTCGACCTCATTCTCAGCACTTTCTGCTTCAGTTTCATTATTTGATCATTTGGTATAAAATATATGCATGTATAAGAAAAAGAAAAGCCTATGAAAATGTTAAAGGATTACATCAATTACCTCCAGATGAATCACTATCTTTTTGGTTTTCTTAATAACAGGCTTATCATTTGAACTTGCTGGCATCTTTTTTCTTTTGCCTGAAGTGGAAGCATTACATTTGTTATGGAATAATCATAAAGAGATACCATAATCATCCACAACAGGGAATGACTTGATGACACGGCCGCTTGTGGCCCTGCCCAGGAACTATGAGAATAAATCTCATGATGGTTACTGTTCGCTAATTAATTATATGCATCCTGGTTAAAACTTCATACAACTAGTAGTTTAACCTAAGGATGCAATAATGCATGCAAAGAGTTACTTTGACTTGAGCAAAGAAAGAAAACATAAAACATTTATATAACCTAGGCATTTCCATTAAAACAATGTTTAAAGAGTCAAAGCATACAAAACCTTTATCGTGTCAATATTAATGCTACACATAACTAACCTGTGGGCATCTAAACAATTGTAGACTATGCCTTACACCCAAAAGTAACCATAAAGTCCATAACTCTATTCATACACATTGGAGGCTACTAACATACAACATGTATATTGAAGACTAGAATTACTGAGATCCAATCAACAAGCCTCCACTTTACATGATAGGTCCCGGTGGCAGGCCTTAATGATCCACCGCGTGCTCACTAGCCTCTGTGGCCATGAAAACTGTAATTAGTATAATAACAACTTAACTAGCAAGTAGCTAAATAACTAGAATCTCAAAGATTCTCAAAGTCATATACTTGTAACTTAACTATCGCGACAATCTTTAATGATTGCTGGGTCCAAACAACCTCGGTATCTACACAACATAGGCCACTATGTTACTAAACCTCCACCCAGCTAGGCGCACTAGGCTCTTACTTGGTGTCTTGAGCTAATAAGCTCACCTAGACCACCAAGGCAAGGTACTAAGCCTTCACCATTTAACCTACCAAGGATACACTAGGCCTTCACTTGTGCCTCAAGTCATGGCTTGGCTAGCCAACAAGTGCACTAAGCCTTCATCCATAGTGATCCCCTATCCACCATTACTTGGTTTACATTAGTGATATGGCAATGACCATGGTTGGACTAAAGTATACTAAACCTTAAAGGCTCACTAGGTACCCCAAGATTTCACAATGCAACCTTGTAGCTAATTGTATGGCCAGGTCACCGATGGTACTAAACCTTTCACCCAAACTAGTGATACCTAATTGTGGTCCTTTGTTAACTAGTTTTCTTGCTCATGGTGAAAGTAATCATAAAAACTCAAGAAAACTCCTAGCTCTTAGATGAGTTTTGGAAGCCTCAGAGTACCTTCGGAATATTTACACCCCTAAATACCCTAAGAACCCTCTTAGGCCTCCCATCAAACCTCCTAGCAAAAATGGAAAATTTTAGCAATCATAACTGTGGCAATAATTGTCAATGCCTGGTCACTTTTTTGTGGCAGCAATGATGTGTCGCCAACTTGTTGTGATGCTAACAACGTGTCACTGGCATTGGCGACACGTCGCCAATACCTGCAACGCCTAGAATTTTTCAAATTTTACTACCGTGACCGTTGAACACCTACCAAACATATCAGACATGCTTGAATGGTCTTCAAACTTTACATACATATAGAACATGTTGCAAAGATCACAATCAACTATCACAAACTAACCTATGATGCATTTAAACATCATTCCAATCATCACAAACCTCATTGTCCACCATGACCAAACCAGTCCACTAACTAATGCTATTACTAAAATTACTTAAATTCATCAAACAAACTAAATCCAATAGCATTAATTAAGCTTGAAAACATAACTCCCTTACTTTAGTTTCAATTCACAAGTAAGAATCAATTCATTCTTCCACCAAAAACTAAGTTCTACAAAGTTCCTCTTAGTTCTAAGCAAACAAAGGCACAAAATACATAATTATTAACTTTTAATCAAAACCCAAACATCCAATCACTTCTTAAACAAGAAAGAACCAAGAAATCACAAGTTACCTTATACCAAAAATAGGGATGGCGGGAAACAAGGTTCCAAGCTCCAAAAATTTGAAATTTCACTTAAAATAAGCTTCTTTTGGCATAAACACCCTTTATGGCTTTCATTTTCACCAAAATCTCTTGGTTTAAGCTTAGATTGATGAAGAATTGGTGGAGAGAAAGATGAGCTCAAGTTTAGGATGCAAATGACATCCATCTCTCACATTTGCCAAGTTTTATACTCTTTTAAATCCCGAGCGACCAAACTATTTAAAAAGTTACAAAATGCCCCTTCTTTATGTAACCATAGTCAACCTTGGTTAAATCTTGTTTATTTGAACTAAAATTGGGTTAAAAGTAAAAGTTAGGTTTTAAAAACTTAGTTTTAACTCTTGAGACCCAGCCTGCAAAATTACCACTTTGCCCCAAAACCCTATTTGGTGTCTTAAACTTCTCAGAACTTAGTAAACTTTGCTAAACTTACCTATTCTTGCTATGTGAATTTGAAATAAGGTTCCCAATTAGCTTTCTACTAGAAGAGCCAGAACACTTGACTATGCCCTCAACCTGTTTTTTGAATTCTAGAAAGGCTTTCATGGTATAGTAAAAGGGGGATAACCATTTAGGACTGCAATAGCTATGCCTTTTTATGCCTGGAAAATATTTATTTTTCTCAGGTGGCTAATTCTTTAAAGCACTCATAGTAAGATCTGAGCCTTACCTTTTTAGATTCCCATATCGTTGAAGAGACTGCTAACATCACAGGGAATTCCTTGGTCATATCTGAATTACTTGGCCACTCAATGTGGATTATAAGCAATTAGCTCCTCATTGTTTGGACAATATGGAGATGGGTGGAAGTTCATCGAGCCAACCAACACAGTTAAGCATGACCATGTGAAGAACAATAGAGCACTGTTTCCCCATTTTTCTTCCTGCTCCTCAATTATTCTTGTATTTGCCATATAGCCTTGTCTTGGATTGAAAATTGTCGATGAGGTAAGCCCCTTCATATCAGTCAAGTAAGGCCAAAGACAAAACTTAACTCTTCATTAATAGAGAACAAAAGATTGCTAGGAGCATGATTGTTCCAAGCTAATGCCCGAAAAAGATTCTCTTCTATGCTAGTGACAACCTAAGGGCTACAAAGCTTGAATCTCTCATTAGGGAAAAGTTGCAAGAACACAAAGTCTATTGATGTCACCTAGTCAAACTTGTTAATGATGTATTAAGGCTTTGAAATTACCAAAAACAATTGAAGAATGTGATAATACCTGCTCATGGAATGGGATAGGGCATGCGAGTACTCATCAGGTCTCCTATATAAAGAGCCCAAGCACAATGGGCCAAGTGCCAACTTTTTCCCCTATGTTAATTTGATAGTGAAAAGAAAACCTCTGGTAGAGACTCCATCTTTAGTTGTGCTAGACAGAAGAAATTTGCACACCCAAAATGCAAAAAAGGCTTCTAATTTGTAACCGCAATTCGCCCATTCCTCGGGAATTATCGAGTCATCATTGTCTAGTTATCCGAAATAAAAAATTTAGCCATATGTCATAGGAGCAAAATTTGGCCTCGATTTTTGTTGCCTTCTTGGCTTCATTAATATCCTCCATTAAGCTCTTGTAAAAGCGTGCTTTATTATCGACCAACTCATCTAACATGACTTCTGCACTAAAAGTACTCACGGCCAAAAGAATTTTTACATCTTCTAAAGTTTGTGTGAATTCTTCTCAGGCTGTGATGAATGTATGAGTATTAGTACTCTATCTCGTGAAAAGATTCTTCCATATTAAAACCTTCTTAAAAACAAGGCAATCCAAGTCCTGCGATATCTTGATGGCACGAACGATATATGTGTGTTGACACCCAATTTCGTCCGACTTTTTTTTAAAAAAAAAAATTAATAAAAAATTCAATTAATAAAAAAAGTATAAAAAAAAAAGAAGAAAATTTTTAAATTGTTTATGGGGGCATTTTGTTTATAGGGTTAGTTAAAAATAATATATGTGTGTGTGTGTGTGTATAAAATATAAAAGAATTTTTTAAAAAAATTGACAAAAATAAAAAGTTTGGGTATGAAAATGACAAAATTGAAAAGTTTGGGAAAAATCTGATAAAATCTGGAAATTCCAGGGAAATCTGGTAATTTTTCGCGTCATTTTGGGCCTAAGCCTGACCAACAGTTTTGGGCCAAATTGACAAAACAGACAAATTTTGGGTCAATCCGTAATTTTAAAAAAATTGACAAAAATAAAAAGTTTGGGTATGAAAATGACAAAATTGAAAAGTTTGGGAAAAATCTGACAAAATCTGGAAATTCCAGGGAAATCTGGTAATTTTTCGCGTCATTTCGGGCCTAAGCCTGACCAACAGTTTTGGGCCAAATTGACAAAACAGACAAATTTGGGTCAATCCGTAATTTCGTGAAAAATATGGGACCAGATCAGTAGTCAACAAAAGCTGAAGGACTAAAACTGTTATTTTGACTAATTTATGAGATAAGTCTGTTTTTAATTAAACTTTTGAATTTTTTTAATCAAAGATATGCAATGCTCCTCCAGCTCTATAAATAGAGATCCAAACCTACAAATAAAGAAAAAGAGGGCAAGATTAGAGCTCCAAACAAAAAAAAGTCAAAAACTGTAGCTTAGGTCCATGGCCTCTTCTCCGTCTTCCCAGAAGTTCTAAACCTTTTCTAATTTTTCACTCTCTCCGTCATCCGTCCGTTTTCCCGTTCATCTCTCTCTCCCTTCGTCGTTCCCATACCGTGTCGCCGCCCCCGTTGCCAACCTCCGCCGTCGCCGTCACGCCGCCTCCCACGACGAAACGCCAGCCCGCCGTCCGTTCTTTTCTTCCTCGTCGCGCCCCCTTGCCTCACAATCGGCCGCCACCGCCATTCCGTTGCCACCGTCCTCCTCCCTCCTCGTCACCGTCGCCGGCGAGCCAGGCCAGGCGGCCCTCCCCCTCTATCGTCGCCAGGAAACGAAGAATTGGAGCGCGACCCGTTTTCTGACCAGAATCCGACCCGGTCCGATCCAACATCCACTACTTTTTGGATATAACCCCCTAACCCTTCTACTTTTCATATTCATCCACATAAGTCACTAACTTTTTTTTTTCTTTTCAGAATTAATCATTAACAACAACTTTTCTTTTCTTTTTTCTTTTTTCTTATTATTTTTTTATAGAAGGTTATACCTCCTACTTTTATGTGGATGGAAAAAAGACCCACTTTTCTTTATTTATTTACTTTCCGCAATTATTTACTTTTATTTATGCACTTTTTTTTATGGAAGGTTATACCTCCTAGATTTATGTGGATGGCAAAAAGCCCCACTTTTCTTTATTTATTTATTTTTCTTCAATTATTTTTTTCTTATTTTTGCAGATAGGCCATTAACAGCTAACTTTTTATGTTTATTTTTTATTTATTTATTTATTTTATTTATTTTTTCATGGAAGGCTATACCTCCTACTTTTATGTGGATGGCAAAAAGCCCCACTTTTCTTTATTTATTTACTTTTTTCGTAATTATTTTTTTTATGGAAGGTTATATCTCTTATTTTTCATTTTGTTTATATAAGTTACTAACTTTTTCTTATTTTTGCAGATAGGCCATTAACAGCTAACTTTTGATGTTTATTTTTTTATTTATTTCTTCTTTTTCTTGTTATTTATTTTTCCATGGAATGTTGCACCTCCTACTTTTATGTGGATGGCAAAAAGCACCATTTTTCTTTATTTATTTACTTTTTCGCAATTATCTATTTTTTTTATATGAAATGTTATACCTCCTACTTTTTTTCATTTTGTTTATATAAGTCACTAACTTTTTTTCTTATTTTTGCAGATAGGCCATTAACAGCTAACTTTTGGTGTTTTATTTTTTTTATTTATTTCCTTATTTTTCTTGTTATTTATTTTTTCATGGAAGGTTATACCTCCTACCTTTTTAGTAGATGGCTAAAAGCCCCACTTTTCTTTATTTATTTATTTTCTGCAAATTATTTTTCTTTATGTGGATGACTAACTTTATTTATTTATCATCTTTATCGTTGGCCAAAAATCCATCTTATTTTCCTTATTTTATTATGTTTTCTTTATCATTACAACCAATCCCCCCCTCCTTTATTTATTTATTCATTTTTTTTCATCATTTTAAACATTAATTGGAATATTAAAACTTATCCTTTTTATTTCTTCAAAATAACAAAATTTAACCTTTTGTTTTCCCTTTATTAAAAAAATCATAACCGGACTATTCTACAAAAGAATCAATTTTTTTAGTATATTTTTAGATCTATGGATTAGATAATTACTTTTAAAAAAATGAAAAGAAAAAAAAACATTAATATTAAGATCATTAAAAATCCATATTCGATAAAAATTTATGACAAAAATTAATAATTAATTAAATAATTAACAATAAATTAAAATTTAAATTAAATTCCATGTCTGAGTGATCCGATAGGATCCATGGTTTGGAAAATATTAATTAAAAATAAAAATGAATAAAAATTAAGTACCAAGATTAAAAAAAATCCATATTCGGATAATTTGACAGAATTTATGATATGGATTAATAATTAATTAAAATATTTAATATTAAACTAAATTTTCATTAAACTCCATATCCGGGTGATTCGATAGAATTCATGATTCGGAAATATCAAATTTATTATAAAAAAAATTTTACAAATTAATCACCAAAATTTTAGAAGTCCGTATCAATCTAAAAATTCACATCTAGATGATTCAGTTAAAATTTCTGGTTTGAAAATTAACTAAAATTATTTAAAAGCAAGCAAAAAAGAAAAATCAACTAAGGTACCAATTTTGGGCGTTAAAATAGAATTATTTTAACGTAACCGTACTTCCGAACCCTCGAACTCTTGTAGACCATTTTTAGGTGTCCAATCGACCTAAGTAAACTGATTGGTGGCGACTCCATAAAAACAACGTTGCTACAATGTGTCTTTCAAAATGTCATGGTAATTTTTATTGTGAAGAATTTTGTTGACCCATTCTGACCAACCGGTGACATATCTATCTGGTACACTGACACTGGTGTTTGAGAGAGGTACTTCTTTCCTTTCATTCTTTAATCATAATAATGACTTTGATGGAATCAATTTAGGCAGGTCCAGACTATCCAGCACTACAAATTTTCAACAGCTTGGAGATAGAATTTCTTTTTCCTTTTTCTAGTTAAGCCAGAAGTTGTCTTAAAAAAACATTGAGTGAATCCAATTTTTCTCATTTGCAGGTAGTGGTAAATGCCCATTATGATGAGTAAGTGATTTAGGTAAATTCTTTCATGCTTCTCTGTTCATCTCTCTTTTCCTTTTGGCTAACTAGGTATATGACTTTTCCTCTTTTGATTGAGCTATGATGATATCTACAATCAAGTAAGTACAAAATATAAATTGTTAATGCTCTAAAGATTCATACAAAGTGCTGAATTTAATAATTATGCCAAACACTATTCACTATTGCATGCCTAAATATTTTTCTAAATTATTTTGCACTAACATGTTTCCCTATTTCAAGCTTTTATAAAAAAAAGAATAAAAAAATGGTTCTAGATGAAGATTTACCTTACGGCTCCTAAGTTAGCCTTGACAATATACCAAGGGAAAGGACGTAAGCAGCTTGGCTAGTGTGTAAGAGGTGAAGAAACGGACAAGAAACAAAACAAAGAAAAAGAGAGATTAGAGACAAGGGCTAAAATAAAAATGTTGGAATCCTCCCTTTTTTATAGGCACAAAGATCTTTTATTCCCATCCTATAAGAATCATACAATTAAATGTGGAAAACAACTAATAAAGAATAAGATTCGGTCTTTTAAAAATGGGATGCAAAACCTTGCCTAACAAGGAAACATAGCCATTAATAAAAAAAAAATTAAATAAAGAAAGACATATTTATTTAATTAATGTTATTTGTTTTCCCGTTATATTATGATTTGTTATTTATATCTGTAGATATTATACTAACAAAATTATATTGCAAGATCTTGGATTTTTCTCCCTTAATTTATAATAATACAGTTTCAACCATTACTCATGAAATTATTAAAGTTATTCCATGTTCATGCAACAATCAAACGGCAATATCTATCTTATATCTTTAATGCATATAAATCATTTCATGCTTCATATGCAGTGGGGCAAAATGTAGTGGTGGAATCTGGTAATTTTATATTTATCTATTTATTTATTATTTATTGAAAAAATCTTATTGACCATTTGATTGCTTTAGGTTAGACAATGTTGGATTTAAAATTTTAGGCAAGAATTTTAGTCAAACATCATAAAGGGATGATTTTACGGAGTTCTAGCTTGGGGGACTCAGAGCAATACCCATTGGATTTTCCAATAGACCCAGTAGACCCAGAAACCCAAAAAAATAGCATTTATCCAAAGATGACTATTACACTTTTCTCTACCATTGATCTAAAGACAAGTTGCGCAATCCTATGCGTTTGACTTCCCTATAAATAGCTTTTACTTTTCTTATAGAAAGAGGTCATTTTTACAATTACCTCACCATTTAGAACTCTCATATCATTTCATTTTTCTCACACAATCTTATTTGCCTCTGCCAAGCTTTTCATTTAGTATAAGTTAATATCTTATTTTGCCTGGCATTTCATTTTTGCCTAGGCCATTATTTCTTACTTCACCTGAGATCTTTTCTTCTACCAGTTCCCTGAGTTTGCCAGATAGTTTTCTCCTCCTCCCGATCTACCCCTAATCATCTATTTTTCCCTTTCGTGTGTAACACTTTGCCCTCTTCCACAAATAACCCTCACTTACTGATCTTCAAACTAATTGTTTAAGCCATAGTCCTAAACCTGTCCATTCTTATAGATTTTAACAGTTTCATACTTGGATTCAAGATGATCAATTTTTAGTTCTACAACTCTAAATCTAACCAAATTTTGCAATAAATTTCCCTTGGCCATAAAAAAACTTGTCACAATCCTTATACTTTAATTTAGCAGCCAAATTCCCAAAGTTTCAAACATATTCATTTCTGCATGTTACATATCTAAAATTATCAGTTTTTTCAAGTTTGCAAACTTTTGCAAATCATAACTTAACCAAACTTTGCAGACATGTTCCATTATAAAAATGGAACCATTTTAGCTCCAAAAACCACCTTAAAAAGGTTTAAATCAAAATTTCCACACTTCAACTCTGTTCAAAATTTCTTATTCTGTAGAACTTGGCTCCAAACAGTATTTTTGCTCTAAACTAGAAATTTTCTTTCAAAAAGCATGCCAACATGTTTCATTTAGCTAAAAATACATGCTTGAGCTCAATTCCAAATTACACCTCTAACCAAAAGTCAAAGGTCAGGTCAAAGTTTATTCCAAGACTACTTCAATGCTACAGATCAAATTTCTTTCATTGTTTCCTTTTGAATCAATTGACTACAGCTCTCAACTCATTTTCATATCACTCACAGCTTCATTACTTCAAAATCTAGTTTTTAGAGATGTTCCCGTGGATGTAAGTGACGATGTCGAGTCTAATCGAGGCTTTCATAATGTCCAAGAGGAGGACAGTGGCAACAGCATCGGTCGCCATGTCATCTACTAGGGTTTGGACCGTGACCAGCAGGCAAGTGGCTACCATTGTGTTAGTGTGTATGAGTGAGAAGCGGCGGCCAAAGGTTTTGGAGAAGTATGGAAAGAAGAAATGAGCTAGGGTTTGAATGAGTTTTCTACGGGCTAAAATGGGCTTTTGGGCTATTGGTGTTTCGGGTCGTGTGGTTCCGCTTCATTCCCCAGTAAACATCCATTTTCTCCAACTCCAGCCAAATACGCTAGCATATGTCTTGCCATTAGAATTATTGAACTTTAGGATCATGCAATTGATATATAGATATAAACATTTTGTTTTAAAACGTGTGCCGTAGAACATGAGAATAAGTGTTGTACGTAACTAGTACCCAACGTACATCATATGTTCTTTTATTGAATCTATACTTTTTTAAAAATTATTTGTTCTTTTATACCATTTTTTTAAAAATTCCTATATGTTATAATTGATGCATAATCTGTTCTTATATTTCTATTGTTTTACCATCAAACATTTCTTTGTTAAGCTAATTATTAGTTATTATTTGTCAAGCATACCTTCATATGTAAAAATAACATCTACATAGTTTAAAAATGGCATATACCTAATGTAAAAGCACATATTCTATAGTTCTGTTTAGAGAAAAAAAAAAATTTGCAAAAAATAACTTAAAAATATGAAAGAAATGTAAAAGAAAAAATGGTTGGCGGTGGCTAGAGCACCCAACCGCATCCTGCCACAATTCTAGCCATTGCGCCTAATCCAGGGACAAGAACATGTCTAAACCAGACAAATCTTAGTGCATGACTGCTACCAATGCTCGCAAGATTCTTAATTCAACTTAGGGTGCAAAAAATTCATGGTTCAAAAGTTCCCTATAACTTCTTAACGTCAAGTACCTTCGGGCCAACGCCAAAGCAAAAACCTAACCATCAAACGAGCCAACTCAGAAACAAAATTACTATTACCATCTCTACCATAGAGGCTTACACAATTATTATAGTTCTAGAACAAACAAAATCGGCTATCCCTTTCTCTTTTTTTCGAGAAAATTTTGGGTACTACACAATAATGTCAAAAAGAAGTAAAATAACTACCAAGTCAAAATATATGCCCCTTCTTCTCAGTTTATATAGGTTCTGTTGCATCTAAGGCCAAAAACGTATAAAAGAGGCGGCGAAGGGAGAAACTTGAGTGAGAGAACTAGAGTTTGCTTGGTTCGACTTCTCCGCTGGCTATCCCATTCCGATAACCAAACCCAAAACAACAGTAGCACAGGTGCCTACACCAAAACGAGATCAACAACCAAAACACGCTCCAATAGAATTACCAAGTTGGCACTTCAATTACTGCGATACACCCAGCCACTTAGAGAAGTTGTCGAACTCTGCGTAGTCACTATCAGAGATCATTGTTTGGTACCACGCCTTGCCAGCAGCCTTGACTGCAGCAGCTTCCTCCTGCAAGTTTAGACAAGATAACAAGCCAAAATCATTCACCATACAGTACTGTAGTTTCAAAACGGTATCATCAGTGGTTGGAATTAGAAGTTTGCATCAGTTAAAGCTTAATCTTAAAACCCTAAAAGACCTATACAAACACATAGATGCCCACCACAAAAACATGTAGCAACCACTTAATTCCGCAGAAGCATCAACCGCAAAAACACATGAATCGATCATCTAAAAGGAAGACCAAGAGCTAGAGCCAGAGATTTCATAAAAAACCAAATACAACAAGTTTCAGACACCATTTCCTCAGCAAGACATACATCAGCAAAAATAAAGAAGCCAGTGGGAATTGGGAACCCTCTAATGAATCTCTAATGAATTAAAATAACAAGATGTAAAAAATCTTTTTAAAACATTACCCATAAAACTGAAACCCACAAAGAAACAAGCAAAAAAAACATAAAGAACTCTAGTAGAAACATATAAATTCATCCTACAAGAAAGTAAATACAATAAAACAGCCTAAAAAATTGTTCAAAGTATCACAAAAACCGATTCGCCAGCCAGCCAAGAGTACAGGCTGCAGACAGAACTAAAGTGAGGTTTACTCCCAATGTAATATCACCTACATATTGATCATGGTGATGGTGAAAAGGGTGTTTCTAAAAGCTGAAACATAGTCAGCACCCACACTTAAACTACACAATAGTAAGTCAACCGCTTCTGTAAGTCTCAAGCCTGCACCCGACTGAGGCAGCCTCATGTTTTGTCACAACACACAACACAAGGATCACCGCCATTCAAAAACCGCAAACATAAAACGTAAAGCCAGGAGTACAAATGACTGAAATTATAATTATTAAAGCACTTACAAACAGAACCATGACGAGTTGTGCCTAGAATGCATACTATAATTAAATCACAGGTCAAAACAAGCTCAAGATTAGTCAAAGTAATTAGGAGAAGAATTATAGTATTCTGTACCTTAGAGCCAGCCTTTCTCTTCTCGTTCAACTTCTCCTTTTTAGCCTTCACGCGCTGAGCCTCAGCCAAGAGCGCCATTCTCTTTGCAGTCTTTGCATAAGGATTGAGTTTCAGCATTGTATTCAAGTTCTTCAGGGGATTCTTCTTCATTGGAGCTCTCTTGATTTCCTTCTTGATCGGCTTAACCACCGACTGCACCTCATCAGAGTTGATGATCCTCGCAAGATCAGCATTAACCATCTTCGAGCGCGGCAACACGTAACCCTTCTTCTTCTCTGATGGCTTGTCAAAAGACCCGTAAATCGAGTCAAGCTTCTCGAAAGCAGACGTGGTCCAGATCACAAACCTGCCCAGATGACCACCAGGAGCCAACTTCAGAAGATTCAATCTCTCAACATTAGCCACTTCCACTCCGGGAATGTTGCGAAAGGCCTTCACCAGCTTCGCTCCTTCACTCCCATACACAATCAGCGGGCCCTTGCGACAGATGTACCGTCGGTTCCTCATCTTTCCCTTTCCAGGACGAATGGCCTGGCTGTCCTTAGCTTTCTCAGCGTCCGGGTAAGCTCCCACTTGCTTCAGAACCTTGATAGCAGTCGAGGTCTTCTCAACACCCTCCGCAGAGTCCGAAATGACGAGCGGCATTTCAGGAACATTCTCAATTCGGTGGCCGCGCGCCATGACGAGAGCCGGGATAGCAGATGCAGCTATGGCGGAGACAACAGCGTAGCGCTTCTGATTCACATTGATCTTACGGTGCCAGCGGCGCCAGATCTTGGTCGGAGCAAACATCCGACCGCCGCGACACATGTTTCCGAAGGCTCCCTGCCCAGCGCGGTGCGTCCCGCCGCCCGGTACACGGGGGATACGGGACACGGCGCGGCCGGTACCCCAGGACTCGGCGGAGGTCTGGTGGCCGGCGCGCTTGTAAACGGCGTACGGCTGACGGCTGTTCTTGGAGATGTTGCCGTGGACGTAAGTGACGATGTCGGGTCTGATCGGGGCTTTCATGACGTCCGGGAGGGCGACGGTGGCAGCAGCATCGGTCGCCATGTCGCCTTCTAGGGTTTGCACCGTTACCAGCGGGCGCGCGGCTGACATTGTGTTGGCGTGTGCGAGCGAGTAGCGGAGGCGGCGTGTTTCAGGGAAACGATTAGGGTTTGAGTAGCTTTTATAGCTGCTGAAATGTTGGGGCTATTGGCGCGTATGTTAAGTTTTCGTAAATGACAATGGAAAAACTTTACGTGTAATTTTCACTTTTACCATTGATTATTTACACGTAAATAATAGACTTGGAAGATGGTAAATATTAAAATGATAGTTTGAACTTTCAAGTATGTATATAAGTTTTAGGTTTTGGGTTGGATTCAGATCCAAATCCTTTTTTTTTTTTTTTGCCCATAAACAACTTCCACTTTCTTGCCTGAATTTGAACAAAAATAGACTTCCAACATAAATTGACCCTAACTCGAAAATGTTGGACTAGGTCGGATTGAGTTGGGTTCAACCCAACATGTTTGCCGTCAACTCTTTTCCCCCTCTATTTTTTTCTCCTCCGCCTAGTGGGCTTAAAATTC
Source organism: Aquilaria sinensis (assembly GCA_005392925.1). Lineage (NCBI taxonomy): Eukaryota > Viridiplantae > Streptophyta > Magnoliopsida > Malvales > Thymelaeaceae > Aquilaria > Aquilaria sinensis. The sequence goes on from SMDT01001915.1 coordinate 467,810, forward strand.
GAAGAGAAGGAGAAGCTCGGCCATTACCAAATCGACAGTAGGGCATTGAGGAGGAGATTGACGGCTCGAAGACAATGATGATCTGGTGGCGACGTGTGTAGCTAACTCTATTCGGCGCATTGACACCGAAGATGAACAAAACGATGACAGACGATGATTGAACAAGAGAACGCTAGACAATGATCGAACCAGAGGGTGGGGCGAGTGCGAGGCAAGGCCGTGAGAGACAACGAAGCAAGGCGGGGCTAGGGAGGGTAGAGGTAACGAGGAGGGTGAGAGTTGAAAGGGAAATGACGAGTTACAACTAAGGAAGGGGGTTGAGGCATGTTAGGGTTAGGAAGGTTTGGCTTAGGTAATGGGCTTAGGTTTTTAGATTCAATCGAGTTTGACCTCCCAATTTTTGTTTTTTATAATCAGTTTAAGTTTGAGTCAATCAGAACATCGCTTTTTCAATATACTGACCTGACCCTAACCCGACCCTATATGTTGAGTTTCAAGTTAAGGTCAAAAGCTTTCACCCCTACTTTCAAGGATAATATGACAAAGTAACTTACTAAATGTAGAAATGTCATAAAGATTTAAAATTACCTAAAATAGAATATGTTTCAATAATTTTGAAACTAAGAGAGTACTAGGTATTTGAATAACAATCACTTTAAAAGTTTTTATGAGTATTTTCAAACTAATACTACAATTTATAATTCATAAAAAAATTATAAAAATAAATTATATTTAATCTCTAAATGTGAATTTAAACAACAAAAAAAAGGAAACCAATATGGAAAAAAGTTGTTTTTTAAAAAAAGAAAACAGATTTATTTATAAACAGAATAAAAAGCTAAGGAAAATAGGGAAGGTGAAAGGTAGTATAAATATAAGCTGGAGACACATATGGGCAAAGTACTATTACCAGAGCATAGCAATTGAAGTTCTTCATCATAACAATAAGGGATTGGACCAAGCTCAAAGATGAGGCTGGGAGAGCCATGTTATTTCACAAAGCAGTCAAAGCCTATGAGCAATCTATAAAAACAATGATATTAGTTAGAGCCGGTTGATAAGCTGTAAAGACTGACCCTTGGATGGCTAGAAGCTCTGCCTGAAGGCCAGAAGCACAATAGAGGAAAACTTGCCCTTCTCGTAATTGTGGGGGATGTCAACTCCCATTTAAAGGCAAGCCGCTGGCTTAAGACCAGTCAATCGATGCCAAGCTCCATCAACAACAAAGAACTGCCGAGACTCTGATTGATGGCACCATCTCTTAGAACCCCAAAAACAGCAAATAGGATTTGGGGGATTTGCTATAAAGGTAGACATCTACATTTTGTAATTCCTAAAAACCTGAAGAAACTGGACTAAAGTATCTTTTTTCGAATAAAGGGATAGTATGTTAAAAGTCATATTCTGGCAGACGACCTCATTTCTCCCTAGCCAGATTGTCCAAAGGGTGGCAACTAGGAAATAAAGCCAATCCAAAGGCTAGTTAGGATGGGAACCAAGCAAGGTGAGGAGCTAGGATTTGAACGAGTGCACATGGGAGGAAAATGGGTTAACACAGAAGCATGCCCAAATTTTACTAAAGCCCTAACATCCTGAAAATAAATGGGGCAAAGTTTCTTCTTGTGAGTTTATCTTAAACAGGTAGGGTAGACATTACCTCCATGAGCAACTAAATTAATGGCTGTATGAAAGTCATTGAGTAGGCCCTTTTAGATAAAAATCTTAAATTTTTGCAAGAGCCTTGATTCCCATAATCTTTTGACCATTTGGGGGGAAAAAAAAGATGATTAGACATATTTTGATTGCTGTAATCTAGGTTATAAGTGAAGGCTGGTTGCTGAAGCAACAGGAGAGCATAGCCCCGTCTTTGCTAAAAATTGAGCTGATGAGTCTCTGTGCCAATAGACTAAATCAAGCCCCCATAAGGGAGAGGAGGAGTTAGCTACAAAATAAGATAGGCAATTTGGGTAGGAAAGAGGTTATAGAGTAATTCCCTATCCCAAGCCAATGAAGAACTAGAGACAAGATTTGTCATGTTAAAATTCTTGTGAGTCAGAAACCTTGGGCATAAGTCTCTAAAGATAACCAGAGAAAAACCCAGTATCCAATAGTCGTACCAAACCCAAATTGAAGACTCACCACCAATTGTCCAAGTGTTATCATTGCCTAGAAAAGAATGGCCGTGCAATAGACTTCTCCAAATTATGGAAGTATTGTTCTTGCCTTTCACATACCAAATGGATTGGGAGGTATCATATTTTGCAGTAAGAACTCGAAAGACCAAAGAATTAGGCCTTCATACAAAGATCCTCTAGAAACTTCTGGCTAGAAGAGCTTGGTTAAAGAGCCTCATATCTTTAATACTCAATCCTCCCATGTCCTTAGGAAGTATTAGAAGATTCTTATTTTTTAGATGAAAGCTTCTTGTATCATGCAAGTCTGACCACCAGACATGAATGAACTTGCTAGACATCTTATCAAACATAATTACTGGCACCTTGAAAATAGAAAAAATGTAAACCGGCAAAGATGTCAGAGTTGATTGAATAAGATTTAGCCGACCCACATTGTTGAAGAACTTTCTCTTCCAGGAGTCCAAATGTAGAGAGATTTTTGTCCTACAAAAACTAAAATGAAGAATTTTTTAACAGATTCTATCAGAGAAGGGCACCCAGGTGATTAAGAATGCTTGGACTTATAGGGAAAGGTTCAATGGAACAAAACTCCTAAGTTAAGTTGATCAAAATGTTACTGCTAAACTTTCACTCAGACTTTGAAAAATTAATCCCTTGATCTGTTGCCAATTCAAAGAGCTGGATAGCATTCTTTATCGGTGTAGCCGACTTTTTAAAAGGACAAAAGAAAAACAGGCTGTTATCCACAAACAACTAATGGTTAATGGCCAAACCATTCCTACTAACCTTCAAACCCACTAGGTGACCTGATAACTGGAGAAAAGATGGGCAGATGGAAAGTACTTCTACCCACAAGATAAAGAGGTAAGAAGAGACAGAAGAGAGGGAGTCTCCTTGGCGCATGCCTACTTGGAGGTTGAACCAATTTGTAATGTTATCATTAACTACTACTAAGTACAATACAGTGGTAACATATTGCATAATGAGATTGATCTAAGAATCACAGGACTGTATAACTCAAAGAACCTTCTCCAAAAAAGACCATCTAACTGTATCATAGGCCTTGCAATTATCAAGTAGCAATTTTAATAGGTGGAATAGATATAAGGTCACCCAATTTTCATTTCATAAATTGTAGTATTATCCATGTCATATATTATCCATAATGCTAATACCACTATTACCCTACGCGTCACACATAGCTGTTGAGATTTTTCAACTCCCGGCCTAGTTTCTTGCCATGCAGGGTAGGTCAATTTTAATCACAAACCCGCTGGTTTATTACACAACTTCATGTAAAAACTAAAAAGAGAATACAAAAATTGAAGCTAATATGTAAGACTGATTTGTAAAGAATAAAATCAATGACGATTGGTTTAATCTTGTTAAAATTCAGTGCTCCAACAGCAACAAATATGAAAAATTTTACTATGAAGTTTCATAATAACCATTCCACTAGGACTGAAGCAATATGTAAATCTATGCAAAAGATGAGCAAAATTATAGATTTGAAGAATTATTTGAGTAACAAAATGGCATGGTGGACTATGAAAACTTTCACCATGCATAATGAATACTTTCACCACCCATATCCATCGAGGATTTGTAGAACAAAACTTATATATTGCTCCCATCCATTTAATCTAACAAAAAGCAATCCTTTCTAAGGAATTGGGTAGGAAGCGGATCTTCACCATGTCAAATGTCTGTTGACATCCATAAATAAGAGATTTCAGGAGCTCGGGGGTCTAAGGCCAGGCAGAGCCAATGGCAATGGATATAGCCAAGCAAGGTTAACGATGCACTTCATACTTGTCCGAACTATAACTATAAACTTCATTCATACATTTCGCACATAGCACCGTTACATGGCTTTCGAGACAATTGAAACGTGATGATACAAGTCGACTAGGAATTTATGCCATCTGTATCGGATCATCCTCTTACATGTACATTCATTTCACATCTCAGCGGCGAAGGATTTGCCACACCCGCATGTTTGCGTGGCATTTGGATTCTTGAAAGAAAAACCTCCACCGATCAGGGCATCGCTGTAGTCCAACTGCATCCCAAACAGGAATAGGAGGCTCTTCGGATCACAAACTGCAAAATCACAAGTAGAAAAGAGTTATCGAGTGAATCACTACAGATGTTGAGGCAATGGAACAGGAGTGAATTACATATCTGCAAAAACATGAAAATGGAAGCGATGATTTGAGAGTTTCCAAGGAGCAATTTCTGAAAGCCAAGGCTACACAAGGAGAGCATATAAATCAAATACTAACAAAATATAAATGTCACCACAAGTCCTGAACGACTTCCATGCTTTCTTTATAGTTTATACAATGCAAATTGCAAAATGCGCAGCAAGGCGACCAGCTAATAAAAGAGTTCTATGTCAAAGTATTCCTCTGCCTTGTACTAATTTTCAGTCAATGTGGTCGCTAGTTCCCTTGAGAATTCCGGGATTTATATACATATAACAATATCAAAAGTCTTACCTAAAACACAATCAAAAGTCTTACTGAATCAAAGGCATGCATCAATCTTGAACCCATATAAACCAATCAAATATATTTAGCAATCTAGGTCACCCAACTATTCAAGTTTTCAACTTCCAGCAGAAAACATTTGCATTTTCAGTTTCACTTGGCGATTTTGGACTAATTCGAAGTAAGAATGAGAGGCGAAGCTTCAATCAACAGGTCCTTCTCGAGGATTCCTCAGGTTAGGTGCTGAATGACCATGATTTTGTTTTTCAACTGAAACTGAATAAAGAATGCACCGACGAAATCCCAAATCCAATAAAATTTAGTTCCATCTCAACTGAAACCAGCACAATAAGTCTCCTCAACACATAAAACCATGCACTATTCTTTATTCACGATAGCTGTTTTCTCCAACTTGCTTATTCATCCAATCATTCTTTAAGTCTATGGTAGCTTTTCTAATCAAATAAACTAGTAATATCCTCAGTTTTACAGGTGCTGATTTCAAGGCACAAAAGAAGCAAGAACAAGGCATACGAATTGGAGCATCAGTGCCCCCTATTGATTTACTACATCAGTAGATTTATAGAACACATCAATACAACACATTGGATTGACATACGTAGATTTCACATACATATCCAGGCGTTCAAGATTCTAATCAATAATCAAATGTTTTATCACTTCATATCCACATCTTTTCACATTCACCCAATTATGCACTATTATTACAACCACAATTTTAGTTTCTTTTATGGAGCATAAAGCGGATGCTTTTATCAATTTGAAAATGAGTGGAGCAGCTCAACTTATGTAAATTAGTCTTTATTGATGGACAGCTTGTTTACAATGATGGACTTGTTTATGGGATTGGGGTCTCTGTGCCTATTGGTGGTTTAAAACTGAAAAGTTGTGGCCAGTTCAACTATCTTGCAAAGAAGGTCCTATCTCAAGTGGAAACCCCACCATGACCACCTTTTAACTGCAAAACAGCAACGAAAAAGAAGAGAGGGGGGGGGGGGGGGTGGAAGTAGCAATACCTACATCAACCAGAAGAGATGATGCACAATCAATATATTCAAGTGTATCATGTGTGCGCGAGCCTGTTGGACCGACTTGAGCAATTAAATTTGCTCACTGACACAAGTATTTTGGTCAATGGGTCATAGGCATGTATTTTAACTCTCATTCTTTTGCTATGGCTCCTTTAGCCTCTATATTTAGCTAATACATAAATGGTTGCATGATACTGATGATATCATGGTTCAACTCAGAACCTGACTATGGTTAAACCTTTTGACCATTTCGTACCTAAATCGGAATTTTTTTAATAGCTCTTTTCTTTGAATGGTTAACAGCACAAACTAGACATTAACATATTGATATTGAAACATTTGATAGTCGATGAACTTGATCTTCTTATATATAATCAGAAACTACCTCCCAAAACTTATAGAACTTTTGCAAATGAAAACCGCATTAGCTTTCCATTGAAAGACAAATTGGCTCAGCAACATAACTCTTCCCTGAGAGTTGTAATAGATTCCTAACTAGATGATGCTCCCAAAGAAAAGCAGTGCCCCAGTCCTCAACAAATTCAAGGGACAAACAGACAACTCACCCTTGTGGACTACTGTAAATGTCTTGTGGATCAAAAAGAGTGCGACTGCCTAATCACATGGCCTAAATGCTCTTGGGGCCATATGTTTGCTCCATTATTTTCAAAGTCATGCCAACAAACTGAAACACCTAGCTGCCTCAGTAAACTGAACCAGGTAGGTAACAATAGGAAGTGGCTAATTGCGCTGCAACTTTAGACAGCTCCATAATTTCTATAAACAATAATCCAGGTATGCAGAAGTAGAACAACCCCTACCGAACCTCTACGTCACAATTAAGGAATTACTGTTAGTAATGGAAGATTGGGTTGACAGGAAAAAAAAAACCACCTTCTCAGATTGATCGTTCATACCAATCACTGATCATACTCATCCACGATTATCATTGGCATACGCATAATCAAATCAAGAAAGACCTAATATGAAATTCAGCAAGCAACAAGCAAATGCTTACCAATCGTGAAACCATTGTACTCAATAATTGAATCATCTGGTCTGGTGTTAGCTCTGCTCTCAAAGTCCATAGTGTAAGACATGCCCGAACACCCTCCCTGTCTCACGCCTATTCTCAGACATAGGTCCTCGTTGCGCTCAGCTCTCATCCTATTCAAGTGCCTCAGCGCGTTCTCCGTCAGAGAAATCGCCGGCGCCACCCCCTCCGCCGTAGTAGCTGCTGGAAACACCACAGAAATCGTAAGAAATCGCCACCTAGCGCGAAGTCAAAACAAAATCAAATAAGGACAGATAGAAATGGAAAAGATTACCGGGAAGCGAGGTTGACCGAATAGAGAGGGGCTTTCTGCGGGACAAATTTGATTTTGGAAATCGAAGATGTGTTGAATTTGGAGGCGAAGAGGTGGATTCCGGGAAATTCAGGAAGCGGAGGAGGGATGGGCAGCGGGTGGTTGCGGCGGAGAAAGCCATTCTCGGAGGACGGAAGCCGCGGCTTTCGTGCTTTCGTCGTTAACTTTAACTGCCACTAAACGACTGTTTTACGGTATGAAAATGTGAAATTAATACTCTGTTTTCTCGTTTTTTGACATGGAGTTTGGAATTGATCTCGGCCGTTCAAAAGTTCAAAGGAGCTTTCTTCGACTTAGATCCAACGGCCGTCGAAAATATGGGGAGGCTTGTAATTTTTTGAGGTCTGTAGTTTTCATATCTTCATTTCTCATTTTCATTCCTTAAAATTTTCCTCTCTTTTTCCTCCCAAATATCCGAGGTATCATTGGGGTGTTTCTGGTGTACGACCAGTAAAAGACAACTCCTGAATATTTCTTTAATTCATAATTGCATTTATGAAAACGATTCTGAGGCTGTATAATTGGTGTCCGCCATGTTCACAAGTTAAACAATTGTAACTTTCGTTTATTTAGGAACAATTTTTATAATTAGCATTAAAATTTTAAATAATTTATTAACAAAACCGTTGAAGATAAAAATTTTAAACTATCATTGTATAGTTTTTTAAAAAATCTAACCTTAATCACTAGCATTATACTAAACATATCTTAAATTAGAGTAAAAGGACCAACTCAACCATATGAGTTGTACTATGGTTTTTCAGTACATTTTAACTAAATTAGCTTGATTAATTAAGTAAGATGTTGCATTTGTTTCCTAACATGTTTCTTGCTCATAGATGCAATTCATATGAATCAGATTATGTAAATTTATTTATTTTTGGTAATTACAAAAGAAATAAAAATAAGACTATAGAAAAGAAACATCGCATAAACAAATTGGTAGTAAACAAATTGGTAGTAATCTTATGTGCCTCCGTGACGGCCTCACACTGAGCCTTAATTAAGGAAACTCTATGGACTAGTTCATAAGAAGGAATCCACCACACCAATTACTAAAATAAGCATGAATTACAAAGGAAAACATTTATTCTAGACTAAAAAGAATAGTTTATACATAATAACACCTAATTGTACATCTGCCTAAGAATAATTAACTGCTAAAAATAAAAGAAATAGTACAAGAGTTAATATTGAATAGGAGCAACAAGCCCAAATTTGAGCATAACCGTAGCATCAGCAAATACATCCTCCTCTTGGTTCAGCTTCCGAAACAACTTCCGAAACAACTTCTGATATACCTTGAAAATAACTGCAACAAAAAGAATCGTCAGCTTATGGTCATATTCGTGGAGATATAAATAAGAAAGGATAATGAATTTTGTCTTTTGAAACCGAAGTTAAAGAACTACTTATGTGCCCTGCAACCAGAGTTCAAGTGGTAAAGGGACACCAAATCCCTAGCGCAGGTTAGGGATCAATTACCCCCCTCTTTTCCTAATTTCCCACAATAACTGAATACTGATTCGAGTGTCTCTTGGTCCTGAACAAGTTTACATTCCCCATGTTCCTATACTATAAATGTATCTGCTTACACTTTATACCTTATAATACTAATTCTGGATATCACAAAAAAAAAAAAAAAGCTACTTATATAAATGGGCTGTGTACATACATATCATGTTCATGTTCACTAGCTAGAGCAGCTCGTGCTACACATAAAAACGCTTCATCAAGATTGTAATTCTCCTTCGCCGAGGTCTCAAAGTAGGGAATGTTCCCCCTCGAAGCGCACCACTCTCTCGCTTTCCTCTCCGAAACCTACAAGAAAATCTGAGAGCTTCAACACTATATACTTGTGGCGTAAGCAACATAGCTGCATTCTTGCTTGCTGCCAAGGCAACCAGATCAAAATGGCATTACCACTCTGCTGTTTCCACCATCTATGTCAATCTTGTTACCAATCACTACAAAAGGGAATGACTCAAGTTCGGTTGGATTAGCCTGAATTCCACTAACACAATGTAAGATATCAGATAAATAACACAACCATATAGTTACATTATTACATGTGTGTGTGTGTGTGTATAGATGCATGTGCACACACGAACATGTGTGTACAGATGCAATTTGGACCTGCTTGAGGAACTCCTCACGCCAATTGGTTAGGTTTTCAAATGTCTTCTGGACGGTCACATCATACACAAGAACACAGCAATCAGAACCTCTATAAAATGCAGCACCTAAACTCTGGAACCTCTCTTGTCCTGCTGTGTCCCAAATCTGTTTCCCACAATATGAAAACCAGGTTAACTCAACCGCTACTTTTATCTCTAAACAAGAACACTTATGATGCAGCTCTAGCAGCTAGCAACCTACTTGCAGTGTGACCAGTTTGTCATCAATCTGAAGTTCTTTGGTGACAAAATCAGCGCCAATTGTAGCTTTGTATTGTTTATTGAATTTCTTGTAGACATATCTAAATGGAACAGTTAAAGGATGCAGATAACAGGAATACAGAGAAAGAACTACAAAATCAATTCAAATTTGATTGGCGCAGACAAGTCATTCATATATTCTTGTCATTCATGTATATGTACGAATGTGAACTGCTAAGGATACTGATTCATCAAAGACGTCTTCCCCACCCTGCAATTAAACGAAAAATATATATATATTTTTTACAAAAAAAAAAAAAAGGAGAAAAACAGTAGTAAGAAAATTGCAGGAAATAACAAACTGAGAACGTATCAGAAAATTGGGGGGAGTCTTACCCACTATCTCCTAGGAAAATGACCTTAAGCAATGATCTTGTCTTCCTAGAAGAATCCATGGTGGTTTCTGCTCTTTTTTTTCCTCAAAGTTGAAAACTTTCAATTTCAGATGATGAAGAGATGAGAAATTTGAAATGGGAGAAGCAGAAAAAGGAAAGCTTGAATATATAAAATGATGAAAGCAACCAACTGTGATGAGATGAAAGAGAAAAAAAACAAAAAAGGGGTTGTCAAATTTGCTCAAGATTGTTCTTGATTCTTGTTAAGCTTCTCCTTTTTGGGGGGTGAATGACAGAGACTGGAGCCGAGACATGTGAGCCCTGGCCGACCCGAAACCAAACTGCTGCTGCAATTACGAGCCAGCGCCAGCTAGCGAAGCTTTTCTCTTTTCTCTTTTTTTTTTTTTTATTTAATGAAAAAAAAAAGGGAAAAGCAAAAATCGAAATAAAAACAAGATTTGGTATATAAATAAACATTGTAATTGGCTTTGGTATTGTAATGGAAGCGAAGATGGAATGTAATAGGCGAACCAAGTTAATGAGTTGTCCGTTTCGTTGACCCTGTGTTCATAATCATCCTCCCATGTCTTGGACGGCTTGGCTTGGATAGCTACATCGTTATTATCAGCTGAAACTGTTGAGGGACATTAGAAAGATTGTAAGATTGTCTCTTTATAAACTTATGAGCACAGAAATTAGTGAGAATAGAAAATTATTTTATTCTGATGTTACAAATAACCGGTCTGAAAAGCTAAGGGTCTATTATTAATTACTATCTTCATCTCAATAAACGGATGGTAAGATATTTGTATGGTAAGAGTTTAAATAATGATTAATTTTTTTTTTGAGTTTTGTACAGTAATAGTTTAATATAAAGACTAAAAAAGATTATTTATTAGGTTTTGTGTGGTAGAAGTTGAAAATTTTCTAAAAAGAGAAATATTTCATTTTTTTTAGGACAGTAAAAAAATGAATACATTTCATTCTTTTTTGGACGGATTGGGTAATTAAAATAATAACTCTATCAAAAAAATAAAATGCAATATATGAAAAGGAAAATGAACTTAGGGAAAGTGAAAAACTAGAACGGAGATTTTGGGAAAAACTAAATTTAAAGTTTTAATATTTGAAAAAAATATATCTAATAAAGTAATCTTTTGGTTTATAAGTTAGAATAAACTTTTGTTTCTGTCATTTTGTAGTAGTTTTATTTATACACAGAAGAATATAAACTAAACATTGGAATGACATAAAATAAGAAAGTGAAAGTTTTGCTTCTGATGGCTTATTATAAACTGATGTATAAAGAATGCAGCAACATGAGGAACGGTTCAGCTTCGCCCCTTTCAAAAACATTTCTTTTAGAAATTTGATAAAGTGATGTGTTTTCATTTCAAAATTGTCATTATTTCTTTTAGATTGTTTCAACATATATGATTTATTAAAAAAAAAAGAACAAATGAAAAAAAAACATTGAATGGATATGTTTTAATATTTGAAAAAAGTTATATAGAATGAAGTAATCTTTTAGTTTATAATTTAGAATAAACTTTGCTTTGTATAAGATAATATGGACTATGAAATGAAATTAAAAAGAAAATTTATTAGTCTCACGGCTCATAAACAAATGCATAAAGATGGCAACAACATGAGCGGCGGTGGTTCGGCCCTTCAAAAACATTTCATTTTTCAATTTTTTTTTCTATGTCAAATTTTTTATATTTTAGGATTTTGATAAGGTAATATTTTCCAGTTTGAAATTTTCATTATTTCTCTATATATATATGGTTTCCACATAACTTCATAAAAAACTAGGAAGCAGTGAGGAAAAAAATAGAAAATAACAAATACAATGGATTTAATGAACTAAATCATCAATAATTGAAGGAAGAAAATAATTAAAATTTAGGGACTTTTCATGAAATTTATCCTTCTTTTATATTTATTGATATTAATTATTGATAGCCTAAATTTATATATCCTCTGATTGGGGCGTGAGAGCTGGAATTTTGCCATCTGGAAAACAAATTTCCAACAAAAAAAAATCAAATGTCTAATACATGTTAATTTATAGAGCAAATGTCTAATCATGGTTCGAGATGAGTAATTGCTAAGGGTGCATTGCCATTAAGTTTCAAAATTCTCAAATTCTTGAAAACTAATTTTGGTTGAGGTTTTTGTTTTCCAGAAATAACTAGATGCAAAATTATGAGAATTTCAACTTTCTGGAAAATCCATATTTGAATTGTTAAATCCTAATTGCTAAGGGTGCATTGCCATTTAGTTTCAAAATTCTCAAATTCTTGAAAACTAATTTTGGTTGAGGTTTTTGTTTTCCAGAAATAACTAGATGCAAAATTATGAGAATTTCAACTTTCTGGAAAATCCATATTTGAATTGTTAAATCCTTAGCGTTGGGTAAATAGCACCAATGCTCCCTACTCTCTAATTTTCACTAAAAATTGGCCCTCAACCTCAATTTGTTGCAAATTGGTCTGAAATCTTTATAATTCATTACATATTGGTCCATAGCTTTAGGTAGATACATAAGCCCAATTTAAAGAAAAAATCTGCTAGTTTAAAAAGTTTATTAACTATCAACAAATTTAAAATTTATTGGAAGACGTTATTGAAAAATTTGAATTCGTTAACTCTTATGTAACTATTTGATATTATTTTTTAAAACTCTAATTTAAATTGTTCTGTAATGTTCTCTTCATAAATTCAATATATATCTCCGTCTTGTAAAACTTGTCCTCTTTACTATTCACAGTAATTAATTCACAATCTTCTTTCTTTTAAAATTTCTTATACAAATAAAAAAATTTTATATCAAAATGGTACCTTAAAGACTCTAGTTTATAAATACATTTTTTAAAAATCTCTTACAATATAAATTAATATGAATATATTTAAGTTAAACTCTAATAATAAAAAAAAAAAGTAAAATGGTCAACCTTTGTGAAACTAATGGAGTAGTTATTGAACCGATTAAAGTATCAGTTTTTTTCTCTCTATATTGGATTTTTATGTCTACCTAGAATTACAGACTTATATAAAATGAAATATAAAGGTTTTTGACCAATTTGCAATTCAAATAAAGATTGGTGATTGATTTGCAATACTAATCAAAAGTTTGGGAGCAATAGTGCTTTTTACCCCGCCGGCTTGATTTGTGGTTTCTGTAATTGTCATTCATGTGATTTTCTCACCTGTTACCTGTATACTGTTGCCTTTCGTTTTCAATACATGTAATGGAGATTGATTAATGCCGTTGATCAATGAGAAGTTCAGGACAATGTGTTAAATACTGTTACCGTCAGATATACTGCATCATAAATTCTTAAGGTATATTACATAGTATACCACGCCGTATACTGTTACCGTTTTCATAAAAAAATAAATATTATAATATTATTTTAAGATGACATAATTTGTTTAATAATTTATTTTTACACATTTTATATATATTCTAATTTTTTTCATCATAATTTATCAAATATAAATAAAATAATATGATAGAATATATTTAGTTGGAGTAGTATATACCAAAAATCTAATTATGAGATATTGTTCAACACTAGTTACACCACAGGGACCTTTAAACTGCCATCATCCATTAAATTTTTATAATAATTAAGAAAAGTAGCAAAAAAAATAAAAGTAAATGTTTATTTTATGATATGCGTATTATTTATATTTTAATTTTTTATATATTTTATGATATTTTTGATGTAAAATGAAAAAAATAGCCGCAAAAAATAAAATACTGGAGTATATACCAGGCAGTATTTATGGTATACCATGATTTTTTTGATAAAATATATAGAAAAAGTGAGTAATATGCAGTATACCACAAAATACTATGTGGTAAAATGATAAAACGTGAAAATATTTATAACACATACTTGCGATAAATGATATACAGCGGTATTTAACTTTATGATTCAGGACAATGCGGGAGTTAGGTCCAGGTGCAGCTTGCCCAGTTGCCGTACTTATTTACCATGTTTTGAGTTTAGAATATTTTGGCAGGACAGGAGTTGAGAAGGAAAATACTAAATAAATCACGTACATATATTTGCCTTCTCATTCAATTATATCACTCAGTTTTTTTTAATTTTTCTAATTAAATCATTGAAGTCAATAAAATATGACAATATCACCCATTCTAGTCTCAAATTTTGCAAGCTTCACCACTGGATTGTTTTTCTTTTTTACTCAAAAACATTTTAAAGGGGAAAGTAAAGGTATTGCATTGCGTTTGAGGGGTAGAGGGTTTAATTCCATGTTTCTCAAAGTTTGAAGGAAAAAAGCCACATTTGAAATTGCATTTTTATTATAGAGTCCGGTGATGAGAATTGATCCTGATTAGTGAATAGGCATGTCCTCATCACCAACGGAGCTAAGTCCTCGAGCTCATCTTGATAAGTTCTATAGGCACAATAGCGTTAAGGGAAAATAGTTAACTTTTAAAACCCTAGATGTTAAAATGTAATTATGACCTAACTTTTAAAACGCCCTAGGTTTGTAGATAGCTTGTTAAAGTATCAAATTGTTTTTTTAGGCTTGAGTTTGATAAAGCCCAATTCAATCAGGCTTGAATATAGCCCAAGCTCAAATTGTTCGTTAAAACCTTGATTCAATACCATCCTTATACCAACCACCATAACAAAGGCTTCTTAGTTGTTGACATATGAATTTCCCAAGGAAGAAGATTATCTATTTCTGCGTGGCAGCAGCGTGTTGGGAGGAGCTTGAGCACCGTAAGATTCTACATCTGCAAATCTCGCGATAGAAGCAACTCAAAACAAAAGGAGACTAGTCTTGGTTTAGATCTTGGTTGATTGGCAAGGACCTTTTCTTGGTGGTTAAACACTTCTCAACGGCATCTTTGGAGCTACAAATATCACTATGGTGGGTTTGGCGAATTGGCGGGGATCTTGTGGTTAGTAGCAGGTCAATGTGAGAAAGACGAGCGAGTTGGCTTAATGCCAACGTAGGTCATGTAAAGTTCAAGTTTGTGACTTAAACACCACATTGGTTACATAATTGATGATATCTCTAGCAAATTTAATGAGAGTGGCATAATTGAGGCAACTACTTCACATTAGTGGTCAATTTGCCACAAATAAATGTTGATGGCACAATTGAGCCATATGACAAAAATTGGTGGCTTTTTTTTCGCTATTTTGTTAAATGCTCTTTTGATGCACCACTATAAAATAGGGAAAATGGTAAAATGTGAAGCCATTTATTGGACCTATATAAGCATACCGTCCGTATTCGGCTTCCTTGCTACGGGCAGTAGGATTTTTTTTTTTTCCTTTCCTTTTTTAGCAAAATAAAATATAATGATGTACTCACTTACTCAAAAAATTATTATAGGTAGTCCAAAATCTTTTTAATATTTTCATATTTAGTGAATTATTTTACGGTACTACTAATCAAACTATGATTTCAATATTATTTTTTTTCAATTTTTTCGATTTACATACAGAAAATTTAAGGAATTAGAAACAACACATAAAATTTTAAGGTGAACATGTCAAACCAAATAGTTTAATAGATATGAAACAATAGGAGTACTACAAAATTTTAAGGGGACACTTACAATAACCCATGTGATTTGACCTAAGTTACATTTTACCTCATTGTTTTTTAAACCTGTACTTTGTCTTTGTTTTTTTTTTATACTATCCGACAATAATAACTTTTAAAACTATAATTTAAATTGTACAAAAGTCATTTACTATTAATTTTAATATCTTCAATATTTTTTGCAGTTAATAGAACTTTTAAATTATCAAATATTTTCTTTGTAAATGCATTTTACTCTTTATAAATGTGCATTAATAGTATTTTTTTAAAATTTCAGTTAATTATGAAAAATATAAATTTTTTTGAAATGATTGGAAGATAGTTCCTGAACAATTTAGGCTAGGTTTCAAAAGTTGTTAGATAGTGTAAAGTGTGAAATTTTAAAATAAAGAGAATAAAATACAAGTTAGGTCAAGTCAGGTGAATTTTCTGAAATTTAGTGCATTTGGATTGTGATGAGATTCGATTGGGGTTCAAAAAGTATTGGCCCAATTAATCTACATTGCGGAATATACTTGGGTTTAAGATCTTAGGTTCAAGAGCCCGAGCCAACCGGGGAAAAGCCCACACCGAATCAAGTTGTACCCCAATACCCAAAAGGCCTAGCCCACATCCGAAATCCCCTACCTCTCACCGCAGACGGCGGACCTCACCTCACCTCACCTCACACCCTCAACTCCCGCCGCCCCGAGATTCGTACTCGACACAGGCACGGCCGCAGGCGACGCGATAGGCTCTGAGGAGGCTGTGCTCCTAGCTCCTACTTCCGTCGTGTCGCCCAGTCGCCTTCGGTCAGGATCACGAGCTCGACTCCTAACCAGTCTCCTTGATCGACGCCTCCCCTTCGCCCTCCTTCACTGGCTTGACAACAGTCAACTCTTGCCCTCCTCGGTAACGATTCTTTACCGTTCTTGAATTAGACACGGGATTCATTGCCATGGGTTTTCGTTCTTTGTTCGTTTTGCTTAGTTTTCCTCGTAATTGACAAAGTCCACTGATACACATGGCTGGTTGATTAGGGAGTAGCTGGTTTCAGAAGTAGCTGAAACTTGTCCACAGAAGTAGCTGGTCGATCCTTTTCATTCTGTCTTTTGCTGTGTGTTGTGTTGTGGGGCTGTGTTTTTTATGGAACAGTAAGAACAGAGGAGACAGGAAAGGTTGCTTACCCACGAATTTATGAATTATGATCATGAATTCTCTTCGGTTACTGGTTCTAATTATTTAATATTTTTCTTATATTATTAAGCAGAATTTCGTTGATACATAGTGAGATGTCTTGCTTGTTTCTGGAAGTCCTGTTCTGTTGCTCGAGTGTCTTGAAATGTCCCCCAAGCAATGTAGATTCAGGTGATCATTTTTCCTAATATTCATGATTTCTATTACTAGTTATTAGCTTATAAGTTCTTATTATAGTTCTACTTTCATAGTGGTTGTAGGTTTTTCTCCTATGGCGGATGCTCAAGAAATAGAGGACAGGTCGTCTGAACTGAAGCTGATTCACTCCATGAGTGTAACATGAAAGAAACTCGCACTGAAGTGCCTTTCAGGCACTGGTAAGCTGCTTAATTTAACTATGTTTTCTGCTTGTTGTTCTACTCTTTGGTTTGTCGAGAGGAAACGGTTATTTTTGTGATTAAGATGTCCGGCACTAGGAATGGAAATGATAAAAACAGTCAGTCACGAGAGTCTGTGAAGGTTGTAGCTGGAGTTTCTGTGGCCACCCAACCTGAGCATTCAAAGCCAAGCAAGAGTGGGAAATAGCTCAGCAAGAAGCAGAAAGATAGCAGAGGATTCAAGTGGAGCATAGGAACATCTTGTGTTACAGGATGGTTGAAAATGAAAAACTGGAGAGCAAACGTGAACCCCTTGGCTTGACCACAAATGAAATAAAACCAGACGGGCACAGTCTATACTGAGCTGTTGAAGATCAATTGGCGTCTTTGTCTGGAGGTTCTTCTCCTTATACATACCAAGAATTGTGGCAGATGGTGGCTGCTCATAAAAACATGCACCTGACTTTCTCCGCTTTTTCCTGTCGGAGAACATGATAGAGGGAGAATCTGATGATTCACTTGCTGAAAAATTTGAGGATTACTGTAAAGAAGTGGAATCAACAGCAGCTTGGGGAGAACAGCTAGAGCTTGGAGCTTTGACTCACTGCCTGAGAAAGCACATCATGATATTTTCCGGCTCCTTTCCAGATGTTGAGAGGGGGAAGAGTACACTTCCAGTTCTGATTCGTCAAGTGGGACTATCAGATTGTCTTACCATAGGCATGCCTGGCCTTGGGGAGCACTACAACTCTATAGTCCCTAATCCTGTAAGATGGGTCTAAGAATCATAAGCTATGAAGCCTCTCTAATGCACACGTTACACTGTCCCTCGCACTGTTTTTTGATCTGGGAAGAACGGGCATGTTCTTAGCTATGGACTAAACTCAAGGCTACTTGTGATTAAATTGGTCAATTAAATAGCTTGCTTATTTTTGGGTTCAGTGTTTTATGTTGTTGTTATTATGCTTGTTTTGCATGGGCCCTTTCTGGAGTGTTTTCACCATGTTGAATCGTCAATCCAGTCTTTCTCGTGTGTTATATTGCCTCTAGTTTGTGCTTTTTCAGATTCGTTTTGCACGTTACGTTTGATATTTGAGGTCTGTTCTATAGTGATTTTTTTCCTGGCCAATCTAGCTTATTTTACGGTGATTAGAGTGAGGGTGGTGAAAAATTAAAAACCATTAGTTTGGCAAAAGTGCCAAAGTTGCCACTAATGTTTTGGTCAGAGCTCGAATATGCTAATATAGTTTTTATTTTTCTCAATCTCTCACTAATGTTTCAAAATAGACTCAAATATGTTATTGCCGTTAAAAAATAACGGAAAATGTAAATAGTAAATAATTTTGAAGTTTCAGGATGATAACGTAACTTTTAACAAACTAAAAGAGTAATAGGTAATTAGACTCACCTTTAATATTAGGAATTTCTGCTCGTGTTCGTTCCAGCTTTGCCTCTAACAATATCCCGTCAGACCGAGGAAGGAGCAACAGCGGAGGGCTACAAGCAAAGCATCCAACCAACCATTCTATTGGATTGATTTGTGGATTAAAATTGATGAAATCTCGAATATTTCTCCAGATTTAGTCTCTAGTGTAACAATTGAAGTTTTCAAGAGCATTAGCTTCATATTTAGTGCTAGAGATTCTGGAAGATTGATTTCCACCTCTAGCGGAGCAGCGAAAAGGAAAGTGAGGAGAAAAAGCATCGGAGATGATGGGGGGAAACATCAAAGATGGCAAAGGAAGTGCTTTCGTGCCGAGAAAAGACAGTTCTTCCTCTCAAATCTCACCAATGGCAATGGGAGGAGAAAACACTGGAAATTTTTTTATCATCGACTGCTGCGGACGGTAGCTGGAGGAAACTATACTTGAAGTTTGTTAAAACTTGCATTATTACTTTAAAATTTCAAAACTTATTATTTATAATATTTTCTGTTAACTTTTTTAATGACAGTAGCATATTTACCCTCAATCTGAAACTTTAATGACATATTTAAGCTGATTTTGAAACATTAATGAGAAATTGGATAAAAAAAACTATAATAGCAGATTCAAACCCTAACCTAAACATTAATGGTAAATTTGATACTTTTGCCCGATTAGTTTTATATGGTTGACAAATTCCGGACGGTGTTGGACTCTTATCGTCTGAGCCCAACCCAATGTTCGGCTCGAGACTGACTATGACGATGCAGACGTTGACGCCGGGATAAAGCGATCAATGCTGATTTGAGATTTTCTTTTCTTTTCGTTTCTTCTTCGTTTTTAATTTTCTGGTTCTAAACATATGGAATTTTTGCAAACTGAATTGTACATCAATAGAGTTGGATAAGATTTATTTAAATTTAAATTAATCTGTAATTATCTTTCTAAATAATTTGCAATGTTTTTTGCTTAAATTTCTTAACAGATGTAACCCCTAGCTAGTCTTCTTCTCAAAGGAGAAAAATATCAATCGACAAGCACTTTCAGTAGCAAGGAGAGAAAAGAAATCGGCATAACATATCAGGAAAATTGGAATAAAATGTTCTTATGGAGAATACAAACAAGATTTTTACCGAATAAATAAAAAGGAAAAAGGAACAAACTCAATCATTAATATAAAAGAACATGAATTTAAATGTAAGTGAATATAAAACTTAAACAAGGCCAAAAAGAATAATAAACGACATAAAATGAAAAAAATAAAAGAACAAAAAACCAATTCCAATAAAAAAAAGAGGTAGAAAAGAATATTATATATCCTATATGTTTATTTATTTATTGATGATTTTCTATTTATTTGTGTTAGGTTGGTCATTTAATTTGGTAGAAGTAACTACACTGGGTTATTACAAATTATCAGTTTGAATAAATTTTTTAAAAAAAATTTCATGTTCTTAAGAAAAAAATCACATTTCTTTTTAAACATCTTTCAATTTAGTTTTATAAATTTCAAAAAATAGGTATATCAAAGTATGCAGTTTTATTTATTAAAAAATAATCTAGGAAAAATCTAGTCTTTATAACATTATTTCATGGTAACATTTTTCTTTTTTGATAGTCCTAAAATCAATGTTTCATTTTCTAAAATAAAAAAAAATATATTTTTTCAATTTTCGTTTTTCCCTTTTAGTTTTTGAACTTTGTGCAAAAGCTTTTTAACAATAATTTGGGAAGAGTTGTAAAATACAAAAGGTTAATTATTTTTTTTTTCTTTGTTAGTTTGTGCTTTGATTGTCTAAGTTTTAGGTTACCTTCTTCGTTGTCTTTTTTTTTTTTTTTTTTTGCCAAAAGTCTTATGTTTTGTTTATTACGCACACATATATATTTTTAGTTGTAGTTGTTTCGACTATGATGGAGTTTCTTTGACAAGTCTGTAGGTATGGATGATAAAAATATTATTGTTATTTTCATAAATTTTCTACTCGATATCGGGTCACAAAAAAAAATTAAATGGGATAATATGTTGAGGTTAATTAAGCCTAATGCAAGTCTATAAAACTTAAGTGATATATTTAAACCTATGAAAATGTTTATATTTTATATCTATATAATTTTTTCATCAAATTCCTACACACGCATATACATGATTGTACGGTACTCATAGAAATTGTTTAATGAAAAACTTATATAGATTAAATATAAATATTTTAAGATTAGAGACAGAATTAATTAGAAAATTTTTTGAAGGTAAAAGATTAGTTAAGCAATTATATGTTAGGTTATTTTTAATTGAAACTTTTATAAAAATACTTAAGGAGCGTTAAATATTTAGAGTGTTAGATATTTAAAAAAACTATAAAAAAATAATAACAACACACCTCATAAGATTCTTAAAATAGATACATTTTTTATGAGTAAAATACAAAAATTAATTAGGACAGAAACTTGAGACCATTAGTTCTTAATCTTATATATAATATTGTTAATTCATATTTGATAAATACATTGTTCATCCATTAATTTGTATAAATTCATACCCATATTTATCATTTTCTACTCATTTTGTTTTAGTATATACGAGGTATGTTGGCCCGTACGATGTAGCAAGTATTTTTTACAATAAATTTAGTATGAAAAATTTAAATAATAAATAATTAAAAATATGAGAAAAATTGATTAAAGCTGAACTAATCTGAACAATAATTGAAATTAGGTAAATAGAAACATAACATCATATGCATTTTGAAATAATGTATAATTTTGTCACTAAAAACAATTCACTAAAAATTTCCCTCTTTTATCAACTTAAACTCTAATTTTTATCAATTGTAGCAATTATGGACCAAATTATTTTTATTAAACTATAAAGAACGATTCATACTGCAAAATGCAATCATGAATAATAAAATAATGTGATTGAAACACAAAATTGTACTTAATTTATTTTAATAAATTTACAATTTAACCATTAATTTAATAAAGATAAAAATTTTAAAAAAATTAATTAAAACTGAATCAATTAGAACCATAGCCAGAAGTAAGTAAATTATAATAATTAAAGTTTTATTTAAAAAAAATTAAAGAAAAGCAACAAAAAAAACTCTGAACCAAGATAGAAAATGGAAAAATATT
Organism: Aquilaria sinensis; assembly: GCA_005392925.1. Taxonomy (NCBI): domain Eukaryota; kingdom Viridiplantae; phylum Streptophyta; class Magnoliopsida; order Malvales; family Thymelaeaceae; genus Aquilaria; species Aquilaria sinensis. The sequence goes on from SMDT01001915.1 coordinate 489,339, forward strand.
AGGTATTAAAGACTTAACAATTGATTTAATAAACATAAAAAATGGCTTAACAAAAAAATAAAGAAATTGTGATAACCAATGTCTTACATTGGAATATAGTACATAAAAAAAATTAAAAATTTGGGGATCAAGAGAATAAATAGAAATAATCTAGCTAAATATTTGTTAAATTTGGGACCAAAATAAAACATGGATGGAAAAGAGGGACTAACATGGAAAAAAGTAGAAGCTTAGGGATTAAATTGACACTTAACCAGACAACCTAAAATTGGAGAAATTGCAAAATGGGCCCTAAAAAATGCGAGCACCTTGTGAAAAGGGATTCATACTTAAAGAATGGTCAATTGTGTCTGAAAAAGAAAAAAAAAAAAGAGGTAAACAAAAAAAAAAAATGTTTATCTTCAATGATGAATAGTGAAAATGACTTTTAGAAGTAAGCGAGGTATGTGGGACCAACGCGTTACGTGGGTAAATTCTATAACAACATTAGCTGTAATATAATCAATATAAGTCATTGATGGAACAATGCAAAAGGATAAGACTTACCTTGACATTAAGTAAAATCTGAGTATAAATAATTATAAACACATAGAGTAGTCAACTGAAGATGTATTTATTTAGTGTCAAAAGAGCATTAAAGATAATAAATGAAAAATGATTAAAGCAATTCTATTAATCAATTCAATAAAACCATTAAGAGGAATAATCAAAATAAAATTTCTGGCGTTCATAGTATAAGATAATATTGCATAATATACATGCATAGGTTTTTCAGATTTTTACTCACTAATGAATTAGTGATAAAATAAAACCTTTTAAGAATCATACACTCATGCATAATACAAATTGTTAACTTATTCCAACTAATCAAAACTCTAAATCAAATCTGTGTAAAGCGCTCATACATTGTGAAAAGTGTGCATTTGTTTCAAATAATTAAAACTTTGAATCAAACCTATATGATTAAAACTCTGAGTCAAACCATGCAAAAGAAAAAGATTTTGATATTTAATATGGTTAATAAAAGCATGTCTTTACTTTCATTTAAGATTTTATCATCTTAAATTTAAATATGTCATCAAATTTTTTATTTTCCTAAAAATTCATGTCAGGTATTTGAAAGCTTGGCACACCCACGACTAAGGATCAAGATAGCCTTCTTACCCGTTGACTTTTAGTATATACAAAAATTCCGATTAGTAAAATGGAAAAAAAAAAGTTTATGATAGATCATGAAAGTTGGGGACCATTATAGTGGAAATATTATATCTAGGGACGAAAGGAGATATTTGACCATTCCGCAAGGAGAGTAAAAAAATAAAGTAATGAAACGGTGGGCGGATGTGTAAAAAAAAGAACAAAATACTCTTGGGTCCTTATAATGTTTATTTTGGCTAGTAATATTAAGGGTGTTCGCAGTATAGTTTCAACCGATTTCACCTTAAACCCAAACTGTACCATATATGTGACCGGTTTATATATTATAAAACCAAACCGCATTATTTACTACAAACTATAATTGAAAACCAAATTGCATAAAATGCGGTTCAGTTTGACCGGTTTATCTTTTCTATCCTGTAAAACAATTTAAGCTACTTCACAACATTTATTTTAATGTTAATACATTGTTCTGAAAACTAAATAGTTTTATAAAACATCAATAATTCTGTACTTTAGAACATTACAAACACAAAATAGCCTGATTTGTTTATTTTTACCCAAATCTGTTCAATTTGTTTCATTTGATCAATTGGCTCTCCTTTTCTCCACTTATTTGTTTTCGTCTTGCAACTGAGAAGGGGTATGAGCATGAAAATGGGAAAAGCATAGACAAGTGGCATGGCTCATTGCCAAATCCTTGTGCTAAACTCAGTTTTGATCAACTAAAAAATATTCAAGCACCAGTAAAAAATACAGATCAAGCAAACAATGATCAAACAATATTAATCAAAATAAATTGAGCAACCTCAAGTTGTTTCCAGAAGAGTTAATTCAAATACCTCAAAACATCCAAACAAAATTGATTATTTTTATAAAATGGGTACTTAATAGGACGAATCTTGAGAAAAGCTTCCACTTTGCAACCATTACAAGAGGAAGTGAAAAAATGCCGAAACCTGAAATATATGAGGTTGCGACCTATGACAGCGAGTGCCGATGCATCCACTCGAGATTGAGAGAAGAAAGGTTAGGTTGAGAGAGATTGCGACTTGAGAGCGAAAGAGTGAGAGGCTGAAAGAATAAACGCGAGCCTGAGACAAAGTAGACAAAGGGCAAGGGCGTGCAACGTAGACCTGGGGTGTGCGGCAGAGGCGTGAAGGGCCTGGAGGCTGAGAATTTAAGAATGTGAGAATGGAACTATGGAAGGGCAGCTGGGCAAATTGTGCAGCAACAGCCAACACTTAACAGGGGAGACCCAAACCTAATATAAATAAGTTGAACTTAGGCTTAGACTAGAAAAGGGGATGGGCTAATGGGCTTAAAATTTCTACCAAGTTATTCAGGGTGTGAGTTTGGTTCGGCTTTACCAAGTTTCAAAATTAAAACCCAAACCACACTACATATACATCGGATTTTAGTTTTTAGAACCCAAATCGTACCATAACCCGCATAATCAACGAGTTGATTTGGTTTGATCTGTGCAGTTTCACGGGTTGAATGAACACCCTTAAGTAATATTCATCAATCTTTATGATATGACAATTATATCACCGTCAGTAAATGATTTATCCTCTAGCTAGTAACCGCACGTGAAAATGGAGGAATATTATGGCAAATGTAAAATATTCAAGTACCAGAAGAGAGTTTTGACAATAAATTAGAAGGAAAAAAACACGCCAGTTTTACTGTTTACGAACGGTAAAACTCCTTTCTCCTTTAGAATATGCTATAATGTGGGTCGGTAGATGTATGGTGTATTAATGCTATTAACACCTGTCAGAATTAGTGTGAACACCACCAGTTTCGTTTATGACTTAAGAGCATGAGTTAATTGTCGTTATTGAGGATATTATGATTGCCTGATTTTGAAAATCTATTGTCTGAAATTGGGCCACTACTTGTCTGATCATATTGTAATAGCTTATATATTACTAATAGAGAAAATTTAAAATATAAAGTATTTAACGTCTGATCCTAGAAAATTTATTTTCAACTCTTGTATGGGTTGATATATTCCAGCAATACTTCACCCCTCTGACGGTTGTTGGAAGAGATCTAATTAGGTCGGTCCCCCGAACTGCAAATGGGAAAAAGGGTAGTTCACCGAGTTCACGACTTCAATGGTATCTAATTTTACACTGGGCAATGCCGAATGCTTTTCAGATTTGTCAAAAAACTTGACCAACTTTTGGGCATCTCTGAATAACTTGACCAACTTTTGGGCATCTTGAATGAGTGTTTGCGAAAGTATCATTGCCCAAGTATTACTCTCGCTAAGGTGTTAGTGCTGATATAGATCCACATATTCCTTCATGATTGAAACAACTGTTAAACAATTCCCAATTGAAGGTTTCGATTGCCCCATCCCATAAGATCGCACCACTGCCAAACTGATTTTTAACCAAAGCAAAGTGCCAACCAAGAACAGACTTTGACATTCTAATCTAAATAAAAGTATTTGACACTTGAGTCGTAGATCAAAGACTGGCCAGCCAACCCGTATAGAAGAATCTGTAGTGAGCGCTATTATAATGATTGAAAGACCACTATCATGATTAACAAGTTGCATGCCTTTAATTTCATGAACAATCAGCCCATCAATTTTTACTTTTTAATGGTGAAATTGTCTTCGATTCTTGTTGATTAAGTGGTATTGCTAAAGTGTGGGGAACTTTTGGTTTCTAAAAATTAGAAGAGAAAAATGTAATCCAAACTTTGTCCTACAATCTCAACTCAGTTGGTAACATAATACGATATTTCAGTTATAAAATTTAAGGTTCAGGTGGCACTACACTCTAAAATAATAAGCATTTAGAGGTGGTCAAGTTACAGTTATAATTCTCCAGATCTTCACATAACAAATACTTAAGCTCTTTAATTTTCCTATAATACCTTCTTACTCTTATATTTACGATTATTCTGAGTGACAAAAAAAAAATTGGAACTTGAAATAAACCTATAAACATAATTGATGAAAAGTGTGCGTTTTGACATTGAAATAGTCACTTCAATCTATGCCCGGTGAAACTACAATTTAATTAGGTGATGATGTTCATTTCAAGATTGAAAAATGTTTCACGAATGCGCCTCTTTCGGTATTGGGCATCATTTGGGTGCTAATCGGCCAGCCAATAGACAGACATAAATGAATTCAAGTCCACAAGCTTGTCAACGCATATAATAAATAAAGACAAAGTTGACGGGCAGAGGTATATACAGACTTTGAACTCAGTCGTTATTATAATTTACAAAATAATGAAGTTTTATATATATATATATATTAGTGCATTTCACTACAAGAGAGATTGATTTTAGGCTTTTAGACACCGGGAAGCGAGAATAAAAAATAGTCAGTCAATTTTCCGATCCCAAATCCATCTATATATATATATAGCAAAATAAGTTACATAAAATTCCAAAATATATAGTGGCGAATTAATTAATATCTACATTAGTTGTGAACAAGAAATACACGTCCGCACATAAATATTTTCGGAGGGAGATGGGGAGAACATGTTTAAAACAAGTGGTATGTGTTAATAAGCTGTTAATGATGGTTATTGACAAAATAAAGTAGGCTTTTGTGACCCTCTAATATTATTTCTAAATTCCCAAGTCTAGTAACTATATCTATCCGGCCGATCCACATCCGCCTGATGATGGAGGAGGAACTTAAATATTAATTCACTTTTACGCCCTTATTTTTCCGAGAAGCAGCATGGCCACTAGCTAGCTACAGTGAAAATGAATTTAATTTCCAGGAAAGTGCTTTGCGTACGGTATGACTTATCACAAGAAAAAAGATATACGGCAGCGGCAAAGTAGCCGACTGGCGCACTTATGTTCTTACTATACTCACTCCTCCAATTTTCAGGAATTTTAACTTACTCCCCTAAATCATAAACTCTGCTACTGTTCATTAAATCAAAATGGAAAAACTCAGCTCTCTTACTAGCTTTCTCTACATAGAAACATTGCCCCCCTTAAACTTTGGCTTCTAATGAATTGACCACCACCCCCAATTACCAAAAAAAAAGAGGACTTGCTTGGACAGCTTCCAGAAAACCATAATCAAGGCAAGGAAAAATTAGATGGTGTAGGATAAAGAAAATTAGCAAGAACATGTCAACTGGTTTGTCAATGCCCGAAATCTTCTACAACATGGCCAGAGAATTATTGACATGACAAGAATGTTACATATTGGTGGGCCTCCCACTCCTTTTGCTATGCAAAAACCCATCGTGGCATGTGTACCAGTTCGTAATGGCGGCATTGAGTAGCTTCTGGAGCTGGCAGAGGCAGAACTACATTAGGGCGGGGGGTGCCACTGTCCCTTGAGAATTTTGTAAGTTTTTAAATATAAAGTACTAAGTTGGCTATTTTGTGAGAAATTAAGGACCAGTTAAGTGTTCCCCCCCAATGGCTGAAGAATATAAAAGGGTAAATAGCGAAAATAGTTCTAGATCCTTACTTTTCATCACAAATTTTCACCTAACCTTTGAAACATTGCATATCCATCCCAAACACTACCACCTGAGCCTTCTTTGAGTTTTTAAATATAAGGTACTAAGTTGACCATTTTGTAAGAAATTAAGGACCAGTTATCTGTTTATCCCCCCAAACTTGCTGAAGAATATGAAAGGGTAAATAGCGCAAGTAGTGCTAAATCTTTACTTTTCATTTCAAATTTACACATAACCTCTGAAATATTACATATTCATCCCAAACCATTCTCTCTCAACATCTCTATGTCTCTCTCTCCCCTCTAGGCTGCTTCAGTGATGATTCATCAAAATAAAGTAATTATTTTACTAATTTTTATTTAGAATAGATATTATTCTAATACCATATACACCTAATAATTATTTAAATAACCTTTTATAAAATTTAATTTTTATAAATAATTTTTTTCTCTTAGGTTTTGATCGTCACTCGTCTCACCTCCGCTTTGCCCCTAGTCCCTCCGAGCCTAAAATCTTGGGTCCACAACTGGGAGTTGGAGGTTGAGGGTGTGGCGCACTACTCTTATCTTCAATGCGAGATTACAGAGGGGTCGACTTGATGAGTTCTGAGATGGTGGAACAGAAGAGCTTGATACAGTTATCGACCGCTAACTGCTCGGTCGGTCGAACAGAGTAGACCTTCTCAATAAATATATCATATACTATTAAATAAAATTGGATTGGAATTGACCTGAGATAAATGTTGGGACTGATTTGAAAGATTACCAAACCCTCATGGGTAATTAGAGAATTTGAGTCATCACCTTATTAAGACAAAATGATGCAGTTTACTGTTTGGGTATAAAGTGTGCGTTTTCCAAGATAGGGAAGCAAAGGATATGTAGGTCAAATTTAACGGGGTTTCTGAAATGTTTTCCAAATTATAAATTGTCAATTTCAGAATCATTGTTATGCTCTTTCTTGTGAATTTCTTGGTAATTGCTAATTAGTGCTGCTAACTATAGTCAACGCTCGTGTTAATGATAATTTACTCTCCTACTTTCTGGAAATGGGGATATCAGTTATCAAAATGGTACTTAATTATTCCTTAAACTATATATCATTGTAACTAACAGTTAGATATTTAATTAATTAAATAGAATTATATCAGTTTAGATATATAATCATTTCATTAACAGTTTGTTTAATGATAACACTTGTACTAGTACCTTGTAATTATTCTAATTTTTTGCTAGTGCTGGGTATGTATATTGATCGTCCTTGTCAAATGAAGCTTCCTTTCTGGAGCCCAGCTTCAACCCAATAGACGGAAAGAATTGAATTGAATATGGACGCTAGCAAGGCCGCCAGCCAATCTGAATTTCGTCAAGATTATTCCTAAGCTATATGGATATATATCCGAAGAAAAAAAAATGCTACTAATTAATTACTTTATTACTAGCTAGATGTTATAAGCTATTTCAACCTGACGATCCGAAAGCTAATTTGGTCTCTAGGTTATTTAATTAAGAATAAAATTGAAGAGACTTTCGATGTTTAGGATTAGGCTAAGTCAAGCAAATGAAACAGTTGGGTCTCTTTCAGCAACCATCAAGTATTAAAAAAAGGAAGCAAATTAAGACACAGATTTTCCTTGCATTTTCTGTGTTGACTTTCACTTTCAGAAGAGCAAAAGTGAGAATATTGGGTCGGGTGTTCCGTGTTGGTCGTGAGTCTTGACTCGTGGGCAACAGAGATGTGAGAAATGACGGAAATAAGAGTCTAATCCATAAATGGAGGTACCTCAGGTAGGGGTATAGAGGGCCCGGGCCAAACCTGAGCAAATTAGGTTTGAGCTTCGCCCCTTAATTTATCTTTACTACTTGAGCTTAAATTTGAATTTCTCGAGCTTTGCTTGGGTTAGGTTTAATCTCTACTGCTTAGATTTAACAAGTTTGAATTGCTAGCAATTGGGTATTTTTTTTATTATAGAAACTTGGCATTCAAGCCATTTTACACTTATTGAAATATACGTGTGAGGTACTTTTAAGACGTCTTATACTCATTAGGGTATGAGGTCTGGTAGTATTCAGCTTAAGCTTGGTGCCCTTTTTCCTTTTCAAAGACTTGGGTTCACATTTTAACTTTAAGCTGCCTCATAAAAGCTGGGTCTCTTTACACCCTAAGATCAGGTCTACTAAACTTTTCTTCTGAATTAATTTCATTGCTACTGCAAGCCAGCCGGCCAGTGTCTATCTCCATCATTGTCCTTCACTCATTGAGCTGGACTGATTACTATCCAGTTGACCTACAAAATTCGCCTTCAACTTCATCCATCGGTCTATATGACCTTCCTTTCAGTTTCATGTACCTGCCTAAGTTTCTTTACATATGAATATCAAATAATCAGGATATGCCTCATATTCGCACGTGCAAGTTTATGAAGAAAAATTATCAAAATAGACCAGGAAAAAAAAAAAAAAGCAAGCCTGGCCGACCCAGGGACCTATTATTTCATCTCCAGGACCATCTATCCAGAGTCAACATATGGTTAGAACCTAGATGACATAATAATTAGTAGCATTTACAGTACTTCTCGTCGAATGTTCAAAATTATTCAATTCCCCGACCGGCCTCTTAAAATGGTGGACCAAAAAGTTGTGGTTGACCCTGTAATTAATATATGTAATGTATATTTTAATAAATTTTCTGTCATATTAAAAAAATTAAAAAGCATTCTTTTATAATAGGTCAGTATGATATAAAATACAACAAATTGATTTTTGATGCAAAATTTTCTAATACTATCCAGGAACTTATACTAGTCTCCAGTGCTGCTCCAAAATCGAGCCGTCCCAATCGCAGCAAGTAAATTCAGACCGGAGGTGGCGACACAAGTGCAGCAAATCGACGGAACCTTTCTTTTATGGAATCGGTCCATTACCATTAGCATGACATTTTCCCTTTCCCTGGAATTTGATCGGTTGGAGGGATGAGTCATTTTACAGCTTCACTGATCTAACAATATTTTTACACACCAACCATTTAAGGCATATGTTTAAATTTTTAGATTTTTTTTTATATTTTTACTTGTATTTTTAAATAATGCGTATATTTATAATTAGTTAATAACAAAAAAAATTTATAAATTAAATAATATATCATTATTTATGTTAAATTATAATATTATTTTGAAAAAATGTCATATATATTTTTGGAAAGGGTTCAAGTAGGATCAGGTATCATTAGTTAAACTCTTATCATTTTCATAATTTTACGGGTAGAGTCAAGTTCAGGTTTAAACAATCAGGTTTAGAAAGGGTAGGAGTTGATAAGATATTTTTTTATATCCCTAATAAAAGTTGTGTCGTGTCATCACTTCCTCTCACGTTTTATGGTCAGTTAAGAGAAATGAAAGATAAGAGATTATACACATGTGTGTATTTACACAAATATAGCACCATTATATTAGTAACGGTTCCCTGCCTTTTTATACATTTTTGAAAAAAAGGGTGAGACGTGAATAATTATGGGCAAAATTAGGCAGTTACTAGAAGTGAGACCCTCTTTTCATACAAACTCATTCCAGCAACCTATCTATACCCTTAAACTCTCGATTCTTTCTCTCCCTCTTCTTCATCTAAGAACCCACCCCCATTCCAGCGACACCGAATCACATATGAGAGAGGATGATATAGGATAGTAGCGATGGTGAGACGGAGGCAACACTAGTGAGACTGAGGACAGAGACACAGGTGAAACGAAGCACGGCAAGGAGAACACCGCCCGAGAGAACACGATTCGACAACCAGCGAGAGATAGAAATGCAACCTCTAAGTTTTCAAACTGGGAACAGGTGCAATGTGTGTGTTTTGAATCCCACCCTCAATTCATTTTCTCTCGTTTATGAGACTAAAAATCCACCTTATTACAATACCATAGACTCCCATTCACCGCAACCCAAAAGCATACAATCAGATTTTCGGTGAGTGCAGAGGAAGGCAAAAGTTAAAGAGGACCCGGGGTGGACATAACAGACGTTGTCGAGACGGATGAAACACATTTGTGAAGGAGGGACAATAAGGTTTAGAGAGCAAGTACAGCGGACGACGGTGCTTTTGACGTAGATCCTGGCAAAAAAACAAAAGGTGTGTATATCATTTTTTTATATCCACAAAAAAATATCAACTATTTGTATTTTATATGGCAAAATAACATAGATTTGTATGTATTTATGCTTCTGAGTTTTATATGTATGTTCTGAGTTTGTAAAGAGCACAAATATATATATATATGTATTTTTCTAGGACTTATATGTGTGTTCTGAGTTTATAAAGAATATATGTGTATATATGTATGCTTCTGAGGTTTATATGTGTGCTTCTGGATTTGTAAAAACACAAATATATATTTATACTTTTGGACTTTATATGTATACTTTTAGCCTTATAAAAAACACAAATATGTATGTATGCTTCTAGTTTTATAAAGAACACAAATATTGTATGAAACTAGAAATGAATTGAGATTTATTTAAATGGTACTATGAACTATTTGTATGAAATTAAGTAAATTTTTTGAAACATAATGTGCATATATGATAATGAAACGTGAGGATACTTATGTATGATACCTCTCACAAGCTCACCAATTGTGGTGAGATGAGTACGGGGAAAAAAAAGTGGCAGCAAATCTACAATGCAAAAGGATTGAAGTGAGGATGAAACTGAAAACAGTGTGGAAAATGTATGAAACTGTGTGATATATGTGTTAAAATGAAATTGAATTGTATTAACCTGTATAGGATATGTGTTAAACTGGATGTGAAATATATTAAACTGGAAGCAAAATATATTAAACTATATGGGCTATGTATGAAACTTTAAGGTATGTTTGTTAAATTAAAAGTAAATTATACTAATCTGTGTGAGATATATGTTAAACTGGAAGTGAAATATATTAAACTTTGTGGGATATGTATTAAACTCCCTACTTGAAACCGTGAACATAACGACAATTTGTAAAAAAAAAAAAAGACAAATATAGAGATGGTGAACTCAAGATGGAGAAGAAGAAATGAAAATGAAAGAATTAAATAAAAAAAATGAAACATATACAAACTAAATTGCCATAATTATAAATTTTGAACAAAGTTAATGTTTTAAACCATTAACGTTTGGAGAATTGAGAAAAGAGAGAGAGAGAGAGAGAGAGAGAGAGAGAGAGAGAGAGAGAGAGAGAACAAAAATATGATGAAACTTGTGAAAAAGAAGAAATGAAAACAGTGGAATTAAATAAATAAGGAAACGTTTAAAACTAAATTTCCATAACTAAAAATTTTAAATACAGCTAATATCTCTATTAGTATCCAATCAAATCTTCCACCCTAACAAACATAATTACCCTAAATGATCCAAGCCAAACAGAAACTCCCTTCCTTCTAACATCATCTAGTATGTGCATATACACATATGTGTATTTCAAAATTTCATGAGAAATGATGTCATTTTGTCAATTTAGTTTTAAGTTTTTACTTAAGGAAAGCATTTTGTTCTTGATTGTTAGAGAAACATCTACATGTTTTTGAAAAATGTTCCTTTCCCTGTTATATGGATAGCTATTTCTTGAAATTGTTTCCTCAGAAGTTAATGATAATCATGACAAATATATTTATGAGAGATATCACGTTTTTAATGTACTAATTATGAGAGACCTCTGTCAGATTAAAATTAAAAAAATAATACTAACTTGGCTCCCTCTAAATTTAAAAAGTGTGTTAAAGAAACAAAGCACTTTTTCAAAATCAACTTCAGTGGCTTCAACTTTTTGAAACTTGGCTGTGTGAGTTTCATTTCTTTAAAGTACATGATCAGTAAGCATAGGAGATTATGCATCAGTATTAGAATCTGACAATGAGCTTTTGGTAGCTTTTTCTACCATTGAAGATGAAAATATGCCAATCTTATCTTTTTTTTTTCTTGAGGAATGAATATAATGTTTTTAACTTCATTATAAACTTGTGCAAAAATAAATTATTAGAATTTAGAATTCAGAACAAGAAAATAATTTGTGAGAACTATTGAACTAATGTATACAAGTTTGTCAAGAACTATTTAAGACAAAGTAATAAGAATTAAGTCGCCTACCTATGGAAACAAAGAATATGTGCAATAGTCAAAATTTGTGTAGAGCACAAAAGTCACACAGTCCACAATTACAAATCAATGGCATGAGCCATAAGACATCAAATTAGTGGACTTGTGTTACAAATTAACAATTAGGAGAGAACATAAACACAGTGCATTTGTGTAGAGCACTGAAAATAAATTTAAAAAATTAACAAAAGTTGTTGGCTTCGTGCGGCTTGTGCACTTGGCGAATTATTAAAGCAAGTGAACAAATTTGGCTTTTGCCAACAAGTAAACAACCAGCCATTGGCACCATGGATAGCAAGTTGAAGAAATAAAATATCATTAGATGAACGGAAATAAAACTTACATACTAGGGTTTTTTCCATTTGCCCCTTTTTGCAGAAGAAACCAATATGGGAAGAAGAGTTAGATTGTGTTCCGATTCCTTGAGATGAATTTTAATTAAAGAAAACTAAAATTTTGTTTATAGTAAACTTAAATTTATTTTTTAAGAATTTTTTATTTTAAATAGCATTCAATATAATAACTTAATTTAAAAGAACTAATCCTAGTCATAATGAACACTTCACATAAAAAATAGAGATAGAGATAGAACAAAATGTACAAAATGGCTTGGGGAGGTCGACATATAAACTCTCTTAAATATTTCTACAAACTAATACTACTACCATATGTATTTCTTAGACTCAAGGGGACCAAGGCCTTTGCTAGCTCCCCTTAGTTCCGCATTTGATGTAGATTGCAATCTGCTAGTACATATTGCATATATCGTTCGACTCATAGTACAGTAAGTGAGGAAGAGCCTCTTTGCTTAAAAGTATACTGAACCATTCAAAATAAGAAACAAGTAAAGTTCCTCTTATTGGAAAAAAAACAAATCAAGTCATCTTATGATTCTCTTTACTTTTGTTGTTATTGTGATGCTTGTGTTATTTAAAAGCTAGTAGTTGTTTTTATGATTGATTACTGTTTGAATACAATTTTTTAGAAAAATAACTGTTTCTATTAAAATTTTCACATTTTTCCAGTGTTAAAATCTAAAAATACATGTGTACATTTTGAAAGTTGTCTTTTATTATCCAAAATGCAATCAAAATGGGTGAATTGGTTAATTTTCTGAAAATAATTGGAAACGAGCTTTTGAACCATGTAAGGAAATAACAAATCAAAGAACACAAATAAATCTTTTCTAACAAAAAAAAACAAAATACCAAAAGAATCCTAAGTCTTGCTTTGAAAATTGTTTTGAAGAGATTTTCAAAGATAACAACTATTCAACTTCAAGCAATAGAAAGAATTTAAGCAATAAACAAGTAAGAAGATGGATAAAAGCTTGGACATAATAATTTTTGAAAAGGTTTGGGTCACTCCCTTTTAGAGTCAGCTTCTTTCCTTAAATTTACCACTTAAGAGCTTTTCATCCACTAACAATTCAAGAATACATAATGAATTACATTCTTTGGTAGCTTTCTTTACCATCAACTCTCATTAGTCTTTCTAGAGACTAATTAGAACACTACTAAAAAAACACATTTTTCCATTGACTGAATTTCGAACGGTCAAGCTGCTAGAAATTTTCAACATGAAAAACCGTTAGAAATAGTGAAGACCATTTTCCAACGGCCAAGCCATTGGAAATTTTAAAGACAACAGTTTGGCCGTTGGAAAATTTCTAACGCGGAAGTTGTTATTTCCAATGCGAAGGCCATTGGAATTTAATTTATTTATATATTTTTATATATACATATAATATATATATTTTATTAATATTTCATATATATATATATATATATATATATATCATATTTATTTATCACACACACACACACACAAAAATGTATAAACATATATAACAACAACAACAACAACAATAATAATAATAATAATAATAATATATTTATGTGTGTGTGTGTGTACATATATCATATATATGATATATAAATATGTATATGATATATAAAAAGGTATATGATATAATAATTCAGAATATCATTATATATATATATATATATATATATATATATATATATATATATAATCTTATTGATATACTTATATATAAAATACATCATATATATATAATGTATATATATTTTATATTTTTGTAACACGTATGTATGTATGCATGTATATATGTATATCATATATAAAATATTTATCATATTTATTTTACAATTTTAGAAAGTAAAGTATGTATTTTGAAAATATTTTGTTAAAAACAACAACAATAATAATATAATAATTAGATAATACATTTATATATATATATATATCTATAGATCTATATATTATATATATATATAAATATAATATAGTTTATTATAAATAAAAATAATCATATGTAGATATATATTATATTGATATTTATCATATGTATTTATCATATATAACGCATAATGATATAAAAATGTCAAGCTAACCAAACTTATTAAGCCCAATTAATTGGCCCAAAATTAACCCAAACCTAATCTAACTTAGCTATATATATATATATATATATACATATATATATTCTCTCATCTTCTTGCCTCTTTTGCTCTCTTCGCTCTTGCTTCTTTCCTTTCTTTGCTTTCTGCCTCTCCCTCTAGTCTTTTCGCTTTCACCTACCTCCTTTCTTTACATAATTTTTTTGATATTTCATAGTTTATATAATTTTGTGATTTTGTTATTTCTGTATTTTTGTAATTTTGTGGTTTTTTGCTACTGCTTTTGAATTTTGTTTTGTAAATATAAGATATAATTTGTAAAATTTTGTTGTCATATTATAAAATATAAACTATAATTTAGTACTATAAAATATATCTTTTATATATTTTTTTATTTTATTATAAAAGTTTCCAATGGCTTTAGTCGTTGGCGTATTTTATTCAAAATTTTTGATGGCCAAGTCGTTGGAACACCTATTACATGAGCCAAATAACTACATGAGCTTTAGCCATTGAAAATTTCTAACGGCCCATTTTCCAATTGCTGGCTGTTGGAAATCCTAACGGCCAAAAAATGAGCTGTTGGAAAATTTTTATTTCCAACACATGTTTTGCCAACAAACATGTTTCCAATGGTTGGTCGTTGGAAAACTCAATTTTTCAACGCAAAGCCGTTGGAAAAGGGCATTGGAGAAAACCCATTTTTCAGGAGTGGACACATCACCAATACTCACTAGTTTTTTTAGAGACTGACTTAAAACCTCACTAACACTTTTTTCCTTGCATGGAAATAACTTAATCTCATACGATAATCTGACTAAGTTGGAGTTCACTATATTGTAAGAACAATTGAAGTACCACTTGCTAAATAACCAAGTGAGAGCATAATCTCTCTAGGAAAATCGTAACTTAAGCACACTTAATTTCATCTTAATGATGAATTTTCTTTTAATGGCCAAGAGTACTTCCCAAAGTATTTTTTGATATATTTGTGCTCTTTCAGAAACATTAAAATCAAAACATTAAACACAAATTAGCTTTGATATCATCAAAATTCAAGTAACATTGATTGGAATAAATCAAATACCTTTTTATTAATGCATAAGTTTTGCAAATTGTGTGTATATTACCAAATACTTTAATTACTTAAAAATAATCCATGTCAAATTTACCTTAATATGTTTGAATTATTTTGAATTGTGAATAAGTACACAATTTTTTTTCCATTCCTCCAAGTATTATATAGAAAGTTAAGTTATTAAAGTATGCTCTTCCTTGGATTGGAGAAAAAATAATTCTTTTAGTAATGATACTATATTGGGCTTTGGTCCACCTTTTTAACAGCCCATATGAGGTATTTTTATGGGTCAACTTGATGTTAATTACTGGAATTTATGATCAAATTAGAGAATGAAATAAACCCTCCAAACGGTAGGATTTTGGTATAAAAAAGTATGGATTTTTTCCCTTTATATACATGCCATCCAGCGTATAATAGGCTCTTCATAGAAATCCTTCGGTATGCTCATTCAACCTCCTAAATCACTTACACTTTTATCAGATTATTACTGACTTAAGTATTAGAAGGTTTTCCAAGGACACCCAACTCTTGAGCTCTTAACTTTTGCTTATTTCAGGTCAAGCTAGTAGTAGCAATCTCTTTTAGCTTATACATCTACATCGAATATGAACTTTAGGTTGTCCATAAGAACAACTAACAACAAATGTTGTTACCAAAAGATCATATTCAAACAACCTTATTGGCCATGAAGAGATAATGGATGAAGCTATAAAAGGGGCAAAAGTAGTACCTATTGTCTATTTTAGAAATTACGACTGACGGTCTGAGCACCGAGAAGTTAAATGGCCTCATCTCCCTCATGACCTAACATAAGGAAAACCATCATAGCCATAACTGGCAGTTAATTGAATATCTTGAAGCATTCTCTCCTAGATGGGTTGTGTGACCAACTACGACAAAAGATCCAGTGAGTTGTTCCTAATCTTCTAAGGGAGAAAAATAAAAGCTAATGAAACATACATCACCCAGCCGTGGCATCCAGAGAAATAAAAAACTCGCCAGAGTACTGGTAAATGAGGGATAGAGTGTAAGAAAAGATGGGAGTCAATAACTTCAACATGGTTTTTTGTCACTTAGATAATATAAAGGAACGATTGATAGACAAATAGTCAAAGAAATAGCGTAAAGTCAACAAATACCATTGCTCAACATCAGTTAGATACACTTATAGCCATTCATGGATAAGAATCGGATGGCCAGGATCCTCTTGGCTTCCAACTGCCAAATATGGATATGTACCATAGCCTAAGGGATCCTATCAATCATTTGTAAAATGTACATCACTTTGATGAACCTAGAAATGTGTCAAGGATACTATCATGTGTAAGGTATTCAATTTGACATTATTTAGAATAGCTTCAACGTGGTCAAAAAAGGTGACTCTGATGATAATCAGTGAGGTGTTGATAACTTTTATCAAAGGTTGACTGGTTGTTGATGGGTTGTTGACTTCTAATAAGCTTCTTAATTTTGCAAAGAACTAAGGAAATAAGTTATTCATGTTTAAATTTGATTTTAAAATGGCATATAATAATATAAACTGGTAATTTTTTTAAATTTGATTTTGGCACAATATGAGGTTCGATATGAAGTGGAAGAGGTAGATGTGTGCATATTTACGGTCCTCATTTATTTCCATTTTGGTTAATGGAAGCCCTACAAATGATTTTAAAATGGATAAGGGGTAAGACAATGGATACAAGTGAATTTAAAATGGAAAAGGGCTAAGACAATAAGATCCATCCATTGTCTATTTTTCCTTTTTTTATTGGTTGTTAAAGCTTTAAACATAATGATAGTAGAGACTCTTGAAAAGAATGTCTTCAAATGAGTTAAAAATAGAGATAGGAAGCTAATGGTTTCACATATATGATAAGTAGATGTTGTTTTATTTACACAAGAATGGATAGAGGAAAACACAAGGGATTTGATGAGATTATTAAAATGTCTTCCACTTGTACAGTTGCTGAAGGTGAATATAAATAAAATAAAAATTTTCAAGGTGAATGTTGGGCAACTAGAAGTGTTGAATGTTAAAAATAAGCCAATTAAATATTTATTGCTATTGGCTGGTATGAATATGAAAAAAAGAAAGCTTATAGGCTAATTTTGGATAAATTCTTTGAAAATTAGGTGGCTAAAAGGTTAAAACATTGTCAATTAATGGTCAGTTGATCCTTATCAAGTTCGTGTGTCCCTATTTTTCTTCTTAGTATTTCGTTCTCTGATGAGTATGATTAGAAATCTTGAAAGGTTCAAGCTTAAAATTTTCTTGAGACCGTTGAACAGGTGTAGTAACATAGCATGGGTGGCTTGGGAAAAGATTTTGGCTTATTAGGATGATGAGGGGTTAAGTGAGGATAATTTAAAGTACTTTACAAGTTTTTGGCTTGTATTTGGGCAAAGATTATCACTAAAAAATGCATGTGAATGGTGGTGAAAATGGCGGAAAAAAAGGATAAAAGGAAGATAGGAAATGAGATATTACAAGTTTGGAATAACCTATTAGAAGCACGAGCTTTTTTGTGGGAATGGACGTGAGGAAAAAATGAATTTATTGAAATTATAGAATGTTTTACATTTTTTTTAAGAATGTTGATCCGTAAATAATGTTATTCTATTCAGTAATAAATGTTATTATATTTGTATAAATTTTCTGTTCCGTAATTGCTGCACTCTAGTAAATAATGTTATTCTATTCAGTAATAAATGTTATTATATTTGTATAAATTTTCTGTTCCGTAATTGCTGCACTCTAGCAATTGTAATCCAAGTGTAAGTTGTCGCAAGTAATAAAATCTCAAGAGTCCGAGTGTCAAACCACAGAGAAGTGAATTAAAATATATAAATTACAGATTTTTAATAAAGGTGTGAACAAGTGTTGATTAAAAATTTAAATTCAAATAAAATAGCTAAAGTTATGAGATCTACTTTTAGTATATCGATTATGATTAATTTTAGCCTATCTTGCCACTCAATTGGGATCCACACATAGAGGAGGTCTCAATTGGGGAATTTAATTAACATTAGCTTTCATTGATCTTAAAACACCAACACTTGTTAATGGGTTCAAGTATTCATCATGCCAACCTTTATACACAATAACTCAAGATTCTAATATAGTTAGCTTATCCACATTCTACAGAGGGAATCAAGCAGCTTTTGTGCTAATAATTTGACTATGATGAATCAAGACTATCACTTAACAGAGAGGGAAGTTAAATAGATTAAGAAAGAAAATACCGTTAACGTTATGATCCATTTAAATCAATCATAACCTTTATACCAAAAGCTTCACCCTTTTCACCTTAGCAAAAAGAAGATCAGTTAGTCATGATAAAAGTAAACAACATATAAAAAGATGAAATAAATATGGATTGAAAGATCAAAAGAAGAACAAGAAGACGAACGAGAAAATGCTTGGACAAAACTTCGGTATTAAAAATAAGAACAAAACTAAAGAAGAAAAGCTAACTTTGATACAAAAACATAAATGAGGCCTAAGAAATGGCATGCCTTCACCCTCCCCCTAAAGTGCCTATTTATAGAGTTTTTGGGGTGGGTGAAATGGTAAAATGGAATAATGAAATATAGGTAAATACAAATCAACAATAGCAAACTGAAACTTCTTTTAACTTTTTTAATTATCGTACACATTGAATCAACTCTTCCTCAAAGCATGAGATTTTTAGATCTCTTATTTAGCTTCGAATTGATGGCTTGCTCATTCAAATTAAACATCTATAGCTTAAGTTATGATTTTTTTACTGAAACTGCTCTTCAGCACACGAAAAAATGAATAGTCTCATCTATAATCCGATTTCAGCAATGAAAATGATCAAACTAGCTTACGGAATGAAGTAAAGTTGAAGATCTATGTGTTGGTTTTTAGATGAATTTAGAATCACTCAGTTCCAACATCTACAGCTCTAGATATGATTTTTCTCGTGAAGAGTCACCAAGTGATGATTTTACCTACGTTGAAAAATAATAATTATTTAATATTAATAAATAGTGAAAATGTGTATGAATAGTAAAATACGAGTATGAATAGTAAGTCAGTGAATTGTGATTGGTGAATAGGAACTCAATAAATAGTAAAAAAGTGTGAATAATAACCCGATGAAATAAATGCTCAAAATAGAGAAATTAATCATACTTAAAGTGTATAATGACGATTTAAACCCTTAATAGCAATATACTTATGAGTGTTTATCATATCTCTCAACCAGGTTCTTGTTAGTCTCTAGCAAGTAAAGCAATGTACTAAATGAATACTTAGGTTTCATCAATTATTTTCTATTATCAATCTCTATACAATAGAGTATAAATTATTGAAGTAATAAGCATCAAAATTAATGTTCTAAAAAATGGCCCAAATTTGATAACTATTTATGCACTTCTCTACCACTCAAACAAGGGAAAAGTATAGAAGATTATGAGTTACTTAGTGCAGTAAGTGTGTGATTGACTATCAGGAGTGTTTAAAAGATTTCAGTAAATCATACTAATATTTTCGGCTTATCAGAACAAATTTAATTCAAAACTATCGCTTTGGCGATCTTTCACACTATTACACTATAAAAGGTTTTTTTTTTTTTAACTTTGGCTCAAGCCTCATTTAAAGAACCCTGGTAATAGGCAACCATTTCCAAGAGCGAACATCGCTTGTTATTTTTTTTTATTTTTTTATTTTCCAAGTCTTTTCAACACTTCTTGATGTTGTTTTTGGTTTTTTTTCAATTTTTTTTTTATCCAAAACAAGCTAAGATATGGTTCATTAGAAGTCCCAACAGCCACATAGTTAGAGTATTCTTTGAAATCTAAAAGACAATAAAGATTTTTAGCATATGTAAGAATATCAACAATTCATAACTTAAACATCCTAATCTCTTGTCAAAGTAAATAAAATTTGACTGAATCATTATGTCAAATAAGATTTTAAACATGTAAAATTTAATGTAGCTCATTGCCTTAACAATTTCGTCACCAAGCATAGAAATTTTTAAGATAGAAAATATAGATTACTAGTGAGTGTGTCATCTTGTACAGGTTCAAAAACCTATTAAAAAAATGTTATGACTAGCATGCCTAATAGGATGTGTGTCATGAGTAAAATTATTCTTTACTTAGCCATCATAAACTAAGGACTTTGTCTAATGGTTTTAATATTAGCATGAGAAAAACTACTCTAAAAGGAGAGAAAAACTGTGTCAACCTATTGATAAGAAGAGGGAAGAAGAAATTACATGAATGATAGTTCTTGAACATGAAAACCCTGAAATAACTTAAACCAAAATAAAGAAAATGCTAATAGTAAAACTAAAAGACAAGATAAACAGATTCACAAGTCCGATTGCGCTCTTCCACAGTGCTTCATCACTTATTAACAAAAAAAAAAATGACAAGCAGGGTAAAGAATACTTATGGGATGGAGCTGACTGGGAAAGACTATCGTGTCCAGTCTATCTGAATCACTGCTAAATTTGGTTTACAGACGAAAGCTTGCATTTTATCTAGCAATTCTTCAACAGTTGATTTCGATATTAGGATCCGTAGTGCCATCTCTAAGATAAATTTCTCCTGTATAGCATAATCCATAAAAGATAACAGACCTGTAAAGAAATTGTTACCATTCAACGGCCCAATGGGTTTCTGGTATAAATTAAGTTTAGTCATGGAAGCAATTTAGAAAATTTCCCCCAATGTGCCAAACCCTTCCGGTAGAGCAATAAAGATATCAGAATTACCGAGCATTTGCAACAAACACTCTTGCAAGTTTTTAACCACTAATTCTTCTACAATCATGTCTCTAGAAATCAATTTCAAAGGTGCAGGGGTGATACACAAAACTTTGCCACCCCCTACAGATGCTGCTGTTACTATACTTCCCATCAATCCAACGCTACCTCCACCATATACCAAATTTATTTTTCGCTCAATTAGGACTCTACCTAAATGGTTGGCTGCCCTCAAGAATTCTTCATCCTTTCCAGGAAAAGCTTCACAAAATACACAAATATTTCAAAATTTGAGAGTTGAGGTTTCCTCCATTTCTATCATTAATCGTGTGAAAAAATCAAAAGAAGAATGTGTATTTATAGAGATAAAAGGATAATGCAATTATTACACCTACAGGAGTAGGTAGATTATTATTAGAAGAAAAAGAAAATTTTCAACAATAACGGTGTGTATGTACAGTAGTTATGACTGTGGCTCATAGCTTCTTCTAGTTTTACATCCAGTAATGACTTCAACACATTCTATGAGTCGAGGATTTGCTTCCCATCTAGTTTTCTTACAAACTAACAAATATGGTCTTTTAAAGTTAGATTCCTAAGACTATAACGCTTTTGTTCTTTACGAAAAATACTCTATAAACCAAGAAGTTCATGTTGCACTAATCCACAAGACTGCGTCCCAAGAGTCAATCGGATATTATCCAAAGAATTCTTACTCAGGCTATTCTTAATGAATTGTATTTTATCTTCTTGATTATCAGACAAAATTCCTAAAGAACAACATCTAGTATCACAAGTCCATCGATCACATTTGTGAAAGGTTCGTAACCTTTTCGCTCTTTTCTTTTTGGCATAAAAGCTTTTGCTTAAGTCAAGCATGTGAGACACAAATGCATTTGGAATTTCACCAACCAAACGGACCATAACATCAATTAACCAACGCACATCTTCAGGAATGCCTTTGTGCATCAAAACTCTTAATCATTCATATCTAACTTGGTAAATCCTTTTAAGAACATTCATTAGGAGAGAAAGAAAGTATTTTCACAAAGTAGAAATAGTAGAATCCATTTTTTAGGAGAAGTTGAAAGAATTGAGAGAGAAAGAAATTAGTTATTATGGAAAACTGAAACAACCAATTTGAGAGCCATGAAGTACCGTATCCGCCACTTAACCGAAAAAAGACTAAAAGCAAAATAAGAAAAAAAATGAAACTTAAAATAAAGTTATCTCAGAAGAGAAAATTTATTTGTATTTACTTATCATGATCATTGTAAGGGTCACTGAGATGAACAACTTCTTTCTGTAAATCATGATTCTCCAAAAATGATTTAAGTTTTTGTTCCTTTACTTTAAACACATTACCATTTTTAGGATTTTCAATGTCAATGGCCCTATAAGGATAAACATGTTTCACAACAAAAGGTCCACTACATCTAGATCTCAGTTTTTCAGTAAATATGTGAAGTCGAGAATTATAAAGCAAAACCTTTTGACCAACCTTAAGTATTTTTCTTAAGATTGTTTTGTTATGAAAAGCTTTGGTTCTAACTTATATATTTTTGAATTCTCATATGCATCATTTCTCAACTCTTCAAGCTCATTTAGTTGCAACCTGTGCAAAACACCAGCATCATTAAGATTTGAATTAAAAGCTTTAATAGCCCAATAAGCTTTACGTTCAAGTTCTACAGGCAAATGACACGGTTTTTCATAAACTAACCTATAGAAAGACATGCCAAGTAATGTTTTAAAAGCAGTGCGATAAGCCCAAAGTGCATCGGTTAGTTTCAAAGACCAATCATTTCAATTTAGGTTGACTATTTTTTCAAGGATTTGTTTTATCTCCTTATTTGCTAATTCTACCTATCCACCTGTTTGTAGGTGATAAAAGGTGGCAACCTTATGTATAATACCATATTTCTTCAACAATGATTCAAATAGTTTGTTACAAAAATATATTCCCCCATTATTTATTATGGCCCGAAGAATCTCAAATCGACTTAAAATATTTTCCTTAAAAAATTTAATCACATTTTATGATCATTATTTCGACACGGAATTGCTTCTACCCATTTTGAAATATAATCTATTGCAACTAAAATGTACTTGAAGCCAAATGATGGTGGAAATAGTCCCATAAAATCTATTCCCCAGCAGTTAAAAATTTCAATCACAATGATAGGAGTCAAGGGCATCATGTTTCTTTTTGAAATTGATCCTAATTTCTGACAATTTTTACAGGCTTTACAGAATGCATATTCGTCTTTGAATAAAGAGGGCCAGTAAAATCCAGACTGCAAAATCTTTGCAGCTGTTTTCTTTGACAAAAAATGCCCCCTGCATACTTCTGAATGACAAAATTCAATGACATTTTTTACTTCATTTTCGGAAATGCATCTCCAGAATATCTGATCAAGACAATATTTGAAAAGATAAGGATCATCTAAGTAAAATTTTTTCATCTCATGTAGAAATTTCTTCTTATCTTGGGTACTTCATTGAGCTGGCATCCATCCTATCACAAAAAAAATTGACAATTTTAGCAAACCAAGGTACTATAGTGACAGAGAATAAAAATTCATTAGAAAAACAATCGTTTATAAGTGCATCCTCAATTGTTGAATTCAATGTCAGCCTTGACAAATGGTCAGCGACAACATTTTCGATGCTCTTCTTATCCTTGATCACAATGTTAAATTCTTGAAGTAATAATATCCAGCATATCAGCCTTAGTTTAGCATCTTGCTTTGACATTAGGTATCTGACAGCAGAATGGTCGGTGTAAACAATGGTTTTCGAACTAATTAGATAAGAACGAAATTTATCCAATGCAAATATTACTGGAAGTAGTTCTTTCTCAATTGTAGTGTAGTTCATTTGCGCACTATTCAAAGTTCTATTTGTATAATAAATTACATATGGCTTACCTTCATTTATTTGTCTTAAAATAGCACCAACAGCATAATCACTAGCATCACACATTACCTCAAAAGACAAGGACTAGTCCGAGGGTTGCATGATTGAAGAGGATGTTAAAAAACCAACTTATCAAAAGAATTTTCACAAGGAGGCTGCAAAGAGGTCTAGATATTTCACTAAATCCTTTAATGAACCTTCGATAAAGCCTGCATGTCCCAAAAATGAGTAAATTTCTCTAACAGTTTTGGGTAAAGGTAATTGAGCAATGAGTTCCACATTTACTTTATCAATTTCAATTCCTTTAGAAGATACAACAAGACCAAAAACAATTCAAGAAGTGACCATGTAATGAAATTTTTCCCAATTTAGTACCAAACCTTTTTCTTCACATTTTTTTAAAACCTTTTCCAAGTTTTCAAGACAATTATCAAAAGAATTTCCATAAACGATTAAATCATCCATAAAAACTTCAAGATATTTTTCAATCATGTCATTAAAAATACTCAGCATACATCTTTGAAATGTTGCTAGGCGTTTAAATGCAAAAGTTCCAAAAGGACATGTGAATGTGGTCTTTTCTTGGTCTTTAAGAGCTATTGGATTTGATAATAACCTGAGTAGCCATCAAAAAAGCAATAAAAAGTATATCGTGCTACTTTTTCTAAAATTTGGTTCAAGAAATGTAATAGAAAATGATCATTTCTGGTGGCAAGATTTAATTTTCTATAATCAATGCGATGGTATTTGAGTTAGTAAAGACTCATCTTTTTCATTTATCACCACTGTGATGCTAGACTTCTTTGGAATAACTTGTGTTGAACTAACTCATTTGCTGTTAGAGATATGGTAAATAATTCCCACATTAAGTAATTTGAGAATTTCTGATCTTACTACCTCTTTCATGTGTGGATTGAGTCTTCTTTGAGGTTGTTGATAAGATTTAGCATTATCCTTTAAATTTATTCTATGTAAACAAATTAAATGATTAATACCCTTTATGTCCTTTAATGTCCATCCAATTGTATTTTTATGCCTTTTAAGTAACTCAATCAACTATCCTTCTTACTCGAATGTGAGAGTAGAGGAAATTACCACCGGATAAGAAGAATTTTCCCCAAGAAATGCATACTTCAGTTCTTTGGCCAATGACTTCAATTCTGGTGTGGGTATTTCATCTTGCTTTTCAACTTCAGGTTTTTCGAACTCTTCAATTTTTTGTTTCCAATGTGCGTTTCCTTCCACTTGTGAAGAATTAAGTAATGCACATATATTAGAAGTATCCTGATCCATTTGCATACTTGATTCAAATGAATTAACTAAACACTTTTCAAAAAGATAAAAAAATGCTTCCTTATTGAATATAATTTTCTACAATTGCGCTAATGATGCAGATGTCTTTTCTTTCATCTTCCTTTTCAAGATGTTGCTTAAGCAAGTTAAAAACATTTAACTCCAATGTCATATTTCCAAATGTTAGTTTCATCAATCCATTGCTGCAATTAATCAAAGCATTAGATGTTGCTAAAAATGGATGTCCCAAAATAACAGGTATTGAATTTTTAATTTTCATTGGCGGTGTGTCCAAAACAATAAAATTCACAGGATATATGAATTTATCAACTTGGACTAACAAATTTTCAATGACTCATCTGGG
Organism: Aquilaria sinensis; assembly: GCA_005392925.1. Taxonomy (NCBI): domain Eukaryota; kingdom Viridiplantae; phylum Streptophyta; class Magnoliopsida; order Malvales; family Thymelaeaceae; genus Aquilaria; species Aquilaria sinensis. The sequence goes on from SMDT01001915.1 coordinate 514,918, forward strand.
CACTTTCACTGACCTATTAGTAAACAAAAAAGTTACGTCAGTTGGTTTTAACTCACCAAAATTTAAACTAAATATGGAAGTAAGTTTACACTAGCCCTAAAATCAAGTAATACTTGCTCAATCTTATGTTCTCCAATAAAACATGAAATTGTTGGATAACCAGGATCATTATATTTCAAAGTAGTGTTTTTTGAATAATAAAACTTACCTGTTCGGCCAAAAAGGCTTTCTTTTTCACATTCAGTTTTCTTTTAACAGTGCACAAATTTTTTAAAAATTTGGTATAAGAAGATATATGTTTGATCGCATCCAACAAAGAGATATTAATCTTTACCTACTTGAAAATATTCAAAATTTCAAGACTTTGATACACCTTGTTAGGAACAGTTAACACCTGAGAAAATAAAGGTGCTGGTAGAGATTCAGTTTGTTCTTCACTTGGTATAGGTTTAGCCTCTTCTTTACTCTTAGAAGGCGACTCATCATCTCCTTCACAAAGATCAGAACTGGATTTTTCAACAACCTTACCGCTGCGGAGTGTAATGATTGACTTTATTTGATCCAGAGTTTGACATTTGGAATTTGGTTGTGGTTAAGAATGAAATTGTAATTTCTCCTGAATGTTGAGTGTGGATGCAAATTTTACAAGAGTATTTTTCAAATCAGTCATGGTTTGACTTGTTTGAGCATTGATGGACTCTTACTTCTCAATAAATGAATGTAATATTTTTTTAGGATTTTTTCTAAAAGGAGAAACATATGGTGCATACCCTTGAGACTGTTGAAAATTTTGTTGGGTATGCAAATGTGATTGTGAAGGTTGAGCATGATTTTCATTTCTCCAACTAAAATTTTTCCCTCAATCAGGATTGTAAGTTTACGAGTATGAATTTTTGGTTAGCTTCTTGAAGTTGTTCAAAGCATTGACTTGTTCATGGAGACATTATTTGAAAGAGGGCAAAGTTGGGTAGTTGCTAGTGGAATGGTCATTAGTCTTATAAATGTAACAAATAACTTCTTCAATAGATTTTAATTGACCAACTTTTTTCATTTCTAAAACCTCAACCTTTCTAACTAGATATGTAAATTTTGCTTGGAGGTCATTATCTTCCTTAAGATGGTACATGCCTCCACTAGATGCAGGGAATTGAGTCTTACTTGGGGCCTTATAAGTACCAGCAGTGTCCCAATTCTGTGCATTTTCTGCTAGCATGTTTAGGTAATTCATTGCCCGATCAGGATCTTTATTCTTAAATATTTCATTGCACATCAATTCTACCATTTTTCTTTCCCTATGTGTCAAACCTTCATAAAAATGTGAGACTAATCTCCATGTTTTAAAACCATGGTGTAGGCATGTGTTAAGTAAATCCTTGTATCTATCCCAATACTAGTAAAAAGTTTCTCCCGGTTTTTGTGTGAAAGTGGTGATTTGCCTTTTAAAAGAATTTGTTCTTTGGGCAGGAATTTTTTTTTTTTAAAAATTGTTGTTGCAATTCATCCCATTAATTAATGGAGCATGACCTAAGATTTTGTAGCCAATTTTTAGCTTTATCTTTTAAATAAAAAAGGAAAAAGCTTAAGCTTGATGGTATTCATACTACAGTTTAAGCTGTTATATGTGTGACAGACTTCCTCAAATTCCCTCAAATGCAAATATGGATTTTCAGAATTAAATTCGTGAAAATTTGGTAAAAGTTGAATAATATCTAGCTTGAAGTTAAAGTTACATGCATCAGCAGGAAAAATTAAACAAGATGTAGTGTTATTTCTTATAAGGTTTATGTGTTCTCTAAGTGTCCTGAGTCGATCTTGGTCATTATGTAGAGAATGGTTGTCTTCTTGTTTATTAATGTGTTTAATCATGTTTGATGAAGATGAAGATTCTCTTATCAGTCTACTATTCGATGCACGTGACTAAGCTTTCATACATAAATAAAATAATAACAAGAAAAACAGATATCAGTAACAAAAAAGAAATAGGAGGCTCAGCCTTCCAGATAATAAACAAAAAAGATAGGTGGCTTAGCCATCCATTAAACAATAATAAATAAATAAATAAAATGAAAGCAAGATGAATAAAAAGTAAAAGGCAGGAGGCTTAGCCTTCCTTATAATAAACAAAAGATGTAGGAGGCTCAGCCGTCCATATGATGAATAAAAAAAAATAAAACAAAATAAAAAGGAACAAAAAGAAAAAAAATTAATTTGTACTTTAATTTTACTTCCCCCACAACAGCGCCAAAAACTTGCTGCACTCTAGCAGTTGTAACCCAAGTGTAGGTTATCGCAAGTAATAAAATCTCGGGAGTTCAAGTATCGAACCATAGGGAAGTAAATTAAGAGATACAAATTATAGATTTTTAATAAAGGAAGTTTTCATTAAAGGTATGAACAAGTGTTGATTAAAAAATCAAATTCAAATAAAACAACTAAGGTTAAGAGATCCACTTTTAGTATATCGGTTATGATTAATTTTAGCCTATCTTGCTACTCAACTGGGATCCACACATAGAGGAGGTCCCAATCGAAGAATTTAATTAGCATTAGCTTTCACTGATCTTAAAACACCAACACTTGCTAATAGGTTCAACTATCTATCGTGCAAACCTTTGTGCACAATAACTCAAGATTTTAATATAATTGGCTTAGCCACATTCTACAGAGGGAATCAAGCAACTTTTTGTGCTAATGATTTAACTATGATGAATCAAGACTACCACTTAATAATAAAGGAAGTTAAATAAATTAAGAAAGAAAATACCATTAACGTTGTGATTCATTCAAATCAATAATAACCTTTATACCAAAAGCTTCACCCTTTTACCTTAGTAAAAGGAAGATTAGTTAGTCATGATAAAAGTAAACAAAATATAGAAAGATGAAATGAACATGGATTGAAAGATCAAAAGAAAAACAATAAGAAGAATGAGAAAACACTTGGACAGAGATTCGGTATTAAAAACAAGAACAAAACTAAAGAAGAAAAGATAACTTTGATACAAAAATATAAATGAGGCCTAATAAATGGCATGTCTTCACCCTCCCCCCAAGGTGCCTATTTATAGAGTTTTGGGGGTGGGTGAAATGGTAAAATGGAATAGTGAAATATAGATAAATACAAATCAATAATAGCAGGCTGCAACTTCTTTTAATTTTTTTACCACTGAACACATCGAATCAGCTATTCCTCAAAGCATGAGATTTGTAGATCTCTTCTTTAGCTTCAAATTGATAGTTTGCTCATTCAAATTGAACATTTGTAGCTTAAGTTATGATTTTTCTCCCGAAACTGCTGTTTAGCATATGAAAGAATAAATGGTCTCATCTATAATTAAATTTTAGCAATAAAAATGATCAAACTAGCTTGCGGAATGAAACAGAGTTGAAGATCTATGTGTTGGCTTTCAGATGAATTTGGAATCACTCAATTTTGATATCTACAGCTCAAGATATAGTTTTTCTCGTGAAGGGTCGCCAAGTGATGATTTTACCTACGTAGAAAAAAAATAATTATTTAATATTAATGAATAGTAAAAACATGTATGAACAGTAAATACGCGTATGAACAGTAAAATATGTGTATGAACAGTAAATACACATATGAATAGTAATTGGTGAATAGTAACCCGATAGAAAAAATGCTCAAAATAAATAAATTAATCATACTTAAAGTTTATAATGATGATTTAAAACTTTAATAGCAATACACTTATGAGTATTCATCAGTAACATATTGTTCACTTCATAAGAAAATGCTGTCTGTAACATGTTGTTCAATATACTAGCAGAAAAACTTGTTTTGGCAACCAGTGGATCGGTTACCAGTGTGCTTTTTGGTGATAAAAAAATGGCTAGTAAGTGGTCGCCAGAATAAAGCGACAAGAAATTATTATTTCAAAATTCACATACTAGATTAAAAAAATTTTGGGTACCATATTAAAAAAAACTCACTGAATTATTTCACATATCTAGGTTCAAACTTTTTAGCTCAAGATTTCTCAATATTTTCTTCTGAGCATTTCTTTTATTGTTTACTAATTTTCAATTTTTTTCCAATTTCATATTTTATAGGATGCGAAGAGGAACAATTTATTCCTTTAGCTTAGCAACCTTAGTCCTGTTTCTGAGAGTCCTCATGAATACCTAACTTGTGGTTGTTGAAGAAGAGATCAACTTCTTCCTTATGTTAGAGATATCAAATGTTGGGAAAATAATAGACACTTGTAGAATGCAACATAAGATAAGAGGGAGAAAATGAAAATGAAAATGAAGAAAAACAAAAAATTAGAAAAACATAAGAAAAAATAAATGAAAGATGGGCAGGTTATAAGGTAGGCACAATGAACCTGATTTGTCAATTTTGTTTCTCACAAATCGCTAGTGTAGGGATTTTCGGGGAGAGTAACTTGCATAATAACTGGTTGGTGACCAAAATTGGCAACTGATTTTGTAATGGTTGCCTAGTCAGTCACTGATTCTCCTTGGAAAAATTAGCTTACTTTTTATCTATCAAATTGGCAACGGATAGGCATGCGACCACTTTGTTGGCTGCCATGTCCAATTGCTATATTGAGTTTCTATTGTAGTGATAAATTATTGTTTATTTTGTAAGAAATAATGTTTCATAAATAATATGGTTTCACTCAATGAAAAATATTGTTTTATTCAAACAAATCTGATGTTCCGCAAAATGGTGTTCATTTAATAAGAAATATTATTTCCATAAATGATGGTATTTTTTTAGTAAGAAATGTTATTCCATTTGTCTAAATTCTCTGTTGTTCTATTCATACAAAATTTGATGTTATGTGAAATGTTGTTCATTTCATAAGAAATGCCCTAGGCATGATGACTGTCTTGTAAAAAGTGCTATTCATTTTATAAGAGGTATTGTTCAAGATGCAATGATATTTTTGTAAATAAGGCAAAATAAGAAGTGTAGCGTGTTGCACTTGGTGCATCATATAGCTACTCTTATACTCCCTCTATATGAAAAATGATAAAGTGTATTCTTTTTAAGTTATCTTAAAAAGATTGAAACATTATCTTATTGAAAAAAATTTTAGAATCTAAGTTACCTTACGATCATTTTTTAAACTCTCACTATATAAAAAGTAATCTTTTGTTTTTCAATCTTCATTTAAACTTACACTATACAAAAATTAAAAAATATTTTTAATTATGATTTAAATTCTACTTACATAAAAGTGAAAATATTTTTTAAAAAAATTTTCATTTAAAGAATAAAATTAGAAAAAAACATTATAAATTATATATATCTTAAATTCTACGTAGAAAGAAACATATATATAATCATTTCAGGGGGAGAGGTGTATTTATATTAGGGAAAATTACAAAAACCCTCTATTGTTTAATCTAATATACATTTTACCCCTTTTTTTAAAAACTTGTACTTTATCATTGTCTCCTTACAATATCTTATAATAATTTCTAAAACTCAAATTTAAACTATATGATAATTATATTCCAATAATTTTAAATTTTTTTATGTTTTTCCACAATTAACTAGCCTTTAAAAAAATACTAATATACATTTATAAGGAAAAAAATTATTTATAGTGAGAAAAAAATTGATAATTGAAAATATCCATTAACTATAAAAAAAAATGCTTGAAAAGATTGAAATTACTGGAAGATAACTATTATATAGTTTAAATTAGGTAATTTAGAAATTATCACCGGACACTATATGAGAAACAGGGGCCAAAAATGTATATTTTAGAAAATGAGGAGGTAAAAGGTAGATTAAGACAAACCTTAAGGGGTAAATGTATTTGTAAGTCTCCCTTTATGGTACGACAATGGTAGTCATAACTAATAACTCATAAAGACGGACGCCAGCCATTGCATTGCAGGTTATGATGACTGGTCCCGGGAAGTGCGGCGGGCATCCCCACCCAACGTCAACACGATGACGTCATCTTCACTGCCAGGTGGCACTCTAAGTGCAGCTTCCTTGTATCCCTCCCGGAAAGTGTCCAAGAAGCTGCAGCTCAAAACAAGAATAATATTATTCTTCTTTAAAAAAAATATTTTAAAATTATTTTTCTTTTCAATTTCAACTGTATGTATACATAGATATATATATATCGGCTGCAAAGAGGTTGCGCCTGGAAAAGTAATTCCTCACTTCCCAGTAACTCCACTCCTTCTTCTTTCTTAGTAAAGCTATGGATCTCCCAAACCCTAACCCTAATTTTTCCCTTGAAGAGTACTACAGCTTTGCCGGAAATTCCCTGGATTCCTCGGCGCAGCTCCAAGTCTCGGATTATCTTGTGGCCGACGAGTGCGGCTTCGAGCAGGACTCGTCTTCGGCGAGCTTGACCTCGACGGAGAAAGTCGCCGGGGGATCGATGGATCCATCAAGTGGTGCCGTGACTGCGAGTGCAACATCAGCGGATAGTAACATGTGAGTGGCGCTGCACCAGTATAGGCCACTGATCTGATTTATTTGTTTTTATTGTTATCGTAATTGGAATATACATATTGATGATAATATATGTAGGAAATTTAAAAGTAGGTTGGGAAAGCACAAGTTGGAAGTGGGGCATAGAGTTGCGTTCAGGATGAAGTCAGATTTGGAGGTCATTGATGATGGATATAAATGGAGGAAATATGGGAAGAAATCTGTCAAGAACAACCCCTATCCCAGGTACGTACTTTATTTTGTTAATTCATTCATTCATTCATTATTGTTACCTTTTGTTTTTATCATTGTCTACTATATATATAGGGAAAAAAAAGGTACTACAATTATACCAATCACTACAGGTTAAAAAAAGAGGTGATTTTGGTGTCGTTTACAATATATATATATTTTATATATAGTTTACAGAAGGCAGTTAGTTGATGAGGATTGAGAGGCGAAGTATGCCTAATTTACATTGTCTTATTGTCACCATGTCTTCCTCGTGACCCAAAACAAAACTTAAATTACAAACGTGATGAATGATCATACCAAGTATCCAACTGCACCCACCAACGTATGGGGAGGGGGGCGGGGGGGTCATATAAGACAATCTGAAGCTAGCACGTTTAATTGTAATGCTCTAGTTGGATTTTATATATGATGTTAAATTAATAATCTCGTTTTAATGGTTGATTGGATCTTGCTCCAACTTAGATTATGGTTTTTTTCAATAATGTTAATTTTATGTACGTACATATTTCTTCCTTTTTCTCTGTCTGCTTTTTTTAGTGTATATAACATGGAATTGATCATGGAGGTTCATGGAAGTGAGAGTTTAAACATTGAATCTCCTGCATACAATCCTAGCCTTAACTAGTGTATATTTTATATCGAAAAAGGTAGAATGTTTCAATTTTTTTTTTGTATATATAGTAAATGAAACATTCGGCAAACTTAGTAACTAAGCTTTTATGGAGCTCATTAGTCACCATACAGATGAAAGTATGTTGATAGAGATCTCAATAAAGAACTTTTCAGCGAGCATCCATATATATGCTAGTTGTTGTTGTCAAGAAGATATTGAAGATATTGGCCTTCTCTTTTTATTTTTATTTTTATTTTTTTTCTGTGAATTTAGCCCAATTATATAGTGATTAGACATATATATGTATAAAACTGGAATTTTCTTTTCATTTAAGAAAGTAATTTGATAGTTAATTAGTTTTAATTTCCATTTTTGTTGTTCTGCATTATCTTAAGAGTAAGTATATGTGCATTAATAATTGGTGCAATTTCTATTACAGATGAAGTTGATATTAGGAGGGAAAATTTATTCTGTTTATTAATCAGCAATTGCGAATTTAATTATGAGATTAACTAGAATTTGAATTCGAATACAGTAGGATTAAAGAACAACCACTTTCCCAAAAATCCAATATATCACCTTAGTGAAATTCTTTCACTACTTGTCCTTTGATTAGCTTGTCGGAGGAGGACAAGACTGGATGGTATAATTTCCAACCACCCAGCTCCTTTTGCCTGCGAGGATGTACGCCGTGATACTATTTCGTTCTTCCTTTTTGTCAGCCTTTTGCTTAAACAAATGCTTATCTCTTTAGTTTTTGCCATCCTTTTGCTTAAATAAATACTTATCTCCTTGTTTGGGCCTGATGATTTAGGATAAAGGGAAAGGTAAACACGAGATGCATGCGGAACAATAACAATTTTTTGACGGCCGAAAGCTGTCGGATCAATAAGAACAGTGTGTTATATATATGAAAAAAATTGTTAGTCGATATGAAAATAGGTGATATATGTGGGGGAGAATCACATAAGCCGACAAACACATAGGCTTGTAGTTACGCGTGGTGGTTTCAATTAGGCACCCCAGACCTGTAATTATATCTATGTGCTTCTAACTTTGAAGCAAAACCACGTTCATCTGACATAATCAAATTATATGAAAAAAGCGATCCTTAAATATTTATTAGAGTAAATAGCACACATTATCCCTAAAATATTGTCCTTGTTGCGTGTTCATCATCTAACTATAAAATTTTAAGTTGCATCATATATCATTGTGAAACTATTCATATTGTTGCAATATTCATTCTTTATGATTACACTGAATATTTAAACTAAATTAAACGTCTAAGGAAATTATTACAAATATAAAATTTAAACTATCTAATAATTATCACTCGGTAATTTTAAACTGTTAAATGATTTTCTAACAGCTAACAAACAATTTGATTTATCAAAATTTTCTCTATATGAATAAAAGAAAGTCTTTACTCTTGGAATAAATTAGGTAACTTCTATTAATTTTAATTTTATATTTATGGTTGAATTGCTCTCTTACCTCTTTTCTTTTGATTTAAATGTTCAGTTTAGTTACAAAAGACAAATATTGCGATATTAGTAATAGTTCTAGAACAATGTAACAACATTTTATAATTTAAGAATGAGTATCCTACATATACAGATAGATAGTTTAGGAATAATTGATGTTATTTACCCTAATTATTAATTATTTGCAGATTGGCCATTTTTAATGAGAGAGATAGAACTAGTGATCTATCTATCTACACACACACACACACATACATACATACACACACACACACACACATATCAATCGTCATCACTAGGGATATCAATTATTAGCTACTAGTGGGAGAAATCAATATCATTATAATTTTAATTTGCAGAATGAATATAATAAGAGGGCTAGGTATTTTTGACTCTTCCATGCAACTTTTTGGAGAAATAGCAGCCATTTATTATTTATGTGGATATGCACATAGACATGGTAATTGTTTGTTTTTCTCAGGTTGCCATCGCATTTGGTTTCATTAGTTTGCCAACTTGAAATTGAACAAGAACTCGAGATAAACGAGCTAGGAAAAATTATAATCTCTGTAATTTCGGCTAATTACTTGTATTCTGAGACGTGATTAAGACTTATTAGGAAATGGGTCCATGGAGAAAGATCATTACTACTAGTACTTATATATCTTGAATATGTTCAGAGTGAAAAGAAAATGAAGAAAAAAAGAGTAATTGAATTTAATGTATATATTAATCAAGTGGGGGGCTGCAGGACACTTGATATGATTGGCTTATGCACATATAACCAAACAGTAAGCCGCCGTTTCTGTTCCTATAGCTAGTCTCTGTCACTTATATATATATATATATTCACTGGGTACCAGTAATCTTATTTACACACACACACACACACGTCGACGTACATATCGATATTTTGTATGTAGACCCTGATTACATAAATTTGTGTATGGATATACTAAATTTCTTCTTTAATTATTGATTAATTCGTGGCCTTCACCAGTTCTATTTGAAAAATATGTTAAACATTTCTTATGCCCCATTTGAGAAGAGTGTATAAAATTAGTGTTAGTCTCAAATAATTTATTCATAAAATTCATATTACACAATTAAAATTAAAAGTTAAAAGTTATAATTATATAAATTTTTTTCTAAATTCTAATATTAATACCAAATGGGGCCTTAATTACTTAATTTGTAATTGTGCTTATAATCAATTAATATATTATGTATTGTATTTGTGCTATATAATCATATACTCAAGCTAGTTAGTCAGAGTAGCTAGTTAGTCATCTATTAACTAACATTTGAAACTGGCATCAGAATTATGGTAATAATTTAACTTTTTAAGGAAGAAATTATTTCTCTTTACCAATTAAAAATTAGTAGGGCTCATACAGAAATTAGTACGGGTTTGAAGAAAAAAGGTTCAGCATTAACAAGTGAGTTGAAAATATTAGAATGAAGGTTAAGTCACCTAAAAAGAGATCTGGGATTCACCCAGTATTCTTCTATCCTCCAATTTAGGGTTTTCCTTAATAGTTCCAGACTGTGGTTCTAGATGTGTGATTGCTCTAGATTCATGTTCTGTGCTAGACTAGAGTTCTACCCTAAATTCTTTTTTGTTTTTTGGGGTACTCCTTTCTGTATGCCTATCATGTCCCTCGGGTTGTTAGGCTTTGCTTTTTTGGCCTTTTTCACCTTTTTTTTGTGGGGGGGAGGGGGGGGGGGGGGGGGGCGTTTCTTCTTCTTGTTGGGCTTTTTGGGTCATGAACTAACAGTGTTTTATCTGGAAAAAAAAAATACAGGAACTACTACAAATGTTCTGTGGTAGGCTGCTTTGTGAAGAAGAGGGTAGAGAAGGACAAAGATGATGCCGGCTACGTGATAACTACATACGAAGGAATTCATAATCACGAGAGCCCTTGTGATCTCTACAGCAACCAGATGCTCTCCCACACCATTCAAAATTCTTCTCCTTCCTCTTTTTATCCATGAATTAATATATTTAGAATATTACATGTATAATTAACACAAATAGAGCATCCGGGCTAACTACATGTTTTCTTTGGATAAATAAATTTTACGAATAGATATGACGCGAACTCATGCAAACGGTTTACCCCCCGCGGATCAAACTGTCTTTTTACATTTATTTGTGAAATTCATTTTGCAAATAAAACATGTGCGTGCAACTGCAAGGTAACCGTAGTGTATTGGCATTAGAAGATGTGGGTTGAGGAAACCTCCTTTCCTTTTCTTGATTTTTCTGTTGGGTAACAGTTGGGTTGCTAGTAGGCCCATTATATTATGGATGGGCTAAAGGCAACGGATTTGGGCTCTTGATGGACTTCAAATATAAAATTGAATCTGAAATTTATTTTTTGCCTTGCAAATTGTAAGATTAATTATATTCACTTATCGATCGATGATGATTTTTAGATCTGGTTGATTGTCACAGTTACTACTCTCTAACTATCCATTCAGTGCATGAAAAGCAATCTAATTAGGAGCTATTTTCTCAGAATTTATTGGCATTTTTATATAATTTTAAATATTCTGTACAAGAGAAAAAATAAGGATTAGAAGAAATCAACGCGTACCTCTCCAGTAATCACATTAAGATCGGACTAATGCGGATCATCACATAAACTATGCATGTCATTAGAGAATATGACACTTTCTCCCTTAAGGTTGCTATTAATTATAATTTTACCCCTTAAGTTCGTACATGTACTCTTACCCCTCTACATTTTAAAAGTTGATATCATCAAATTATACTAGTATACAAAAGAATTGACCCAAAGGTATAATTGAACCAAAGAGCATGGTGGTCAATGGAAAACGGAGAAGGTGGTGTCTGTGCTGTTTGATCAGCATTAACCAGAGAAAGGATAGAGCTCTCTATTAACCAAAATGAAACATGTGGGATTAATCAATAAAAAGTTAAATATTTGAGGGACTTTTAATGTATTCAAAACTCAAAAGTCACTGACTCAGAAGATAAAAAGAATAGAAAAAGTCTCCAGTACCAAACAAATGGGGACATCACTCGCATTCCGGCGCGTGAAGTGACGTTACAACGGGAAGTTTCACACCTTCCACGTTTCTTCAAATCCCATCTCGGCTTTGAGCATCTGTTCCCGTTTCATTAGAACCCCAATTAATCGATTCCTCGAATTTTCTTATTTACCGGATTTGAACGTGTCCTTTAGCTTCTCCTATCGTTTATCATTTCAAACTAGGGTGATTCTGGAGCATCGTTTTGAGTTTCGGAAACTTTGTTCCAGTCCCTTAGTTTGGGGTCTCGTTCTTCCAATAATCTGGTGCTGAAAGAGCTCGAAGAGAGGGTCGGATTGTTTCTTCGATCATTCAAGTACAGATATATCTGTTTTTTAGCATTTCTGAGGATTGAATTGATCTCATCTGGAAATTCCGAGTTGCAGGATTTTGCATCTGGATCCAGATCTTAGTTGGACTGGGATGTAGTATGGGTCCTGGCTGTGAATTTTGGGTTCTAAGTTGGAGAAACAGTTGTTCCGTGCTGTGTTTGCGCGTGCTTGATGAGACTTGATTGTTGTGAATCAGCAGAGTGATTCGGCTTAGTAGATTTTCTTGGTGGGTGAGTTTGTGTTCGTAAGAGAAATATGTTCTGGAGGGAACGTGAGAGGGATAAAAAAGATCTAAATGGTATACCACCTTGTGGGCAGGTTAGAGTGCTTCTAGTTGGTGATTCAGGTATTCTTCTGTTACAATACTGTATGTTCTTTTGTTTTTTCCCTCTCATTTTCTTTACTTAAACAACAGTTCGTCTTGCGTACTTCCATTTGATTATGCCTTGGTCCTTTTGATGTGCGAGCCAGTGCTGTTCAACTTCATCTATAGATGGCAATATGCATACTGAATGGCATATAAATGAACACACTAGTTGTGTATCTCTCTATTTATTATAAGACCATGATTTAAGTTGCAATGGGATTGGTTACATCAAAGTGTTGTATGGGCAGCTCTGGTGGACTGAGAAATCCGGGCTTCTTAGTAAAGGCAAAATTATGGAAGAACTTCTAATAGCAATAGTTGAACCGCTTGTCAGTTCTAAGTATGATGTTTAGATAAGATAGGAACCAGGGATGCAATTTGCTGGAAAACGTTCTGGTTTGTTGACTTGAGAGGATTTAGTTTTCCGGTAAGTAAAAGGTTACAATAAGCTAATTCGCTTCCATGGAAGATACAAGTGGTCTGTTCTAGTAGGCCAATTAAAGCTTTTAGTGGCTACTTTCTGATGTTAGTCGACCATAATGAGTTTAGAGTTTCTCGAATCAAATAGCAAGTTTTATGGTACACATAATCTGAATGCTCGAGAGTCTCAACATGGTAAGTCCTGACTGCTTTAAATTGAAGGATATTTGTTTCTGATGTAAATTGCAGCCAGATACTGTATTTTATCTAAAGAACATAGCTTAAGCTGTGCCATGAAAAATAAAAAATTATTTCGCCGAATAAAGCGATATGCCTTTCAGTTCATCAGATTGCATGCCAATTTATTTGATATATGTTTTCTAGTCATCATTCCATTATGCTTATTTCTATTTTCCTGGTATGTTACATGGTAAAACTTCATCCTAAGATGCTACATTCTTCCTTGTTTTGCAGGTGTGGGAAAGACTTCTCTTGTTCATCTAATTGCCAAAGGTGTTTCCATCTCTCGCCCTCCTCAAACCATTGGGTGTACAGTTGAAGTGAAGGTAGTCCTTGATATTCTTTTGTTGCTTTAAGGTAAACATGAAGCCTTTTACATAAATCAAATGTTCACAAAGTAGTTCCACTTTTTCTGTCCAGCACATCTCATGTGGTAGCCCTGCTAGCTCTTCAAATAGCATTAAAGGTGATGCTGAGAGAGATTTCTTTGTCGAACTTTGGGATGTCTCAGGACATGAACGGTATAAAGATTGTCGGTCCCTGTTTTATTCACAAATAAATGGTGAGTGTTTCGTTTTTTTTTTTTTAGTTATAGGCACTTAAGATGTTCTATTTCTCAGATACTTTAAGTGTTTATGCTTCTAATTGCTTGCTGCAACATTCAGCCTACCTGCTAGTATAGGCATGTTTGTTCTGTGTAATTTTTGTATCGGTGATAAATTCAAGAACAGCAAGACCTGGAACTAGTACTTCTCTTTATATACACTTTTTTGGGAAAGTGACAAACCCCCCCCCCCCCCCTGAGGATTGGATTAACCTACACTTACCCCCCTTTATTTTCAGAAACCTACACTTACCCCCCTAAATAGTATACTCTGTCAGTCTCCGTTAAACCAGAAAAAGGGAAAGTCCAGCTTTTACACTTGCCTTCTATATTTAGAAACTATGACCTATAAACTTTTACATCTAACAAATTTGCCCCCATCTCCAACCGACTGATTTCATGACTCGACTTCAAACATAGAGAAAGCAAAATCCGATGAAATAAAAAATAAACCCATGAACCTTTACAATCCGAAAATCAGAAATCTAAACAATATCCAACAGTGTTCATTCATGTTTTAAACCATTGCCAACAGAAGCGCTTTTTTCATAATTGTTTCTCCGCCAAGAATAGAAATCCCCACAAAATTCTATCTACCTCGGGTCAGAAGAGGAAGACGAGCCTCTTTCCAGGTCCTGACCTGCTCAAATCTTCCTCCTCCATCTGCCGGATAAGCCTTGGGCCATGCTCCTCCTCCTCACCCGAATCGCCCAGCTCCTCTGTCTTGTCACCTCCATCCCTCTTGTCCTCTACCTCTCCATCTCAACTCGCTATCCCTTAATCCGCCTAACCTCTGTGCTCCAGAAACATTCTCTATGAAATTGGTAGCATTTATAGCATGAAATTGGTCATGAAATTAAAAATATAGATACTAGATACTCTGATCTATAAGTGGTGGCAGTTTAAATTGGAGAAGAAACATGTAAATTGTGCATCCAAGAGCAGAAACATAGAGAAAGGGAAAACTTCCAAATTATAACTGTGCGCAGCAATTGAGGACAATTTGTATAATTGGCAATATTTTCTATTTGTTTTAATTGGTACTCACTCACTCAACATAATATTCTAATTAAAACAGAGCTTTTCTTTCGTTGACTTGCGTGACAAATACTAACATGAACAACCTACAATTGTTAAAAGGCTTAAGCCCTCATTTTGCCCTTAAATTATCACGAAGCCTATTTTTTTGGTCTCTAAACTAAACTGATCAGTCCCCAAAAAGAGCATTTGAACTTTCAAATAGTTTCCATCAGGCACAATTTTTGAAAGTATAGAGGTTGTTCAGGAACCAATTTTCCTTTCTCTGTTTTTTAAGTAGGGCCATGAAATTGGCCAGTTGGGGATGGGGGCAGATTTATTAGATGTAAAAGTTTATAGTTCATAGTTTCTAAATGGAGAAGGCAAGTGTAAAAGCTGGATTTTCCCTTTTTCTGGTTTAACGGAGACTGACAGAGTTTACCATTTTGGGTTTGGGTAATTTCCGAAAATAAAGGGAGGTAAGTGTGGGTTAATCAAAACCTCAGGGGCAGTTTTTGTAACTTTCCCACACGTTTTCTGATGGTCTTTGTATTGAATTGGGGTCAATAGTGTTGGTGAAAAATGTGTAAGATTGTTTCTTTTAGTTAGCTGTACAATACCATGTAACTTCTGTCTTTCTGTGTTTGACCCCTAATTCTTATTTAGCCATCTGGAGTTTAGGTTACAGCATCATATTATATTCTGAAGGATAAGCCTGAAAATATTGATACTTATTATACTTTGTGCAAAGCGGGAATTTATTGAAATGTTCCCATAAATTTTGCTAGAACTCCAAGTTACTTTCCTTGTATATATGGTTTACATATTTTTGAAAGAAGTGGTTGGGAAAGGGGATTGGAGTTGGACAAGATAGGTCTTTGCAATTATGCTCTACATATATTTTCTTCAATAGAGTATGGGATAAAATGTAAGGCTACTGGAGTGGTAATTGTTTTACTTGCTTGTCCCGTAATTTTTGTCACTTTCCAATTATTTGTACAAGTTATAGATGTTGTATCAGATAAGCATGTGAAATATGTTTCTCCAAGATTACCCTTCACTAAATAACATAATGGTTCGAGTTAATTAGTGCTTGCACTGAGGGGCCTTACTGGGAACGTTAAATTTGGAAGATTAATAAGTATATGAGAGGGGCACATTTTTTGCGATGCAAAAAAATAAAATAAATGAGAAGGTGACAAACATTAGGGGACAGGGTATTATTATATGTAGGCAACACAATTATTACATTAGGTCATAAGTGCGATTACAAATTTTTGCAACCTATGTTTTAAATCTTTTGTTAAATTTGTAATTGCTTCTAACTTTATGTTTACTGGTTTTTCTGCTCATGGTCCTGAATATCTGTCTAGGTGTTATTTTTGTTTACGATCTCTCTCAGAGAAGAACAAAAACAAGTTTGCACAAGTGGGCTGTTGAGGTTGCCACAGCAGGGACATTTTCAGCTCCTTTAGGTTCGGGAGGTCCTGGTGGCCTTCCTGTCCCATATATTATCATCGGCAACAAAGCTGATGTTGCTGCAAAAGAGGGTACAAGAGGTAGCAGTGGCAATCTTGTTGATGTGGCTCGTCAATGGGTTGAAAAACAGGGTTTGCTTCCATCGAGTGAGGAGCTTCCACTGACTGAGAGTTTTCCTGGCAGTGGAGGCCTTATTTCAGTAAGTATTTTAGACCTAAGCTTTCTCCCTTTTCTTCTACATTATTTCTATCTGGACATATAAGTTCTGGAACTTGATTGTCTGCAAGGAGTTGAACTAAAAACTTTTGCTTTGTTTTCCCTCCACAATTATTATGTAGTTGCAATGATCCATTGAAAATATAATTTTTACAATCTTACTAAATTTTTATGAATTTTTCTAGCTTTAGACATTAAAAAAAAAATTAATAATATTATGAAAATTTACTTTCAAATGGATTTTGTATCTATATAATATTGGTTTTCAAATGAAATTAGTTTAAAGCAAAAAAGATGTAAAATAAAAATAAGTCATTTTAAATTAAGTTGACTTAAGTTAAAACGAACTGTCTCTAAATCTAGTAACTACGGACATGCATTTCTGGGTTTATTGTTGATACACGGTACTTCTGTGAACAAAATGAACGAGAAAGCGCACATTGCTGTGAATTTTGCAGGCTGCAAAAGAAGCAAGATATGACAAGGAAGCACTTATGAAATTTTTCCGCATGGTTGGTTCTCTCTCTCTCTCTCTCTCTCTCTCCCTCCCTCTCTAGATACTAAAATCTGACAGATTTTGCTTGGGTTAACTTCAGTTGATTAGGAGAAGGTATTTCTCGGATGACTTGCCCACTCCTAGTCCATGGTCTACACCTTCCTCTCGAGGGCCTGTCCAACGGCTAGATGATAATTCAAGTGATGAGGATCCCTTTTATCGAAATACAAAGTAAGCAGCATTTGACAATTTTACTTTGCTTGTAAAACTACATCTGGATCACGTCATTTTCTCCACATAGCTTATGTTTTCATTTTTGCTCCTTGCTTTATTTGGTAATTGCAGTTTGATAGGTGATTCTTACAAGTACAACATGCTTCCTCCTCTTCCTGCTCAACGAAATCTGACTCCACCTCCTACACTTTATCCTCAGCAACCGGTCTCAGTGCCAGATAGTTACACATATAGCGTCCCAAGATTCTCCTTCTCAAGCTCCCACGAAATCAGCGGCCCTGCCAGATCAAAGCGAGCAGATATTAATGTCTGAACTCCTTTTGCTCTGACTCGCTCTTGAAAGGATCCGGATCGCCAGGGAGCCCCTGGGTGTCTCATACATGCTCTATAGTTTGTTGTATGATTCTTTTAATCTTCCTCGAAGCCTTTCCATAAACTGGTGTCTCGGCAATTCTTTAATGTCAGAGTGCTCTCTAGCTGTACGAGCTTTTTTGTGTTACAGCTTTGTTAAATGTGTGTGTCGATTGATTGACTGAAGATGACAAGCATTAATCCGAATTACTTCAATTTCTTCTTAGGGTTGTCCTATTCATGAAAACAGAGCAGACAGAGATTTGTACAATTGCAAATTATCCTAAGCATTGAACCTACCAAACAAATCAAACATTTTTTAACAGAAAAAGAATTGGCCCCAACATTGTTTATTGCAAGTCTCCGTTAACCCTTTATATATATATATATATATATATATACATAGGATAGAATATACCTGTTTTTTTCAGAACCTGAAAGACTATTATTGGTATTATAGGGAAAATGGGTGAAAGTAGTTGAATCCTGAACCTCACTCATGTCTTACATCATTCTTCAAAATGGTTTTGGACGGTCTCCTTGTTTGTTACTTTTCTCTGGTATCCACACGCCATAATATTTTTCGTGAGTAAAATTAGAAAGCCTATGTTAAGCTGATAATTCCTGTCAAGGGTAACCAAATCAATGAGTCAATCATAAGAGGAAGAGAAAAAGAAAAAGAAAAAGAAAAAGGAAAATAAAAGAAAGATCATGTTTTGAGAAAATGTGACGAGGGAACAATGATCACGCTCTCATCTTCTTGAGGACAAATTTCTTGGAAAATCGGCAGCCGGCGGCGACTGTTCCGGCAACGGCCATAGAGTACGCCGTTGATTAGCTCTTCCGTCTTCTCTTTCGCCCCTGGCCCTTGTGCTCCGTCCAAAATCCCGTCCATTGACGGCTCCCACGTCGACCTGTTACCGATACATCGCTCGACGACAACCCGCTCCTTTTGCTCAACACTTCCCGATGACGCCGCCGGCGGAACGGAAGTATTGGACGCGTAGATTTTCTTGCTCTTGTTGGTCGGAACTCGTTGCTTCCTCGTCCCGTTTCTCGCCATTGATGAGTGCTCGTATTTCGAAGTATTCATGTAATATGTTTAGAGTTGAGAGCCTTGCTTAGACCCGGAAAGGCTTAATTGATGCTTATCTATCGGCTTTTTCACTGTAAACCCTAAATATTGGCGCGCATCTGTAAGGAAATTGATTAATTACAATCCTACTTGTTAGACAAGAACTCTTTCCCTACTTGAAAATAGTGAAATATACCGATCTGGACAAAAATCACAAATAAATCACATGAGTTTCAAACATAGCTCAAATTGGCCACTCTTGCGTTTTCCGGATCAAATAAACCACCTATAAGGCTATAACTATATTATCCAAGCTGGAGAAATCAACCCCACAACATAAGGAAATTACAAAAAGCCCCCTTTATCTTTTTTAATAGCGCAAAATAACCATTTTAAGATAAAAATAAAAAATGAAAATCCTATTCTTTTTTTTTTTTGGCTTCTCCTTTAATCAAAGAGTTGACACGAGATGTCAAGAGGACCAAGCATGACTCGGCATTCCACCACCTCCAATCATGCTATCATCGGCAGGGGCATAGCCAGAAATTTCACTTGGGGGGGGCCGGGGGTGTGACGTGAAACGGGTTATTAGCATGTATAAATTTACAATCACTAATAGAAAATACTAAATAATATTATATATAGACATATAAAATTTGAAAGTGTATAATAACTAAGTTTATTTCAAAAGTTTACAACCCAAAATTCATTAGATAGTTTAAATATATAGACACATTGAATTCAAAAATTTATAATAATTAAGTTCAATTTATAGAATAAAAATAGTTATTTGAATTTTCTATTAATTATAAAAAATATTATACAAATTAAATTTATTTTATAGCACTTACCGGATAGTCCAAATTATGATCTAAAAAGTTGTTATCAGAAAAATATTTTGAGTTAACAAATTTCATGCAATGAAACCAAAATGAAACATTTTTTTATAAATTTAGGACTAAAACAAAATATTTTTAATATGTTTGGAACCAAAACAGAATGTTTAATAGGATAGGGACTAAAAGAAAATAATAATTAAAGAGTAAGGACTATCTCGTTATTTATTCAATAAGAAAATGACTGAGACCTTAAATGGATAAAATATATTAGAGCCCCTTATTAATTATAAAACTTACAAATAGGTACCTAATTTTAATTTTTCTACAATTGTATCACATATCCAAGTACCCAATAAAAATTTTTAAAATTTTAGGGGGGGCGCCTGCCCCCTCCCGCCCCTAAATAGATACGCCCCTGATCATCGGGAACAAAATAATGAGAACACAAGTAGAGATGAGCATGGTTCAGGTTGATTCGGTTTAATGATAGAATCGAACCAACCCAAAATGACATCAGTTTCTAAATTTTTCTAACTTGAGAATCGATAACTGAATAGAACCAGAATCATGGTTTTGGAATTTTTTTTCATGGTTTTTTAGTTCTGAATCTCAGGTTTTTCGGTTTATACCATATATTTATACTAATACCAAAATTAAATAAAATTGCATCCATAACTAGTTTTATGAAATATTCAATATAATATATAATTAAATTAACAATTAAATACATATACTTAGACACATTCAAAAGAGTTTGAAATGTTTTTATTACCAAAATGGTTCAAAAGAGTGCTTGTGAAGTATCTTCCATTTTAATTAGTTTACTTCCCTCTATTAATTTTAACATTAGCACAACATTCAACATAGAAAGCTAAGCCTTTAAGATCATTCTCTTCAATATCAAAACCTAAAATGTATTGATGTCATGAATTTTTAGTTTCAAATGACTTATAAATAAAAAAACATGATGATTGTGTTGTAGAAAGTAGTCTGGAGTAGAGAAATCAAAAGTAAAATGACCCAAGAGCAGTCTGTTTAGGAAGAGAAGTGATTTAAGTAAATATAGAGAAATTTTGTAAATGACCCCACAACTTTTATATTGTTTCAATTTGGGACATCAGTTTAAGGGTTTAATATAAAACTACAAGATGGTCATCATAATTTTTCAAATACATACATACATATAGACATACATACATATGTATATATCTTGGGTTTGGTTTCACCTCGAGTTGGTTCCATATAGAATTAGAACTAACAAAAAAATTATTGGTTCCCCTATATGTGGAACCAACCCGCAATTCATGATTAATTTTTACCCAACCCAACTTAATTCAATGGGAGTGATTCGGATTGGGTTTCAAGTTTATTCAACCCATGCTCACCCTCAAACACAAGTGACCTAATTGGAGTTGGCCTACATGTTTCCCGTTGGTGGATTTTCAGGTGGTTTAACTTTTTCGTTTGTTTTTTTATTAGTCCTAATATCAATACAATTGTGACTGAGTAGCCTCCCCAAGTGACTGATTAACAATACAACAAAATCCCCATTGACATAATTGTCGCCTTGGGAGGTAGATGGCAATCGAAGCAGATCTAGGTGAGTTTATTAGAGAATTGCCCCGATATACGTGAAAAATCTAAACTTGAGCATGATAGGGAAGAAAAGGATTGTGTCGATGGAAGGAAAGGGGATGAGGGGTGATTGGAGGGGGAGGCGGATGGAGGAGATGGTTGGTCGAAGAGGGAGGCAGAAATGGAGGTAAAGGTGGAGGCCGAATGGTTTTCTATTATATTTTTTAAGGCATTTTCTATTAGATTTTAAAATTTTAGGGATTCTTTGATAAGGGGAAAAGTTTTCAAAGGTTAAAGTTAACATTTTCTTGTAAAATTGTACACTAACAAGACATTTTCAAGATTCTTTGATAAGGGAAAAAAATTTCAGGGGTTAAAGTTAGCACTTCCCCCTAAAATTCTGCGCTAATAAGACATTTTCATTTAAATTAATGAGTTCTGTCACCTAAAAGTTTAAAATAAAATATTTAAATGATACTGAGGAATCAAAGTGTACAAGTTGGAGGTTGGAGTTGAAAGTGAAATAGTAATTAAAGGTTATGATCTAATTATGTAATTTACTCTTTCTAGTGTAAAATCCTAAGCTTGGACTCATCACTGCTGGTCTGGGCTCTTGTCACGAGAGGTAAAAACAAGAACTCGAGAAGGTACCAAGTGAGGTGAAAACAGGTTTCGGGGTTTTGTTTAGGTACAGGTACATGTATCCAAACCTCAATCAGCAAAATATTGTTTCTTTCGGGTAGGAAAGCGAAAGCGTCATGCAATGAAGGCCAGAGGAGGTCGGAAGGGACGAGGTTTTTGATTTGGCCGCCACTCTCGGTTAGGTCTGTTCTTTCTCTTCACTTCTGTAAAACCCTAAGCATGCCCTCCTCCTTAAACCCTAATCATCTCTCAGGCTTACAAACAATCGCTTTCTAGCATTCAATTCGGCGGTTTTTATCGTTTTCCTTCAGAATTTGGTGAGGCAAGCAGTTTACGAAACAATTGCATCTGGTTTTTCGTTTTGATATGTTGATGACGAGTAGTTTTGATCTGTTTCATCAACTGTGACTGCACTAATCTTCAACATACATGTTAGGTGCCCGCTTTCGTTTTTCTTTCGTCCTTTTCGTTTTCCTGTTGCGAAATTTGTTTCCGATGATTAAGAATTCGGACTAGGACGCTACTACTATTGTAATATCCTGAACATCATAAATTTTTCCCCGAAGTGTTCAAAATTTTAGTATTCGATTCAGTGGTCTGATTCTCTTTTATGTGGGAAAATGGGGCTTTGTATTTTTTCCTGAACATTTATGTAAATTTCCCATTACATTGAAGTGTCTTAAGGGTCCTATCTATATCCAAATGTTCGGCGATGACATGGGTATCTTATCTGTTGCTATTGTTTGAATTGCCCATTTACAGAGAATGTTTCAAGCAATCATGAGAAATGTAGTCAAATGGCGTTACATTTGGTTTGACTGGATGACTTGGGTTAACTAATTACAATAGCCTTGTTGTTTGTGGTTGTTAACTATGTTGCTTTGTAGACTGTGTCAATAGGGGTTGCCAGTGGTTGTTTTTGATCTACATGCCCTTGAGAGCTGAGTAGCGGTTTTCCTTTGGGTAGTGTGCTCAATCTCTATCAGATGTTGAAACTAAAGTTGGCCTTTTCTATGTCTTCTTCTTGAATTTACCAAGCCCAGTAACCTTAACTCAATAAGTGCTTTAAGATAATAGTTAATACTCTTTCTGAAGAATGCTTTCAGTAGGATTGGCAAGGTACTCAAGAATTGCAGATCGCCTCCCACATAATTGGACAGTAACTGGTTTTGTCTCCTACAGAAGGATCTTCATTATGCTGAAAATGAGAATTGAATTATAAGAGTGTATTGAAAATTGTTGTTTTTCCCGTTATGGGATTTGAAAATTGTCATGTTTGGTAGTTAGCCATTGCAATATGATGAGAAAATGGTTGTATTGCTGAAAATTTTTCTTGGTTGCTAGCAATACCATATACTGATGGCATATTCTTGTAATTTCTCTTGTACTGAGTAGTGCGGAACAGTAAGTAGAGAAAAAGGGCAGTGCTTATTCTTGCAGCTAGAAATGGTGGATGTCTGGTGGTCCCTTCTTGGGGCTGCCATCCCAGCTGTGATTGCAGGGCAAGCTTTCAGAATGAGGAAGAAGCATGCTGAAGAACAGCGAATAAAGAGTGCTCGGGGAAGGGAGAAGGCCTCTGATGAGATTTTTGTGTGTGAGAGAGTCTGCACATCGAAGAGAATGCTGAAAAAGGTTGGTGCATTCTCAAAGGATCCAATTCCAGACACTTGTGTCACTGTGTGCGGGGTATCAGAACTGGATGCCTGCTCTGATGCTTGTGCCCGTACTGTCTGCGTCAACCAACACCAGGTACCCAACTGGAACGACATTTGCCTTCGTAGATGTCAGAGCGAATGTCTTAGACTCTCATCATCTCATTCGTCTTAGGACATCTTCATTTGAGCTTTGTTGTTCAAGATTTGTAAAACAAGGTTTTATTTTATCACTCTCTTGATTTGCAGTTAGTTTTAGTTGTCGTCAGAGTTTTGGAGTTACATATACATGCTCTCTCAAATCACCAAAAAACGTACACAATTAAACGACAGAGCATCCTTAGTTACACGACAGTTGGGCGTTATTTCCAATACGAAATGCAATGTCGGGACGCAGTACCAGTCCAAAAGTTTTGCTGAGGGTACCAGCAAAGCAATTTTGGTACGTTAGCCACTGAAGAATGCCACTAATGAAGATCACCAAGAAAAGTGTGCTCAAGAAGTGATTGATTTAGAAAGCCCAAAATTTCATCCACGTTCAGCCCCAAGCTTTGCCTATCGCTTTTATTGTAAATTTTCTAATCAGTATCAGGGTATTCTGAAATAAGTTTTGGTTCGGGACTTACGCTCGAGATCTGAAATGGGAATTTTGATCCCCAAGGTAAGTTTAGTTTTAGAAATGTGACAAGCCACCGAAAATCGAAATGGTTTGTTACAAAAGCGTAATACTATTAGACAGGCTTCCAAGCAACTCCCAGTACACGCGTGACCTAAACCGTTTCTGCTGTTTGAGTCAGCTTAGCTTAAAATCATGCACCATTCATAAGTACCCCTCCCAGGCTAAGAAACACAAACTCCGCTTTTAAATTTCCCTTGGTTAGGATAGGAGGTCACTAACTTCCTCTTGTATAAACAATGGTTCCATTTGGTTTTCTGGAACTTGTGCTTGCATTGTTTTGCTTTCTTGTTCTTCATTGGCTCCGGACAAGGAATGGGGCCGTGAAGAACTGGCCACTGCTTGGAATGATGCCAGTTCTTCTTCAGAACTTCCACCGGATTCACGATTTCTATACCGAGGTGTTAGAGAGGAGAGGAGGGACGTGTTGGTTCAGAGGTTTTTGGCTTTCCAATATGGAAATCTTATGCACTGCTGATCCTGCCAACGTACACTACATCATGAGTTCCAACTTCTCTAATTTCCCTAAAGGGCCTGATTTCAAGAAGATTTTTGATATTTTCGGAGATGGAATTTTCAACTCGGATTCAGATTCTTGGAGGATTCAACGGAAGATGGCCCGCTCTTTTATCACTCACCGGGAATTCTACAAGTTCTTGGTGAAGATTAGCCGACAAAAGATAGAGAAGGGGCTTGTTCCGGTGGTCGAACATGTCTCAGAACAGGGGAGTATTGTCGATTTTCAAGACCTGCTCCAGCGTTTCACGTTTGATTCTACTTGCATTCTGATTACTGGCTATGATCCTGGGTGTTTGTCAATTGAATTCCCTCAAGTCAGATTTCCCAAGGCTATGGATGAAGCTGGAGAAGTAATATTTTATCGCCATTTTGTTCCAGAAAGCTTTCTGAAGTTGCAGAGATGGCTCGGTGTGGGAGTGGAGAAGAAAATGATCAGGGCTAGAGAGACTCTTGATTGCGTAGTAAACGAATACATATCAAGAAAAAGAGAAGAGCTAAGCAAACAAATCGATATTGCGAACGAAGAAACATCGGATGGTGTGGATCTTCTAACATCGTACATGAAGCAGAACACGGTGGAAGTCGGATCAAAGTTGGACGAAAGCTTTCTAAGAGACACAATAGTAAACCTCCTGGTCGCCGGCAGAGACACAACCAGTTCTGCTCTAACTTGGTTCTTCTGGCTCGTTGCGAAGAACCCCAAAGTGGAAAACAAGATAAGAGAGGAGCTAACGCAAGTTGAGAATTGGAAGTCATTTGAGATGGAAGACCTCAACAGGCTGGTCTATCTCCATGCCGCACTCTGTGAGGCTATGAGGCTGTATCCACCAGTGCCTTTCCAACACAAGACACCACTAGAGCCGACCCTTCTCCCGAGCGGGCACAGGGTTTTCCCCAGAGTTAAGATCATTTTGTTCTTGTACACGATGGGAAGGATGAGGTCGATTTGGGGGGAGGATTGCTTGGAGTTCAAGCCAGAGAGATGGATTCTGGAAGGCAACCGGATCAAGCATGAACCATCATACAAGTTTTTGGCGTTCAATGCTGGGCCGAGGACTTGCCTTGGGAAGGAAGTGGCCTTCATCCAGATGAAGGCAGTTGCAGCTACCATAATACAGAATTACCAAGTTGAAGTAGTGGAAGAAGGGCATTCTGGTGTTCCTGGGGGTTCTATCATTCTCTATATGAGGCATGGCTTGAAGGTCAGGGTTTCTAAAAGATCTGGTTAATTATTTCAAGTGCTGCTCTTTTTAATTGTTACTTTCTAGTCCTATGGTTAAAGGGTAAGTTCAAATTCTATGTATTTGGTTGTTCACTGATCTATTGCTGCATTCAGAAAATGAAAAAGAAAAAAAAATGAATACTCCACTTCTTTCTTTTTCTGCTTGGACAAACACTTTTTTAGACTCTGTACAAATATCAATTTAGACACTTATTTTTATATGAAAAGTTTCTATATCTAGCATTTCTCAATGTGTTCGGATGCTCTATTTTTTTTTTCTTGGGTACTCAAAAGCATTTGTAAGTAATGTATTTAGAGATTATTTGTACATGATGAGAGTTAAATTACATTAAATACTGGAGGACATCAAGCTATATTTGACAACTTTTGTTTTCTTATCTTGGAAAGTTGAAGACTTGTCTCATATACCAGCCACGACCTTAGGTAAAGTCCTTAGTTGACACCAGAATTGGCTAGTGAGGACAATGACTTCATTTAAAAATAACATTTAAAATTAATATTAGACGTTTGACTAAATTATCAACAGTCATAAGAGATTTTCTTAACCTCTAACTCTAAAAGTTATTGTTGGATAATTTTTTCAACTTCTAATGCTAAATACTCGTATTGTTGCCAAACGTAGCTAATGTTCTATCTTGAAAATCAGCCAGGCTTTGTTGGGTTGAAACGTTTTCTATAAAGTCTTTCTCCGAGTTGCTAATCGAGAAGGAAAGAAAGTAATGTGCGACATCAAATGGATAGATATGAACTAGGCATGATTACTTAAATATGTTAAATTTGTCAACACAAACACAAACACAATGTGATTTGCCCTCGTGTTAGCATGCCAAAGATATTTCGTCCATCAAACGTGAAAGAAAAAAATCCCACGGAGATAGATATAGTACTAAATAAATAGATTCTGTACCTAGAGGACTAATGTGCAACACTAGATATAGTTTGGAGACTATTATTGCCAATTTCCGGGGTTTTTCAACTCGGAGTCGGTTTCGATGCTATAGAACTTACAGGAGGCGACGCGTCAACTTTTCTTCCATCGATTCGACTGCGCTCACGCTCCGTCAATTACCAGTTGTCGGTCTTCCTCAAGAGCTCATCAAACCCTAGTCCACCAATTCACTGCTTCGCCATGTCCGGAGAAGATGAAGAGAACGCTGCAGAGCTCAAAATCGGAGACGGTAACTCTCTTCCCTCTCGCTTCTTCGGTTCACAACTTGTCTGCTGAGTGCTTATGTCTGGGGTGTTTTTCGCACTTTCTGGGTTGCTTCGGCAGAGTTTTTGAAGGCCAAGTGCTTGATGAATTGTGAGGTGGCATTGATTCTTGAACATAGATATGAGCAGCTCCAGCAGATGTCTGAGGACCCTATGAATCAAGTTTCGCAGTTGGGTATCTCTTATTTTCCTGTATTTGAGTTTCATGAGTTTAGGAATTATGCAAGTTTTTTAAGGTAATGGAAGAATTTAGGAATGTGCTCTGTGGCAAGTACAGAAAAGGAGGAACTCTTGGGGAGTATCAGGGAAGTGGATAAAATCTAGTGCACAGAACTTAAACTCTTTTTCTGTGTGTTTAATTATTAGAAAACTATTTGGATGGTGAACAACGCAGAAACTTGTATTGCTTCATATCAGCATTCTGTATCCAGTTCACTGTTCATGCTCTTTTAGGATTTTACTTCCGTACTAATTGTATTCATGAACGATAGCTGGATGAGCTTGAAGATGAATTACGGATAGGAATAGAACTGCTGTTTTTGATCTATCAGAGTTTTTATATGGCTGATGACTGCTGTTCTTTTTTCTGAAGGGTTTTTGAGAAGTCCCTGCAGTATGTGAAACGCTTCAGCCGTTATAAAAACCCTGATGCTGTTAGACAAGTACGAGAGTATCCTTCTTTTGTGAATGGCAAAATCTATCTTTGTTTCTTGGTGCACCAATAAGTTCTTGTACCCCTCCCCTTTCCTCCAGATAGGTCCACAAACTCTATTTTCTTTGTGTTATTAGATAGTCATCTTGGCTTCAGAAAACATGTTCTATTGTTCTCCAATAGTAATTCATTTTCTCATACTGAATATTGTTACCAATTATAGTTGATAATTTTGTTTTTAATTAACTAGAAGATTACATTTTCTCTGTCTGTTTAGCAGCCTTATGAGGACCAAGAAAAGAAAATTTTCTTGGAAAAATTGTATAAATTGTTGCTGGAGTAGTTAGTTAGCAGTGCTGATGTGCCAGACTTCTTTTGGTGATGTCGACCATCCATTAATTGTGACATTGATACCAGCTGTTTTATTTTTAAGCTTCCAAGTTTGAAACCTGCTAGGAGGCTATTCTGCTTTTTGATATTTACCATTTTGACAACATGAATCCTTAACCCAAATTCAGAACACTTAGCAAGCATCAGCTGGCTGAATTTGAGGTGAGTTTATCTGAAACATGTGGAACACAGTCTATTATTTCTTGCAAAAGAAACCCTGCAACTCATGCTTCTCACCTATTGCAGCTTTGTGTACTTGGCAACCTTTGCCCTGAAACAGTGGAGGAAGCGATTGCAATGGTACCTTCTATTAAGGTATAAATTCTTTCGTTCTCGTGATTATCTGCAAGATTATTTTTAAATTTTGACAGTTTTCAGTTTTTGAGGTACTTTAAGGTATACCAATAAAACCTAGGTGTATATGGCATTTTACATGATGCATCTTCAAATGTGACAGTAGTTGCTAATAACATTTAGCTTCCAATGCATATAAGAGGCTTTATTTTTCAAAACCACAGCTTTGTGTCAATGGGAAATTCGAGAATGATAGAAATACAGTTGCTGATGTTTTGGACTTTGCCTGAGTGATCCTCATTGTTTTGCAGACCAGGGGACGAGTTCATGATGATGAAGCTATTGATAAAATGTTGACTGATCTGTCCTTGATTAAGAGGTTTGAGTAAATTGCATTATATTTTACCATACTGAGGGGTGCTGCCATTGATTCTTGGGCTTGCATGCCAATTAGTCAAGACTTGATGAGCAGCTTTCGTTATATGTAACGTCTTATGCTTTGTAACACAAAACACTGGCGGTGCTGATGAACATTGCGACATTCAATTTAAGGGTGTCAAATGACCCTTATGTTGACTTGTTCCGCAATGAAGTATGCCAACTTGTGCTTGAGCAGAAACCTGAGTTCATAGGCCCTTTAGGGCGATATAATGTTAATCGTTTTTTTTTGGAGTATCTGCGGATCCCGGAAACCATCCAACGCGAATGAGTACATCTTGGTACTGAGCGAATGTGGGTGAGGATTATCACTTGATTGGCCATTCAAACTTGTAGGGAAAAGGATTGACCATCATTTTAAGTATGAACCCTAATTCAATGAGTCGAATCTTATCTCTTACAGAACTGCTTGAATCAGAACTTGAAAAGCATGAATTCGACATCTCAAGATCTAATAGTACAGATATAAATACCTGTATAACATCAGCAATCCAGTATATTTCATTGTCCTAAAGGTGACAGCAAATACGCGGACTTAACCAAAATACAAAAACTGAGACTTGGCAGGGAAAGAAAAAAGAAAAGGAAAAAGACCGAAAAAACCATGCAAAACCACAACCTACGCTCGTCAAGAACCAAGCCCTAAAATTTTCAGGACTGAAGAGGAAGATAAATTCAGCAGCCTAGTCTCTGAGACTAGAAGATCAAACCATTCCTCCTAAAAAAGTTTCATGAATTATTTGAAATACTCAGTTGAACATTCCTCCAAGGTTTTCTCAGTCTGGGCGATAATTGTTTCCTCCGCCACAATCCAACCACCGGTCTTGGGCTTCTCCTCGTTTCCAGAGATGGAGCAACTCTGCAAAGGAAAAGCAAGCGTCAAGGTTAAAATTAAACCACCAAGCTCCCCATCATACTTAATCTTTCTACCGAGAACAGCTCCAAGCACACAGCAAATCATCAGATAAAGAGCCCGTAATTAAAGGACGTACCAGAAAGGGAGAATATTCCTGAGTAGGCAAACGAAGTACAAGTCCAGGAAAAAAGAAAAGGTGATTATCAGATAGAGTTGACGGCTCACCGTAGAACAAGTGTAGACAACAAGGGTCATCCAGTTCCAGTTGTCAATTGAACATTTGTGATAATCTTCAGATTCTTCTTGAAGGAAATATATCGTAGGAGGCATTAACTGCATTTCAAAGTGTCTTGAAGCACCACATCTTCTACAATTTCCAGGTTCTTTCACCTCCATGGTGGCCAAAAGCGGTTTGCCTCCAAATGCATATCTAAGAACTCAATCACCATTGAAGGAATCAAAACTATGTTTGACAGAGGGTGCTAGCATGGAAATTTGACACTGAACTCAAGGTCCTAGATTAAATCACATCTTCAACAAGAAGGAAGGGGAGGGAGAGGGCAACTTTCCATCATGTCAAGCCCAACTATGCCCATTGGATCTCTATAGCAAATCCCAAAAGAAGAGTTTGCATTAATGACTATACCTAAAAGAGTTTACATTAATATTGCCCATAACTTGATAAAACAACCAATTCATCTGTGATTCTACAAGTTTATACAAGGTATGTTTCAGCATAACCTTGGAATTGGCATGGTTATGACCAGTGACCACCAAATAGAGGCCATCAGTGCTAATATATTTCTCCAAACATATAATAGTTTTAGAGTGTAGGTACCTAAAACATTGATCTGGAGATGCATCCAACTGTTTCTTGAATTTGAGGAAGGTCCTGTCAGCAGTCAAGGCTTTATCGTATTCATAAGCCTCGGGTGCCCAAGGTTCTTCGTGTCCCTCATTATTTTCTTTCTCGTTGATGTCAGGCAAAGAGTTACTGGAATATGCAGACGCAACATTCGTTGAGAGTGACTCTTCCCTTGTATAAATGTAGAAACAAGGCATCGCTGCAAATCAAAACAAACATTTAGCTAAGAAGAAGATCCTTGAATACAAATAAATGAATGGAAGCAGAGAAGAATCATTAAGCCCAATTCAGTGTAGTACAGGAATAACTACTCAAGCAAATTAAACAAGACAAGACCAATTCATTGCCACCCTCAACAGAGAAACAAGCCCAAAATGGAAAATATCATATGACTTTGCCGTATGCACCTTCCCCCAGCAAATGCAAAAAACTCTCAAAAAAGTTCCAAAGACCTTTGTATCACCTGGTGTATCAACATCCGCTGCTGCTTTCGGTTGTTTTAAAGGAGAAGGTTTTGAAGCAGTTCCAGAGTGCTTGCTACTGTTCAGCTTCTTGGGCTCAGGGGTCAGGCTTGCAGCAACGGAAAATGCTTCACTCAAATCCTCAAGATCAATATCTTCTCCTTCTTCATCTTCCAAATTATCCCACCAACTAACTTCTGAAGGTGGTACAGCACCTGGAGTAGAGGGGGACTCTTCTAGAGCAACGGTGCTTGAAGACACACCGGCGTCCTCAGCTTTCTGAATTCGAAGAGCCCGCCAGCTGCACACAAAAGTTTACCATTCACACACACTTCCCCCACTAAATGGTAAACAAGAAAAACCTTATCATCCTGCTAATTCAACAGACTCAAAAGCAATAACAACCTAAGATTATTGCCCCCACATTCAGGAGTCACACAACCAAGAACAACAACAAAACGCTCCTCTATCTGTGAAGTTTCGGTTGAAACAGGGGCATAAACCTAGGCAGGAAATTAGAGGAAAAAAAAAAAAAAGAACAGATAAATCAGTGTTCTTTCTTCCTGTTTAGGTTCATTTGGCAACAATGTTTGTGATTAGTGTTAGAGTTTGCTTCAGTAAGTATTACAGTAAAATTTTCTTAATGTGTGACGCTAATTGCTAACATCGTTGCCAAATCGACACTTCATATAGTAAAAAAGTTGAATGTCAAGAAGAGCTAAACCTGTGCAATCAGGCAGTGCTTGTTTCCGCAAACACTGCATTTCAACAGTGATGGGTCCAAACCCTCTTTCGGAAAAGGCCAATCCTGTTCACAAATTAGTGAATCAAATAAGCAAAAGTCAACAAACAAACACAAACCCAGCTTTAAAATTTTGATATTTCTGTGGAATTAAATACAGAAAACTTACGGGAAGACCACCAATTTTGGTGGTATAGTGATCAGACGGCTCACGATGGTCATCAGCCCAGGGACCAGGCAAGCCTAGAAGTAACTTTCCCATCACTTGTTGCACTGCTGAGCAAGCTCAGACTTGGGAAAATCGGAAAGGAACGGGGTTTGACCGGAAAAATGTGAACTTTATCGTATGTTGGTTTTGTGCTTCGGTAGATTTATTGTTCAGGTGAAGCTCGCAACGGCGGCTGTTGGGTAGCAGTAGTAGTCTTAAAGAAGGGGGGGAACATGGGGAATATTATGGGAAACGACGTCGTCTGCTGGCTGCGACCCACCGCCACCGCAAGCACCGGTAGACCAGCCTAGGCGCCTCTTATCGTATGGAGCAAACCAAACAGCAGTTTTTTCCACTGATCTTATTCTTTACGGAGTAGAGTCTTCCGATTCACAAGAACTTACATTAACTAACATTTGACAGCGAATAACTGTGTCGGCACCTTTGTATCCTTTCTAGGAAGTAACCTCTGAGCGTCTGGCAGAGACGAGAAGCGAATGTTCTGACTTCTGATATTATTACCAACAATTTGAGTTTGGACCAAAAATTAGAAATTACGATTTACACAGACACGAACAAATTTTGCAAAACTTTCTTTTGGAGATTGCATACTTCTGACAGCACCTCAAGAAAATTAAATTAATCTTCGCCTATTAGATAGATAGAAGATGGTGTAAGTACCAAAAAGAAAAAGGCCTAACTAGCATTACATTGAGTTAGAGATACCACCCTAAAATTAATTTAAGAACATACTCCCCACCCTAAAATCTTTACAATATTTTCACATTAATAAATTATTTTACTATATTACACTTTACTTTAATGTTTACTTTTTCCTAACTTTTTCAATCTCTGTGTAAATAGTTAGTAGAAACAACACAAATTTTTTTAACTTTCTCAATCTCAGTGCCTAAAAGCACTACTTCAATTCCAATCCAGCTCCACGTCGGAAAAAATGGAAGGATTTCAGACTCCTGAGGCAGCACAATTCAATTTAAGAACATTTGCCGAGTTAAGAATTAAGCAATTAGTAATTTGCTTCGTTTTGAGTTGCGTCCTTACAGGGGCGGACACGGTCAGAGGTTCTTTCAATTGGTAAGAAAACAAAGTGAATTTGGGTTATGCTTATCCTAAACTATGTACAAGCAATGGCCGCCGGACAATCTCACCTTTGGAATTTACACAGCAAAAATCAGTATAACAGTAAGTGCTACTTCGAGCGAATTTAGACAAGTTGCACGACTCATTTCCATCTCTTGGCATTCTTCGTCCCTTTGGATTTCTGTTTTGCAGCCTGAAAAGCTTGCACTTTTTGCTTCTTCCGCGCCTCCTTTTCGGCCTGAAACAAATGAAATCCGAAAGCAATCTCACTGAGACTTCCATTTATAAGGGTGATGGGAAGAAAAATGAAGCAGCACTGGTGCAACTTACCTTCGACATCTTGGACTTGGCTTTGATTTTAGGAGCCTTATCCTCAAGCTCTGCCTCGCGCTCGAGCTCCCTTTCTCTTGCTTCAAGGTTCTTTTCGAGATAATACTGTCAATAATGCCAACAATAGTTCAGCACAATTTCAGCTACGTGAAAATTGAATTTGCAAACTCATATCCCCGGGAGATGAGCCTCAAATGATTAAGCAAAATCCAAAAGCTATACTCACATTATAATCACCAGCATAATCCTGCAATTTGCCATCTTTCACTTCCACTACTCTATTAACTATTTGTCTAATAAAGTACCGATCATGGGAAACTGTAATAACAGTGCCCCGGTACTCCAAGATGGCCTCCTGATAAAACAGAGAGTATTAGAATATTGAATGGCAAACTCGGATCAGCTGTGGCTTACCAAGAAAACTTGAAATGCGATAATGGAATGATATGGAGCTTAACCTCAAGCATCTCTTTTGACGGAATATCCAGGTGATTGGTTGGTTCATCCAAAACTAGCAAAGTTGATGGTGTCACCATGAATTTGCAAAAAGCAAGACGTGCCTATAAACGGTAACGGAGCATTTAGTTTCAGAAGAAAAACTGATGAATCAATAAACCTTGATCCATCAGTTATAAAAAAGAACATACATGCACGCATGCATGCCATATATAAAAACCACCACGCATGCATTCTTTGGAATGGCAATAAATAGGAGAAATGGTGCAGTAGTCAAGGGCAAAGTGCACAAGTGCAACTGATTCAAGCAATGAAGATAAATTTACTGGATCATTAATATATCTTGAGCTGAATGTACCTTCTCACCACCACTCAACAAGGAAACCTTCCTCTCAAGCATATCAGCTTTGAAATTGCAACGACCAAGGAGCCCTTTTATATCATCAATTCTCCAGTCTTCTGCAGCTTCTGCCACTGTTTGAATAACTGTCTTATCCAAATCAAGTGCCTCAGCCTAAAAGAAAGCAACAAAGCTCACTGAGTGCTTATCAGATCCGCTTTAACGTGTATATGGACATTGGACAGGAAGCTATGGGGTTAAAGCAACCGTTTCTAACATACCTGATTTTGCTCAAAGTAATTAGGTAGAACATTATGCTCCCCAAGGAGCACTTCACCTTGCTTTGGCTTTTCCAGACCCATAATTAGTTTTAGGAAAGTGCTCTTGCCACAACCATTAGGACCAATAATTGCAATTTTCTCTCCCCTTTCAATTGTAAGATTTGCCCTATTGAACAAAAACTGGCACAAATAATTGAATCAATGATGGAAGGAGTAGTAATCACTGTAAGGACAAGTCCCAAAAGTGGACTTCCAATGTGCTCCATTGTTTAGCATCGTAGGCTTACCTTATCCTCAAAAGCAAATTCAAGATTCTTAATTGTGACAACAGATCTGCCACTTCTCCCACGCTCAGGGAACCTGATTTTCATCTGTTTCCTCTCAAATGGCTTCAATACTTGATCCTCCTCTTGAAGTCTCTCCAATTTCTGTTATTGCCCGGAGATTTAGTGACCAAAAGTAGAAATGTCAATGACATATTACTAAGAAATGCGACAAGCATCATTTCCAACATGTCTTCAACAATAGATTAAGGTTTCTCCACTAACAACCAGCATTAAATAAAGGCGGCCCATAGCTCCAGTCAGACAAGTCAATCATATTGAATATTTTGCAAAATTTTATGTTTTTTAGTTCAGAAATAATAAATAAACAAAGAAAACAGCCTTGATTTTTAAATAGCTAGGAATAAATTTAAGAATGGAAAGCCTAAGTATGTTGAATGCCCTGCAGGTCATGTACCTTTTCGGCAGAAGAAGCACGTCCAGAGTTTGCTCCTGCTCCTAACCTATTTATCAAGCCCATCGTGTGCTCTATTTCCCTTTGCTGCTTCTCCCATGAAGCATACTGAGCTTCAATCCATGCTGCCTTGGAAATGACATACTGAGAATAGTTACCCACATACGTTTTGGAAACCCCCATATCAGTTTCCACAATCTTTGTACACAACTGATCAAGAAAAGCTCTGTCATGAGATATGATCACCATTGGCACATCTTGCTGGTTAAGATATCCTTCAAGCCACTCAATGGTGTCAAGATCAAGGTGATTTGTTGGCTCATCTAGCAGCAACAAATCTGGTTCCTGCAGATTGATGGATATGACCATGATCAGACAGTCATTGGCAGTATAAAGAATTGCGCTTTATCACAAAACAACCAAAAAAATAATTTTTATTGCAGCAAGCATAGAATCTTGACTGATCATTGTCTAACAAAACATCAATAGCTTCATAACCTCTGAAGAGTCCTCGTTTTGTGCAATTATTGTTCGTGGCTGATTTTCTTAAGCATTAACCCAGCATCTAAAAGTCCAAACTGACTAATTAGATACACAATCAAGACCAACTTAACTGACTCAGAAGTCAGTACTGCACTGAACACTTTCTTAGTACAGAATGGTAGCCTATTCCCGCATTATACATTGACAATTTATCTAAGTGATCAAAACTACACCCATTTGGCAACTGCTAGCAGAAAATTCCTATAATGAAAATTTCTTGCAGTGAACAAATTCATTAAACAAAATCCTCCACGAGTAATGAAACTACTAAAAAAGCACAAAAAAATGACAATGTAGTAAAGTGTGGAGAAAAACTCTTGCCTGAAGCAAAATTTTTCCTAGTGACATCCTCATCTGCCAGCCACTACTAAAAGAAGCTACCAACCTATCTGAATCCTCTGCAGAAAACCCGAGGTCTGGCATCAACTTACTGAC
Organism: Aquilaria sinensis; assembly: GCA_005392925.1. NCBI lineage: Eukaryota > Viridiplantae > Streptophyta > Magnoliopsida > Malvales > Thymelaeaceae > Aquilaria > Aquilaria sinensis. The sequence goes on from SMDT01001915.1 coordinate 551,079, forward strand.
TTTGGCGTCGACCTCATCTAAATCCAGAGCCTGGGCTCTTCTCTGCAGCAAATCAAACTCATCCAAAAGCCTCCCCATGAGCTCCAAATCTTCTGTGGCACCCTCTAACGCCTTCTGCACCCTCTCCAATTTCCCTTGAATCTCCATCTCCTCTTTGAAGGCGCTCAAGAACTCCTCCCTTACAGTCCTACTCAATGAAACCTCGAACTCTTGGCTCAAAAATGCGATTTTCATGTTGGGTTTCGCCTTAATTACGTTCCCAGAATCAGGCTCCTCTTGGCCCGTGATAATCCTTAACTGGGTCGTCTTCCCTGCGCCATTTACGCCTACCAATCCCACTTTCTCGCCTTTCTTCACTTCCCAGCTGACGTCTTTCAACACCGTGACCCCTTTGTAGATCTTGCTTATGTTTTCGAGCTTGATGCCTGAAGAAATAGCTGAGGCCCCGCCGTGAGACTGCTTCTTGGAGCGTTTCCGGTCGAATTCGTCAGCCGAATTGCTGGAAAATAAAGATTCGATTTCGTCGTCTTCGGTTTCCTTAACGGATGTTTCGACGCTGAGAGTAGAAGTTCGGGCGGAGATTTTCTTCGGCTCTCGCTTAGAGGGGTTGAATTTGAGAATAGTTTTGGATGAGAGAGATGGGCTCGGAGTGAGAGATGGTCGGAGAGAGGTGAAGAAGGAGGAGCGGAGGTCGAGGCGGTGGATTCTACTGGATAGGTGCATGTTTCGAATGCCAGAAAGCGACAGAAATTATGAGAAGAAAAGACAAAATGATCGGAGACGGTGGAGGAGGGAAGCTGAGCTGCTGAGAGATGGACTAATGAGTTTCTCAGTGACTAGAGCAGAGAAACTCAGTCCAGGAATTTGAAGGAGAAATGGGTGGAAGGGAGGCTTCGATCTTTTATGGCTAAAATACCCCTTCAGGCCCTGAACTAGGTTAACCAGGACACCCTTTCCCCTGAACTTCAACTCGGACCAACTCAGCTCCCAAACTCTGATAAATGGGTTAATCAACCCCTCTGACCTTCATGTGCAAGCCACATAATAAAATTTTTGATAATGCCATTTGCAAATGTTTAACAGCAATAAGCGATGGTCATCATTTTTCCTAGTTTGCTAAGATTCCATCAAGGCAATTTTGATGTTCAACTTTTCATTTGCTAGGTTTTTGACATAGATGGTCGATTATAGCTGACGGATTACCGAAAATAATTGATAACAAGATAAAAAACTTTTAGTACATGCATATAAAAATGAAGCTTCTGAACAGGTGAATCGTTCCTGTCACTCACCAGCCTGCTGGATGAGGCTGCAACAACTCATGAATCAATGACCACATCTCTTGGACTACCTAAGCTTGGAGATAAAATGAAAATTACTAGTCTTTAAAAAACATGATTCCCATCACTAATAGAGTAGCTTCTATATCCCGATTGTTCAATGGGGCATCAACAAGCAACAAATACAATTTGGAATTGGGTTCAAGTTCCAAACTGATAAGGTGCTCTAAAAACATTTGAAGCCCCATGCTTCAACCAATGAAAAATAAAATTGAAATTAGGATGAAACTAAAAAGAGTCCAGGGAAAAGGTTGGCTTGCATGAAGAAGTCACCATATATAAACATGAAATTGTGAGTGCAATTAGGATAGGATCAATTTTGCATCATCTATCAAACTGGAACTTCTCTAAGGTCAACTGATGTTAAAAATCAAGAAGGTCTAACAATAGAATGACAAACATTTTTTCTTCTTGACCATTAGTTACTTTAGCTTGTTCACCATTTCTTATCCGCACTTTTCTTATTGTTTTAACTAAAGCCAACTAAGATTGCAAACGGTTTCACTAATTCTAATTTTCAAAACCAAAGTTAAGGAGAATCAAATGGAAAGTATTAGATTTTTATTTTCTTTATTTGATGTCCATCGAAAATGATAACTTTTCTTTTGTTTTCCAATTTTTCATAATGAACCAAATTGATTTGTTTGCATGGATTGTAGAAGTTACTTCCCAGGAGTCCAAGCCTCCAACGAGATAAGAAATAGGAGGAGAAAAATCTTCGCAAAAGCATCACTGGTAAAGAGAGAGGGAGAGAGAATTGTTGTAAAATCTCAATAAACTAAGAAAAATGGCTGCCTTCACTTGCTGCTGCTAAATGTCCACAAACAGTGTTATTAGGAACTTCATCACGTGAGTAGCAAGTGACGGTCAAAGGGGTTAACTGACTCACTTAACAAACTTTAAAGGATGAGTTTGACCGAGTTGAAGTTCAATGAGAAAAGTCTCAAAGTCAAATGAGTTCAGGGGCTGAAGGGCTAGTTGGGCCATTTTTATTTACGATTTCGATCAAACGATTTTTTATTTGTCTACGGGGGAAAAGAAAAAGAAAGAAAAAACTACTGCACTTTCATCAATTAATTGAATTTAATGAGTTTAATAATTTATTTTTATTATCTTATAAAGAGATAAAAAAAAATATTCTCTTATAATAGTAATTAATTGTATTGGTATTGTTTTTAATGGATGATCATACAGATGTTTCTTAATAATACAACAAGTTTTATTATTGTTATAATTGTATTATCTTATAGATGTATCTATAATACTACAAATTCTATTGTAGAATTTTTTGAAGCAACAAACTACTAAGAAAAAAACAGAAAAGGGTAGCACTCAAACGTATGAGTAAAATAATATTTCTGGAGACATATTATAAAATTAGTGTTAGATACTAAAAATAAATTATTAACGGCTAATTTTGTTTCCAAATGAAGCCATATATTTATTATCAAAAACTACAATGCCCTAGATAATAAGGGAGAAAATAATTTGTTTTATATTTAAATAAAAGAAAAAATTAATGTCTTTTAAACTATTCTATAATTATTAAGCTATTATAATGTTTAAACTTACGTTAAAACTCCACTACATTTATATAGTTTGAGAATTCATCCTTCATGCTATATTTCTCAGTTCATAATACTAAACATGCCATCAATGTTTATCCTAAAAACATTTATATCTTTTCACACAGTTTTTAGTTTGATTTTCCCTTTTATTGTTTATGTTTGCATTCGGGGAGACTCATTAATAAGTAATTACTAGAAATTACTTTTAGATATAGTTATTATTTGTTCAACTTATACTTTAATTGAAATTTTATACTTTCAAAAGCTGCAAAACTAATTTACTGTTAGGGGTATTTTTTTTTTTTGTAGAAATCAAAATTGTTACTTAAATTTGACTTGAGTTTATTTATGTTAATATTTATTTATTTATTTAAATTTTTATAGAAAAAATTTTAGATTTATATGAGGTTAAAGATGAAAGATTAATTATTATGAAATGGTAAGTGATGCTGATAACTTTAGACGGAAGTGATAGTTTTAGTTTGTGGTTGGAAGGAAAGAAGAGAGCGAGAAGCGCAGTGGACGACAAAGCCAGCCTTGTGGTTAATGTGCGCCTGAAATCTAATGCCACGATCCCTTCACCGCCAACGTGTCTTCTTCTGATGAGCAAAGCTCCGGTACCTCATGTCCATCTCATCTTACATTTTTTTCAAGTCCAATTTGTTTTTTTAATTATATTTCTATTTTAAGAAATTATGATTTTACAGTAATTATTTTAATTAATTTTTATTTAATAACTAATATTCTATGTACCTCATAATTACTTAAATAATATTTTTTTGAACAGAATAACTAATATTTTTATGAATTTTCCAGCTTATACAACCTAAAAGATTGAAAAAAATCATTTAAAATATTCTAATTATTTTTTTAAATAGTTTAATAACTAAATAATTGTAAGCGTTTTTTTAATGATTTATTAACAATATCTAAGAAACCGTGACTCGTTTCTAATGTTTTTTAGTTTTGGTTTTGGTGGTGGACCCGATCAAGTTATTGGGCAGACCTAAGTTGAGGTGGGCTTTGGCCTGATTGATTGTTGTCTCAATTCGGTACATGCGCCTTTTGGCCGCACGATCCATGCTTTCTTTCTTTCTTTCCTTCTTTTTTTCTTCTCCTTCCATTCTCTCTCTTTCCTTTTCTTAAAAAAAAAAAATCTACAGGTATCTAAGTGACGAGAATTCCACCAAATAGGATTTGGATTCTTCAGCAGCATTGCCATAAATTCACGACTGGTCCTAAAATCTAAGTTGGTTTCGACCGTGCTAGTAAATGTTTCATTTTGTTCAGTTGCACATTTACACTTCAAAGAATTTTCAATTATTAAATCACCATGTCCTGCAGGGAAGATAAATAATGCAAAAATGGGTATAGCCTGTAGTAAATGTTTCATTCTGTTCAGTTGTATATATTACCAGTATAGCAAAAGGAAAAGTATAAACTTCCAATTCTTCAGTATAAGGGCTGTGTTGTTTAGAATTTTCAACTCAGCAACTCATTAGGGAATTAGTTAACTTTATTATTTACTAATTGCATAATTAACTAATTCTAAAAGGGGAGAAAAATCTATAGCCTGTAGGGAAGATAAATGATGTAAAAATGGGTACTAAATTGTTAATCCATGATTTGGATGAGAATGGAAGTTTCTAAACGAGGGTCTCTTTTGCTGAAGTTATAGGTTTGAGTTAGTGTTCTACCCTCACAATTTTATAAAATTGAAGAACATAATACTGAGCAAAGTTGAATAAACAACTTCTTACAAGTTTTGTGCAATTTTAGTGTTTTGTACTGATAGAGTTTAAATGAGTATAATAAAATAAATTAGATATTAAAAAACTTAAAAAAAAACAAAAAACAAATCTGCCCTCTTTGGAGCAGTATAAAAAAAAAAGGTAAAATAGGTAAATCTCCTACTACGGTTTTCTTGTTAGCCAACATCACCTACTATAGTTTATTTTTATAGTTAAATCGCCCACTCACATTTGTAATTGAGTGAAATCCAATACTATTGTTTTTAATGTGGGTAAATTAACCACTTACAAAACTAACAAAGAGAATATTCCATTATTTGTTATATATTTTGTTAAATCTAAAATAAAAAGCAACATAATTAATATCCTCCTGGGTAAATTATAACATTTATGCACAAACTATATTCATTGATCCATATAGGTCTCAAACTACAAAAATAAAACAAAACAAGAAAAAACATTGGTTGATTGAGATGAACCGGAATGAATTGTGTCAAACAAAGTCATGGCACTGCGTCGAACACCTATTGTGAGCAATATAAAAGTCCTTGAGTCCTAAACAGATTAGCGACGCACCACCAATCGAAGATTTTCCTAAAGAAATCACGCAATTGTCCAAACACAAAATGCAATATATAGCTAAAATAGGTCGATAAAGTAGTCAAATAAGGGATTGTAATCATTTTTTTTCCTAATTTCTTCAACTTCAATTGCTGGAGAGTAAAGAATCCAGAAGAATCAATAGATCTAGGGCTTCAAAGAACAAATAACAGAATCATGGATTTCTGAGCTGACGATGCTAGAGATGAAGTGTTTGAGGTACTTATTATCGAACTTGTGGCTAGCAATCTTGTGTAAAAGGAGGAGGTGGCAAAAGTTAACAAGTTTGGCGATGCAAATGCCACAAGAGATGTTGAGGAAAGAGTTGGGTTGAAGAGTGAAGGATGAGGTTTGGAAGAGCATGTTAGAGACCTAATCGTGGAAGCGATGGAGATTGCTAAGCTAGTCAGGGAGGTTTTTGATGATGGGGTAGGATTCCGGATATGGGGTATTCGCCCAATGACGATGGGACATGGTGAAGGATAAGAGAAGAATGAGGAAGGTGGAGAAGAAAACAGTAACTATGAGGAGAAGCCTGATTGCAAATTAAAGCATTTTGGTTACGATGGTGGGTTTCTGAATAGGAAACATAGTGACCCCGGTTGAAGATGGCAACGATGGACGACTACAATGCAGTTAAGGTGGCGTGCTAGTTGTAACCCAGTTGAAAATAGGAAGATAACGGTGGAAGATAAAAGAAACAAAGTTTAAAGAGATTTGTAATGTTGGAGAAAAATTTAGGGGGTAAGATGGGAGAAAATGTGCCATGTCATCATCCACCTAGCTTGCCACATGGACAACATTTTCCACATCTTTATCCCACATGGACAACGTAATGGTAGTAGGCAAATTTGCAAAAAAGATAACTCAGATGATCAATTTAACTGCAAAAAGACAATGGTTGCCAAGCTACCTATTTTGCGAACTTGTGTTAGATATTTGTCTCTTTGTCTAAAAAATAATACTCCCTCCATCCCACTTTTTTTCCCTCTATTTGTGTTTGCACGGATATTAAGAAATGATGAAAAGTTTGTATTTTTTTTTTCAAGTTTACCCCTGCCCTCCTTTCTTTCTCCCCTCATCTACCACATTATCAAACCACTGCCTCTACTCATGTTGTCCGATCACTTGCCCATCGCGTCACACCTTCATCTTCCCTTCGCTTTATGCCTTCAACCTCGCACTATGCCATCTAATCACTCACCCTTCGTTTCATGCTTCCGCTAGCCCTTGTTTTCACATCAACCCATGTGTCTTGCTAACCAACCTTACCCCACTAACCAACTGTCCACTTTCGCATCACGTCAATTTGCTGTTCGACCACATCAATTGTCATCCCTGTCGCATCAATTGTCATCCCTGTTGCATCAATTCTGTCCCTGATGCATCGATTCCCATATTCAACCTCTTCACTTTTGTCCTCAAAGCGTCGATTTCCATCCCCAACACGTCGATTACTGCCCTTGTCATGTTGATTATATCCCCGATGTGTTTATTGCCATCTTTGACCTCCTTGCTTCTGTCCCTAATGCATTGATTACTATCTCCAACCTCCTCGCTTCTGTCCTTATCGCTTCGATCATCAATTTGTTGCCTCCTTCCCTTACTCCAGCTATTGTTGACTTGCCGCCAAGAAGGAATCATCCTTGCTAAGATCAGAGCTAGATGAGAGAATTGAGTTGCGGATTTTAGGGTGAAAGAGATGAATTGAACAATAAGAGAATGAGAGGTATAATTGTAAAGATACATGATAAAACTTACTAAAAAAATGTTTTAAAGAATGTGAGATAACTCAAAATGAAAAGTGTTGTAACGAGAGTGGAATGAAAAGAGTACTTGCATTTTTTTTAAGAGAATAGAGTAAAAGCTTGGCACTTATTATTAATATTTCGTAAGAACGTATAATTTTGGAAATCTTTTAAGGGAAAGTTATAACTATCCTCTAAAATTTACCCTAACCCACAGTTTGCCTCCTTAATTTTTGAAAACCTATACTTTGCTCCTAGTTCTTTTATACTATCTGATAACAACTTCTAAAATTGTAATTTAAACTATACGATAGTCATCTTCTAATAATGTCAGTCTCTCTGATATTTTTTTATAGTTAATAAACATTTTAAATTATCTATTTTTTCTTTCTGTAAATACATTTTTTCTTCCTATAGATACATATTAGTATTTTTTAAATGTTAGTTAGCTATGAAAAAGATATCAAAAATCTTGAAATTACTTAAACATAGTTATTGGACAGTTTAATTTAGGGTTTCAGAAGTTTTTGTTGGACATTATAAAAAAAGTAAGGGCAAATTGTAGGTTCTTTAAAATAGAGGGGGCAAAGTGTAGGTTCAATTCAACCAGAAGGGCGCTTTTGTAATTTTCCCTAATATTAACGCGTGGAGATTATCAGGGAAGACCACCTCAGAGAAGTCGGCCACGGTGGGTAAAGATTAAAGAAGACTACGCTTCATCTGAGGAAGAACGTAGGGAAAGCGTGTGTAGGAGGAGAGTGGCATTTCCATAATTGTGGGAAACGCAGAGGGTTGTTATTGTCAATTGAGAAGTCTATAAGAATGCAAGAGATTGGCCACAGTGCGTGCCCAATCGGTGCTGCTGTCATCGAGCTGTAAGCTTCGTGCAACACTCTCCTCTCTCCACACAAATAAAACCAAAAGGCTCTTCTTTTCCTCTTTCGTTTTCATAACTTCTGTTTCGCATTTGGATACAAGTGTTTCTTTAAGCTTTCCGGTGTGGTTCTTTCTGGGTTCTCATCTCAGAGCGTTCAAGATCTCTGTTTGAGTTGACATGGAGGATCGTAAGGAGGTGGGTTCTTTGTGTGTGTGTTTTGAGTTCTGGAGAATTTGAGTTGTCTGGTTCCCGAGAATCATAAGGAATTCTCTAAAGGTTTTAAAGGTTTTGAAAGGCGATGGCCTTTTCTTGGCAGCCGACCAGTCTCTCTGCTGATGGAAGATTTAATTATGGTGGTTTCTGTAATGAGTTTTGTTTGATTTCATCTGGTTTTGCTTGGAATCAAGAACAGTTTTGAAATTAGATCTTCTTTTTTTCTATATTATTTCCCTGCATGCAACTGTTAGATGTCAAAAGTTGAAAATTCCGCCCCTTTTTAACTTTTCCTTTAACCTCTTTCTTGAGACCCTCAAAGGGCCCTATTGGTTCCATAGTGCTTGCTTTTTCAAGCGAGGGTACAGAGTAGAAGTTGGTCAAGGCTGGCACTTCCACTTTTTCTTCGTCATGGGATTTTGAATAAATCCTTTATTAATTACTTTCAAGTTCAGATTTTTCTTCTGTAAATGAACCATGCAAAAAAAAAGGGGGGGCTTTAAATGAACTGGAATTGTTGTTTTATGTATGGAGATTTAATCAAAGAAATTTTTTTATCGTGCTATCAACTTTCCTCCTGTCTTCAACAGGACAGAATGGTAACACATGTTTCATCTAGTCAATCTGAATCAGCTTGAAACTGAAGTTTGACTCACAGATAGATGCAGTGATTGATAAAGGACAAGTTCTATATTGGGTTTTGGCATTTTTTTTGTAAAAAAAAAAAAAAATTCCTTTTCACTTTTTGATTTGTAAAATTTACAGAAAAATGCTCCATGGCTATCAGTACCTCAATTTGGGGACTGGGAACAGAAGGGTGTGGTACCAGATTACTCGCTTGATTTCTCGAAGATCAGAGAAATGAGGAAACAGAACAAAAAGGATTTGTCAAGAGCTAGCCTTGGTAATGAGGAGGAGCTCATCAACCCAACAGCAACCACCGCAGGAAGCGCGGCGCCCACTGACCACTATCCTCAGAGTCACCAGTCCCCAACTGTAAGTTCCCATCTTTGGCTATTTTCCCTTTTTTTTGGGCTGTTTTCTTTCTGGTCAATTTTTCTATAGTCCGCTTGCATGTGCTGGGATGGTGAGAAATTTGCTTAATTGCAAAGTTGTGTAATCAATTCTCATGTTTGTTGAGTAGGTACTTGTTTAAGTTTGAAATGGCCCTTGATGAGAGCTTAATTGCAGCTGGAAAGATGGACCACTGACTGATTTGATTTTTCTGCCCCATTGGTCATATGTTCTGATCGTTCAATTTAATGAAAGAAGAATTCAAACTCAGCCTTTCACATTGTTGAGAATAAACCGAAAGGATTGGAATTAGGTGGAAAGTGGAAATCTTCAATCTGATTGAGAAAGTTAAACCTAAAGGTAAAAAAGGGAACCATGAATTATAATGGAGGAAATGTGTGATGACTACACATTTGAAATGTCATACATGATACAGCATGTTTTGTTTGTTTGTTTGTTTGTTTGTTTTAGAAGTCATCTTGATCTTTTGGACTTGTTCAATCGAAAGGTGCAAAGTCAAACTTGATCTAACTGGTGCGGGTGATGTTGATTGGTTACTCTAATTTACTTGTAGAATCCTCAAATAAAGGTAGGAAAATATAGGTAGTCACAAGGATTTATTCCCTGCTAGTTTGAGTAGAAGTTTAGTTGATTGACCAAGAAACAAAGGATGTAGAAACACAGCAAAACATTATCTATCTATAAAAATATTGTCTTTAGTTGATGTAAAGAATATTGGAGTTTTTAGTTTTGTCTGCCTTTAACTGCTTTACAGCTAAACCAGAGCTGCACAAAGGTAGCGCAAACATCTGAAAATAGAATAATGCATAGTGGGCCGAACGGATATAATAAGAGTTTCTTAAGCATCTGAGAAATGTTGTTACAAACCCAAATCTCTCTTGTATTCATATTTTAGAACACCTTACGTCATAGAAGGAGGAATTTAGAGATCAAATATTAAAACCTTACATCATATACCCCAAGGTCATATTCTATCCTGAAGAGTAGTATTCGTGTCTATATGAAAGTTAATATACTCCACGTATAACAGGTGACTGAAATCTTTATGAAGGATCGTGTAAAATAAAAGAAAATTTTTTTTATGTAGATACAAATATTATGTTACAAAAATATCAGATTTAATCTTCAATTTGGCTTGTTACATTGTTTGTGCAGACAAGGAGGAGCATTTTCAGCTACTTCAACTGTTGTGTGAAAGCTTGAGGTTGGTGAAGTGTTGGGACTTTTGAGGTCTCTAAGTCTGCAAGGTGTGTGTGTGCCCTGGAGATGTACCCAACCAAAAATATATATAAGTTGGACCTTTCTCTTGTGTATGGTTTTTGCTTGCTTCTAATCCATGAAATGCGCCACCCCAAATGTCTGTTTCCGGACGAGTCATGTCATGTTCAATTCATGTAGATGGGGTGGTGCCATGTTTCTCTTGATTCTTACATTATATGATTCTTATCTAATGGCATTTGAGCAGACTAATTGCGCTACTTCTGTTCTGTATCAACTTTTTTTACGTGGCAACCCCAAGCTCTTGTGTATTTGATGTCCATAGAAATCTATTGTAAACGGTTTCAATAAAGTAGGTCGGCCAGTTTCGAAGACTCTTGAACTTGAATAGATCCGGGCAAAATCAGATAGTTGGCATTTGGATGTGTGACATGAAAAGGAGGACATAGGTTTACGGAGAAAACAAAGTCATGTGCCCCCATCCACAGAGATTGTAACAAAAGGACCACTTCAAATCAGATGCCCTTGAATCTCAGACGTATAAAGAAATTAGGGGTTATAGTATAACATAAAATTTTTCTCTATAAATATAAGCAAAACATTGTCTTTTCTCTACTCCTTTATTGAAGTTTGTTAAAATTACATATATACATCCGGTATAGATGTTTGTATTTGTAAACAAACTCTTACCCTACTTTTTTGAAGCAACAGTAGAGAAAGACAATGTTTTGCTTATATTTATAGAGAAAAAAAAATTTGATAATTCAAACTGTGTATGTTACCTATGAAAAAAAATATATTATACAATTTAAATTAAAACTTTAGAAGTCCATATCAGAAAATAGCGTTAAAAGGAAGTTTCCAAACTTGTGTGGTATAAATGTAACTCGTAGGAAACTTCAGAGGAAAGAGTGTAGTTGAGGCAAGAAATTATTGTCGAACTCGCCATTCCATTTCCATTTCCGTTTTCATGTGGCGCCAGGTTGGCTTGGCGTGTTTCGTTAACCATTTGGCCGGTGATAAATACTGTGGCTATATAAAATTGGATTATAGTATAACATAAAATTTAATATTGCTAATACTTATATTATTATTCTTTTGGTGATACACTAGGGAATTTTAATTCTAACCAGCAGGACCAACACTTTATTGGCATATTCAATTCAGGAACAAACAGAATAAATTCGAAATGCCCCCACCCACCCACGCATTCTATGTTTGCACAATTGTATATTTCAATTCCGAGTTTGCTAATTTTGTACCAATATTTTACAGCTTTTTCTCTCCTCGTATGATATGAGCAATATGTACTATTGGTCCCAAACTTTTAATTATCATTGCAAATCAGTCCTCAACTTTTACTTCTTTTTATTAACTAGTATATACATCCTTGTTATTTTCTTTTTAGTTTCGTAAGATCTCATTTAACTCTCTTATATCTTTGATCAGAAAATAACAAAATATATATACTTTCTGAATAGCAAAATAAAAATAAAAAATAAAAAATAAAAATAATCACAACCCCGACTTGAGCAGTGTAAGCTTGCAAGGGAACAGGCATTCTAATATATCTGATCGCACCACTATTTTAACCATCGTTCAACTTAGCTAACCATCTCAAAAAGATACTGTGGGCAGACATCTCCGTAGCCATGAACAAAAAACAGCTTGATCATGAAAATGGCTTTCTTCATCTACACACATCGAGCAGCCTCTTCTAAGCTGACTATTCTCTAAAAAGAGGCAGACTGGCTGGCTAGGAATAGTAAAGACCATTGCATTGAAATCACACGAAAAGTTTACATGGGTTTCATACTTTCTTGATGATCTGAACAACGTCCTCGTCCTCAAGTTCATGCTCCTGGCAGGTGAGTAGAAGGCAAATGGTTTGGATATTCTTATCAGTATCAGATATACAATAGATGGCATAAGGCGAAAGAGTTGTCCATTGACACGAAGGATAGATACCTTTCCAACTCTTTGGGGCTTGTGTTTCACACTTGATCCCCATACCAACGCACTGCATCAGGCATTCACCAATAAGTCACAATCGGGAGGAAAACGGTTGACGTTAACAACAACAATCTTGAAATCACATTTGTATTTTCACAAAAGCACAAGTAAAGCTACGACAATCTTCCCCTGCCAAAGCTTCCTTAATGGGATGAAAATCTAAGTTTACAAATTTTGCATGTCCAATTGTATAGCATTTTGTCTGTCGGGCAGCCAATGATATGATAAGACACTCTGGAATCCTACTTAACACCTTTGAGCTTCTAATGCTCCCTAAACTAAAACAGAAATCACCATGGAGCTTCTTTAAAGTAAAAATGATCAGATTCTGCTAGAGATGAAAAGGATAAAAGATTGAATTGGGCATTGATTGTCAGACTGGGGAATGAAACAAGAAACGTACAACTAACCTTCCCTCCCATCTCCATACCTCCAGACTCACATGATGCTTTTATAGCACAGATACTTCCTACAATATTTGAGATTTAAGGGACCATATGTTTTGTGAAAGGTAAGGTTTATTTTCCTAGTATAGATGGGTCAGGTATGGAGCCCAAGAAGACCAAAACTTAGGAAACTGCCCAGGGATATGCAATCTTCTAGGTTTACTAGAGAATGCAAGAGATACTTACTACTTAAATTGTTTAACCATATCTTTGTGGATCCTGTTGCAGAAGTCCTCAACTGTTCTCCTCTTGGAGGATAAGATGACTGGGTCCTCATAGTCTGGGTTCATCCCTTTAGGCTTAGTGTATATGCGAGTTAAATCAAGATATTCCCATATCTTCTGCAGCAATCCATCTAAATTCCATTCGAGATGGGCACTGCAAAATAATTGAAACAAATGAGTTAAATTGGCAATATAGGGAAAACAAAAATGACAAAAAACACTATTTGGTTTTGGTACAAAACAACAATTAAGAGAAAAAGATAGTGCTGAAAGTAAAAGCTAAAAGGAACATGAGATGACAACATTTCTAGCCACTACCTACCATATACTCTCTCCGTCCCATAATATTAGTCATTTTCGCTTTTTTAGTAATCATCATGCATGTTGTCCCGCATAAGCGTATTATGTATGTCCCTCCCATGTTACCCTTCACTGAAGGCAATGTCTAACATGCGCCTAGCCTTACAAGCGCCATACTGCTATCGTTAGACTTCTACACTAAGTAAAACATAATAATACCACACATATCCCTATCATCACATCATCATCTGGTAAACTCCTTCTGGCCCCCACAGTCCACCGCTTCTCCTCTGCCTAGAATGCGACACCATGCCCATTAGGTCCTCTCCGTCTGCCTGGTAAGCTGCAATCATCAGCTGGTCCACCGATTGGGATTATTTCGCACGGGATTGAATATAAAAATGGCAAAGATTCGTGTTGCTCGTGGAGTCGACACCATCAACTAAGTTTCTGGGTGTTTTTTCGTGCTCAGGGTGAGATGGAGCAATGGAAGATGGCGGGGGCGGGTGGGAAGGACGACAGCAGTGATTGAAGGAAATCAGTGACTGTGATGGGTTTCGACCAAAAAAAAGAAAAAAAAGAGATTTGGAATCAAACCCTTTTGCTATCCCTCATTTTTTTTACTTTTTTTTTTTTTGTTCCAATTGAGTCCCTAATGTTTTTTTTTAGTATGTATATGTATATAAGTAGTAAATAATGCATACAAAATCATAAAAGTGTGCATCCAAAAATAATACAAGAACAATTCTAATATGAAATTATAACATGTAGAAACACATAAACCCATTTGTATCAAAAAAAAATATAAGAACAATTTTAATATGAAATTATAACATGTAGAAATACATAAAACATAATTGCAGAAACATATAATCACATATGTACAAAAGAATATACTCATTTGTACAAATAATCTTGTGAACCTAGGGTGCATGTTTAACATACAATAATAAAATTAGTAAGTGTTACATAAATATTAGAACAATTGAGCTCATGCATATAATTGAATGTACCTACAACAATTTTCAGAATTTCATTTGTATATATCTAACATGGTTTATACATATCCCTGATTGTTGTACACTGGATTCACACATATCTGGATTTGGATGACCATTGTTTCATCTAAACATTAAATTTTAGTGCTCTGGATGTTTTTCCTGAATGTGTTAAATATGTAATTTCAGTGCTCTAGATGCTTTTCCTGAATGTTCACTTAGAAAGACTGTCTGACCAAAAGCAATGTCAGGCTAGTGGTTATGGCTCTTGCCACAAGGTCCAAGGTTAACCCTCACTCTCCTCATGGCCTTGCTGATATGTACGAGCAATATAAAATAGATATCACACACAATGTAAGCATGAATTTAAAGGTTCAAAAGTCATTAGATTCACCTGACTGGACAGTAATGAGGAAGTTTATCCAAAATCTCCAGCTCTTCTAGCGTAATTTGATCAATCTTGTTAACTACATAGATGCAAGGGATATAAACTCTACTCCCCTCGATGACATCTATTAGATCATCAGCAGTTGCATCATACCTCAGAGTGATATCAGCATTATGAATTCTGTATTCACCACATATAGCTTTTACAGTTTCAAGATCAAGCTGAGTGTTGGGAACTGTTGAGGTAAAATTAATTCCACCCTTGTCTTTCTTCCGAAATGTCAAATTAGGTGGTTCTTTGTTCAACCTGCCCCATACAATCAATTCTTAATCAATTCTTAAACAAATAAGTGAATCACACATCTAGGTACCAACATTGATTCAGATGCATGAACATGAAAAGCAAATAAGTTTATTTATAAACTGCTGAAAAATTTAGAAAACCAACAAAATAATTTGCCCGGAGAAAAAAAAAACGACTTTAAGAAAATCATGAGAACAGAACATCTGCACTGAGGCCATTCATGAAATGGAAAGAAAATATATCTTCTTTATATTGGGGTGTGTGTGGGAGGTATCTAAAGATTCAGATTCACAATAAAAATATTATACTACATAACTTTACCATCATAACTTTTAACCAACAGAAACACTATCCACATAAAGCGACCTGACTTCTGTTATCACATAGTAAGTACAACAATAGACTTCTGTTAAGAAACACTATCCACATAAAGCGACCTGACTTCTTAACGTCAACTAAAATATAGGGTTTGAACAATCTTAACATCAAGGTACATCAAGGTTAAATCAAAGTTCAAAAGAAACAAAGATATAAATATCAAACATTCCTTTGGGAACTAAAAACTATCTAGCAAGGAAATTACCATCCGGAAGGAAAAAAATCTTGTTAAGAAAACTATGAGACACAGTCAGCACTATGATGGCAAGCACTAGAATCTAAGAAACTACAAATAGAATGAATAGAACAGGAAGAGAATATAAGTTATCGATCATACCTTATGCCGAAACCCTCGAGCTCCTTCTCTATCAGTCGCTTGTGAGTTATTGGTTTTATTGCATCAAGGACAATTAATATGCAATTACATGTTCTAGCTGTACTGATAACCTGAATCATATTAATGTTTTTAATGATCAGAAGAATCGCTAAAATATTGAAAAAGTATCAAGGACAAACATAAATGTGTATAAAGGTTAAAGATTGTCATTATACAAGGTGACCTAATACATGTACTAATAAAACCGCAACCTTGATAAGAGAAAATATACAAAAGCATGTCATGACTTTTTTGTCCTTAACTGGAAACACCAAGAGGGCAAACATATATGTGTAGCAGGTTACTGATTAAGTCAACCTTCAAGGGGATCCAATTCACGTACTTAAGAAATTGCAACCTTAACGAGAGAAGATAGGAAAGCATGTGTTAGCATGTTTCTACTGTAAACAACGACACCTAGCCATCATGTCACAAGTACATAAAACGTGCAACTTGCAAGAATCTCAGAAGTTATTATCGAAAGCATAGATGCTGTACCTGTCTTCCTCTTCCTTTTCCATCTTTAGCACCCTCAATGATACCAGGAAGATCCAAAAGCTGGCAATTAGTTTCAAAGGAGGGTGTTGTTATTTGTTCAGTTGCCACAACAACAAACAAAATTCAATCATAACAGTGAAGCTGCTTGAAGGAAAGAACCATATACAGAATTTTTTTTAGAAAAAAAAAGTTCAGACATTGATTCAGCAATGAATATGATGTAGTTCATAGATAATGATCTGTTGAAAAGATCAACATGATTCCAAGAATGCCGGTGGCAATATACATATTGCATGATACTATAGTGAATATAAAATCACTCAATAAATCAAACCTGTTCAGCTTAGCTAATGAAAAGCTAGTATTAACAGAAAAAAGTGATAAATACATAAATAATGCTAGACAGATAAAATGCTCAAAAACAACAGAATGCTAGACACCGCAATTAAAGGCATAAAGTAAACATGTGGTATTACCTGAATTTTGGCACCTCTATATATGATCACACCTGGAATGCATGTTAATGTTGTAAACTCATAAGAAGCAACCTACAAATCAAAACAAAAAAGAGCTATATCACTTTCTAAAAATTTGTGGGAAACAGATTAGAAGAAACTTCTGTAACATGCTGCATTCCCGCTGCCATGACTACCTATTCCCAACACAAACTAAAAAAGCATGTTTTGACACAGATCATCTAGTAGTTGAAAAGAAAAACAAAAATGCTTAAGGAAACAAAGCACCCATTTGTGAAACTAACAATAAAATGAAATTATCATAGACTTAGTCATTGCATATCCCCATTCAAATGCCCCCAATTACCAGTTCTAAAAACTCCTGAAATATTATTTTAGTAGCTAAGAACCTCTATCTTTCAAAATTTTTGGGTGTCTCCAGAGAAATGTTAAGGCAGACATGGCAAAAAATACTTCAAACACGAAACATTCCCTAACAAAACAAACTTTAGTATAAGGGAATGAAAATAATACAGCATGTGCAAGATGTAGCGGCATTATAGTATCAAGATATTTGTCAATACATGTTGTAAAGAGAAACATTCATACCTCTGAGAACGTTCCTGTCAGTTTGTTTAGAAGGGTAGATTTTCCAACAGATGGAAAACCTACAAGACCAACTCTAGCATCACCACTTTTAGTAACATCAAAACCTTCACCAGCACCACCACCACCTTTTGATGGTGGCGCAAGGATTTCCCTCCGTAGTTTTGCCAATTTAGCCTAACACCATGAAAGAAACAACAAGTTCTTTGATTGAAGGATTTTAATAATGCAAAACAGAAAGCTAGCAAAAGAATTTTTTGCCAATTTAAGATAACTCCTTGTTGCATCATAAGCCAATCGGCAGGTGTTTCTAAAAATTATATTACAACAAACAACATCATCACGAAGTAGCAAAACAACACTTCATTTGGAATTAAGCACCAAAGGAGAGGTTCTGAGTTGACGCTCAGTCTGTAAAGCTCAGATCCAACTACAGTAAACTTGACTCGCCCAAAGAGTAGGGCCGATTTTCAGTCTGGGTTGAAAGGCTACAGCTATTCAACTTTTTTCACCCAGATGAACCATTTTCGGAGTGAAATCTAAAATGGTTACACTCTCCAACTTACAACAACACCATTTCTAAACATGAATTGTTTCGGAAGGAAAATTTTCCAGCAACCAAAAGAAAACTCCGGCAGATCACCGGGCAGGAACGAGAGAAAGGAACAGAGAAAATTAAAAAAAAAAAACGACAAAGAGAAAAGGACATTTGCACCTTTAGTAAGCCAAGATGATGTGCGGTTGCTTTGTTCTTCTGAGTCCTCGCCATCTGACGCAGTGAAAACGAAATAAAATACAGCCGTTAATTTCAAGAAGGAAAAGAAACTGAAAAAAAATCTCATATAACATCATAACAAATCAAAAGGTTAGGTGGCAGAACGAATTCAGTCCAAGAAGAAAGGTTAACACGAGCAATCGACAGGAAACGAAATGAACAAACCTCATCTTCGATGTCTTTGATCTTCTGCATCACCGTCGCCATTGCTGCAGCTGGGAAAACGTTTCCGAATCACGATAGCCTGAGACTTCTTAGTTCAACTTTCCTTACAGCTGGTCCGAGGAGTTCCAAAATGAAGACGACGACGACGACGAAAGTGCTGGAAGGAACAGACTTTGGGAGAGGGTGGCGTTTGGGCCTTGGGCTTGAGCTGATAGCAGAAATAATATTGCAGGTTGGGCTGCTGGGGAGCCCAATCATGACACTTGGGACCTACGCGTCCTACGCGTCATGGAAGAAGCTTGAATTTTCTTATTATATTTCCTTTTCTACCAAAAACGGAAAAAGAAGAAAACTTGACAGCTTCATTGAATTAAATTAAATTATTATTATCATTATTGATGTTGATGTTAGGATGATAACAATGAACGGTATATAATAACTGATAGCAATCATGGAATGTCAACTAATCATAATCTTTGTTATCATATCTACAGACAATACAACTCTAACACTGAAAAATAAGAATGACCTTGTAAATATTGTACATATTAGTTTGTATCAAATTAAATTTAATGTTATGGCTAAAGGTGTTTCTTTTTGTATACCATTTGTTTTTTTTTTAAAAGACATTCTCTAATTAAAACAAAATAGTACTTCAAGATGTTTTAAATAACTTTTTTTTTTGTGAAATTATGTATTTTGATTATGTTGTCTTATTTACTTTGATGTACATGAAAACTATAAAAAAATTTTAGCGTACCAATTATTTCTCTGAAAAATTATATACTCCCTCTGTCCCATATTCTTTGAAACACTCACTTTTTAACAATTAATCTATGATTTTTTATTTTCAATTTTTAGTATATAAATAAAAAAAATTCTATATAAATGATAAATAAAGACCTCTAGTTTCTAAACATATTTTTTAAATTTTTTTTCTAACAACCAATAATATAAATAAATTCAAGTCAAACTAGAGCCAAAAGTCAACTATTTCAAAGAACTTGGAACGAAGGGAGTATATTTTTTTACTCAGAATCATTACAAATATAAGATGTAGAAGATAATTTGGAAAAGTTAAAAGAATGAAGTATCTCTGCATGAAATCATGGAAGGTTGTAGCTGCAAATTGACTACTTTTAGATGTTTAATACTTTGTAATTTGACATCACTCGAGCTTTAGTCTTCTATCTATTATATCTTATTGTATTACTAGCTTAGCTAGGGACACGGGACCTAAAAAATGTACTTTATTTAATTGATAAAATCTAGCACTATTATCTATATTCTTTCAATATAGTCACCTTTATACATTTTTTTGAGCTTTTGTATCTAATATCAAGCTAGTGTAAATTACAACTAATTAAACTTTTATTTACGTCAAATAATACAAGTTTTTGGCATAAAATCAGACTAGTAATCACTCAAAATAATATTTCTTTTTTCCAAATTATTTGCAACACATTCTATTTAGTAAATTACCTTATTATATTACCCTTTAAACCATTATTACAATATTCACTTTTCCTATCTTTAAGGAATTGTGTGCAAAGGTGAACACTACAAAAGAAATGTCAAATTCCAACTGAATGGAGCAATGCAAGTTCAATCATCATTTAGTAGGTAGATTATAAGGCTGTTTTCTTGAGCGAGTGAAATATTTAGTTGCACCTTTTTAGTTGATATTTCATGGCTAATATTTCTCATTTAGTCACCCTTACCACATATACATTTCAAATTTATCTTTTCATCGCATTTGAGCTCTAACTTGCAATCCACTCCTCTTCTATTTCATTAATGCTTTCTTTTTCTTCTTTTTCATGGTCCTCAAAATCTTCATTTATTTCCTCTTCTCCAAATATAATATCATCCTCTAGCTGCACAAACTGTAGCTTTAACTTCCCACCTTCTCTGTAAGCATGTAAGAACTTATTTGTTGGAATTTTCACTTCTTTCAACATAAATTTTCCATCTTTTTTGTAGAACTTTAAGCAAACCCAAGGCTTGCCACTATTTTCAATGCTTGAAATTGGTGGTGGAAATGCCCATGATATTCCACTTGTTATTAGCCTCATAAAGTTATTACAAATCTTTGTTTATTCTCTATTTTTCTCATAACTTTCAGTACATTTAAAATAATAATAACCCTTATCAATTTATTTTAAATAATTACACAATTTATAATTTTAATAAATTAATTAAAATAATTTTTTAAAAACAAAGCCCTAGACAAAGGATTGACCTTTTAGTAGCTATTATAAGCAACTAAAGTGTTTAGTCATTTTATTTTCAGGCTTTACCTATGGGAGCGACCGACTACTTTAGTCACTCCTATTAGTTGCTATTCAATCCCCTAACGACTAGCAAAATGGTGACTAGCATTTTCAGCTGCAAAATATGACCTTTTTTAATTGAAAAGTGACCAAGTTGGCAGTGACTTTTTTGCTTTAATTTTGTAGTAGAGGTGTGGAAGTGGAAACAATAGATAAAGTTTTTCTTTTTTTCTTTTTTTCAATTTTCATATCAAATTCAAATATTTCAAAGAACTTGACACATGTGGAATAATTGTTAGTATTTTGTGTGCAAAAAGAATTCTTTTCCAGAACCAATGTCATCTAAAAGCCAATACTCTGTGTGTGTGTGTGTGTGTATAATATTGAATAACTATTTTTTAATAATTTTATTAAATTCAACCATCTAATTTACTTTATTAACTAAAGGATGATAAATAAAATTTACTCAATTCATTCAACTTGTTTTCTGGGGCAAAAGAAAAGTATGAATAGTGAAAAAAGATAAAAATTTGTATTTCAACAAATCGTAGCATGTAGAGATACTGCTAAAACACATAAAGCTAATGGTGGTTCATAACTAATTGATTGAGTAGCAGCTCATAAACCACCTAAAAATGAATATTTATTATTTGATTTGTGTCCTAAGGTAAAAAGTCCAACATGGGCAATACTTGAAATGACGGTCTATAAAAAAAATATAGATATTAAGCTTAGCCAAAACAAGTTGGTAGCTAAAAGAAATTACTAAAAAGCTTAGTAAAATAGATATGGTCATATGACTACCATAGATTGTTAAATACTAAATAAACACACATTTCATCTAGTTGAAAAATAGTTTTTATCTTATTTGCTAAAGCTTCAAGAATTCCCAAATGATCAATGTATTCAAAACTAGTACATTATTGTGTTCCTATAGATATCTCCATTTCTAACCATACAATTATCAGTACAACTATTGTGATTCTCAATACAAGAGTGAAAATATAGACAATAATTCATACGATCACATAGATTCACGCTAAAAAAGGCTGATAAAAAGCCACTGATTAGAAAATTTCATTTTCTCAATCTTAAATTACACAGAAAGTTAGTTCAAGAACTCAAGTCCTAGTTAGACTAGAGAGCCCCAAAGTCACCCCGGCATCATTGTATTTTTTAACTTACACACACACACACACACACACATCACATAAATAGGCAAAGTGATAATATATAATACACAATACACAAGTAGAAATAAGTGATAAGCGATAGGAAATAAGAATCTTCTACCTCCAGAAAACAAGAAAAAGAACTTGACTAAATATTGTTAAAAAAAAAGGAGTAAATTACTATATTATATTATTGTTACAGTTTTTATTAAAAGTTTTTGTTGTAATTTGATTTTATTTAAAATTACTATAAAAAATCATTAGACCAAATTATCAAGTAATTTAATTAAAATTTATTAAAATTTAACCATTATATAAAATTGCCATCTAATAGATTTTTCACTTACATAATATTGATTTCCAGATAATACTGGTTTCAAATAAAATATGTATAAAAGAATAAATTATTTTAAGTTAATTTAACTTAACTTATAAAGAATTCAATTTAATAAAAAAATTGAGGATTTTTAAATATTTAAGGAAAATTATAAAAACCCTCTATAAGGTTTGGCAAAACCTACAGTTTTGTCTTCACTATTTCAAACACCAATCTTTTAAAAGGTTAGCATATCTACATTTACTCCCTCAAATGTTAACTTTGTCAATGACACGTTAACATGAAAAACAAAAAAACTTGTTTTTATTGCCTTAGCCTTCTTATTTCAATAATTTTACCCCCTAAACTTCTGTATCTAACTTTGTACACTAAACACAAAAAAACTCTCACTTCCTCTCTTATTCTTTCTTCTTCCTTCACACTGCCGATTATCATTGTGGCCATTTTGGAACAATGGGAGGTCATCCAATTCTTGAAAGTTACAAGTCAATGATGATTGAGGACTACAATAGAAAACAAATTGAGAAGAGACGTAGAAGTTATATCGGACTCATTAGAGAACAAAATCATCAGGGGAAGTGAGAACTAGCGAATTAGAGCGGTGGGGAAAATCATGCGGCAATAAAAGTGAGAGATAATTGGGCAATGAAGTGACAAAGTTAAAATCATATCAATAAGGAGAATTGTGTGCTGGTTATGGACTTGATGAAAGACAGACATGCAATTGAGGACTCGGTGAGGAGAATCATGCACTTGGAATTATTAAGTGCATGACACGTGTATGATTTTACCTTTATTTAAGGCAATAATTGCTAGAGTTAAGGTACTTTTAGTGTTATTCTTATATTTTTATAGGTGAAAACAACTGGAGCACAAGAGAGGCAATTTTCAAGCCATTTTTGGATCTTGTTTTGGCAAATTCAAGCTTAGGTAAAAGAATGAAAGTTGTAGCAATTTTTCTTAACTTCATGTGGGCTATTGAATTGCCTCAATAGAACACCTATGCACAAATTTATGGTCAAAATATTGAAAAGTATCCGTGTTGTGGAGCCTTGGCGCCACATTGCCAAGACCTACTTTGTTTATAAAAAGTCTTTGTAAAAAGTTGCGAGGGAGGATCTCCTTCGACCCCAAACCCTCCACAATCATTTTTTGGCTAGTTTTCTTAGAGTTTTCATGGATTATGGAGCCAGGATACTGATTTGATGAAGATTTTTGCTTGGATTGGAGTGGAAGCTCTTCTACAACAAGGATTTCTACTTGGATTTGGTTCTTCTAACCCTAACTCCTCTTTTTCTTTAGTTTGAGATTCTTGTAAATATGTGTAGATTTGTTGTTTCTATGGATGTTGTGAACCATTTGGGATGATTTGATGCTTGTAAATACATAACCCATTGATTATTTCCATGATTTGTTGGCTCTTTTAGCTTATGCTTGAATGTGTTCTTCATTTGTTGGCCACCTGTGTTGAACAACTTGCTAGACTTAGGAAAGGCTCGAGAGAGGTTTCCAAGGTTGGAAGAGGGCTAATAGAGCGTGGGTAATGGGTAGATTCAAGAGAACTATTGTTCCTACGAGGCCTTAGAAGAGAACTTGAGCTTAATGGTTTCTAGGACAACTGGTTAGCATGAGAATGTCTAACGGGGTTCTAAGGAGCTAATTGGCCCTGTCTTGAGAGAAGATGGTTGATACTGTAGATTTTTCGGTCTACAACTTTCAAGAAGCATGATTTAGGTTAGGTAGGTACTTGTTTCAAAGTTATGTCTATGTAACAGCCTATTTGGTTTAAATTCCTTAGAAACCTTATAAATATGTGCTTAGAATAATTGGTATGTTTGTTTGGTTTGGTGGTTGGGTGATCCACAACTTGGTAATTTAGCTTATCATTTCTTATTTCCATGGTTTATTTGCTCTAGCTAAAGTGAGGTCATCAAAATTGGTAATTGATAAAATTATTTATCATACAATTCTCTGTGGGATCAACACCTGACTCATCGTTACAATTGATATTGTACACTTGACCTGGCTCATCGTTACAATTGATATTGTACACTTGTGGGTGAGATTGGAGTTAAGATTGAGAAGATTTTTTATAAACTTCTATCTTATGACAAAAACTACACTTTTTTGCAAAGTGCACGGGTCGTTTTGTAACGCAAGTGAGTGGGTGTCAATCCCATGAAGATTTTGTTATGTTGAACAATTACCAAAGCCTTGCACAATTGACCTTAGCTAACCCAATCAACAATGACAATAATTAATTATAAAACTATTGAAGCTACCTAAATCCCAAATTAACTAATTAGCTATTTTAACTCTAGCACTAACCTACCTTACTAACTCACACTTTTTAAAGGGATTTCTTAAGTTACTATATACACTTCCTATGGTTTTTGTCTCTTGAATTGATCTAATGATGAAGCAATCTTAGGTACTAGCTTTATCCACTTGTTGGTGATGTATGTGTCTTGTTCCCTTATTTTCCCAAGCTAAGGAACTCCTTCTTTAACCTGACATGGCAAGGACTTTTATCTTTAGTACTATCTTAGGAAGAAGCATTATGGGTTTTCTTTACCAACACCTTAGCAAATGAGACAAGTTTCCTAACTATATTTCCAACTTATTATCTTCCTTACCTAGTTCCAATCTTTCTCTCACTTTCTTGAGCATAGAGAGAAATCTAAAGCATCAATAGATTGTGGCCACCAATTAATCAAACATCATTTAAGATCAAGGCAAGAAAAGAACAAGTGTTGAGGAAGAAAACTAGATACTTATTCATGCATTCAAACATCAAAATCAATATCAATAGATTCCAATCATAGAAAGTGAAAATAAATCTACTCCATAACTAATGAGAAAAGAAATATCATTTTTTGATTCAACACAATATCTAACAAATAAAAAACAACAAAGAGAAATGAAAGAACCAAAAACCCATTGTAGAATTAATATCTTGATCTCCAAGGCACTTCTAACTTTTCCTCCAAAGTAGTAGGAACTCCAAGATGGTGATGGATACAAAATCCAAGAACAACCTTAGTCTCTCCCAAAAGGAAGCTACAAAGATGAAAAAATGTGATGTGTGTCTAAAAACCCTAACTAAAAACCTCTAAACTGTAAAGTTTGACTTTATCCTCTTGCATTTTTCTTCCAATGGCATTGAGAGTAGGTGAAGTTGTAAGGTGTTGAGCTCCAAGATTGCTCATTTGAGAATATGGCCCCCTATTTTGTCCAGTCACGAAGTGCAATCACACTTTTTATTGTGCGATCGCACTTTTGTCTCCAATAGATAAAGTGCAATCACACTTTTAAAGTGAAATCACACTTGGCCTTCTCAGTGTTTTTGGGTCTTCTGAAGTGTGATTGCACTTTGTGATGTGCAGTCACACATTGTTCTACTTCTGCTCCTTCCTACGCTCTTTTCCTCCAACTTTGCTATTTTGTCCAAATTAGCCCCCATATTTACTCCTTGATCCGTTCTGCAATTTGAAGATGCAATATGACCTACAAAACTAAAAAGTGATACTAAATACTAGCAAAATAAAGCAAAATAAGCACAAATTGAAGGAAAAGTATATAGAAACTCATGTGACTATCACAAATCAATGGAGGATGATGAACATTGGCGAGGTGGCGAATCGAAAGAGAGAAGGGGGAGGCAGGAATGAGAGCAGCATGGAGAGAGCGGTGGATCAATAGAAGGAATGAGGAGGGAGAGGCGTTGCATTAATGAAACAAAGAAAAAAGAGGAAGAGAGAGCTGGAAACAGAAAACAAGATAGAGATGGAAACAGAGGGGAATGGTGACACTATTAGAGGGGTGAAAGGAAGAGAAAAATGGAAATGAAGGGGAACAGTGACTCTTTTGAGGGGGAGAGGAAGAAAGATGGAAACGGAGGGAAACAATGACTCAACCTGGTTGATTTGTTTTTCATTTGATACAAAAGTTTGCCGAGGGGAGTTTTTATGAAGCAATGTTAAGAGGGCAAAATAACATTTTCACTTTTTTGTGTTGTCAGTGAGTAACGGAAGTAACATTGGAAGAGGACAAATGTAGGTTTGTTAATTTTTAAAGGGGTAAATATAGGTACTTGAAACAATAAGGATAAAATTGTAGATTTTATTAAACCTCAAGACACCCCGGGGGGAGCTGTTTTTGTAAATTTCCCAATATTTAAACCTGCTTACCATCCCAGACTAGAACTTCTGGCTACCGGGTGCCGGATGAATTACGGACGGTGAGGGAAGTCGGGTCCTCTTAGGATTTTAGGATAAAGCTGATTTTTTTTTATTTTGTTAAGTGGAACGCGTGGCAGCACCCACAAGTCCACAACGACCACTGTAAAAAGCACATGAAAGCCTCCCCAACCGCAAAGGCTTCCGGTCACCACAGTTCGCTGAAAATCGCTAGTCGTTGACGCCACCAACTCACCACTCGTGGGTCGGGTCCCGGATTGCTCGGTTGTTGGCGATTTTTGACGCTTCTTAAATTTCATACTTTTGCCACCAACCCCCCTCTCTCTAAGCTTCCCTGTTCGAATGCCCATCTCCAATCCGGCCAAACCTCTCTGGAACTAATCTCATTGGCACCGCTATCCCCATTGACTCGATTCGAACCACTCCTTCTATATTGCTCACTGTAATTGGCACAGGTGATTTATTGCTCGTCTTGCTTGTTCCAAAGCATTGCCAATTTTCTCTCCTGTGTCCGATTCGATATATTTTTAGCGAAGTAACGGTTCCGGCGAACTGGGTTTTTCATTTTTGCATGAAAGATTTTTTTTTTCCTGGGGATTGATTGGAATTGTCCTGGAAAGGGGAGATCTTGAGGCTGATGATTGAGATTGCAGTTGGTTCTAAGTTGCAGTATCCGAGCTGCGTTGGTTCGGAGGTTTTCCCTGGGAAGCCGAGTGGTTCTGTGCGGTTCTCTGGGAAATTTGGGGCACAGCGGAGGCTTCAGGTGCTTGTTTCGGCTAGAGTAGGGGTTTCTAACGGGCGGAGATCCACCCCTTTGGCCGTTTCATGTTCTTACAACAACTCTGCTGGTAACTGGACTAGCTTGCCCATTTTTTACCCATGTTGATGTTAGCGTGCAAGCTATTTTTTGTCACTTTAGCTTAATTTTACTCTTTGTTTGTGGTTCATTTTTGTTTAACATCCTGTAATATTTGTGCTGACCTTGTAAGAAAATTGGGAGACTGTTATCAGGGTATGATTGGTTCTACCACTGATCACTATTGTCTAACATCTGTTAGAGAGGGCTACATTCAGTTGGCGATAGTGTTACTCCTTCCGTTGTTTTCAAGATCACCTGTTCAACCTTGCTAATAGCTTCTTGAATGGGAAATGCTATATATTGCATATGTTCCTTCAAATTGTATAGAAGGTGTGTAACCTTAGGCATTGGTTTAGACATACTTACTTGGCCACACTGTATTCAATTGCAATTCATTGTTTTTAGTTTTAAAATGTATAAAATGATTTGCATATACATAAATGCAACCAAGTATGCCCCTTGTTCAGGTCTCCTTGCCTAATCATTATCATGAGTTGCCGTTCTTGGCCATGGATTTAAGGAACTATTGAGAAAGACACAATGTGTGTTTTAACCATTGAAAAGGGCTTCATATATAAGTACCAAAACCGGCATGGAGGTGAATTAAGTGTTGAATGAATATTTACTAGTAATACGATGTGACAGAAGCTAAGCATGTGTCACAATGCATTGCTTGAAATTTCCTGTTTGCATGACTTTGCTAGTGTGCACAGTTTACTTGTTATTGTTGCATCTTTCTTCTACTTTCTTTAGATGCATTGTTTGGTTAATTCATATAGTGTTTCAGTTACTGATAATTTCTCTGAAACTTGAAATTTCAGCTTCTACTCTAAATTCTGGAGGCTCCCAAATCACTCTTGATGATGCCTTAGTGTTGGAGGTAGGAGACAAATATTTGCAAACACTTTTTGTATGACAGTTTCTTGTTTGACATTTAATTTAGTTAACACTTTGTTTAATGAATACGGGCTGGCTCTCAGGTATGGTAGCCTTGTTGCTAATTTTCTCATTTTCCTGGAAATTGCAGAATAAGTCACAAGAAATTGAACCTTACTTGAGTGGACGATGTATATATCTTGTAGGTCAGTTTCTTTGTCCACAAAATTGTTTCTTAATTGTAGATCCCTGGGTTTCTTTGTTGCTAACTCTCCTATGGGGATTGGCAGGAATGATGGGCTCAGGGAAAACAACTGTGGGGAAGATTTTGTCCTGGGTACTAGATTATTCATTTTTTGACAGGTTTGGCCTGTGATTTGTATGAATATTTGCTTAAAAGGTACCTTTGTTTGAGGGTTCTTGCTGATGTGTGCTTGAAATTCTGAAATACTCTAATAAATCACATTAAGTGATTGGGTGTGAAGCATAATCTAGTACTTCATGTTTTGGTTGCAATTCCTGAATGTTGATCAAGCGCTCATTATGGAAAAATATAGATTGGTTTGTGGCTTTGAGGCTTATGTAAATATTTGATATGACTTTAACATTCATTTTATGCCGATGCGTTTAATCTGGTTGTTTTAAATGCTTATGTACCCGACACTTTTGGATATCCTTTAATCCATCATTCCTGGTTGAGTGTTGAGCAGCAGTGGTATAACTTCATTATTCTTAGGGCCCAAGCAACATACAGTTTTATATTGACATAACAATATTGTCGTAACATAATTTCCAGTGATGCATTGGTGGAGCAGGAAGTTGACGGAACATCAGTTGCTGAAATCTTTGAACACCATGGAGAGGGTTTCTTCAGAGATAAAGAGGTTTTATGCTGTCCTTTACTTTTTACTTGAAATGGCATATAATAATTTTTTTTTTCAAAGTGGTAAAGGGATTTTAATTCTTTATCATTTAGCCTACCCTGAAACTGCCGTATTGGCAACTTTCACTTCAATGTTGTTATTGTTTTAAGCTAAACAGAACTTTTATATTTTTTAAAGTGATAAGTTTGTGTCATATCCATAATTAGTACTGTCTTTGATGTTGTGCGGTCATACTAAGTGGTATGACTTTCAATTGTTTGCAAGGCTACCAGATGATTTATTTGTAATATGAAGTTAACTGATGGGATAACAAACTGCATGGTGTGTTAGACTGCTAGTATTGGGCATAATATTGTCATCATCGTCATATAGCACATGAATTCCAACAAAGTTGGTGTTGGTGCCAGAAAGTTGATTGTGTCAGTTAACTTTAGAAAGTCATATTTTGACACTAAAACTGTGTGGAAGAACGAATTACTAATGTTTTGCATCTTTTTAATGCAACCTTGTGAGGGAATAATGAGAAGAAATTTGGAACTTATATCATCAGAGGTTTTTCTCCCTTGCATGGAATATCATAAGATTGCGAAATAATTGCTATAGTCATCATCTTTATCATTGTAATTGCTATAGTCATGCTGCAGCAAAATAATGATATTGCAAAATCAACTTGTCCTACATAAAACACGACCTAGAACATAATATCGTAACTTTATATTTATTTAAGTTTATTAATGATTTTGCCATTACTTGTATTTATGGTCACACGATGGATCTCTTTGCTAGTTATCATTTTATGCAGCAAATTGTTATTGTCTCTATTTTTGGCTTATAGACTGAGGCATTGCGAAAACTGTCATTGATGCACCTACTTGTTGTGTCTACCGGTGGAGGTGCAGTTATATGACCCATCAACTGGTATGATTATGTCTTTTTGGCAGAGCTTCATTATTTGTTGGCTCAGTCATTAACATCTGAAACTTTTCTTTATGAGTATTCAGGAAATACATGCAGAAGGGAGTGAGTGTTTGGCTAGATGTGCCATTGGAAGCGCTGGCTGAGAGAATTGCTGCTGTGGGGACCAGCAGTCGTCCCCTCTTGTGTCATGAATCAGGAGATGCTTATTCAAAGGTAGGGAGTCGTTAACTTTGTTTATAATTGTTTCCCAGGGTTCTAGTACTAGTCCATACTGCACAACTGTTAAATGTGTAAATTAATTTGACTCATCTCCCTGTAGGCTTTTAAGCGTCTTTCCTCTCTTTTTGAAGAGAGGGGTGAAGCCTATGCGAATGCTAATGCTAGGGTTTCATTGGAAGGTAACATGGTTGAGTTCTGCTGAGCTACTTTTACTATTAAGTTTACTTTCTGTTGGAATTCATTTTATAAGATTTAGAGAGCTAAGTAGTTTGAGGGCTTTGGTTTGGTAATATTGTATTTCCAGCACACAAAAAGGATAGTATGTCACTTAAGATATTAACTGTATATGCTAAAAACTTATATATCATGGGCCAAGTTACTGTAAAGTATGGAAGTAGGATATGGAATAATATGTCAGGGAGATTTCTTATTTTTTATAGGTTGACTTTGGTCTCCCTATTATCGAAAGATCATGATTATCTTGCACTTTGGTCAAGCCCTCTTTTTCCCCCTCAAAACTTGTGGCATGAAAGCGTAAAGTTTGTCACTCCCCCCTCTATCAAGTCGTAAGCCCCTGTCATTCTCGTAGTCCATCCAGCAAGCCTGTTCTCAGTTGTCTCATTGGATTGCTCATGAGTCGGTATACTAAGTGGCAAAATCCCATATGGTTAAGTCAAGGGTTTAGTTTAGACTTTATATTTGACAAGACCTCTAAGTCCTCTTTAAACTTGTGGCAATGGCAATTACCAAGTCTAATTTCAGGCTATTACTTCATAGGTTTAATCTATTCCTCGTCGCCTACCAAGTTCACTGATTTAGTTTTTATAGCTTGTGGTTCTCTTTGATGTTTTAAGAGCTTTTCTTATTGAAAAAAAAATGCAGATATTGCAGCGAAACTTGGAAACAAAGATGTTACCAATCTCACACCAACTGACATTGCACTTGAGGTACCTTTTTCCCCATTTCTGCCTACCCCTCTCCCCTACTTTCGACATTGCATTTGTGGATACTTCATACATTTTAGCTAATTTGTTTCCGTCAAGAATCAAAAGCTCTTTTGTCTTGTTGCATTGTTCTTTTCATTCCAAATGTGGGTTATCCATTAAAGCTGATATCTAACATTGTTGATCAAGAACGATAAAACTTGACTGGAGCTGAGAAACGTTGCATTTTCTCTCCAGGCACTCAAACAAATCGAGAGCTATCTAAAACAGGAAGGCAGCATGACCATTGCAGGATTCTAATTATAGTTTTGTTGATTAGCTAGATCGGTTCTTTTTCTCTCTCTCTCTTTTTAGCTGGGTATTAAGCATGTGGTCTTCGTTGTGATAAGTTGTAGCGGTAATCCATCATGCATTTGATTCAGAAGTATGTATGAGTGTAGCCCATCTCCAGCCCTTAAATCAGTTGGGTCGTGAATCAGAAGTGCTGTCATCACTTGTCGAAGTAACTCTGCCTGTCTGGTGCTTCTGGTCAGTGACATTTTTACTTGGTTGAGTTGTGGTAACGAGCGAAGATGGCTTTCTGTTGGAATAATGTTATGTGGACTTAGGCATACACAATTGTACAGGAACAGGAGATGATACTGGATCGTTTTCAATATAAGATGAAGTTTAATCTGGTCATAAGGTCCCTATTTCTTTGGTCGTGTCTAGTTATACAAGTTTCAATGGTATTATTGTGATGTATCCTGAATGGTGTGTCTACGCTGGCTCAGCCCAGATGGAGAAAAAGAAATGAAGACGAAGGAATTAAATAAAAAAGAAAATATATCCAATCAGATGAAGACATGAAGATGATGGAATTTTAAAAAAAAAATTACAACTAAGTTTTCATAGTTAAAAATTTTAAGTAGAGTTAATATTCCAATTATTGTTCAATTAAATCTTACGCCCCTAACAAACAAATCTACCATGAATAACCCAACCTAAATGGAATTTGCCCATCTTTTTATGTCATTCACTGTATGCGCAAACATCTAAATGCATTTCAGACTTTTGCAAGAAACGAAAACATCATCTCCGTCGAGTTCGTATGGTGCAAGTAACGCGAGTTTGTTCAGTACATGAATAGCGAGGCGAGGTGATGCCTAGGTTCATGTGGAGCTTTTTAATTAATTAACCCCATAACGGTTGTAGAGAAATTAGGAATATGTTTGCCGATTTTCCCAACTTTATAATGTTGGATCCTTTAATTAGTGCACTTAATCTTTTTTGTAATAGCCTGCCTTTCATAATTAGCCCCAAATAATTTAAGATACTTTTTCATTAAATGTATTCAAAGTTTTCTTAGAATTTGTCTCTGTAATTGAAATTGATTCAATACTGAAAAAAATAATGTCTTTTTTTTTTTATAAAAGATGTTTTATTTCAATTAAAAGTGAGCCAAATGACACTTTTCAACAAATGATGGCATAAAATTCTAAGAAATAATAGGAATGTAAAACTGGCCACAAAAAGATTACTCATTTTTGTGACACCAAATGAAGGGAAAAGAATCGGGTTAAGTCGAACCTTTCAGGTAAGTTAAAATAAATTTAGGCTACAAAACTCACACATAACTGAAACAATGCCCAGATTAGAATGACAATGACTAAACAATGCTAGAATCAATCAAACATCAAAGGCCTGAATAAGACCAAGGTGTTAAATACTGTTACCGCTAGATATATCGCACCCCAAATTTTTAAGCTATATTGTATAGTGTACCGCGCCGTATAGTATTACTATTTTTATAAAAAATAAATGCTAGAATATTATTTTAAGATGACATAAATTCAATAATTTTTTTTGCACATTTTATATATATTCTAATTTTTCTCATAATAATTTGTCAAATATAACTAAAATATATATGATAGAAGATATTTTTTTAATACAAAAAACATAAAAAATGTTATATATAAAGAAAAATAAATAATACTAAAAAAGAAACTAATTTTTTAATATAAAATGAAAAATAATAATTTAATTATAATAATACATTTTCTAATACCACATTAAGTTTTTAAGTGGCTCAAAGTAACTATTAAATTTTTATGTTAACTAAGAAAAGTAACCAAAAGATTAAAAGTAAATATTTATTTTATGATATGTGTTTTAATTATATTTTAATGTTTTATATATTTGTGATATTTTGATGTAAAATGATGAAAAAAAAAAATCTCACATACATCCACAAAAAGTAAAATATCGTGGTACGTATTTTACAGTGTTTGTGGTATACCACGGTTTTTTAACATAATGTACATAAAAGGTGACCGATATGTGAAATATCACTCGATAAAATATAAAGTACGAAAATATTTGTACTACGTACCACTTACTAGTAGTATGCGATATTTAATTCCATGAATAAGACTATCTATGAAAATAAAAAGACAACCAATAAAACTTAAAAAAAAAATAAAGATTGACGTTATTCTATATAATCGCTTCCATATCTGTTACCAAAAGTTGGGATACTACAGTAAGGCCGAGATTCCAGTAAATTCAAGGGAAAAATCAAATCCATCTTTATCCGCATTCAGTTGAAGATCTATCTTCCGAGAGTCTCGAATCACTTTAGAACATTAGGATTTAACGAATATTGTATCTAACATAAAATTTAATAGATAATGTGGGATAAGGTAAATCAAATAATGAAATAAATGAAAGGAAACCAATCAGATCTTGACTGAAAACGGCAAATGATAGTGAGGGGGCGGCAGAGAATTAAGTTTTGGGAGAGAGTTTACTTTGTGGCGATGGTCGAACGTGGCAAAATTAGTATGTTTTTCTTATTTTTTTAATTTATTTGTCAATCAAATTATACAACTCAAGTTTTTAGTACATTTATACTATTTGATAGTCTTCGGAACATATTTAAAAATAGCAGCTTTCCTATCTGTGTAAAGTAATCTTTCCTTACGATTGTCATGTGATGTCTAATTGATGATGGAAATGAGAACCAGGCTCGGTATTTGACGAGTTCTCCATATATTTTTTTGTATTCTTTGTACTTTATGGTTATTTATACGAGTATTTATATGTTCCTAATGCAAAGAAATAGTCTTCGCATCCCGCATTGCCCAGAAGGATGGCAAAAGGCACTAGGAATATGAATTTGGCTAACTTTCTCCCCTTCCCCCACACCACAACAGTAATGTCCTTTGGTATAAGTTTTGTTACTTTTTGAGTACCAAAAATGGGCATTCCCCTTAGTCAATAACTCCCCATTTCCCAATACTCTTATATTAGCTAATTCTGAATCCCCCCCAAAAAAAACCCACAAGGTTTAGAGTATGCAACTCCCTTCAAATATTTATTGCATCAAACATCTTAAGAATTTTGTGGCAAAGAAAATACAACTCATTTCTGTCTTCATTAGTCGCAAATTAAAGGTGAGGGGTATATAGTTAATTTGGTTAAAAAATCTATTCTATCGTTACATCACGTTTTTCATAAGAATTACATTATACATAAACAAATAGCGGAATTTCTGACTGTTTCATAACGGTCTCAATAAAACAAAAGAGTACAGAATAACTAAGAACAATGAGCTCTTATTGATATTACACGTAGTTCATTAAGATTAATTGCAAGGGCATGCTAAAGTTCTCATGGTGGCACCCGTCTTCGTAACAGTTATTCCAAAAAAAAGAAAACAAACAAAAAGTATAAGAATAAGTTGTATCAATCATTTTGTTGGTTCCAGCACTTTGCTTCTTTGCATTTACAAACTACACGACCATCACATTAATAATGGCAAAAGGGCAAAAGTGCCATTGTTTTTTATATTTGAGGACGGTGTACCCACTATTGTTTTTTCATAGGCATATACACCATTGACGTTTCCAAACGAGTGGAAACTTGCCACCGTGGTTAAAATAAAAAAAAAATCTATGCAACAATAACAAACAAACTAGTATACGTTTGATCTATATTCCCAATAAAATCAGTGAACAATATTTTGGACCTAATTGACCAACAATCAAAATACGAGTATGATCCAAAAGACAAAACAGCTACCACTAGCACAGTATCAACCCTGGCTCTGACCTTCATTTTGCTCCATCACCTTGTTCAAGTTGTGCTTTCTATGATGCTCTCCCCATTCTTAATGATGTATTAGTTACGTAAATAAATTTAGCTGCTTATTTGTAATTTTTCTGAGACAAACAATATATTCTCTCCAAGCACATAATATTCTATTTTACCAACAATTGGAATGGACAACTTCCCCTATTTTGAAATGATAAATGGCATATTTGCATGTTTTCAAAAGATTAATAAACTATTTGTTGCTAAAATAATAAAATGGTTGATTTATCCAAAGATATAAACGTCAGTGATATATTTGCTTGTTTTGCCCATTAATAATTAAAAGACATATCATGAGATAAAATAGCCTCATCATATATACTCACCTTGTCTAGATTCTAGTTGGCCTATTTAACTTTGCATGAAAGTTAAAAAAAATATTTATTTTAACTTTTTTTATTTTTTAATGAAAATGGGTAAAGTAATTTAAAATTTCCAAAAAAAAAAAAGAATGAAGGCTTGGTAAAATGAGACAGATGGAGTAATTATTAAGGATTAATGACTAGCATGATCAAGATCATATATTTTACATGAACTATAATCCAAGATGATATGTTGCATGACTGGGAAAACTGGGTCAATTTATTTCAACATTATCCATAATGACTTATTTTTATTTTTACATATTTTTTTTACCTAAAATTAATTTTATTTAAAATAAAAAATTATGTAGTTACAATAATTCATTGAAATTATAATTTTTATAATCTTGTTAAATTTTTATGAATTTTTCTAGCTTTAGGCATTACAAAAAAAAAAATTAATAAAATTTAATAACATTATGAAAATTTACCTTCAAGTGTATTATTATATCTACATAATATTAACTTTTAAATGAAATTAGTTCGAGGTAATAATATATATATAAAAATAAATATAAAATTATTTTAGATTAAATTGACTTGATTTAAAATAAATTAGCTCATATCATTTATATTTTTTATGCAACTACTTTCTTCTAATTAGGTAAAAGGAATTATAGCCCGGCAAAATAAGAGGGATGAAGTAATTATCAAGGATTAATTAATAGAAGTATGATCAAGATCATATATTTTACATGATCTGTAGTCCAAGATGATATGGTGCATGACACAAAAGCTTTATCATTCATATTTTTCATGCAATTGTTTCTTGTAATAAGAAAAAAGGGGAAGAGCAGCTACAACAAGTAAATTATTATCGCTTGTATTGTGTAATGGAAAGGTTGCTCTCAGGCTCGGCTAGATCTGTTCGTTTTCCATTATCATAGAAATAAATTGAAAGGCTTCACAGCTCTCGATGCGTTATGTTACTTGTTGTTCAAGCGTTACTGTGACGCAGCCAGCTCGCCGGTTTTCCAATCCTTAATTCAAAAACAATCTCTCTCTCTCTCTCTCTCTCTCTCTATCTAATTCAATGCCCTCTGCAACTCTTTATATGCCGGGACGCAGCAGCTACAAATCACCCCCTCAACACATACTCCTCTCTCTCTCTCTCTACTTGATTTCCTCTCCAACCCTCTGCATTTCAATGGAGTTTTCCTCTGTTCCCAATGATCATTTCTGGTGGGCTTTCACTCTTCCGGCCTTTCTTGGTTCTGAGCTCACATTGAACGCCAACGTCTTGTTCTCTCTTATTGCTGTTTCTCTCTCTGTGGCGCTTCTTACGTGGGCGTTCTCAGCCGGCGGTGATGCGTGGAAACTAGGAAGGACTCGAAAGGGTCGGGTTCCGATTCCTGGTTTCAGAGGCGTCCCCATTTTCGGCAACCTCTTCTCTCTGAGCTGCGGCTTGGCTCACCGGACCCTAGCCGCCATGGCCAAGTCCAAGTCCAAGTCCAGAGCAGCGACTCAGCTCATGGCTTTCAGCCTTGGCTCTACGCCAGTAGTCGTCTCCTCTGACCCGCAAGTTGCCCACGAGATCCTTACCTCGCCGTGCTTTGCTGACCGTCCGATCAAGCAGTCGGCAAAAAGCTTGCTTTTCAGCCGAGCCATTGGCTTCGCACCCAACGGAACCTACTGGCGGCTCTTGCGCCGTATCGCGGCGTCTCACCTTTTTGCACCCCGACGAATTCTAGCTCACGAGACCGGCCGCCAAATAGATTGCGTCGTCATGCTGCGTAACATAGCAGAAGAACAGCGCCTTAAAGGATTCGTCTCCCTTCGAAAGCATGTCCAGTTTGCGGCACTAAACAATATAATGGGCAGCGTTTTCGGGAGGCGTTATGACCAGGTTGAAGATTCGGAGGAGCTTAAAGAGCTGGTGGACATGGTTCGAGAAGGATTCGAGCTATTGGGCGCTTTTAACTGGTGCGATTACTTGCCGTGGCTGAGTAATATATATGACCCGTTTCGAATAGCTGAGCGCTGCGGGAAACTCGTTCCCCGAGTCAGCAAATTCGTGAAGAGAATCATTGATGAGCACCGAAGTGAGTCGGGTAAACTCACCGCAGACAATTCAGATTTCGTCGACGTCCTGCTTTCTTTGGACGGCGAAGAGGCACTTAATGAGGATGATATGGTCGCTGTCTTATGGGTATATTAAATTGCTTTATTAATTCTGTGGTTATCTTTTTGGTGCAGTCGATAGAACGGGACGAATTAAATTGACCAATCCTTGGAATGCAGGAAATGATTTTCAGAGGAACCGATACGACAGCGTTGTTGACGGAGTGGATACTGGCGGAGCTGGTGTTGCACCCAGAAATACAGGCCAAGATGCGGGCGGAGATCGACAGAGCCGCCGGTGACGGATCAAGCCTCACGGACGCCGTAGTGGCGAAGCTTCCTTATGTACAGGCGGTTGTGAAGGAAACATTACGATTGCACCCGCCGGGCCCGCTGCTGTCGTGGGCCCGATTGTCCACATCAGACGTCCAGCTCAGTAACGGCATGGTGGTCCCCGCGAACACAACGGCAATGGTGAACATGTGGGCGATAACGCACGACCCGAACGTGTGGGAGAACCCACTGGAGTTCCGGCCCGAGAGGTTCATCGAGTCTTATGTGGACGTGCGGGGCGGGGACCTGAGACTGGCACCTTTCGGAGCGGGGCGGAGGGTATGCCCGGGGAAGAATTTGGGGCTGGTGACGGTGGCGCTCTGGGTGGCGAAGCTGGTGCAAGCGTTCGAGTGGGTGGAGGACCCGACCCGAAATGTTGATCTTGGTGAGGTCCTGAAGTTGTCATGTGAGATGAAACACCCTTTGCATGCCTTGGTTGTTGAAAGGTCTGGCTGTGGCGCTTGATTATGGGCTTAGGGTTTTGGTTGTTAGTTGGGCGTTATTCGAGTTTATGATTAAATTAATTAGGATTTTGGGTTAGTGGCGTTATTTGAATGTGATTTTTGTGGGAGCTGTATAATCACAAATATATATTATAAGCTTTTTGTTAGTTCGAAGACGTAGTTTCAGCTTGTGGCTATTTATTTTCCTAAACATTCTCTATTGCTCAAATGTCGCATGCAGCCTTGGCGGCATCATCGAATGTCCAAATAACAGACCAATTATAACGTTTTTTGCCGAGTATTCTTGTATCCGCCAGGCGGATTAGTGATGACGGCCAGTAGAGAGAAATTCATAACTTGTGGATGCTTTATTTATGATTTATAGGTATTTGGTGAAAATTTCACCCTCTATTTGACACAGATTTTAATTTAATCTCATGGATAAACTTGTCATGCCTGCAACTGCTACAATTTTTACTTATTTTTCAATGACTTAATTGTAATTCGTTAAAATAATCAAATTAAAATAAAATAAATGAGTAATTTAAGTGATTGAAGTGTAATTTACAAACTTATACACCTAAATCCTATATTTTACTGCCGCATTTTTTTTTTCTTTTTTAGAGCATCTCCAACTGCTTTCTCATTTTGTAGATTTTTTCTGTTTTGGGAAATATTAAGCATTTTTTTACTCCAACACTTCTTCATCTCATTCTCTAAAATATGGAATGAGATATTTTAGAGAATGAGATGAAAGAGAAAAGACAATTCCTTACATCAGCAGAAACTTTAAAATTTATTACTCTCCTTCATCTCTCCTCTCAATTTACTTTTCGGCTCTTTTTCCCACCACTTTTTGACTTTTCTCACATGTCCTTAATATTATTGTTTTAAATATAGAATATTGAATTATTTTAATAACTAAACTAGCTATTAATTTGAATTTGTTTTAAATGCATAATATTTAATTATTTTATAATAAATGTAAAGATTCTATAAAATGGAGAAGCTATTAGAGTTGGGATAGAAAAATTATATCTTTTAATAAATGTAGAGATTATAGGGAAGCTTTTATAGATGCTCTTACACATCTTCTTTATCCTTATTCTCATCTTCTACTGCCAGTTATCCTTGTTCATCCCACCTTTCTTCTTCATCCCTTCTCTCATCTTCTTCACCCCTTTTTTTCTTATCTTCTTCATATAACAT
The DNA here is from genome assembly GCA_005392925.1 of Aquilaria sinensis. Taxonomy (NCBI): domain Eukaryota; kingdom Viridiplantae; phylum Streptophyta; class Magnoliopsida; order Malvales; family Thymelaeaceae; genus Aquilaria; species Aquilaria sinensis. The sequence goes on from SMDT01001915.1 coordinate 590,580, forward strand.
AATTCTGTCTTGCCCTTCTCATAACTTTTTTTCTTGTTCACCTATTGCCCATCTTTCAACCTTTGAAATGCGCCTACTCTACCTTTTGCCGACAACGCAAATCAAAGGAAAGAGGAAGAGGGGTAGTCCGAGTTAGTTGCTGCCATTGTTGCATGGGTAATTCATGGGGAGCCTATCACCTGTAGGTGGCAGGCACAGGCATGCTTTCTTATCTATCAGGCTTAACGGGCGGGTGGCTGGGTGCAGTTACTCCACACCCGATTTGCACTATTGTCATCCCTAACAGGGACAATTAACTACTGTTGTTTATTTTTTTCCTCAAAACTATTTATTTTTTTAATCTTGTATTTAACTTTGAAATAATTATTTTATTTTTAAAGGCATTTTTATGAAAATAATTTTTTTTTTCTATTTAAGGAATTAAAATTCATTACTATTCTTTATTTTTTACGTCAAACAACCATGTAGATTTTTTACTCAATCTATTATTCTAAACACTAGCCTATCATACTAGACGTTCAACCGCTATAATCAAACAATTAGACAACAAAATCATGTATATTGTATGCTCCTTTATCAAATTTAAACACTTAACTTATCATGCTATGCATTTAACCACCATAATACAAACACTTGAAAGCTATAATCGAACACTTCGACACCACACAAATCTAAAACATATATTTCAATAAGTAGATAAGATACTCTCTTACCAAATTTAGACACTCAACCTATTATACTAGAAATTTAGGCACCACAAAATTGAAAAAGATGGATTTGAATACCTTTGTACGTGATATATAATCAGTGTTCCATGCCAATCTTATGTATAAAATGTTTAATTATATCTACATGGGATTTAATTTTATATAAAATGTATCCAAATTTATTTACATATAGACACTAGACAATATACAAACATGTGGGACACCATAAAAATGTTACATGATTTTTCTACTTAAACATCATTAAAAATAACATGATTATCTCCCAATTAGAGATAAAGTTTGAATAATCAAACTATCTCATGCCAATCACTTGAAAATGGCATATAAACATTTAGAGACTAAAGCCGAACACTCAGACCTCAAAAACAGACGCTACCAAACCACTATCAGACACTTTAAAGTAAACACTGTATGACAGCGTAGTGATATATAAGGAGCTTCAGCTGTTGAGTAAGATCCGGGCTACTTAGTGCAAGCCACTACCGAAGTTTATTAAGCTGGATATAGATGTTGTAGTCATTCCAGTGGCAGGTGGGGTTTGGGGGCGGTACTGGGTGACCATATGGGGAGGGTGATTGCTGAATTTGCTGCAGCACACATGGGTCCAATGAATCCCTACCTTGCGGAGTGTTAAAGGGACTTAAGTTGGCTTGTGGCCTTAGGATTCCACACCTTGTGCTAGAGATGGATGCATTGCAAGTGGTGCAGGCTATCGACTCGAAGATGGCTAGGTATTTTCAGGCGGTTGATTGTGTTGTGGAGATAAGAGGGTTGCTTTGGCTATTTCATGCCTGGGTTGTCATGCATTCGGAGCATAAATTAACAGCGTAAATTATGTTTTACTGGCAATTGAACACTTCCTAGCTATAAATCTATGAGGATATGGTCTAATTAAAATTCCTTGTCAATTGGAGTTACAAACTCAGCATAAATAAGCTCAACTCATTGCACTGAAATTACATGGGCGCCGTTTAATTGCGGATAGTTGTAAACGAAGAAAAGAAGAGTCCCAGGAACTTGTGTTCATGCTGGTTGGATTTTATTACATGTTTTAAGTGCCACAAAACTTGGTGGAAGTGGTTTCGACAAGACATAAAATAATTTGTTTTCTTATTATCTTCATATATACCTCCCATACTTTAGGAATATACATACAGGTACATAGCATAAGATTGTATTATTCTTGTTAGACTTATTCCTTTTCCGATATCGTACTTGGGGAGGGAATTCCCCCTGTGTCCTCCTTTGTCTCAATCACTTGTTTGTCAAATATCCAGACACCGAGATCTGTCACATTTCTCACAAGTTACTGTTTCAAACTAAACTTTTTAGATATGTGAGAGGATTAGAATTATGGATTGAAGTGCATAGTTTTTCGAAGTTTAAAGATTAAATTTTAATGAATTGTGAGTTTTAGACCAACTTGTTCAAGTTGGTAAAGTTTGAGGGTTAATTATATAGTTAGGTCAACTCTTAAAAAGGGTATTGTCTTTTCAACGTGCTAGAGCATCTGTTAAAGAAGAAAAAAAAGCAAAAAGAGGAAGGGAAAGAAGCAGTGCAAGGCAGAAAGGCAAAGATGTATTAACATCATTGAGTTCCTAGATAAAATAATTCACCTAGAGACACAATTGCATCTTGTTCGGTTGAGACAACTCTTTTTTCTAAACGTGTCAAAGAGAACCAAATTAAAAAGACCACATGATAAAATAAAAACAAAAACAAAGAATCATTATCGACGAGAAGCATCAATGAATTAGAAATCGTATAAATGATTGTCAGTAATAATTATTTCTCTTTACTAGAAGACGAGAAGCATCAATTAGGGCTTAGATGAGTGAACAGGCTTCCAGGTTGGTTCTCTTGCATGAGTTGGTAATCATACTACAATTCAGTACATTTTAGTCCTTGGTCGGCCTTTGTCGGGAAGTGCGGAAAAGGTCAAGAAACCGAAACATTCTAGAGGAGTGTAGTTATTAGTACATGTGGGCCAATTAGAAAAGTTTAACCTTATTCCCATTCTTTCCGACCAATTAAATGCAAACGGGCCTTTTTTTTAGTTAATTACAATTTAACTCCTGCAGTTTGGGTTAAATTACACTTTGCTCCACTTATTTAAAAAATATACACTTTATCTCCTATATTTTGAATACAGTCTAACAGTAGTTTCTAAAATCTTAATTTAGATTATACAATCATTATCTTCAAATAATTTCAATCTGTATAGTACTTTTCTTACAATTAATTGACATTTAAAATCTACTTTTTAAAAAACTTAAAGAAATATAGAAAGAAAAACTTGAGAATTTAAAACTTTCATTAAATTTAAAAAAATATATAATATTGATTGAAATTATTAAGAGATAACTTCCATATTGGCTAAATTAAGATTTCAAAGGTTGTTGTTGAACTGCATTAAAAAAGTAAGAGCAAAGTATAAATTTCTTAAATAAGAGAAGATAAAGTATAATTTTACCTAAACCTAAGGAGGTAAATAGTAATTATCCCCTTTATAAAAAAAATCTTGGAGATGAAGAATGAAAATCTTCTATCCCATTTCCCTGTTCCAAGACTCTCCCATTTCCCACAAGTTGCCATATGTTCCTTTATTTAATAAGATTGACCAAGCCTTTAATAAAATGAGTGCACCAAGCAAGTAAAAAGGAAAAAAAATTATTTACCAGGAAAAACTACTTTTTTCTATAAAGAAAAACTACTCTTTCCAGATAAATTCAATATCAAAATCGAAAACTTGTAATAAAAATATATTTTTAAAGAGTGTAAGTATATCTATTTTTTGCTTAGTGTTATTATTCCCTCCATTTAACAATTCTAATTCCTAAAAGCTTATGGCCGTAATATTACAGAACAAATAGAGGTGACTCTTTAAAATTAAAATTCTTCTTACCTTCTAATTTAAAAAGTTTACCATTTAATAAAAGTCTTTGTCGACCACATAACCTTAGATAATGGAAGGCAACATAGAGCTTCATTAAAGATAATTAGTCATTCCTATCCTACACATGAAAGTCGAAGCCACGGCAGAAGGTATCGATGGCGTCCTACTTTAAGAGGAAGCTAGATTGGCTGATGCTAATAGATGAATTATTCACACAATAACTAATTAGGCTAATGTTTTTTATTTTTTATTTTTTCAATTAAAGGAGTAAAGAATTTTTTACCAGAAAAACAAAAGCATAGAAAATAATTTTCGACACCAACTTCCAGAACCTAATTCGATGAATGGATTTTGATTTATGAGGAATTAGATTTCTTTTCTATTATTTCTTCTTGTTTTTGTTTATTTGATTATTTGTTTAATTAATAAGTTTAATTTTATTTTTCAAGAGCTTGATTTATTGTACTTAATTAATGATTCCGTTAAATACATTCACTATTATACATTATACAGACACATGGCACATCGCCAGTGGTGGGACACGGAATGGGACAGGGTAAGTGGGATAGAAGATTTTCGTTCAGAGGTGAAAGCCTCGCTGGCATTCCTCACTCCATTCAAGTTATTCCTACCTGTGAATTAGAAGAGTACGTAAACTTTCAGAACTAACAATAACTTCAATGAGATCGCCACCCAAACATGCAATCCATCTTTAAACTAAGATTTGAGATGTGAAATATCAAGTATCAACCCTCTCCCTCTCTCTCTTATCATCGTCGTTCAGACTAAAATATAAAGGAAAACAGGTATTCTTTTTACCTGTAAAGTCACACATCACAAACAGGCATATGTGGATCACAGGTTTTCATCTGTCCAACTTTCTTCTAAGGCGGAGCCACATTCAGCTTAGTGGTGGCAAATGCCATTACTAAATTTTAAAAAATTTATATAAATGGTATATATTTTTTTTATAAAATATTTATTACGATCTCATAAAATTTTAGATATTATCTTCACTAAGATAATTTTTTAGCTTCACCCCTGCTTTTTTTCTTGGACTTAATATGGCGTGGTTTGATATTTCCGTGATTACAAACAACTTAAACACATAAAAAATAGTTGCTCGCTCTCCTTATTATTTTTACATGATGTGCAACTCCACCACCTATAAAAACTTAGCCATGATTCGGCATGTGTTATAAGACGAAGGAAAATTGTGGGCTATTTGTTATGGTTCTTGTTGTAAGCAGCAATCTGTAACAATCACGAACCACCTTGACCCAAAGCGTGTATTCACTGTCCTCAAGGATTATATTTTGCGACTCTCCAAAGTGTACAGGAGAACAGGTCTGCGAAAATCCCCCAGGATACAACGCTTTCGAACTCTCTCTTCTCTCCCCTTCCTGCTCTGATCCTTGCTGGTTCTTGAGTTTCTTATCTAGCCCACTCGGGTATGTTAACTTATAAAGTATTAGAACTCTCATTGTCCAAGCCACGTGGGATTTGCCTTTTGGAATACTTGACAACAATCCCCCACATATTTCAAAAGGCATTACTTCAAGGTTTCTTTGCTGGCTTTAAGCTCAAGAGTGCAATGCATCGTGGCTGGTGTCTATTAGACTATAAACCAGTCCTAGAGCCAATGAAACTTAACTTACAGAGTACTTGGTGAAGCATTTAGTTTCTATGAACCAAATACCCTTTTGCAATTTAAGTGATTCATTGATCACATTACACCCCCACAATTTCTGCTGTTCATCGCGGTGTTGCGCTTATCGGCCATGCGCATGTCCTGGTTTTCATGAGTGCTTTAGAGATTCTGCCACAAATCTCATAGGAGCGGCTTCACTCCTACACTCATATAGGTGATTCCATCAAGTGTATACTGCATAAATACACTACCTATCATGGCTTATGTAAATCATTAAGAGCTTTTTGCTCATCCTCTAGTAAATACAGTATTTGCATTATCTACACCATAGGAGGGACCTTTTAAGAAAAGTTTCGATAATGCTTCCAGGTCTAACAGTGACTTGTTATTACCCATATGAACCTAATTCATGGGATCTCCAATCACATAGGTTGGGTTACCATCACTATTGACTCAGGTTGGCAATAGTCCCATTCCCCTCGATGTTTCATATATCATTTTCCTTCCCAGAGGTTTAGTCAGAGGATCGGCCAAATTCACTTCTGACTTTACATAATCGATCGATATAACACCATCATTAAGCAGCTGCTTTATAACATCATGTCTTAATCGAATGTGTCTATTTTTGCCATTGTAAGATTTATTTTTTGCAATTGCTATTGCCGCTTGGCAATCACAATGCATAGACACAGAAGGCATTGGCTTTATACCCAACGGTATATCTGCTAAGAAGTTTTTCAACCACTCAGCTTCACTTCCAGCCATTTCTAAGGCTATAAATTCTGACTCCATAGTGGATCTGGCAATGATGGTTTGCTTTGAAGATTTCCAAGACACAGCTCCACCACCAAGAGTAAAAATGTACCCACTAGTAGATTTGGTTTCATCAGAGTCAGAAATCCAATTAGCATCACTGTACCCTTCTAGTACAGCGGGAAAACCACTATACATGATACCACATTTCATGGTACCTTTTAGATATTTCATAATTCTTACCAAAGCATTCCAATGTTCTTCATTCGGATTTTGAGTATATCTACTCAATATACACACAGTATAAGCTATGTCAGGTCGAGTGAAGTTCATTAGGTGCATCAGACTTCCAATAATTTGTGCATACTCTTGTTGAGCAATACTTTCACATTTATTTTTCTTTAATTGTGTGTTTGCATCATAAGGAGTGCTCACAGGTGTCACCTCAAAATAGTTAAACTTCATTAGAAGTTTTTCAACATAGTGCTCCTGTGACAACATTAAGCAACTTTCTTTCCTTATGATTTTAACACCCAAAATTACACTAGCTTCCCCTAGATCTTTCATGTCAAACTGTGAAGATAGGAAGCTTTTGGTGTGTTCAACTATTTCAAGAATAGTTCCAAAAATGAGCATATCATCCACATAGAGGCTAATTATTACACATTCACCACCCTCAAGTTTTGTGTAAACACATTTATCAACTCCAGTAGTTGAAAAGTTATTACCTAACAAGACTTGATCAAATTTCTCATGCCATTGTTTAGGTGCTTGTTTTAATCCATATAAGGATTTTCGCAACTTGCACACCTTTGTTTCTTGTCCAGAAACAACATAGCCTTCTGCCTAGACCATATATATTTCCTCTTGTAGATCCCCATTTAAGAAAGCAGTTTTAACATCCATTTGATGTATAATAAGTTTATGTACAGAAGCCAAGGCAAATAAAACTCTTATTGAAGAAATCCTAGAAACTGGTGCAAAAGTGTCAAAATAATCAACATTTTCTTTTTGAGTAAATCCTTTTGCTACCAATCTTGCTTTATATTTGTCAACCGAGCCATCAGGCTTAAGTTTTCTTTTGAAAATCCATTTACAACCAATGGGTTTAGCACCAGGTGGTAAATCTACCAAATCCCATGTTTGATTTTGTAAAATAGAATCTATTTCATTTTGAATGGCTTCTTTCCAGAAAACAGATTCTTTCAAATAAATCGCCTGGTTAAAAGTTATGGGATCATCTACAAGGTAGGTGTAAAAGTCATGTCCAAAGGAACTCTCTTTCCTTTTCCTTTTACTTCTTCTTAAATCTTCCACTTGATGTTCAGGGATATTTTCATCAGTGGGGGCACGAGAAATCTTTTCCTTCTTCAAAAGAAAGATATGCTCAAAAAACTCAGCATTTTTTGTTTCGATTATGGTGTTGCAGTCCAACACATCACTTCTCAACACTAAAAATTTACACTAAAAATTTATATGCAGCATTATGATCTGCATATCCAATAAACATGCAATCGGATGTCTTTGATCCAATTTTACGCTTTTTTGGTTCAGGAAGCATAACCTTTGCAAGACATCCCCAAACTTTTAAGTACTTTAAGTTTGGGGGATAACCCTTCCATATTTCATATGGAGTTATACCAGTCTTTTTATAAGGAATTCGATTTTGCAAATGACAAGCAGATAAGATAGCTTCTCCCCAAAGATTATCAGGAGCAGAAGAACTAACAAGCATGGCATTCATCATTTCTTTCAAAGTTCTATTTTTCCTTTCAGCTACACCATTTGATTCAGGAGAGTATGGTGGAGTTAATTCATGAATTATCCCTTCTTTTTCACAGAAATCATTAAACGATAAAAACTCACCTCCTCTATCTGATCTAACTCTTTTAATCCTTTTGTTCAATTGATTTTCCACTTCAGACTTATACAACAAAAACATATCAAAAGCCTCATCTTTGTTTCTTAACAAATAAACTTTGGTGAATCTAGAGAAATCATCTATGAAAGTCACATAATACCTTTTTCCTCCTCTAGTCATAGTATGTTTCAAATCACCAAGATCAGTGTGAATTAAACTTAATAATTCTGATTCTCTTTCAATTGAAGTACAAGTTTTCTTTGTTGACTTAGTTTCAACACATATTTCACATTTATCAAAACTTGTGTTACTAGGGGGTGTGATTAAATCTAATGATTGCATCTTTTTCAAATAAGATATACTCACATGTCCTAATCTAGCATGCCATAAATCAAGAGACTTAACCAAATAAGCAGAAGACGATGCATTATTGTTATTGATAATGTTAGAAACACTCAGTACAAAGAGACCCTGGTTATAATAACCCTTGCCCACATAATTATTGTTTCTAGTCATGACTATCTTGTCACAATCAAATGTAACCTTGATGCCAGCCTTCATCAGCAAAGACACGGAAACCAAGTTGGCTCTTATGGTGGGTACATGCAATACATCACTTAGAGCCAGTGTCTTTCCAGAGGTCAATTTCAGAAGTACCTTGCCTTTACCCAGAACTGGTGTACCGTGGGAGTCACCAAGATACACTGTTTCAATGTCTTCTCCTAGTGGAGTATAGGAGGAAAATACATTTCTGTTGCCATAAATATGCCTGGTGGCATCAGAATCTATCACCCACTCTTTTGAATTAGCAGTAAGGTATGCTTGTGAAACTATTGCAGCAATGATGTCATCATCATCATCATCCCCATGAGCAAGATTTGCCCCTGGCTTAGGAAGTTTATCAAAGTGCTTTCTTTTCCGGCACTGTCGAGCAAAGTGCCCCTTTTTTCCACAGACGAAGCAAGGTGGCACTTCTTTGTCCTCATTATTTGCTGGCATTGGTCTTGGCTTGAAGTTATTGTTGGGTTTCGGTTTTGGAATGTATGGTTTTGGATTGTACCTCTTGGAGTTGATGAGATTTGCACTGGAGGTCAATTGCTTCCCTTTGGCTATGCGTTGCTCTTTCCTATTGGTGTCCTCGATGATGATATGAGTGATTAGATCGGCCAAAGACAGCTGCTTATGCTTGTGCTTTAGTTGTTGCTTGTATTCTCTCCATGATGGTGGCAGTTTTTCAATCAACAAGCCAGCTACGAACTCTTCTTGCAGTGTGATTTTTTCTCCCTTCAAGTACAAGGGACACTTTTCCCTTGGCTTAGGAGGTTTATCAAAGTGCTTTCTTTGAAATGAGAGTATTCCAAAAGGCAAATCCCACGTGGCTTGGACAATGAGAGTTCTAAGACTTTATAAGTTAACATACCCAAGTGGGCTAGATAAGAAAGAAAATGATAATGGGCTCACGCGCACAAGATGGGCCAAAACAGTGGAAAGAGTCCGATTTGCCCCCCCTGCGCGCAAAGTATCACGAGGCC